>CM077150.1:182795479-183397431 GCA_039583875.1 Platanthera guangdongensis
TCTCTGCACCAACATGAACCACCTTAACCACCTGAAGAGCAGACATCCAAGTCTTGCTCAACCCTTTCAAGCCCGCAAATGTCATCTCACGACCAGTTCCCAACTTGACCTCCTTGCAATTGCAATCAATATATGCCAACTGCTCTGAGAGCCTGTCCATACCAAATATCACATTGAACTCCACTAGCGGCAGTAGCGATTGTTGAAACCGATTTCTCGGTCTCATGTGGGCTTTCCAAGATTACTCCCATTCCTAGGGAATGTCTCCCCGAGGCGCCATCCACCTTCACCTTCCAAGAAGTCGGACGAGTGAGCTCTTCCTCTGCCACCTCAATCACATAATCAGCCAAGAAGTCGGCCATCGCTTGAGCTTTGATCGAGAGGCATGGAACGAAGGAAATGCCAAAGTCACTCAACTCCACTGACCACTTGGCCAGCCTACCAGAATGCTCCACCCCCTCAAAAATGTTGCGGAGAGGATGGTCAGTCACCACTCGGATTGAGTGTGCCTGGAAATAAGGTCGTAACCTTCGGGCTGAGATGATCAGGGCGAAAGCCAACTTCTCCAAAATTGAATATCGGAGCTCGACCTTCCTCAGGACCCGACTCACGTAGTAAATTGGGAGCTGATTCTTCCCCTCCTCCCGAACTAGGACGGAGCTCAAGGCCTCCGCCCCGAACCCGAGATACAAAAACAGGTCTTCCCCCTCCTTGGGCCCTTGGAGCAGCGGAGCCTGGGTCAACTGCATCTTGAGGGCCTGGAATGCCTCCTCTCACTCCTTGGTCCATTCAAACCTTTGACCCCCCCTTAGGGTTTTGAAGAAGGGGGAGCACTTTTGTCCAGCCCGGGAGAGAAATCTACTTAGCCATGCAAACTTCCCTATCAGGCGCTGCACCTCCTTGGTATTGCGTGGCGACCCTAGCTCCATGATAGCCAAAACCTTGTCAGGATTAGGCTCGACCCCCGCAGGAGTGAGGAGGTGCCCCAAGAACTTTCCCCTGCTAGCCCCGAAGATGCATTTCAGGGGGTTCAGCCGCATCTTATACTTGTGTAGGGTAGCAAAGGTATCCTCTAGGTCCTGGAGGTGGGAGTCCACATCCCGACTCTTGATCATGAGGTCATCCATGTACACCTCCAGGTTCCTTCCCTTTTCTTCTTTGAAGACCCTATCCATCATCTTCTGGTAGGTTGCCCCAGCATTCTTTAGCCCGAAGGACATCATCTTATAATAGTAGCATCCGTCCCCCGTGTTGAACAAGACATACTTGATGTCCGGGGGGGGTACATCCTGATTTGATGATAACCTAAAAAAGCATCTAGAAAACTCATTCCAGAAAAACCAATGGCTGAGTCAACCAGCGCGTCGATCTGAGGCAAAGGATAACAGTCCTTAGGACAAGCTTTATTAAGTAAAGAGAAATCGATACACATTCGCCACCGGCCGTCTCCCTTTTTGACCATGACCACATTGGAGACCCAGCCGGGGTATTGGATCTCGGACACGAAGCCTGCCTTGAGGAGCTTTGCCACCTCCTCTCTGATGGGCTCTGTCAGCTTGTCCGCAGTGGACCTCTTCTTTTGTTAAACGGGGCGTGTTCCCGGGTCCAGGTTGAGGCGGTGGCAGGCCACACCCGCGTCAACCCCCGGCATCTCCGCGGTGTTCCATGCCAAGATGTCCACATTCTTCTGGATGCACTCCAACATCCTGCCTAGGTCTTCCGGGGTCAGCCCTCCACTAACGCGGACCTTCTCCACCCTTCCTCCACGGGTGAGCACCTCCAACTCCACCACTTCCTCTACAGCCTCCAACCTGGACTGCTCCCCCCATCCTTCAGCATCCCTTTCCTCCGGAACGGGGACCTCCTCCTCCACCTCTTCTTCCATGGCCATCACTTCGGCCGTCTCCTCCTGATCTCTTCCTGCCGCCTCCTTCTCATCGCAGCTCTCTACCTCCAGCTCCTCCCTGCCAGCATCCTGCTCAGCCTCCTCCATTCTTCACCCCATCTCCTCGGCTCCCTCCTGCCAAGAAATGGAGTTCACAGCGGTGACATAGCATTCCCTCGCCACCTTGGGGTCCCCCCTAACCCTGACCTGAATCCCCTCAGCATTAAACTTCAAGCACTGATGTAAGGATGAGGGGACGCAGCGGAAGGTGCTGATAAGGGGCCTCCTAAAGATGGCGCTGTAGCTTCTGGGGGCATCCCCGATGACGAACCTACAGTTCCTGGACTGCCCCCCCCCCCAGGGTAACATGGAGACCGACTCCTCCCTCCACTTCCTTCCTCTCCCCCAAAAACCTGAACAAGGGTCTATCCGAGGCCAACACTCTCTTCTCCTACACCTTCATCGTGTCAAACGCCTTCTTGAAGACGACGTTGACGGAGCTTCCATTAACAACGAGGATCCGAGAGATGGTAAAATTTTTGATGGCTGCCTTGATGACCAGCGCATCACATAATGGATCCTCATGATCCGGCATGTCGCTTCTGGAGAAGGTGATCCTCTCTTCTGGGGGTGGGGCTTGGGATGCGGAGGCAACGCTCCGACGATACATGGTGTGGAGGCTTGAATTTCGGGAAGCGTTGACCCCCACCCCCCGTGGATCACTCCGATCCCTCCTCGGGTACCAACGTCCACCCGGTCCTCGCAATGGTCCTCCTCTGCCCGAGGCAGGACCTCCTCAATCCTCACTTCCTGGTGCCCATGCTGATGCTGCTGTTCTCTGTTCCCTCTCATTTCAAGGAACTCCGAGCACGTGGCCGTGGCATGGCCCTCCTCAGGATGGAAGTCGCAATAGGGCAACTCCACCCTAACTTCTCTCCTCCTCCGCCTTGCTACTCTCCTCCTCTCCCCCATGGCTATGGTCATAGCCTCTTCTTGATCGGGGAGTCGGGGCCTCTGGGCCTGCCTCCAGCGCGGGGGGTGGAATTGATCTTGCCCCCCTTGATGGCGATCCCTTCCTGGGTATCCTCTTTGTGGCCCCTGCCCTTGCCACTCAGGCCTCCGGCCCAGCCGATGGTCAGGCTCCTGACGCCCCCACCTAGGCTACTGCGGCCTCTGGAGCTGCCTCTGCTCCCTCTGCCGGGGCTCTCCTCTCCTCTCTTCCTGTCCCCTTCCTCCTCTCGATTCCTTCTCCTCCTCCGTGGCCCACCTGTCCAGTTTCCGCGCAAACACCGGGTTTGACGCCTCCCCGTCAACTTCTCTCGCCTCCCTCTCCATTAACTCCTCGTAGGAGAGGGGGGGGGGGAACTCTCTTCAGCTCCATCCTAAAGAATCCCTGTTGCAGGCCCAGGGTAAAGGCCATCATCAAACTATGGTCTCGAACCTCCTGGACCTGGGTAACCTCCTCCTGGAACCGATCCACGTAGCTTCCCAGTATCTCATTCACCCCCTGATTGATGTGGAACAGGGATTCTGTCTCATACTTCCTCCTCTTTGAGGTAGTGAACCTCAGCATGAACCCTCGGCGCAGGTCCTCAAAGCAGTAGATGGAGCTGGCTGGTAGCTGATGGAACCACTCCCTTGCCTTCTCCTTGAGGGTGATAGCGAAGAGTCGACACTTGAAACCGTCCGACATCTGCCAGATAGAAACTACATCCTCGAACCATTGAACATGCTGGAGCGGGTCTCCCTTCCTGGTGTAGTAGGACATCTCGGGTTCCCTGAACCCATCTGGAACTGGAGCCGAAGAGACCAACTCGCTGAAGGGGCTGCCTCCTGCTGGGCGAGCTGGCAAATCTCACGAGCCTAGCTCGCCGAACCAGCCGCGACCTGCTGAGCCGGGGAAGAGCTCGTGCCCAGGGAGCTCGCCCCCCCGGCCCTCCTCGGCCACCTCCTTCCCAGCTTGCCTACCGGGGGCATCTTCGCCCAGAGAGGGGGCGGCCGCGATCTGGACTGCTGGGGTCGAGCACTCGGCCCGTGTGCCGAGTGCAAACTTGACGAGGTTCATCACCTCATTCCTGAAATCCTCGAACATCCCCACCGCGGCGAGAGGCGGGGGGGGGGGGGGGGGGCGGCGAGTCCGGCCTGTCAGATCCCTGTCCTCATGTCATCGGGCTCGCAGAAGCTTTTCTGCACTGACCATGCTCCACGCTCACCGTACCAAAATGTTGAAACCGATTTCTCGGTCTCCTGTGGAGTTCGCCCTCGGGGAAGGGGTGGTTGAGCACCTACTTCGCTCCTGCAAGCAAAATAACAAAAGAAACAAGAGGAACCGACCCAAGGGCTCGGCGGGGAGGACCCACCACACACCCGGAAGATCTGAGAGTGCTTCCCCTCCTTAGCCAGAGGCCGAGCTAAGGTACCCTCAGAAAGCACTTGAAAACTGGAGCATGAGAGCCTAAAAAGCATGCCTTCTGGGGTACCCCTTGGGTCCTATTTATAGTTTTCGGAATCTGAACTGCCAATAACCAAAATGAACTGACCTGAAGTTACCAAAATGCCCTCAGTTGGGTCTGCCAACAGCCAAACTCCGCTGTTTTGAAAGGATATGGGCAGACCTGTGGGGGCAAAACAGTAGAAGGGCACCTTATATATCTGGGCGAGCTGGGGAGCTTGGCCACCTCGGCAGATCCTGCTCGCCGGCTGTTGTCGAGCTCCTCTGCGCGAGCGTAATTCGAGATGGCGAGCTCGCCCCTCAGTCGGCATTCATTAGTTGACCTTAGCTCGACGAATCCTGGCCAAGCTCGGCGAATACCGAGCTCACAGTCGACGAATGCCGAGGTCGGGTTCGGCGTCTCCTCGTCGAGCTCGCCTGCCACCTTCAGTCCTTTGCTGGGCCTGCCTGCTGGACGATCTGGACCGCCTGGCGACCTCACTCGCCAGACACGGTGTTGTACAGCGACCCTTGCAAATCAAACTCCTAACTCCTAATATGTATCTTTACGCCACAGACTCTATCCACGCGCATTGAACACCCATTTGGCAACAACACATCCAGTTTGTCCTTTGCCATCGAAGAAGGTACTCCGATGCGCGATATAAATCCTTCGGACAAAAGGTAGTGTGAAGCTCCCGTATCAATGAGTGCTCTCACCGGATTATCACAAATCAAAACAAAGCCTATATAAGCAGTAATAAGGTAACACGCGAGGTAACTAGTATTTAAAGCTAACTAGCTATAAATTTAAGCCGTACCTGTCACCACATCAGCTTGCTTTATGGTCTCCTACTGGGCAAGGTTATAGACTCTAGGTTGAGCCGGAGCATAGTGAGATGTGGTTGACTCCACCGCCTTGCCCTTCTCCTCATACGGTGCTCCCGGCTTCCTCTCGGACTTTGGACGTCCGCTCCAACAGTATCGAGCAAAGTGTCCCGGCTTTCCACAATTACAGCATGCGCCTAGGGTTGGGCTTGTAGTTGCCCCAAAAGCACCGAAAGAAGGGGCTGGACCTGAAGTCCGAGCCTTCTAATGGAACTTACGATACCTAGACTTTGAGTTAGTCGGCACCTTGAATTCTGTCTTCTTAGCACCAGAGTCTCTCTTCACTTGCACAGTCCTCAGATCCTTCTTCAAGGACCGGGCCGTATTGACCAGGGTCAAGATGCCCTGCATCATAGGCCCCGGGAGCAGTAGCCTTAGGTCATACCTCAGACACTCATAGAATTGGTTTGTCTTATGCTCCTCATTAGCAAATTTGGAGCTAGCGTACCGACCCAATCATGTAAATTCGGGGAGATACTCGTCCACGCTACTCTCTCCTTGCATCAACTTCTGGAATTCATTCTCCAACGCAATCCCCTGAGCCGAGGGAAGGTACCTTGCCAAGAATATTCTCGAAAATTCTTCCATCGAGACTTCCGTGAGTTGCCATCCCCTCAGGTGATGTAGCTCTAAACCTTCCCACCACAGCCTTGCATCTCCGTCCAATAGGAAAGTAGCTATGGTGGTCATATGTCACTCCTCCGTTTCTATAGCTGTCAAGACTCCCTTTACTTGGGAGAGTAAATCCTCAGCTTGCGATGGGGTTCCAGTCCCTGAGAACACCGGAGGATTGAAGCCAATAACATGCTTGAGCTGCTTTTCAGTTGCTCTCATAGGTACTAATGGCTCCACCACCACCTTCTCCACCGTTCTCAGTCCCGCCGCTTGAACCGATACCCGCTCCACTGCAGGGGTAGGCTACTGCATTTGCATTGCAGGCTGGGAATTTATCATAGCGAACACCTCTTCAGCCACCAATCTTATGGTTTCTGCCGAGGGAGTTGTTGCAGGAACACCATTCGATGCGCTACTTGCCTTAGAAACCGGGCGTTCTGACGGCCTTGCACCACTCCTGGTCACCTATAGTCATACAAAACATCATTAAGTGACCGAACAATATTGCAAAAAGCAATTATAGGAACACGCAGGTTTCTCAAACATGTGTATTTTCATTCCCAAGTGGATATTCATGGGTTCTGTTGATGTTATAATGATGACGCACACACATGTGCTCACCACCACTTAAAAGAATTCGTCCACGAATTCATTTAAGTTGACTGAAACTAGTAGTCTGATAGCAAATTGTAACACCCCCTATCCATCACATAGCATATAGCAGTAGGTTTGGCCGGGGCCCGATGCCATATACCACAGACAGACCGAATGGTTACGCTATGAAACCATCCTTCCAATAACCAACGTCCTACACAGATTACATTTTTGCGAAAGCAATTTAAATGTTGCAAACTAAGAACCCAGCCACAACATGAATGTCCACAAACAATAACCCAAAAGGAATAAACGTACAAAATACACAAAGTACCTTGGCTTTATGGCCTTACAAGAGTTTATTCAAATAAATAGTATCTTCCAAAACTCAGCACGCAGGCCGGTCACACATGAGAATAAAAGTAAACATTCATATATAGGACTTTGAGGGCCGGCTCAGTAATAAGGGCTTTTGACCGCTATTTGCCACTAGACTCCGCAACACCTGCAAGCAATAATCCACTCAAGCGGTGGCAAATAAAAGCAACGTTCAGCAAAAGCTAACCAAATTATAACGACCCCGCTCCTAAACTCAGGGCGGCGATGCTCCTTCCCTGTACTTTATTAGCATAGCTTAATAGTAGTGAAATTACACAACATCATAGGCATAGGCTCGCACGGCCACACACCCCGTGCTCTCAGGGCACATTCTCGGTGAACCCGGTCAAACCCGTGGTCTCACCATGGCCCCTGGGATGGCAAATCTCGTGAGCATTATGGTCTTTTCGGACTAAGCTTGCGAACGTCAAGTACCACGTGGGGCTACCCGCCTAAGCTCCACCGCAACATCAATTTAAGAAATATGCACGGGTCCTTCCCGAAATTCAATCACACACTTTACATAACTTATGTGCCTCCTGACACCATCTCTGGCCAGTTTTTCGGGTGCACCTCTCCCCTCTGTTGCTCTAAAGCTCGGCGCGGAGTTAGAAAGTCCGGGTAGGCTTCAAAGCTTGAAGTAGAATGAGGGTTTCAAACCCTATGAGAATCCCCGTTTCTCTTTCGCTCCATGAAGATTAAAGGATGAAAAGCACTGTCAGATCCAAACTTGGCTTGCGATTTGGGGCCAAGCTCCACCGGCGGCCGAAACTCAGCTTTAGAAAGAGAAAGCTTGAAGTAGAATGAGGGTTTCAAACCTTTCCCCGATTTAACACTGAGGACCATCCCATCCCAAAGAAGGAAATGGACGGCCATGATTCCCACTTAAAATCAATTTCTTGGGACGAACACGGCTTGTGACATGCCCGTGTCCAAGGCCGTGTTCCTCAATCGACGTCGAAAGCGTCGCATCCAGACCAAGACACTGGCTCTCGACATGCCCGTGTCAACAGGTATACGCCCGTGTTGTGAGGCGTGTTCCTCCATCGGCAGAGGACCAAAAATGTCCCGAAGAGGACACAGGTACTCGAGATGCCCGTGTTGATTTTGACATGCCCGTGTCAACCCGAACATGCCTGGGCTCCAGGCCGTGTTCCTCCCCAGACACAGCTTGGCTAACAGCCAGAGCAGGACACAGCCTGGGACATGCACGTGTCTCAGGCCGTGTTCGCTGTCTCGACGATCGTCCACTGCATTTTCTTCAACCACACGGCTAGATCATCGAACCCAAGCACAACACGACCCTGGACATGCCCGTGTCCCAGGACGTGTGACCCCAACCAAGCACCAAACTTGGTTCTAAACGTTTCTCATCCCTCTTTTGAGTTTCGGGGCGTTACAAATGTTGTCTTGGGAATGTCACTTTCCCTGATTCTCAGTTGATAATAACCAGACTTTAGATCTAGTTTTGATTGCGCGGTTGATCCAATAAGCTGGTCGTACAGATCATCAATCCTCAGAATCAGGTACTTATTCTTCTTTGTCAGCTTATTCTGTTTCTGATAATCGATACACAACCACAGATTACCATTCTTTTTCTTCACGAACAGGACCTGTGTGCTCCAAGGTGATGAACTTGGACACACATACCCTTTTTCTAACAGTTCCAGAGATGTTCCTTAAACTCTGTGATTTCCCTCGATGCTAAGCGGTACCGAGGTCATGATATAGGTTTGGCACCTGACACCAACTCGATGGTGAAATCGATCTCTATCTGAGGTGAAGCTCCATGGGAATCTTTAGGAAAAATATCAGCAAACTCCGACATCACAAGAATACTGACCAAACTGGGCTTGGGTTTCTTAGCCTCTAGTATAGTGAAGAACAACTCCACACCCTCATAAACTGCTTTGACTACTTGGAGAGCAGATATCAATATCTTGCTCGATCCCTTCATGCCAGAGAAAGTAGTTTCATGACCTATATTCAGACTCTTTTGTCCGTCTTTAGACTACAATCGATGTATATGCATTGCTCTGAGAGTCAATCCATACCAAAGACCACGTTAAACTCTACTATCAGCAGTAGTGACGCTTTCAAGTCAAACTCTTGACTTTATATCAGCACTTTAATGCAACAGAAACTATTCGTGCCCATCAAACAACCGTTAGGAAGCAACACATCCAGTCTATCCTTCTCCATGGAGGAATTCACACAGATACGCGTTGTGAACTATTCAGACAGAAAGGAGTGTGAATCTCTTATATCAAATAGTGCTCTTGTCGGATAGTCCTAAATTAATATAAATCCTATAATACGAAAACCATAAAAACAATGCATAAGGCATAAGGTATCGAAAGCATTAAAGCTAAAATCTAACTCATACCTGTAACCACATTGCCTTGCTTGATGGCCTCTTGCTGGCCAAGGTTGTAGAATTTGTGTTGGACTAGAGCATGATAGGATGCAGCTGACTCCACTGCCTTCCATTTCTCAGCATAAAATGCTCCGGCCTTCTTCTCTGACTTGCCACCCCAACACTCGCGGGCAATGTGTCTCATCTTGCCACAATTGTAACAATGGATTGGGCATCCCTTCCCGGACGATGCCATAGAAGTAACAGATGAAGAAGTTGGTGTAACGACTCCATACATTCATATAGTATATAATAGAAGGTCCGACTGGGGCCCCACATCATATACCACAAAACAGGCGGCGAGGTCACATAGTGATACCAGAAGTTGCACATCCTAACTCATAAAATTCTAGCAAAATCTTATAACACGAAACTGAACTTTACACATGAATGTCCACCATAATAATATCCACATTGATATATATAAACATGAATGTACCAAATACAAAGTTAGTTGGCCTTATGGCCTTACAAGTCTGTTTACAATAGTTGCTCCCAAACATTGGCGCGCAGGCCGACCACATATAAACAAAACACAACATTTTGAACTTTAGCCTTCAAGGGCTAGAGGCAGTAGCAACAATAGCAGTAGCAGGGACGTCAGCCTTTATGAGTCTCGCTTGGTTCTCCAGCACCTACACAGGGACAGCCCACCCAACGGTGGCAAACAGGGCAACAGTCAGCATTCAGCTGACCAAATTATAACGACCCTACCCCTTTCCCGGGGCAGTGGTATTCCTTCCCTGCAGGCATAGCATTTCACAGACAGATATATATATTCATATAATGTGCTCTCACGCACATCCATTCCATCACAACTGTCAGCCACGCGGCCTGACGATCCGTGCACTCAGGGCACATTTTTGGTGTACCGGCGAACGAGGGTCCCACAACCGTATCAGGGTCGCAACCCAACGGTAAAATTGAGCATTTTGCTCCATGGCGTACAGCCGGAGACTTCAGTCTTAATGACCCGAGATTGGCCCATAGCCCCCCATTGTGTCATGGCGCGCAGGCCTAGGACTCTTGCTATGCGCTCCAACAGACCGCACTTTCAGGTCTCGCGTCGGACGGACATAACGCAGGTCGGATCAGCCACCCCCCGTTGCTCAAGTCGCCTTGCCATCATTGAGTGCGGCGTACTCGCGGCTACATAAAGGCGTGGGTCGGTTTCACCTTACCTGTTTCCTTTAGGTGAGCTTATCAGCTCACACATAACTAGCCCATTCTCACAGAACTGGCTTTACATTCATCGATTACCTAGGAGCCACACCTCGCATTAGCAATAGAACTCAATTTCCATCCCTAGGCTTAACCGTGCATCATATCATTCACTTGAGGGTCTTTTCCTGGACTGCCAAGTCAGTACTTCCTGCTACTCCCCTTCACAGGCACAACCCATCAAGCATTCCAAACATCAAGGGTATTTTCCTGGCTTACCGCGCCAGTACTTCCTGCTACTACACTTCATAGGTACTACCCATGAACATCAAACATTACAAGGGTATTTCCTAGACTCCCAATCCAGTACTTCCTGCTACTACCCTTCATAGGTACAACCCATTAAGCACAAGCATTATACGTGTATTTTCCTGGACTACCACTCCAGTACTTCCTGCTACTGCCCTTCATAGGTTTAACTTGTCGACTCCTAAACTAAACGTTTATCACGGAGTCTTCTCTGGTGCGTATATGCAACATCACCAATCCAGACCAACCTGTCCAGATGGGCTTCACACAACATGCCTATACCGTACTCCATTTCCGGATTTATATGCCAAATGATTGGGGATTCCATGAATCAACCCAAGAGACTCCCGTCACAAACCACCCTATGGTGGGGTAATCAGATGCACATGCCAAAAAGGAAGCCTTCACATGGCTAGGAAGAAAGGTCATTACCCTTGAAGAACGCTTCGGAGCCATGGATTCCTAGTTGGTTGGAAAGCACCGCAACGGCTTCGCCTTCCAAACGCTAGCCTCGGATTATGAATAGGAACTCCATAGCTCCACCAGTGGCCAGCTCCTCTCCTCCTCCTCCTCCTTCTTCCTCTGTCTCTCTAGGATTTTAAAACGATGAAGGCCAAAACAAAATGAGGATTTCCTTCTCAAGTCTCGGCCTTAAGGAAGCAGGGAGGGCTCTCAGCCATTGGATTACAGCTGGAAAATGGACGGCCACGATTTTACCACAAAAGTCTATTTTTTGCCTGACACGGCCTGTGACACGCCCGTGCCATAGGCCGTGTGCCTGAAGCGGCACACAACCGACTCAACCAGACCAGTATACGGCCATGTGACACGCCCGTGTCATGGGCCGTGTCACCTGACATGCCTTCAGACATGCCTGTGTCTGTGGTCGTGTACATCAGGCTGCACAAAACCAACTTAAACCCGAGCGGGACACGGCCAGTGACACGCCTGTGTCACAGGCCGTGTATCCTAACACACACCAGTGTTGTGCCCGTGTTCACCAGGCCTCAATGCCTTGGGCACATCCAAAAAAGGACACGGCCTGTGACACGCCCGTGTCACAGGCCCTTTGCCCATACACGACAACAGACACGCCCCAGCTCAACTTCGTCGAGCTGAGTTCGTCAACCAGAGGAGGACACGACCTCTAACACGCCCGTGTCAGATGGTGTGTTCACTCATTTTCCTTAGAATGGATTTTCTTTGACCTCTCGCCGGCTGCTCACCCGAGCAGGACACGCCCTGGGACACGCCCGTGTCCCAGGCCGTGTCACCTAACTTTTCCCAATCCTGGGATTTGGGGTGTTACAGTTTGTCCAGCCAACTTGGGTTTCTTGTTCCTCCTTCGATGTCTAGTCTTTGATGAACTTGGTACTTTAAATTCTAACCACTTCGCAGGCATGCCCTTATTACTTTGGACCCTCTTCAGATCCTGCTCAGGAGTTTGGGATATATTGACCAGGGTAAGAAAACTATACATCACCGGAACTGAGAGCACAACCTCAGATCATCCTGCAGTCCTTCATAAAACTGGTTGGTCTTATTCTCCTCATCAGTAAAGGTAGTGCCAGCATACTGGCCCAATCTTGTGAACTCATGTAGGTAGTTGTCCACGCTACTCTCACCCTAAGTTAATCTCTGAAACTGGTTCTCTATAGCAATTTTTTGCACTGGCGAGATATAACGAGCCAGAAACAATCTTGAGAACTCATCCATTGAGATATTGATGAGTTTCCTCCTAGCAAAGTGATGTATCTCTAACTCATCCCACCACAATCTTGCTTCACCATCCAAGAAGTATGTGGCTACGGTAACCTTCTGCCACTCCTCTATCTTCATTGTTGTCATGACTTTCTTAACCCTAGTGGGCCATTTTTCAGCTTGCGTTGGGGTTTCAGTCCCCATGAACATAGGTGGGTTGAATCTCATCACATGCTTCATTTGTTTCTCTACCGTTCTTCTTATCACAAAAGGCTTTGCAGCCATTTGATCCACCACTATCAGTTCAACCGAACTAAGAGGCACCTGACCTACTTCAGGGGCAGGAGGTTGCACCTACCTCCTTGGCTAATAACTAATCATGGCGAATACCACTTCAACTACAAAATGTATGGTTTTAGTAGAAGGATGGGTCACAGGCATGTCATTAGGCGCACTACTCTCCACAGAGTGCTGATGTTGGGACTGCTCTGCACCACTCCTAGTCACCTATAATCGTGAAACTTTCAATTAGGTGATCAAACATATTGCCACAAAGCAATTATAAGAACGCGCAGTTTCCTCGAACTTGTGTACTTTCATTCCTAAGTGAACATTCATGGGTTCTTTCATGTTATAACGGTAATGCATATACATGTGTTCACCAGCCCTTAAAAGAATTCGCCCACGAATTCAAATAAGAAAGACCGACACCAGAATCTGATACCAAATTGTAACACACCCATCCGTCACATAGAATATAACAAAAGGTCCGGCCAGGGTACCACGCCGTATTCCATAGATAGTTTGTGGAGTTACGTATTGAAACCAAAATTAACAAACGCATATCCTAAGTCAGTGTGCATTCTAGAAGCAGATATGTTTAAGAAGTTTAGAAGCAAATCATATGAATTCCGCTAAACCAAATAGGAATGATAATATTAATATACAAATAGTTATGGCCTTAAGGCCTTACAAAGTTTCCTCAAATAATATTATTTTACATACATCGGCACACAGGCCGGCCACATATGAGCAGTAAAAGAAATCACACTTCGCTTTGGCCTTCGAGGGCCAGCTTACCAACCATTTGCTTTAGCCCATTATTTCCCGCTCGGCTCAGTTGCACCTGCACAAAGACATTCCACCCCAAAGGTGGAAAAAAGGCAACGGTCAGCATTAGCTGACCAAATTATAACGACCCCACCCCTCACTATGGGTGGCTGTGCTCCTTCCCTACAGGTAGTAGGCATCAATATAGAGGCACTCGGAATGTGCAATTTAACCACCACTCACCACAGATGTTGGCTCGACCATCGAACACCCCGTGCTCTCAAGGCACATTCTCAGTGCACATGACCTCAAAGGGTCACAACTCCGTTCTTTGTGACGGTCAACAACGCTTGAGCTTTCTAATTTTTCAGGGCCGAAGCCAAAGACAACGCCCCTATGCTATAACAAAGTCAATGTGATCACCATGATACACACTTTGACTCACTACAAGTCGAACGTCATTAGGTTGGGTACAGTTCAGCTATTTCTTATGCTCAAATCGTCAGGCTTGCAAGCCATTTGTATGGTACATAACCTTGTTATGATCCTAGGCAAGCACTTACGGTCGCCTATGTTGGGCCATACATGCTCTCAACTCAACACATTGGCCCACTTGTCTTCAAGAGACATGCCTCACCATATGGCCCCCAGGTCTCCATAAGAAAGGCATCTCAAAACTTTAGCCGCCAGGACTCCAAGTGACAGTACTCACAAAAACATTGCTCACTGGGAGATACTACCGGCGGTAGAGCTACCGCTGCGCAGTAGGGGATAGACTATCGATTCTTGCCCTATAAATGGGCGTTTTCCTGGAATCCTTCTCCAGTACTCTCTCTGCAGCAACCTGCACACCCCGTGACTTAGAAATTTACATGCTACCATAGAGTCATCTCTGGTATACAAACAATCATCACCAATCCAGACCAACCTATCCGGATGGGCTTCACACAACATGCATATTCCGTACTTCAATTTTGAATTCTAAATACAAAGACAACGAGGATACACTCGATCTACCCGTCAGGAAAACTACTTCCATGTGTTCATAGAGAGTCTACCCTCACAAGCCAAAATAAAGGACTTCATATGTCCAAGGAAGAGGATCGTTTCCCTTGAAGTTAATTTCGGCGCCATGTGAGAGATTATAGCCGGATGGAAATGACCTCTACATCTTTGACTCTGTCGATCCAAAATCTTCTCACGAATAAGAGCTTCGAAACTCCAATAGTAGTGAGATCTCCTTCGTCTGACTCTCCTCCTCCCCGCTCCAGCCGCTCAGAACTAAGCCTCAAAAGAAAATGAAGTGAAAATGCCACTTCCTAGGCTTTAAACCGAGCTACCGTCGCGCTTTACCTAGCTTCCACCGCACGGTATCGGAAAAAGTGACTTGTTCCGCAAGCCACCACCCAAAACCTCTAATCACAAGCCGACACGTTACTACGTTGTTATAGCCCTGCTACCACCGTGCAATAACAACCTACTGTCATGTGGTAGATGATTTATCGTATCAATACAGCGCTCTCGACGCCTGACGCTATAGCTACGTGGTATCGCTACCACCACGGGGTACCTCACAAAGAGGTATTTCGAATAAAAAAACTTTTCTACTGCCAACATTAATCCTACCGTCGGGTGGTATCTCACAAAAACCATTTCCTGCTTCAGAAAACTTAGGGAGTTACACGCCCGGTGGTAGGTTGACACGCTTGATGCTGACAGTTGTCCTGCTTATTTGGAAAGAATATTCAAAAAGAATATTTCCCGCTTTTTCCTGCTAGCACCGTGCGGTTCCAAGCTATCGCGTGGCGGTAGATCTATCTCGATGCTCGTTGAGTTAGCTAGCGCTGCGAGGTATCAACCTATTGCTCGGCGATAGCTTTATCTCGATGTCTCTAACTCGATGCTTGTTGAGAGAGATAGCGCTGCATGGTATCAAGCTATCGCTCAGCGATAGCTTTATCTTGATGCCTCCACCTCGACGTGCGTTGAGTGATCTAACACAGGCGGTAGAGCTAGTGTGACGCGGTAGCAACCCGAGCACCATGTCAATTTAATTCAGGCTACCACCTGGCGGTAATGGCTACTGCATAATGATAAATGTAGCGGAGAGTTTCTCGCTTCGTTTGAACCTATAAACCTGCAAACTCTACCAAACACAAGATGTGATCAAATACAACATGAGATTTGATATTATCAAACTAAGGAAATGTGAACCAATGACTCCAACAAACTCCCACTTTTGATAATATCAAATCCTGTTCATGAGATATAATAATTGAGATGCAGGATATAGTGCAATAAGAGATAAGCTCTAGATAGTCAGGTTTGATGTCAGTGGTAACTCCCCCGGCACACATGCTCCCCTATATACGTGCTCTACTTGCTCCCACTATCCACATGCACACAGTTCAACATGCTCCCCTATATGTGATCTCCCTAGCTCATGAATCATGAACATTATTTTCTCCCCCTTTTGATATTAGTGAAAGGGGTGGGCTAGATAGAAAAATGACCACACGCATGGACAGTGAAGAATGCAGTCAAAATAAGAGTGATAAAGATCAAAAAATGCACGTGATAAAGTAAATGTAGAAGCAAACACAATTGGGGTGACCAAACAAACATCAGAGAGAATAATGTGTATGGGTCAAATATATGAGCGGAGTACACAAAAGCAAATCATATGAGTTTTTAGAGTAGAAAGAATCGTACAACATAGGTGAAACTAAGTACATAACAGTTTGTAGTACAATGCTAAGAGATTTATAGAGTTAACACATTGGAACATTGCAAAAGTCAAGAATACAAGTCGTGTACTAGTACCAATGTGCAGTAGACATATAGTGTAGTTTCAGTCCAATTCTTATGCATGAAAGCGTTAGATGGAGCAATGACATAAGTATGCATAACATCAAAAGAGAAAACATCAAATAGAACTAGCATTTAATGCATGTTTTATCTCAGTAATTCAGTAGCTACCACGAGAGAAATAAAGTGAAAAAATCACATCACGTGTCTATCTACTACATACCAAGACTAGAACAAGGGGCACTACACTTAAGGTTTAGTCTTTGCACAAATCGAAATGATTCGTTTAACTATGGTGTTAATCCTCACAATGCTCATGAAGACTTATTAGGAGGAGTGAGTAGTGCTTGGGGGGTATCCTTGACATATTAGTTGATAGCATGCATAGTTTTTTCTACTATCATTATTATACCATTCAGTTCAAGGATCCCGATTCAATCGAAATCTACCCACATAGATAAATACACTTTAACTTGTATATAAAAGACATGATCACTAAAGATTTTGCCCAAAGTTCTAAATTTTGTATAAACACATGTATATCGTGACATTGATTATTCAAGTTATTTCTAACGTATTAGACACAATATCACAAGTTCTAACACGTACATTTAGTTTCTACATGAGTGCTCCGTCTAGGGATGTGTGAATAGTGTAAAGTCATTATGCTACCTAAATCCTCATAGATACCTAGAGGCATATTCAACATACACTAACATATCTAGTCGCACTCAGTAGATAAACACCTATAGATTTGACATGTCATGACATAAGTAGACAATGGTCTCAGGGATTAACAATCCTAAATCAAACATTATACGTAATCATTGTGCTCTAGGTTCTAGCCAAGTGTGTCCTAAGAGTTAACAATCCGCAGTTAACAATTCGCAGTATTATTCATGATACTGACGAGCATGAGACATGAAGTGACGTTCGTGCTGTGCAGGAGCAGTCATGAGAATACTCAAGACACACTCGACCTAAATGTGTCATCACCTTAGCCATGTACTAAGTGACAGATGGGCATGAGAAGCTACACAAGTGTCATAGGGTGGGGTGTTAATCCCATATGCCCACACAAGAACGCGCTCAACCTAACACTCTTTCTCCCCAGCGTCACAGACCAACTGGAACCCTTCCCTGGTTAAGGATAAGATGTGAATTACAATTTAGCATTCCTAGTGCACACAAACCTATGCCATCACTATTGTGAGATAAATCACAGTGAGTCTTGTGTTGTATTTCATATTAACTAAGAAGTAATGAATTTATCAGAGCTTATTGTCAGGAATCAGTACAGGAAAAAGTCCTACCGCCGGTGGTAGAGGTACCATGGCGTGGTAGCCCTAAAATATATAGCTGACGGTTCATGCCATATTCTTCATTCCTGCTCATTCACTCTCTCACCCTTTTCTCTTCTTTTTCAACTTTGATGAGATTAAAAGTGTAATGTATGCAGTCCTAGTCATTTTGGGTTTGATCCGTGGTGGTTTCGCAAAGTTTTTGTGTTGGATTTGAGATTTTTTGCCACAAGTCTTATTTGTTCTCACGAATCTACCTTGTATGAGCTTAGCTCTCTTCCCCCTATATGTTTTAAGTGAAAATCATAGGAAAACAAGTTTTGGGGTGAGATCCAATGGAAGAAGTCGGAGTGCAGTCCGTCATTTTATCGCGCGATGGTAGCAGATTACCGCGTTGCGACACTCTCCGAAAAACCATTCATTTGGCTTTAATAAATGAATTTTTTTCATGGTTTTCTAGGTTATGGCCTCCTCTGGCTCCGAACCACCATGAAAAAGTTTTCAAAGCGATCTCGAGTGCCTGCATCCACATTCCCCGCACTAGATGAGGAAACCGTATGCGTCACAATGGTCAACGACATTTATGGTCGTTACGCTCACATCTACAGTTATCTATATCATTTGGGAGTTCTATCCGTGATTTTGACCGGTGTTTCTCATCAGTGCTTACTCGTGAGTTCTACAATAATCTCAGGGATCTGATGGTTAAAACTCGCGGCGCCCCGGGCCTTATTTTATCAGGTGGTTTATATATTTGGATGTATTTAATGATTAGGGGCGCGTAGATTTATTTGATATAAAAGTTGAAACCGAGATTTAATGAAAGGAAGTAAGTGCACCTATTACGTGTAGTACAGGATATTCCTGTGGGGAATATCGATGTCATATTGTTCTGGGGGACGGGTTGATTATTTCTACTCTTCCCTGAAGGGACTATTATTTTACCAAAGATAAATTGTCGGGTGATTAACTAAATAGCGCGGTTATATAAAAACAGAAAATAAACTTGAAAAAAATCTGATGAAGAAATAGTGCATCGGCACCGAATCGTATTTGAACTAAAATAACTTTTAATAACTAGAGATCCTAAATTTCAAAATGAGCTCACCTATTTCTAAGACTATCGCTCACCTGAACCATAAGACTATTCGACCGAGCTCTCGTTCGACAAAGGATCCCTCTTAATACCCGCATTATGCTAAGAACCCCGCTATTGGGGTTGGGGGACCCAATACGGAAGAATTTCGCGCCTCCTCTCTCCAGGGTTAGTGTGGAACTTCCTTTACCCAAGGGTGATCGGTCCATACGCAAGACCTCTCGGCTAGCTAGCGTATGGATAACGGAAATAGAGTCAACACATCGATATTTGGTTCTACGCGTCGTATACCCGGGATAAACCTTAAGTTTTTTTGATTAAAGAGAAAAAAAAAGACTTTTAACTATTTAAAGCGATTTTATCTGTCCCAATGCTCTTAGATACTGAGGGCTAAGAGTGATTAACCACTCATCGCTATGAGGACGGCTTATGAAAAGAACAATTATGTTGGGTACATTGTAAATTGTGTACCAGATTTAGAGAAGTCTCACCTGACTCAATGTTATACATCAGGTTGTATTTGATGGTGTTTTGAGTTTGCTTGTGCTGGCAGAAGAATGCAGAAATTATTCTAAGTACAAAAGTGTCAAGACACTTATTTAGTGTGGACACCTTTGAAGGACCTGTGTCGGGATAAGAAGCAAGTGTGTGTCGACACACAGGACCTGTGTCAACACCCAGAGTTTAAGTCGACATCAACTATGTTGACACTCATAATTTGTGTCGACACACTTAGACCATGTTGTACTGACAATTATAAAGAAGCAACTATGTCAACATCCAAGACTTGGGTCAATATTTGGAGAAGCTGTGTCGACACACATACCTTGTGTAGACACATTCTAAAACAGCTGTGTCGAGAACTTGATGAAGAGTTGTGTTGACAGTTTCTGAAGTATGTCGACACATTCTACAAAGGCAGTGTTGAGACTGAATGAAGAGTTATGCCGACAGTTTTTGAAGATTGTCGACAACACCAAAGGAAGTGTGTCGACACCCGGGTAATTTTGTCAACACATACTTCATCTATGTCGACAAATACTATCCTTATGTCACGACACATTCAGCTGTTTTAAATAACTCTAAGTGCCAATTCTTAAGACTGAAGACTTGATAGCTTCCAAAATTGTCAAGGCATGTTAGACATGTCAGAATTGTGAGATGTCGGTCAACTACCAGATCATCCGATTGCCTCTGATGTGGTCTATAAATAGAGCTGAGCTATCAGAGAAAAACATAATAGCGAACATTGAGAGACAAAGAGAAAATATAGAGGGAAACCAAGAAGAAGGAGGAATACTCCAAGAAGAATTCACAGAAAGAAGATTCTAATTCTAAATGTAACGCCCCTAGCCGATCCAACGTGATGATATCACGGCTCTGCTCTAGGCGATGATACCGAGCTGCAGCCTAAGCACCCCAACCCCTCTCCATCCACATGCGGGTTTTTAGTGGCCACAGCCTCCCTTTGATGAGCGAACTCGACCATTAAGCTGGGCCGTACGGGGACATCCCAGGAGGTCACCCATCCCAGTACTACTCTCGCCCAAGTACGCTTAACTTTGGAGTTATTTCAACTCTCATCACCAATTGATCCAAGGAGAATCCAGTACACCATAAATATGCCCGGAGTGCACGGAGCGTCTGACGGAGGTGGGCGCTTATGATGCTGTTGTGCTTGAGAACACTTTGAAAGTGAGGGTTAGGTATACAATACTCTAGAGGGGGGGGGATGAATAGAGTATATTTAAAATTTGTTAGGTCCCCATAAAGGTGTTGTTACACTTTTGCTGTAAACTAAAAGGGTGCAGTAATTAGGAAACTGGAAAACAGAAAATAATAAACCTAATCACAGCCACACAACAAGAATAAAAAGAAAAAAAGGGCAACCAGACGACACAAGAAATTTATAGTGGTTCCCCAAATCTGGGTAGTCCACTCTTCTACCACCCTGGTAGGAATCCACTTAGGTTTTTGATCAGGTGCCTGACACCAATGGGTTTTGATCAGGTCCCCAAAAACCAACTCAAGTCTTTTGGTTAGGAAACTTGCAACCAGGAATCACTTTTGAAGGGAGATGACAACCCTTTATATAGTAGGGGGTGAGAGAGTGATTATGTCTTCTCTATCAACAATCAAAGAGAAGACTTATGTGGAATGATGTTAGCAAATAGCTCCCCCTGAGATGTAGACTGATTGAGGGAAGATCTAGAGCTTTGCTACAGGGTGATAGGTCTTCAATCAGAGTTCTGGACAGGCAGTGATGTAGAAGCTTCTTGACTGATTTGATATTTTATTGTCCTTAGAAGTCCTGGAGGTATGATCACTGTATGTCACTTGTAAGCTTCAGTATGAATTTTTGTGTGAAGCTTTTCTGCAGCTCTATGAATTCTTTCAGTCAGTCTGTATCTGTCTTTGTTTTTCTGATTGAGTATGTTCTTCCTGACTCTTGATTTTTGATCTTGTGTTCTTCTATATCTTTTCAAAAATTTGAATCATCTGTAATTTATGCTGACACCTTGAGAATAATCGGCATTGAGTCATTTCCACAACTGTCCCGTGGAAAATCGGCAAGTAATATTCCTGAAGAAGACCGTAATCAATGCTCCTTCTAACAGATACAATCAGAGAATGTAGAGCATTAATTACTCAGGAATTTCCGCATTAAAATGGGAACAGAAGGACGGAAATGGCTAAGTCTGGAGTCGTCAAACAGTTGGCAGAATTCGTCGAACTGAATTACCAGTTCGTCGAGCTGAGATACTGTATTCGTCGACCCGACAGCTTCTTGTTCGTCGAGCTGAGTTCCAAGATCGTCGAGCTGATAACAGAGCTGCATGCTTCAGAGCCTTTGCCTTTTCTGTCTAAAGTTCATCGAGCTGAGTTTGTAACTTCGTCGACTGGAGTTCAGCAACCATTCTGGACTTAGTCGAGTATTTTGTGTTGACTGATATTCAGTGTGTCGACATGAACCTTCTAGTGTCGACACAGGTGAGTGTCGACTGATTAGTCTTGGTGTCGACACAAGTTTTCTAGTGTCGATATAGTTGGTGTTGACACATGCCCTTAGTGTCAACACAAATCTTCTGGTTCTAGAATTCGTCGAGTAGAGTACTGAGTTCGTCAAACTGAGAAGTTGACTTCGTCGACCTGAGAAGTTGTGAACTCGAGGTCCAAGTTCGTCGAGCTCAGAATGTTGTTCATTGACCAAAGTCTGAAGTTGGACTTAGAATAATTTGGAGTTATCCTGACTTTAGTTTGTTGAAGTATCCCAGTTTTCGTCGACCAGAGAATGAAGATCGTCGAGCTCAGCTCAGAGAAATATCTCAAGATCGTCGAGCTGAGAACGTCTTTCGTCGACCTGAGTTCGACGAATGTCGAACTCATTTTACTTGGTCTTGAAATCTTCTATGTCTTGAGTCTCTGATAGTCTTGTTGATAGCTGGTCCATCTGATGTTGACTCTAAGGACATGGCCTAGACTATAGGACACAACTCTGACCCTGGCTATACATGTTGGGTCACATCATCCTAAGTTAGTGAACCTAGCCCAAATCAACTAGGGATCCAACAATCTCCTCCTATTTGGGTGAGGTCACTAATAGACTCAAAACAAAAATATAAGAATAAACCAAGCAAGAAAAAGGTATATCTGGCAGAGATTTACTAATACATGCATCAGATATATATGTACATGAGCTTTGTTTTAAACAGACAAATCAGTTTTAAGGCTAATGTAGAGAGAGAAAGAAAAATTGAAGCAATGTAAAGATTATTTCTTCTTTTCCTTATCTGTGGGCTTATCTTCTTTGGTCTTTTCTCCTGGCTTTGTATAGATAATTTCTCTTTTTGGATCCAAAGCCTGTGCCTGTGTCATTGTCATATCAGCTGCCCCAATAATCTTCAGAGATGTAGTTCTGGGGACAACTGCTTCAGGATGTAGCTTCATGTAATCATCAACATTGAACAATTGATTTGCTTTATCAAATCTTTTGAGTTCTTCCTTTTTGTATTTGGACATAGTTGAATATCCTGATATATCTTTGCCTTCAGCTTTTGCTTTATTAATTAAATAATGACCAATAAGTTCCTGGAACCTAGCCATTTTAGCTGTGGTGGCTGTTTCTGGATCTTCAAAAGGAACAGGAGGTGAGTATGGTCTTTCAGGACTATTAGCCTTCTGGTCTGCAGAGATACTTTGCTGTTGGTGCTGATATTGTTGATGTTGTTGATGTTGTTGTTGTCTTTCAGAAGTGTAGTGCCATTGCTGACTATTTCCAAAAGGTCTCCCTTGGTGTCTCTGATAGGTTTGAATAGGGGCAGACCTCTGAGAGCTAGAGCCATTGGCACCAGCTGCTGGAGGAGGTGGATCTATTCTGTACTAATGAACTGGTGGAGGAGAATATTTTCTACTTCTTTTCTTCTCCTTTTGCTGATTTTTAGACAACCACATCCATGCTGACATTCCTTTGTAAGGAGTAATATTTTGGAGAATATAGAATGGAGTGTCATTCTTTGGGTTTTGCTTAGCAGCAGCAGGAGGAGGGTCTTTCATTTTCTTTGACAACAGTTTCTTCTTTTTCTTAGCAACTTCTTCATCTGAATCTTCTTCTTCTTCATCATCATCATCTGAATCCTGAGGATTATCATATAAAGCATCTATATCTCTCAACATGTCCTCAGATATAATACGTTTTTCAGTTGGAACCTGAACTGAGCTTTCAGGTGCTTTTGTTTTTCTATAATGTCAGCCAAGATCAACTCATCTAGATCTGGCATAGGGGAGTCATCCATTACAAAAGTTGGTGTAGAGAGAGCTACTGGAGGGGATGGAATGACTGCCAAGGTTGGTGTAGATACTGGAATTACAAAGCTATCACATAGTTGCTTAGCAACTGTTGGAATGATAGGATATGTATAAGGAATAATAGCCAAATGTGGCTTAGTAAATTCTTCTGGAAGAAGATGCATATATACATTATCAAAAGTTTTCAGCAATTCTTCTAAGTTAACTGTGGGATTTAGGATAAAGTCACCAACAGTTTTCAATCCTTCAGAATTTGACTCGTCAAAATCCATGTCAGTATCAATGAAATCAATTAACTCTTTACTTATACAATTTGTATATTCTTCTGTGAAGACAGGAGTATCTGCTGGTGCTGGAGCTGAAGACTCTGAAGTTGTAGATGCTGCTTCATCATTAGGCATCTCCGCCTGCCTGGTTTTAGTGGGAACTGAGGCCAGGCCCCTGAATGAGGAGGGGGAAGCAGTGAGAGCAGATATTTGGGCAGATAAAGAGGTAATGGTAGTAGCAAGAGGTGTAATGGCCTCTACTATAAGTGATTTAAGAAGGGGAGTGATGATGGTGATGATAGATGAGATGGTAGAGGGGTCCAATGAGAAAGTGGTAGATGGTGTTGCAGTTGGTGTGAAAGAGGTGATAACTATTGATGGAATAGAGGGTGGAACAGCAGGTATGTGAAGGTTAGATGTTGATAGGGATGGAAGGGTGGCACCTTGCATCATGGTGTCTGATGGTTGGATGTAAGATGGTATGGAAGATAGATGTGGGGGAAGTGGAGACTGTGGTGGTGTAGAAATGTATGTGTCATGAGGGGATTCAGGAGGTGTGGGTGGTTGATTTTCCTGAAGGGAGGAAGAGGGAATGTCAGTGATGGTGATTGGTAAAGATGGAGTGACTGGGGATTTTGTTGTTGTTGGAAGGGGGGCTGGAAGAGAAGATGTGGAAGGAATGCTCTCTTCAGCAGGGTGGGGAGTGGCTTTAATAGCCCTTGTGCCTTCAGAAGCTTTGGTGGAAGAGGGCTTAGTGATGGTCCTCTCCCATCTTCCAAATAAGGCACATATCAGCCTTTTACTAGCATTTATGAATATGGTCTGGGAGACCAGGGATTCAACCGCCTTTTCCTGTAGGAAGATTCCTAGAATTCTTCCAAAACAGACTTCTTTCTTAGTGTTCTTCTTCTTTATCAAATCAAACATAAGTTGTGCCCAGTTTATTGGCTTCTTGTTGATGATTACACACATAACCAGAAACTGGTGTCTGGTGATATAATCATGTGTAGTGTGTTTTCCAAGTAGCACTTTGCCAACCAAGTCCGCTAAAACTTTATAGGGAGCAGACAAGTGTTTCTTCAACAGTTTGTTGGGATTTTCTCCAGCATACTCCATGAGGTTCAACATCATATCAGACTCCTCTGGTTTAATTGTGAGGTCCTCTACTCCATTTCTCAATCCAAAAATCTCAGTTAAGATTGCAGGGGTTAAAGAGACTGAGTTACCCGCGATGGTGCCCGTCATGATGTTCTCTTCTGTGGACGACAGTGTGTATACCCATTTCATGATTTCCATGCTGTGTAGTTTGACCCTTCTCATCATCAGGGTTTTTAGTTCCTGTTCTTCAAGAAGTTCCAGGATATACAGAAAGATTGGATCGGAGTGCTGAAACGAATCGAAATCCACGTCAAAGCCTGTATCAAACTTCATTTCTGTGAGAGTGCTTGCCAGAGTCGCCATTGAAATCACGTGCAAGAAAGACACAAAAACGACGATCAAGTGCAAGAGAATAGAAAGTGTGGGATGGAGTTCGAAGAAAACCTAGATATAAGGTTTTCCAGAATATGAATCGACAAACTCCGTTCCACGAAAATAAAATTAATTCTTCGAACTGAGGTCGACGAAATAGTTTAGAGTTAAATAATTCGTCGAGCTCATCAAAAGAATTGAAGATGGTTCGTCGAACTTAGGTTGACGAATATCTTCTGAGGCAACGTTCGTCGATCGCTGGTCAACGAAAATTGTTTCACTCACAGAGAGTTCGTCGACCTCCGGTCGACGAGTATCTCTCAAACTTTCCCTGGTTCGTCGAACTCCGTTCGACGAACTATGGAAAATTCATCGAATGCAGATAAAACTTAAACTAAGACTTCTCCATTGATCATTCCCAGCTGATTTAGAAAGAAAGGATGATTTTTCTCATCCAGAGGTTTGGTGAATATATCAGCTTTTTGTAAATCAGTGTAGATATAGACAAGCTTAATCTTATTTTTGTCTACACACTCCCTAATGAAATGATGTCTTATGTCAATATGTTTTGTCCTACTATGGTGAAATTGATTTTGTGTTATGGCTATAGCACTAGTATTATCACAGAATAGGGTTGAATTATTTAAGTTGAACCCATAATCTAGAAGCTGATTCTATATCCAGAGCATCTGTGAACAACAACTACCTGCTGTAATATATTCTACTTCAGTAGTTGAGATTGACACTGATGTTTGCTTTTTACAGAACCATGATACTAATCTCATACCCAGGAACTAGCAAGTTCCTGAAGTACTTTTTCTATCAACCCTGCATCCAGCAAAATCAGCATCAGAGTATCCAGTTAACTCAAATTCTGATTCAGCAGGATAACATAGGCCTAGATTATAACAACTCTTTATATATCTTAAAATCCTTTTTAAGAAAATTAGATGAGATTCTTTAGGGTTCACTTGGAACCTAACACAAAGGCATGTGACAAACATAATATCTGGCCTACTTGCTATGAGGTATAATAGGGACCCAACAATGCCCCTATAAAGTTTCTGATCTACAGGTTTTCCTGGTATATCAGAGTCCACAACAGCATTGGTGGCCATGGGAGATTTCTTAGCTGAGGCATCAGCCATCCCAAACTTCTTTAGAAGTTCTTTAGCATATTTTGCTTGAGAGATGAAGATGCCATCAGGAAGCTGTTTCACTTGGAGACCAAGGAAATATGAAAGCTCTCCCATGCTACTCATTTCAAATTTAGAATGCATGAGGTCAGAAAACCTCTTGCACAATTTTGAATATGTAGAGCCAAATATAATGTCATCTACATAGATTTGCACTAACAAGATTTGGTCCTTAAGATATCTAGTGAAAATGGTTTTATCTACAATTCCTCTTGTAAATTTATGCTCTAATAAAAAACTTACTAAGGTCTCATACCAAGCTCTTGGAGCTTGCTTTAGAACATAAAGAGCCTTATTTAATTTAAAAACATAAGAGGGATAAGTTGGAGAAACAAAACCTGGAGGTTGTTCTGCATAAACCTCTTCTTGTAATACTCCATTTAAGAAAGCACTTTTCATATCCATTTGAAAAACTTTGAACCTTTTGAATGTTGCATAGGCAAGGAAGATCCTTATAACTTCCAACATTGCAATAGGTGCAAAGGTCTGATCATAGTCAATTCCTTCCTCTTGCCTATATCCTTGAGCAATAAGCCTATCCTTGTTCCTCACAATGACTGCTTAGGCATCAAGCTTATTCCTGAAAACCAATTTGGTTCCAATAACTGGGTAGTTTTGTGGTCTTGGAACCAAAACCCAAACTCTACATCTCTCAAATTAGTTTAGTTCCTCTTGCATTGCAAGGATCCAGTGGGGATCTTGCTCAGCATCATGAATGGTTAGAGGTTCAACCTGAGAGAGAAAACAGGCATGCATCAAGTCTTGGTTGAGTTGATGCCTTGTTTGTACACCTGCTGATATGTATCCAATTACTTGAGATCTGGTGTGATCCCAAAGTGTGACAAAATTAGTGGGTGGAGTTGGTTGTGCAATAGCATTTTGAATAAATTCCTCTTGTGGAATTATATTTGCTGTTGGTTGAGGCTCATGTTCTTCAGCTTCATCTTCTTCACTATCTTCAATGACTTGTGGAGAGGGATGAGTGGGAACCTCTTGGGTGAGGTTTAGTCCATCCAATGTCTCACACAAGTGGGGTACCTACAAGTTACTACTGGTAGAAACTTCTTTCTCCTTGCAGTACATGTTAGTTTCATCAAAAGAAACATGAATTGACTCTTCTACTTTTAATGTTGATTTATTAAATACCCTATAAGCCTTGCTTAATTGGGAGTATCCTAGAAAAACTCCCACTTCAGACTTAGCTTCAAACTTTCTAATATATTTCTTGTTGTTATTATGTATATAACATGTACAATCAAAAACTTTAAAATAGTTTATTTTAGGTTTCTTCCCTTTGAGCAATTCATAGAGAGTCTTATTCTTAAGTTTGTGAATTAAACTCATATTCGGGAAATAGTTTGCAGTGCTTACAGCCTCTGCCCAAAAGGTTAGTGGCATATATGCATCAGTAAGCAATGTACCTGTAGCTTCAATGAGTGTCCTATTTTTCCTTTCAGCTACCCTGAAAGTGCAGCTAGATCTGAAATACTCTAGAGGGGGGTGAATAGAGTATGGTGCTTAAAAACGTTTTACAACAGTTGTTGTAATCTGAGTGAACAGGGAAGCAAATAATAAATCTAAACACAACAGATAACTAATTATAACCTACAAAAAAAACTAATCACAGATCCTAACTAATCACAAAACAATCACAGCCAGAAACAAAAATAAAGACAAGCAAACCAGAAGACACAAGAAGCTATAGTGGTTCCCCTAAACTTGGGTACATCCACTCTTTTACCACCCTAGGTAGGAATCCACTGCAGGATGAGTTGATCAGGTGTCCTGGGCACCAATGAGCTTTTGATAAGGTGCTCAAAAACCAAATCAGATTTTTTTGACCAGGTGTCTTGCCACCAATGAGCTTTTGATAAGGTGCTCAAAAATCAAGCACAAACTTTTGAAGGGAGTTTGAAAAACCTTTTATAGAGATGGGGATGAGAGAGTTATGGAAGTCTTCTCTTTCTCAAAGCAGCTGAGAAGACTATGTGGATTTAGATGCTGTCAAAGCTCCCCCTGAGTTCTTGAGATGTTCAGGAAATGAAGCTTTGCTGTAGGGTGATAGGCCTTCAGAAGTTGATCTCCAGCAATTGATGATTTCAGCAACAGCTGAAATGTTAGGTGTCTGGAGTCTTGAAAGTCCTTGAACACTTGAATCAAAGGGGATCTGAAGATTTCAAATTTGTTGATCTCCTTTGGTGTGTGTTCTTGTATGAATTCTTTTAGACAGAGAATGTCTACAACTCTTTCTCTTGTGAACAGTTGGTGTTGAGAAAGATGTTGTTCGGATAATGTTTTTCTTCTTGTTCTTCTTGTTCTGCTTATTTGTGCTGTGTGTTAGAGAGATTCAAAAAACTTGTATTTTATTCTCTGGTTCTGAATAAAAAATGATCCTCTGTCAAGAATATCCATTGGCCTGTCATTAATTGACTTCCTTAATTGCAAATGACTTCTAGGGGAAAGTCCAAAGAAACATTCCTTGATAGTCCCTTGAAACTTGGTCCAGAATAAATGAAAACGGCTAGAAAATCTTCTGAATTAATTGCTGAATAACTCCTTAACTGTTCTGAATTTGAATCTTGAAAATCATTCAACTCTTCAGAAAAACGTCGAACTGAGCTCTACTATCGTCGAACTGAGCTCAGCGATTTGGACTTAGACAGCAATAGAGATCGTCGATCTGAGCTCAACTATCGTCGAACTGAGCTCAGAGATAGAGAATCAAAACTGAGTCAAGATCGTCGAACTGAGCTCGAAGATCGTCGAATGGAGTTCGACGATTTGTTGAAGTTGAGCTCAGCGATCGTCAAATGGAGTTCGACGATCTGTCGAAGTTGAGCTAGACGATCGTCGATTGGAGTTTGACGATTCGTCGTCCTGAGATCGACGATATGACTTGGTCTCCAAACTGAAAAACCTTGGTCTTGAGGCAGCTTCCAAACCTAACTACTAACCCTTAGACTCAATTCTAATTGACCTTTAGATCTATACAGGAGGTCAAAAACAGTTTTCCTAAAGACATAGTGATCCTAACCAAAATTAGTAATAGGGTGTTCCAATAATCTTCCCCTATTTGGGTTAGGATTATTATTTACAGAAATTGGAAAAATTAAAGAACAACAATATACAAAGCAACAATAAACAATCAACAAGCAGAATCACGGATATATTATCCCAGACAGAAATCAAGAATCAGAACAATTGTCACCTTACATAATTATTCTTTCTCCTTGCTCTTTATAAGTTTGATTTCTCTATTAGGATTGAGAGCTTCTTTCTTTGCCTTCTGTCATCTGCTGCACCTAGAGAAGTTTGCAGTTTGGGCCTAGGAACCACAGATTCAGGATGCAGCTCCATATCTCTATCAAATTCAAAGAATTTGCTTGAGCCATATCTTTCCAATTATTTCTTTCTTTGTTCAGACAATGTAGTAATGTTGGAAGAATCTCTGCCTTACTCTTTAGCTTTCTTAATTTGATCCAGGGCAGCTAGCTCTTTCATCCTGGCAGTCCATGCAGTAGGGTTATTTTCTGGATCTTCAAAGGGCACTGGAGGCTCATATCTGTTGGATGGATTATCTTGAGGAGCTCTAGAGGAGACTACTTCTTTCAGCTTATAGGGAAAAGGACCTGATGTTGTATCTGATGAAACTTGTCCTTCCCTAGAGTAAGGATGTTGTCTAGAATAGCCCTTGGAGTATACTTAGAATTCCCTTTGGTTTCCTTTGTAGTTTTCTCTTCTAGATTGAGAACCTCTGGATTGGCTTCCCCTATAATAAGATCTTGCATGAGGCTGATAGGGGGTTTGGCTTTTGGCAGAAGGTTGAGCAGCTGAGCTTCCACCTGCACCTGCATCAGGAGGAGGTGGTGGAGGAGGATGAGAATGATGAAACTGGGAAGATCCTTTCTCATACTTCCTCTTCTTCTTCATAGCTTTAAGTTGGTTCTTGGAGTATTGCATCCAATGCTCAGTTATGGGGCAGTCATGAAGAATGTAATAAGGAATATCATTAGTGTCCTTGACTTTGGCTGGAGGCACCCTTTTCATGGCTTTGCTCCTTGCCTTCCTTTTTCTGGCTATGGTGGCAGAAGAATCATCAGAATCAGTCTTGAATTCATCACTTTCAGAACTTTGCTCATCATATAAAGCATCAATCTTTTTCAAATATTCTTTCTGAAGTTGGGTTGGAGCAGATGAAGCAGCAGTGGTGACAGCAGCAGATACATCACTAGTAGCAATAGAAGTTGTAGCAGCAGTTGTAGTAACAACAGACATAGAAGTTTCTGGAGCAATCCTTGCAGAAGATATAGCAGCAGTACTAACAGTAGCAGCTGGAGCAGCAACAGATTAAGATAAAACCTGTTCAGATACAGGAACCTCAACATCAATAATAACAGCAGGAATATCATCAGCAAAAAGAGAAGGCTCAAAATCATGTGCCTCTGTCATCTTCATATCCTTAGAGATTAACTCATCAGCAGTATCAACAATATCAGCAGCAGCAACAGAAACATCAACAATATTTTCAGCAGGAATAGCAGCAGCATATACTGAATTGACAAAAGAATGAATAATGCAGGTGTCACAACATGAGAAGGGCACAATGGCCTTGGAAAGATCCTCTGATGGCTGGACAACAACTCTCTCTAGAAGACAAATGAAATAAGCTGAATCAAAAACTGAGAGCAGGGACCTGAGGTCTACTGAAAAGACAGCAACTTGAGGTGGAACTGGAGCTTGAGTAACAGCACCAGCAGCAGCAGGAGGTGAAGAGACAGCAGCAGCAGGCAATCTCACCACTTCATTAGGCATCTCCCCCTGCCTAGATTCAGAGAATGCTGGTTCAAGGCACACTGATGAAGGGATTGCCTGAGGAAATAGAGAGGATAGCCTGGCAGAAAGGGCTGCCACGGACTGAAGTAATGGAGCCAAGGAGGTCTCTGGTAGAAGTGATAGCCTGGGGGCTAGCAGTTCATACAGCTGGTCAGCTAGGGCTGGAATATCTACTTGCTCAACAGGCACTTGAGCAGAGGTAGAGGATGGAGGAGCAACTGGTGATGATAGTGGAGAGCTGGTGGATGGTAGAAGGGAAGGTTGAGGTGTGGGTATAGTGGAGATGGAAGATAGTGGTATGGAGATAGAGGGTGTGAAGGAGGGTTGATTCAGAATGTCTTGTAGAAGTTGTTGGTAAGATGTTGATGAGGATGACAGCTCAGGAGGAGATGAGGGTGAGTCATCCATGAAGGAATCATCTAAAAGATTGAAGGAGGGAATGGTGGATGATGTGGCAATGTCTGGTTGAGGGTAGGAATATAATGGATGAAAGAGTAGGAATTGGAGATGGAATAGATGTTGGAGAAGGGCTGGAGATGATGATTGTGGATGGAGTTTGAATGGTGGATGGAACTGGAGGAGATGGAATAGGAGGAGGAGGAGAAGCAGCAGCAGGCATGTCATCTGCAGGGGCAGAGACTTGAGGGGAAGTGACTGTTACAGTCCTAGTGCCTGAAGTTGTGCTTGAAGAGGGCCTTCTGAGCTTGGTTATCTGCCTGTCCCATTTGCCAAATAAGGCACGGGACAATCTCTTTGATGCATTGATATGTATCCCAGAAGATACTAGCAGGGTAGGGCATCTGTTCTGAAGAAAGAGGCCTAGAATCCTCCCAAAATTCACAAAGTTCTTATTGATTTTCTTTTTAATAAGGTCAAAGAAGACCTCTCCCCAGTTCAATTGCTTCTTGTCCACAATGGCTCCCATCAAGCACAGCTGATACCTAGAGATAGTATCATGTGCTGAATGCTTGGCCAGCAAAACCTTTCCTACAACATCAGCCAAAAATCTATATTCCACAGCTAGGTTCTTCTTCAGCAGCTTGCTAGGGTTAGCATCAGAGTGACCCATTCTTGCAAGCAGATCAGCAAATTACTATCTAGATAACTCAGCAGAATCTCTTCCAGAACTTAACTCAAAAACCTCTGTCAGAATGGCTGGAGTTAAGGGTACCTGGGTTCCAGAAATTGAACCAACTACTGTGTTTTGATACTGGTTGTGGGCAGTGTAGACCCACTCCTTAATCTCATCAGCAGCCAACTTGATTCTTGTGGACATGATAGCAACAAGTTTCTGCTCCTTGAATAGTTCCAGAATATCTTGAAAAACTTGATTAGTGGTGCTGAAAGACTCCATGTCTATGTCAAATCCAGCATTGAATTTCATTGCGGCGAGAACAGCAACAGAGACTGCCATGGTTACCTGCAAAAATCAACAAACAAAACGACCAAGTGTAGAGATGTTTGGAGGGAAAGAGAATTTTTGCAGAGAAATCGAAAGCGCAAAAGGAGAACGACGGCGAAAAATGAATTTTATATTAGGGTTCGACGCAGAAAAGGAAAGATCGTTGAACTCAGTTCGACGATCGGGGCTTCTAAAGGAATCTGAAGAGTCTTTAATATCGTCGATCTCCGTTTGACGATATTGGAGAGCGTCGAGCTCCGTTCGACGATAGTTCAGAGAATAAAATTGTCGAGCGCCGTTCGACGATCGTTGACTGGAAGAGATAGTTCAGACTATCTGAGAAGCGCTGAACTCTGGTCGACGATTTCAGAAATCGTCGATCTCCGTTCGACGATCTGGGGGAAAATCGTCGAGCGCAGTTTAGAGACCAGAAATACACTCTAGACACTAAGAAAAATCAAGATGTTTGCCTAGTCTTGGTCAATTTTTAAACTTTTAAAATCTTGGATATTATTTTAGACTTCCTCCATCTAACATTCCTAACTGATTTAGGAAAAAGGTGTGTTTCTTTTCATCCAAGGGTTTGGTGAAAATATCTCCCTTTTGCAAATTAGTTGGGATATATTGAAGTTCAATTTTATTCTTCTCAACATTATCCCTTAAAAAGTGATGCCTAATTTCTATGTGTTTTGTCCTACTATGTAGGACTGGATTTTGAGCTATAGAAATAACACTGGTGTTATCACAAAAGATTTTAGACTTCTCTAAGTTGTAGCCATAGTCTAGGAGTTGGTTTTGAATACACAAGATTTGTGAACAACAACTGCCTGCAGCCATATATTCAGCTTCAGCAGTTGAAGTTGACACAGAAGTTTGTTTCTTGCAAAACCAAGAGACAAGTCTGTCACTAAGGAACTGACAAGTTCCACTGTTGCTTTTCCTGTCAATTCTGCATCCAGCATAATCAGCATCAGAAAATCCAGTTAAATCAAATTCTGAATCTTTTGGATACCAGAGACCTAGATTTGGACAACTTTTAACTAATATTAGGTGTGACTCTCTAGGGCTTACTTGGAATCTAGCATATATGCATGTAGCAAACATTATATCTGGTCTACTAGCTGTAAGGTACAGTAAAGAGCCAATCATTGCTCTATAAGTTGTCTGATCAACAGGTTTCCCATGTTCATCAGCATCCAATACAGCATTAGTAGGCATAGGTGTTTTCATACAAGATGCTTTAGACATGCCAAATTTCTTAACCAATTCATTTGCATACTTGGTTTGAGAAATAAAGATGCCTTCAGCATGTTGTTTGACTTGCAATCCTAGAAAGAAGGATAGCTCACCCATGCTACTCATTTCAAATTTAGAATGCATTAAGTTGGAAAACCTTCTGCACAAATGTGAATCAGTAGAACCAAAAATAATATCATCTACATAAATCTGTACTAGTAGGGTATGAGACTTATGGGTTCTAATGAAAAGAGTTTGTTCTACTCTACCCCTTATAAATCCATTTTCTAGAAGGAAGCATGCTAGGGTCTCATACCATTCTCTAGGAGCTTGCTTGAGACCATATAATGCTTTGTTCAACTTAAAAACATAATCAGGATAGGTTGGAGAGATAAAACCTGGAGGTTGTCTAACATAGACTTCTTCTTTGATGTCTCCATTGAGAAATGCACTTTTGACATCCATCTGATATACCTTGAAGCCTTTATGTGCTGCATAAGCTAAAAAGATTCTGATGGCTTCCAATCTTGCAACTGGTGCAAAAGTCTGGTCATAGTGTATGCCTTCTTCTTGAGAATATCCTTGAGTAACTAGCCTTGCCTTGTTCCTTACAATTACTCCTTGATCATCCAATTTGTTTCTGAACACCCACTTTGTTCCAACAATGGAGTGATCCTTAGACTTTGGCACTAGTTCCCAAACTTTGTTCCTTTCAAATTGATGCAACTCTTCTTGCATTGCAATGATTCAGTGTGGATCTTGCTCTGCATCTTGAATAGTTTGAGGTTCAATTTGAGAGAGGAAGCAAGTGTGCAATAGGTTTTGGTTGACCTGATTTCTGGTTTGCACACCAGCTGAGATGTCTCCAATTACTTGGGAAATTGGATGGTCTCTTGATGTTACTAAATCAACAGGGGGTGTTGATTGTTCACCAACCTGTGTTGTTGTTTCCTCTTGTGGTACAACAACTGGCTCTTCAAGTTGTTTTTCTTCAATATGTTGAATTCTTTCTTCATCTTCACTGCTTTTCTCTTTTTGAGTGACCTGTAACTTGTTCAAGTCTTCAACAAGAGAATGTACCTGCAAAGGTTCTATGGTAGAAGTGTTCTTCTCCTTGAAAGACATGTTAGATTCATCAAATGATATATGAACAGATTCCTCAATTTTAAGAGATGATTTATTGTAAACCCTATAAGCCTTACTGATCATGGAGTATCCCAAAAACACTCCTTCATCAGCTTTAGCTTGAAATTTTGCTAAATATCTCTTGTCATTATTGTGTATATAACAAATACAACCAAAAACTCTAAAATAATCAACTTTAGGTTTCTTCCCTTTTAGTAATTCATAAGGAGTCTTCCCCTTTAGTTTATATATCAAACATCTATTCAGCACATAGTTGGAGGTGTTCACTGCCTCTGCCCAAAAAGATAAAGGAAGGTGAGCATCTGACAACAATGTAGTGGCAGATTCAATAAGGGTTCTATTTTTCCTTTTAGCTACCCCATTTTGTTGAGGAGTTCTAGGAGCTGAGAAAGTATGCATGATACCTTCACTCTGACAGAACTCTTGCATAAGAAGAGAATCAAACTCTGTCCCATGATCACTTCTGATCAAGGCAATGTGAGTATTGAACTCAATCTGTATACATTTGAGAAACTCTGTCAAACACTTAAAGTTATCAGACTTCTTCCTCAGTAAGAACACCCATGTGAATATAGAGAAGTTATCTACAACTACTAAAGTGTAAGATTTCCCTCCTAGGCTTTGTACTGTAATGAGTCCAAAAAGATCCATGTGTAACAGATACAAAATCCTAGGTGAATCACTCTTATTAAGTGACTTAAAACTATTTTTAGTTTGCTTGCCTAATTGACAAGCCCTGCAGAGTCCTTCCTTCTTGTAGGGGTCAGAAGGTAGTCCTCTAACAAGGTTGTCCTTGGATAGCCTAGCAATAGTTCTAAGATTTAAGTGTCCAAGTCTCTTATGCCATAAAATATTAGGTCTACAAACAGAATTAAATAGGCAAATGTCTATATTTGTTGAAAGAAAATCTACTAGATAGATATTACCTTTCCTTTTACCTGTCAACACAGTTGTGTTGTCCTCTGACTTGATCTTGCATAATGCTTTGCTGAAGGTCACCTGGTAGCCTTCATCACATAGCTGACTGATACTTATCAAATTGTGCTTCAGTCCTTCTACATAAGCTACCTTCTTGAATGTTACTGTCCCAATCTGGACTGCACCATATCCTTTAGTTTGTCCAAAGTTTGAATCACCAAAGATAACTTTGGGTCCAAGCTTTGCTTTAAAGGATGTGAGGTTGTCCCTATTTCCTGTCATGTGCTTAGAGCACCCACTATCCAAGTACCATTGCTGGTTTGATGTTGGATAGGTCTTCACCTACACATAAAATAATTCATTTGTTTTTGACCCAGTTTACCTTGGGCCTAGGTTGATAACCTTTAAACTCAGAAATAAAAGACATCCCAGGTTGACTCTTAAAACCTTCAGGATGATATCACCTTGGAGGTATTATCCATTCAGTATAAGGGTTAAATATTTGGGATGAAGGACCCCTAGGATTGGATTTTGATTTGCCCTTGAAGGAATTTCCAGAGCTCTGATCTCTGTTCGACGATCGTGGAGCTGCGTTCGACGATCTTGGGTCAGATCGTCGAGCTCCGTTCGACGGTCGACTGTGGCAGAGTTTAGGAATTTGAGATCGTCGACCTGAGTTTGACGATTTTGCCTAAGATCGTCGATCTGCGTTCGGCGATCGTTGAGCTCCGTTCGACAATTTCTGCTGGAACTTAGTTTTCTTAGGCAGATCAGAATTTTTCCTAGCTACCTCTACAACTCCCTTCCCTTTATCAGAAATGAACTTGATTGGGGTTATTAGGACTATAGGTTGGCTGGATGAAGCACGCAAGCCCAGTGTACTATTGAATCTGGAGTTCACTGTGCTTGTGATGTCCATCAGCTTGATACTTCTCCAATTAAGGGATTCTTCAAGCTTCTTGGCCTCTGATAGCTCACCTTTCAGTGAAGCTATCTGCTCCCTACAACACTCCAACTCTTTAGAGAGTTTGAGGTTTTCTGACTTTAAGATATTATGTTCAGATAAATGATTTCTGAGATAAATAATTTCCTTCTCAGATTTTAGTAGGTCTAAACATAATACTTTAAACTCAGATTTAAAGTCCTCGGAATTGAAATCAAATGAACTAATTACCTGGTCCTCTTCAAGTTGAGTCTCTGAGTCTGACTCTGACTCTTCTTCATCTGAATTATGTTGAGAGGCATTGATTGCCATCATGCAGAACTCCTTCTCTTCTGCATCATCTTCATCATCACTGGAGCTGGATGAGGCTTCTGATTCCACTTCAGTTTCACTCCAGGATTCAGCAACAAATCCCTTCCTTGTGTGTTTGTTCTTGTTTGAGGAGGGTTTGCCATTGCCATTCTTCTTGAAGTCTTTCTCCTTTCTTCTATCTTCCTTGTCCCTTCTGTCCTTGTTTTTGTTCTTTGGACAGTCAGGTACAATGTGCCCTGGTTTCCTGCAACCAAAGCAAACAATTTCTTTATTGTTAGACTTATCATACCTTGGCTTATCATGCTCTTTGTATGATCTCCTTCTGAAGTCCTTTCTGGCCATCTTGTAAAATATTTTGGCCAATAGACTGAGCAGTTCATCATTGCCTGTGACTTTGTCTTCAGGCTGATCTTCAGTTGCTTTGAAGGCTATTGTCTTCTATTTTCTTGTGGCTGGTGAGGCAGCCTTCTGCTCTTCTTCTCTGTTCTTAATGAGCAGCTCATAAGATTTGAGCTTGCCCAAAAGAGCTTCTGTGGTGATCTCATTCAGACTTCTGACATCCTTGATTGGCAAGATTCTTGAGTCCCAAGTGCTTGGGAAGCACATTAGGATTTTGTCATTAAGTTCAGTCAGTGATATCTCCTTATCCAAGGTCTTGAGTTCACTGACTATCAGACTGAGTCTATTATACATATCTCCAACTGACTCAGCTTCTCCCTTCTTGAAGTTCTCATATTGGGATATGAGGTGGGATCTCCTGTCCTTTCTTTCATCAGCTGATCCTGACACTATTTCAGTGAGCTTGTCCCAGATTTCCTTTGCTGAATTATATTCAGCCACCTTTTGAAAGATGTCATCAGACATGGTCTGGGCTAAGATATTCATAGCCTTTGCATCAACTACCTTCCACTTCTTGATATCAGCATCTGTTCCTGATGGAGGTGGAACAGCATTTGTGCTTGTGTTCTCTAGAGGTCTTGGACAAACTGTCAAAACAGAATTAAAAATATCCTCGTCAATAGAATTCATATTTAATCAAATCCTTGCTTTCCAAAGTGCAAACTTGGATAGATTGCACACTGGAGGTCTGGTGCTAACATAATCTTTGTTTTGGGCCATGATTTGTGAAGAAATAATCTAATAATAAAATCTACAGCAAGCAGATCTAACTAGGAATCTTTGGTTCAGGTGTTAGCCTGTGCAACCACCAAGGTGTGGTATGTTTAACCAACCTCCCTCTGATACCAATTGAAAGTGCAGCTAGATCTGAAATACTCTAGAGGGGGGTGAATAGAGTATGGTGCTTAAAAACTTTTTACAATAGTTGTTGTAATCTGAGTGTACAGGGAAGCAAATAATAAATCTAAACATAACAGATAACTAATTACAACCTACAAAAGAAACTAATCACAGATCCTAACTAATCACAAAACAATCACAACTAGAAACAAAAATAAAGACAAGCAAACCAGAAGACACAAGAAGCTATAGTGGTTCCCCTAAACTTGGGTACATCCACTCTTCTACCACCCTAGGTAGGAATCCACTGCAGGATGAGTTGATCAGGTGTCCTGGGCACCAATGAGCTTTTGATAAGGTGCTCAAAAATCAAATCAGATTTTTTGATCAGGTGTCTTGCCACCAATGAGCTTTTGATAAGGTGCTCAAAAACCAAGCACAAACTTTTGAAGGGAGTTTGAAAAACCCTTTATAGAGATGGGGATGTGAGAGTTATGGAAGTCTTCTCTTTCTCAAAGCAGCTGAGAAGACTATGTGGATTTATATGTTGTCAAAGCTCCCCCTGAGTTCTTGAGATGTTCAGGAAATGAAGCTTTGTTGTAGGGTGATAGGCCTTCAGAAGTTGATCTCCAGCAATTGATGATTTCGGCAACAGCTGAAATGTTAGGTGTCTGGAGTCTTGAAAGATGTTGGCCTTGAACACTTGAATCAAAGGGGATCTGAAGATTTCAGATTTGTTGATCTCCTATGGTGTGTGTTCTTGTATTAATTCTTTTAGACAGAGAATGTCTACAGCTCTTTCTCTTGTGAACAGTTGGTGTTGAGAAAGATCTTGTTCAGAGAATGTTTTTCTTCTTGTTCTGCTTATCTGTGCTGTGTGTTAGAGAGATTCAAAAAACTTGTATTTTATTCTCTGGTTCTGAATAAAAAATGATCCTCTGTCAAGAATAGCCGTTGACCTGTCATTAATTGACTTCCTTAATTGCAAATGACTTCTGGGGGAAAGTCCAAAGAAACATTCCTTGATAGTCCCTTGAACTTTGGTGCAGAATAAATGAAAACGGCTAGAAAATCTTCTGAATTAATTGCTGAATAACTCCTTAACTGTTCTGAATTTGAATCTTGAAAATCATTCAACTCTTCAGAAAAACGTCGAACTGAGCTCTACTATCGTCGAACTGAGCTCAGCGATTTGGACTTAGACAGCAACAGAGATCGTCGATCTGAGCTCAACTATCGTCGAACTGAGCTCAGAGATAGAGAATCAAAAATGAGTCAAGATCGTCGAACTGAGCTCGAAGATCGTCGAATGGAGTTCGACGATTTGTTGAAGTTGAGCTCAGCGATCGTCGAATGGAGTTCGACGATCTGTCGAAGTTGAGCTAGACGATCATCGATTAGAGTTCGACGATTCATCGTCCTGAGCTCGACGATATGACTTGGTCTCCAAACTGAAAAACCTTGGTCTTGAGGCAGCTTCCAAACCTAACAACTAACCCTTAGACTCAATTCTAATTGACCTTTAGATCTATACAGGAGGTCAAAAATAGGTTTCCTAAAGACATAGTGATCCTGACCCAAATTAGTAATAGGGTGTTCCAACATACCCCATTTTGTTGGGGAGTTCTAGGAGCTGAGAAGCAATGCCTTATACCTTCCTTCTCACAGAACTCATGCATAAGAAGAGACTCAAACTCTGTGCCATGATCACTTCTCATCAATGCAACATGAGTAGAGAACTCAATCTGCATGGTCCTGAGAAAATCTATAAGAACCTTGAATGTATCTGACTTTGTTCTCAGAAAGAATACCCAACTAAACCTGGAGAATTCATCCACTATAACTAAAGTGTAGGATTTCCCTCCTAGGCTTTGTACAACAATGGGTCCAAAAAGGTCCAAGTGTAGCAAGTACAAGATCCTAGGTGAATCACTCTTATTAATTGATTTGAAACTAGTTTTAGTTTGCTTGCCTAGTTGACAAGCCCTGCAGAGACCTTCCTTCTTATAGGGAGCAGAAGGTAGACCTCTAACAAGGTTGTGCTTAGATAACCTAGCAATGTTTTTTAGATTTACATGTCCTAGACTTTTGTGTCATAAATCATTCTGAGTACTAGTTAAATTCAGCAAACAGATATCAGTTTTGGCAGAAAGAAAGTTTACTAAGTAAATGTTTTCTTGTATACTTCTAGTTAAAACAGTTTATTTATTTTTATCAATGATAGAGCAAGTAGATGGGTTAAAGTATAACTGATAACCATCATCACACAGTTGACTTATGGAGATGAGGTTATGCTTCAGTCCACTTACATATGTCACCTTTCTGAATGTGACATCTCCTATTCTTACTTCTCCAACTCCTTCTCACTGACCACATTTTGAGTCACCAAAGATAACCTCTGGCCCCAGCTTGGACTTATAGTTGAATAGAATGTCCTTGCTCCCAGTCATGTGCTTGGAGCAGCCACTGTCCAGGTACCAGGTTACCTTGAGCCCTTTGTATGGCTGATAACAGAAATTAGAAATAACAGAAAATTCTGGCTGGGATTTATATCCTAGGGGGTGATATCTCCTAGGTGGAATGGTCCAGTCAGCCAATGGATTAAAGTGTTTCCTAGAAGTATTTAAGTTTCTGTTGAAGTTATAGTTTTGACTAAGTCTTCCTGGGTTCAACGAATTTATGTAAGTTCGTCGATCAGAGTTCGACGAATTGGGTTGAGATCGTTGATCTCTGCCCAGAGAATGAACATGTTCATTCTTTCTACCCCAAGTTCTTCGAGATCTGCTCGACAAACCATACAAAGTTCGTCGATCGTAGTTAGACGAATAATGATAACTATAGTTGGCATTCAGAGTTCGTCGATCTGGGTTCGACGAACTAGCCCCTTTTCGTCGATCTGAGGTCGACGAAAATTATTGAACTTTGTTTTTATTGGGTGTTTTCTGTTTTTCAATTTTGTCCTTAGTTTTAATTTTTTCAAGAATTTTATTTACCTTATATACTTGATCAGTATTCTTCTTTCCTTTCTCAGAAATAAAATTTATGGGTTGTGACAGGTGGTTTTTCTGAATAATAGGCGGTTCACTAGATGATGCACCTAATCCTAACTTACTTCCATTAAATCTAACATTAGATATGTTGGTGATTGCTGCTAATTGTTTGCTTCTTCCATTTAGTGATTCTTCTAGCTGTTTTGCTTTACTTAATTCATCTTGTAGAAGAGTGATTTGTTCACTAAACATGTCTATTTCATTTTTTTAATTTAGTGTTTTCTAAAACTAAGATATCATAGTTAACTTGTTTATCTCTGAGAAGTTTGATTTCCTTCTCAGAGTTGATTAAATCTAAACACATGATTTTAAAATCTAATTTAAAAGATTCTGAACTATAATCAAACCATGATAATACCTGATCAGCTTCTGATTCAAAAGCTTTCTCATTTTCTGAATCTCCTTCTTCTGAGTTGCTTCTTGAGGCATCAATTGCCATGAGGCAGACCTCCTTTGCTCTTTCTTCTTCCTCATCTTCACTGGAGCTTGATGATGTTGACTCTACTTCAGTCTCACTCCAGGTCTCAGCCACAAACCCCTTTTCCTTCCTCTTGTGTTTGTTGGAAGAGGGTTTGCTGGTGTACTGTGTCCTGGAATCCTTTTTCTTTTCTCTTCCTTTCTCTTTCTTCTGGTTCTCTGGACACTCAGAGAGAAAGTGCACAGGCTTCCTGCAACCATAACACACCACTTCCTTTGTTGGTGTCTTATCATACTTTGGCCTGTCATCTTTTCTTGATGAATTTCTTCTAAAGTCCTTTCTAGACATCTTGAAAAATCTCTTATCCAAGATACTTACAAGTTCTTCATTTGATGTTGAAGATTCTGATTCTTCTGTGGCTTTGAAGGCTATGCTCTGTTCTCTTCTAGCTGCTGGAGGTGTTCTTTGTTCATCAGCCTCCCTTGTCTTTATTAACTACTCATAAGACTTTAGTTTACCCAATAGAGATTCAGTTGAAATCTCATTTAGGCATCTGGCCTCCTTGATGGGCCAAATTCTTGTATCCCATGAGCTTGGGAAGCACATCAGAATTTTGTCATTCACTTCAGTGAGAGTGATGACCTTGCCCAGAGTTTTTAGCTCATTAATAATTGAGCTTAGTCTATTATACATCTCTGAAACTGTCTCAGCTTCTTGTTTCTTGAAATTCTCATATTAAGATATGAGATTTGATCTCCTATCCTTCCTTTCATCAGCTAATCCATCAACCATTTGGTTTAGGGAATCCCAAATGGCTTTTGCTGATGTGCACTCAACAACCTTCTAGAAAATGTCAACAAACATTGTTTGTGCCAATATGTTCATGGCTTTTGCATCAGCCATCTTGGCGTTCCTGTAAGCATCATTATAATCTGGAGGAGGTACAACAATCATATTTGTAGAGTTACTTGGAGGAGCTGCAGGTGGAGGAGGTACTCCTGTTAAGATGGAAGCAAAGATATCTTCATAAATAGAATTCATATATAGCTTGATTCTTGCCTTCCAGATTCCAAACTTTTGGAAGTTCCAAACTGGAGGTCTGGTGCTTGCATAATCTTTATTCTGTGACATGGCTGTGTTTCTACTTTAAAAGTTAAATGTGAATGTTGGTGATGTGTAGATCTAACAAGGGATCTTTTGGTTCAAGATTTAACTTGTTCAACCAAAGGAACCTCGTCTGATACCAATTGAAAGTGAGGGTTAGGTCTACAATACTCTAGAGGGGGGTGAATAGAGTATATTTAAAATTTATTAGGTCCCTATAAAGGTGCTGTTACAGCTTTTGCTGTAAACTGAAAGGGTGCAGTAATTAGGAAACTGGAAAATAGAAAATAATAAACCTAATCACAGCCACACAATAAGAACAAAAAGAAAAAAAATGGGCAACCAGATGACACAAGAAATTTATAGTGGTTCCCCAAATTTGGGTAGTCCACTCTTCTACCACCCTAGTAGAAATCCACTCAGGTTTTTGATCAGGTGCCTGACACCAATGGGTTTTGCTTAGGTCCCTAAAAACAAACTCAAGTCTTTTGGTTAGGAGACTTGCAACTAGGAATCACTTTTGAAGGGAGATGACAACCCTTTATACAGGAGGGGGTGAGAGAGTGATTATGTCTTCTCTGTCAACAATCAGAGAGAAGACTTATGTGGAATGATGTTAGCAAACAGCTCCCCCTGAGATGTCGAATGATTCAGGGAAGATCTGGAGCATTGTTGCAGGGTGATAGGTCTTCAATCAGAGTTCTTGACAGGCAGTGATGCAGAAGATTCTTGACTGATTTGATATTTTGTTGTCCTTAGAAGTCCTAGAGGTATGATCACTACATGTCACTTGTAAGCTTCAGTATGAATTTTTGTGTGAAGCTTTTCTGCTGCTGTATGAATTATTTCAGTCAATCTGTATCTGTCTCTATTTTTCTGACTGAGTATGTTCTTCCTGACTCTTGATTTTCGATCTTGTGTTCTTCTATATCTTTTCAAAAATTTGAATTATCTGTAATTAATGCTGACGCCTTGAGAATAATCGGCATTGAGTCATTTCCTCAACTGTCCCGTGGAAAATCGGCAAGTAATATTCCTGAAGAAAATCGTAATCAATGCTCCTTCTAACAGATACAATCAGAGAATGTAGAGCATTAATTAATCAAGAATTTTCGCATTAGAATGGGAACAAAGGCCGAAAATGGCTAAGTCTGGAGTCGTCAAACAGTTGGCAGAATTTGTCGAACTGAATTACCAGTTCGTCGAGCTGAGATACTGTATTTGTCGACCAGATGACTTCTTGTTCGTCGAGCTAAGTTCCAAGATCGTCGAGCTGATAACAGAGCTGCATGCTTTAGAGCCTTTGCCTTTTCTGTCTGAAGTTCGTCGAGCTAAGTTTGTAACTTCGTCGACTGGAGTTCAGCAACCATTCTATACTTAGTCGAGTATTTTGTGTTGACTGATATTCTGTGTGTCGACATGAATATTCTGGTGTCGACACAGGTGAGTGTCGACTGATTAGTCTTGGTGTCGACACAAGTTTTCTGGTGTCGACATTGTTGGTTTCGACACATGCCCTAAGTGTCGACACAAATCTTCTGGTTCCAGAATTCATCGAGTAGAGTACTGAGTTCGTCGAACTGAGAAGTTGACTTCGTCGACCTGAGAAGTTGTGAACTCGAGGTAAAAGTTCGTCGAGCTCAGAATCTTGTTCGTCGACCAAAGTCTGAAGTTCGACTTAGAATAATCTGGAGTTATCCTAACTTTAGTTTGTTGAAGTATCCAAGTTTTTGTCGACCAGAGAATGAAGATTGTCGAGCTCAGCTCAGAGAAATATCTCAAGATCGTCGAGATGAGAATGTCTTTCGTCGACCTAAGTTCGACGAACATCGAACTCATTTTACTTGATCTTGAAATATTCTAAGTCTTGAGTCTCTGATAGTCTTGTTGATTGCTGGTCCATCTGATGTTGACTCTAAGAACTTGGCCTATACTCTAGGACACAACTCTGACCCTGGCTATACATGTTGGGTCACATCATCCTAAGTTAGTGAACCTAGCCCAAATCAACCAGGGATCCAACACACTTGTTGAGATATAGTTATATGTTGTGATTGTAATGCATACAGGGAAGGTACCACTGCCCCGGGTAAGGGTTAGGGTCGTTATAATTATTCAACTAATGCTGACCGTTGCTTTTTTTGCCACCATTGGGGTGGATGTCCAACTGCAGTTGCTGACGGGCTAAATTGGATGGAGCGGATTGAAGCCCTTGCTGCTTAAAGGCCCTTGAAGGTCGTGAGAAGTTTTATAGTTCATGTGTGGCCGACCTGCGTGCCGATGCATGAAGCCATATTGGAAAGAGAAACATGTAAGTCCTTAAGGCCATGAGCATTTGGATATTTCTATACAATCCTGGTGACATATATAAATGTGTGGTTTATATATTTAGTGGACATTCATTATGTTGAGTTCTTATAAATTAAAACATTTTCGCTAGAATGCTCTGAGTTAAGATACGAGTTGAAGGTGATTTGATATTCATACGTAATTCCGTCGTTTGTTTGTGAAATATGACGTATATTCCATGCAACGAATGGAGGCATTACAAAGTGGTATCAGAGCCCGGTTCAGGTTTGTGGTAGGAAGAACATATGTGAACTCAACAATGTTCACTAGGAATGTAATACATGCACTTGAGGAACGTGAGGGTGAAGACAATGTATATTTGCCGTTATGGAATAGCCGTTAATGGCATTTTGTACATTGATAGGTTATGAGGAGTGGTGCTGGGCAGTCTGAGCCCCAACGTTCTGATGAGAGTGCAGAACCAGCTGAGGTACCTACACCTCCTACCTCGGCGGAGACCATACGTTTGGTTACTGAGACGGTGCTCGCAGTGTTACATGCACAGCCTATTGGGCAGGCAAGGCCTGCAGGGGTGCCGTATGGCTTGGTCCAAGGTAAGAGTGTGTTGAGGCTCTGATTGGCGAGCAAGCAGCTAACGAGCAACTGAAACAGTTTATGGATTTTCATCAACCTACGTTTGGATGGGCGGGTTCCCCAACGCATGCTGAAGATTGGCTCGCAAGAGTGAAGTGGATCCTGACAGCAATCGGGACTAAGGAGGGGCAGAAAGTTACCTTAGCCACTTTCTGCTGGAAGGAGATGCGAGGCTTTGTTGGGATGAAGTGGAATTGCACCACTTGGAAGGTCGAGGATTAGAGGAGATATCGATAGAAGAATTCTCAAGATTATTTCTGGCCAAGTATTTGCTAGTGTCGCCATGAATTGCCATGGAAAATGAGTTCCATCATCTGTTGCAGGGTGAGAGTAATGTTGATACTTACCTGCTGGAGTTTACCAGGCTGGGGCGCTATGTGAGGTCTACTTTTGCTGAGGAGGCACGAAAGATGAATAGGTTCTATGAGGGACTTCGTGATGAGCTGAGGTTGGCACTACCGAGTTCGGTGAACCAAGATTTCCAAGCATTAGTAGATACAGCCCGTGCGTTGGAAAAAGATTTGAAATAGGTGCAGGACAAGAAGAAGTTGGCAATGGAAAAGCCGGAATTCAAAGTTCCACAGTTGGAACAATCGGAGTTTAGGAAACGAGATAAGAAGAGGTTCAGGTCTGCTGAACAAACTTCTTTGAATGTTGCGTCGGGAGTAACATATGGACAAGAACGTGTTGAGACACGTACATATTTTAAATGCGGAAAGAAGGGACATATAGCCCGTGATTGTTGGAGTGGCCCTTCAAGGGGTGAGAAAAAGACAGGTATGTCTTATGAGGAAAAGGGTAAGGCAGCGACAGAGTCATCTGCATCTCGGGCGCAACCTCGAGTATACAATCTCGAATTGCAGGAGCCGCAAATCTCAACAGGTGAAGTATAACAGCCTCGAGTGTTTAGTCTGGAAGTACAGGAGGCCATAAAACGGATTATGAGAGATGCGGATGGGCGGAAATAAGTGAACTTTATCCCTTTGTGATGTAAATATATGGTGTATGTATGTATGACACTATGTTTGTTAACGACTTGTTTTGTGCGATACCGTAGGGCGAGACAAACTGCGACCTCTGAGCTCTAATACAGATCGTTTATCAAGGTGCAATAAGGGCGTGGTTGTGTTGGTGTCTATAGGTGAGCTAACTTTTGGGATGAAATTTCTTGTAAGGAGGGAAGGGTTGTAACACCCCAAATTCCAAAATTGGGTTCAGGCTGGACAACACGGCCTGGGATACAGGTGTGTCCCAAGCCATGTCCAGTTCTATACTCGAGTGGGTCTCGAGTAGGTCTAGAGTGGGTCTCGAGTGTGCCACGAGTGAGGCACACGGCCTGGGACACGGGCGTGTCCTAGGCGGTGTCCTCCTCTAGTCGACGAACTTCTCAAGTTGTCAACGAAATGCACTCGAGATAGTGAACACGGCCTGAGACACGGGCGTGTCCATGTCTGTATCTTGCTCAGGCTGTTAGTCGGGTTGTGTCGAGGGAGGAACACGGCCTAGAGCCCAGGCGTGTTCTGCTTGACACGGGCATGTCAAAATCTACACGGGCGTGTCGGGAACCAGTGTCCTCTTCAGGTTGTTTTTGGTCCTGTGTCGATTGAGGAACACGCCCCACAACACGAGCGTGTACTGATTGACACGGGAATGTCAAGGTTAACACGGGCGTGTCGAAGCCCGTGTCCTGGTCGGGTTAAGTCGTTTCCTTCGTCGCTTAAGGAACACGGCCTGTGACACAGGCGTGTCACACGCCGTGTAAGCCCAAATTATTTCTGGGCAAATCGTGGTCATTCATTTCCTTCAACTTGGATCTTAGTGTCCAGGACCTTCCCTGCTGTTATAAAGCCGAGAATGGAAAGTTGAAATCTCATTCATCTTTGGCTTTTCTCTTTAGAAAGAGATAGAGGTGGAGGAGAGGAAGGAAGAAAGGAAGAGAAGGAATCCTACTGTCGGAGGAGCTTCAGCGTGCCGAATCGAGAGACGAGTTCAAATTTGTGGAAGCAAGGCCGTGGTGGTGATTTCCATCCGACTAGTTTTTCATGGCTCCAAAGCGATCGTCAAGGGTAACGATCTCCTTCATGGACAAGTAAAGTCCTTCTTTATGCATAAGCATGGAATCCTCCACCAAGCGGTGTAAAGCGTAAGTGATTCCAGTGGGTTGATATTTGATATCCCCGGTTGAGTCTGCATCTAGAGCCGAAAATGTGTAGTACGATATAGGCATGCTGTGTGAAGCCCATCCGGACGGTTAGTCTGGATTGGTGATGTTTATGTTGTGAACCGGAGAAGACTCTGTGTATTGTTTGAATGCCTAGAAATTGTCAATACCTGAAAATATCTATATGAGCCCTTTTATTGGGTGTGTTGAACTACAATGAACTGGAAAGCGGCTCTGCGAGAGCTGTGTGCTGAGCAGGAAAGGGAAAGCCGACCCACATCAAGATTTGTGCTATTGACAAATTGAGCAATGGGAAAGGGCTGAACTGGACCTATGTTATGAGAGATCGATTGGTGGCAATGCAAATGGGAAGCTGCGGGCCAGACCCTGGTTGTTGCACCACGGGAGTGGGTCGATCTGAAATGCTCAATGGTTGCTGTGAGGTTAGCACCTCTAAGTGGGATGGGCGAGGATGTCCCCAGCATGCATGTTGGTAGACTAGGGCCAATAGCCAACAAGTTAAAAGCCTCTGATCGGAGGTGGTGCCAAGGAGAATCTGGTACACCGTAAATGTGCCCTGAGTTCATGGAGCATCTGGCGGAGATGGGCGCTTGTGATGTCGTTGTGCTTGAGAGCACTTGTTGTGATATAGTTATATGTTGTGATTGCGATGCATACAGGGAAGGAACCACTGCCCCAGGTAAGGGGTAGAGTCGTTATAATTGGTCAGCTAATGCTGATCGTTGCTTTATTTACCACCCTTGGGGTGGATGGCCAACTGCAGGTGCTGACGGGCTGAATTGGATTGAGCAGATTGAAGCCCTTGCTGCTTAAAGGCCCTTGAAGGCCGTGCGAAGTTTTATAATTCATGTGTGGCCGGCCTGCGTGCCAATGTATGAAGCCATATTGGAAAGAGAAACATGTAAGGACATAAGGCCATGAGCGTTTGGGTATTTATATACATTCCTAGTGATATATATAACTATGTGGTTTATATATTTAGTGGACATTCATTATGTTGAGTTCTTACAACTTAAATGCTTTCTCTATAATGCTCCGAGTTAAGATGCGAGTAGAACGTGATTTGATATCCATACATAATTCCGTTGTTTATTTATGAAATATGGCGTGGGCCCCGGTCGGACCCACCGTTATATTCCATGCAACAAATGGAGGCGTTACACTAAATCAGAGAAGGGGATAGCATCTCATCAGATTTGTCAGTGTTTGCAGATTTAATTCTGCAAGGAGGAAGAAGCTGTATCTACACCAACTTCTCAAGAAGATTCAACCTAGGTTCTCTCTTTCAGGAAGCTTTGAATAAGCTAAGTCAGGTTGAATTAGATTCATTACAATAAAGATCAGGAGAAAGCGGATCCATCAAGATCTGATCAAGATTCCCTCACCTCTCTCTCTATCTGGGCGAAGGAAGAAACATACTCTTAATCAATTTTTTGTAAGTTCTACATTAGATCTGAGTGTAAGAGATTTCAATCTCTGAGTTGTATGCCTGTAATTATAAATGCTGAGGCAGGGCTGTTTGCCTAAGGTAGGAGATTAAGTTCTCTGAGATGTAGGCTTGGTGATAAGGGCTGAGGTAGGGCTTGATTAAATGAGTGGTAGGAGTGTGTATACACTCTGAGATAGGGTTCTTTGGAAGAGCCTGAGGTGTAGGACTTGTTGAAGTCTGAGCTGTAGAAACCAGTTTGGGTTCTGAGTTGTAAGATCTGAGGATCTGAGAAGGTGGAAGGAAGTTTGGCCGAATCTAGTGTACTGCTATATAGGTGAAGGGGGAAAGTGGATGTACCCATCATTTGGGGAACCACTATAAATTTGTGTGTTTACTGTGATTGGATGATTGCGTACTGTGATAGCTGCAGAGTTTATAACTGTGCTGTGATTAATTTATTGATTGCCTAAGTGAATTGGAATTGAACCTATTCACCCTCACCTCTAGGTGTTTAGACATTCTAGATACCAATTCCTTCAAGTAGTATCAGAGGTAGGCTACTCAAATTTAGACTTAACAGTCTTAGTGTATCTCCAAGGCAATAATAATATAGCCAAGATGGGTTCAGTTGAAAATAACAGAGAACTTGGATCCATGAAACTTCACATTTGTAGAAAAGAACCTTTGGCATATGGAAAGAGAGGGTCAGATTCTTCATGGAGTCATCTGATCAAAGAATTTACATCACGGTTCAAGAAGGGCCTTTCATCCCTATGAAGACATCTATTCTAGATGCAAATCTGAAAACTCCAAAGAGTTATTCTGAGATGACGAAAGATGAGATCATCTTAGCCACTTTGGACAAGAGGTCACAAAATATAATTGTTAGTGCTATAGATGATTCTATATTTCAGAATTTAATCTACTGCAAAACTTCAAAGGAAATGTGGGATACTTTGATTGTCTACATGGAGGGGATATAAGAAGTAAGAGAGGAAAGGAAATCTATGCTCAATCACGAATATGAGAGTTTCAGACAAGCCATGACAGATAGCATAGCTATATGCTATAAAAAGTTCTTCAGAATTGTCAATGAACTGATGACTTATGGAAGAGTCTTCAACACCTATGAACTGAATGACAAGTTTCTCAGATCATTAACCAAGGATTGGGATACCAAGGTCTGTTCCATCAGAGAAGTGGCCAGAATTATAGATACTCCTCTATCAACCTTGTTTGGAAAATTGATGTATTATGAAATGCAACTAATTGTCAGAAAGGAAGAGGAGAAGAGCAGCAGGTCTTTTGCCAAAGATAAGTCTGTGGCTTTCAAGGTTGAAGCTACAAGGAAGGGCTAGATAAAGACTCCTTGTCCTCCCAGAAAAGTTGCTGATACTAATTCAGAAAGTTCAGACACAAGAACAACAGATGGCCATAATTCTGATGAGGAGCTTGCTGCCTTTTCTAGACAATTCCAGAGGTTCCTGAAGAAAAAGAACATGAGGAGAAGGCCATCCTCTTCTTCTTACTCCAAAGATGACTACTATAATGGAAAGAAGAAAAACCTCTAAAGAGGAAATGTATGGTTCTAAACCTGGTAAACAAACTTCTACTAAAAATGTTTGTTATTGTTGCAGGAAGTCAGGATATGTTATAGCAGACTGTCCTGTCAAAAGAAAGGAGTCTGGTGAGAAAAAGAAACACCAGCATAAAGGCAAGAAAAAGAAATCCTTTGTGGCCAAGAAGCAAAAAAGCTGGACTGACTCTTCTTCATAAGAGTCAGAAAATGAAGAGGATGCTGAGTCCTACATTGGGCTGTTCTCAACTGAGGAAGATTCTTTAGAAATAGAATTCTTGCAGTTGCCGGATGATATCAATAAAGCAGAAGATAGCCAAAGCATAGGGCTGATGGCTATAGCTGAGGATGGACTCAGCCAGGAGCAGGCTAGTCTTAGTAAGGTACAATCTTCACCCTTAGTGTCAGATTATGTTACTAGCCCAGAGTTAGAAGCATCTTCATCAAGAGATAAAGGTGGATCTAAATCTGAAGGAGACATCAATCAACTGATTGATGATTATGGAGAGCTCCTGCAAGCCTTTAAGGAAAGCAGGCTCCTAGCTAAACAACTGACAAAGGAGAATGCCAGTCTGAAGTTGGTTGCCTCAAAGTCAGCAAAACTGTTGGATCTGAAGTTAAAAGAGATTAGTAAATTGATGAATATAACTATTATTAAGATGGAAACTATTACTTTCAAGAATAATCATATTAGGAATCTTGTAAGTATACTCCAAAAGGAGAGGGAGCTAGTGGCCAAGTTCTCAAAACCTAGTTCTGTGTTACCATTAATAGATTCCTTCTCTTCCCAAAAGGGTAAGAAGGGTTTGTGTTTCAAAGGAAGAACAAGAGCTGCCAATTCCAACAGGAAAGGCAAAGCTCCAGCTCATCCACTTGCTTCCAAGCCTCCAATTTCTTTTAAAAAAGTGATTCGACCTTCTAACAAGTATGACCATGATAGTATTTATGGTCACTGTGAGCAAGGCAGTAGAAATGGCAAGGGTGCTAGAGCCTATTGGGCAGCCCATGAGAAAATCCAAATGACTTATAATGGACCATTTGTATTTGATGTACCAGCCCCAACACTCAAGAACAAGGTAGCAGCTGACTCACAAAGTCTGCGAGCCCATTTGCAAGGTAAGGTAGAGTCTGTTAGCAAAACAGACTTAGGAATATATGAAGCTATCAGTAGTATGCATTCTGAAAAGAAGACAGTTACAGATAGGGTTCAAGATATCCCAAGTACTTCTGTTGCTAGACATGTCCCTAAGCAAGCCTTGGCTGAAAGACTTAAGAAAAGAGCTGATGTATCAACTTGTTTTAGAGCTGTAAATAACATTGCTGTGAAGCCAGTTCTTAAAAGAATGTACAATGTGCATTCTTTTAACGATCACACAAGTAGCTTTTGTGAAAGTTTTGAAACATAACCTTATAAGCATAAGTCAACTATGTGATCTGGGCTTTTGTGAAAGGTTTGAAAAAGGGGATTTTTGGTGCCTGTATAGGGGTACACGACCAAGGACACGAGCGTGTCCAAGGCCGTGTCTGGCTGGTGTTTTTGGACATTTTCATCCCGAGAAGGACACGGCTAGAAACACGGCTAAGTGACACGGGCGTGTCCTTTGACACGGGCGTGTGCCTACCCGTGTCCCTACCAGTGTTCTTTTGGGTCGTGTCCATTGCCATGGCGGTTATGCGTGACACGCCCCCAAACACGGGCATGACGCGGAACCCGACACGGGCGTGTCAGGTGAGACACAGGCTTGTCTTTGCCAGTGTGTCTTTCCTCCGTTCGACGATCGTGCCTGGAGCGAGGCACAAGGCCTGGGACACGGCCGTGTGCCAAGCCGTGTTCGGCCCAGGTCTAGAGATTTTTGAGAGGATCTGAGCCGTTCATTTTCTTTAAATAAGATCCAACGGCCCAGATGGTTTCCTGCCTGTTAAGGCCGGGAATAGGGGAGTTAATCCTTCATTTCTCTCCACCCATTCTCTCTCTCAAGGAGTTGGAAAGAGGAGGAAGAAGGAAGGGATTCCGGCCGCCGGCGGAGCTTCGGAGCACCGTTTCGAAATCTGAGAGCGGATTTATGGAGGAAAGTTCGTTGCGAAGATTTCCATACGTGTAGTTTTCCATGGCGCCAAAGCGGACTACAAGGGTAACGATTCTCTACTTGAGCATGTGAAGCTCTTTCTTTCTGCATAGGGAATCCCGCACCCGCGAGTGTGCGGTGAGTGCGTGGTGTTCCTTGGGGTTGATGTGAATAGTCCCCCTTGTGTTGCATATAGAGTCCGAAATCGTAAGTACGGGCATAGGCATTGTGTGTGAAGCCTTCCCGGACGTGTATTGTCTGGATCGGTGATGTAGCATTTGTTATGCTTTGCCGGAGAAGACTCCGTGCTTTGGGTTTTTCGGGTTTCGACGCGGTAGATTGCAGCAGGGATCCTTGGAGGTTAGCTCCAAGGCGCACCCGAAAAACTGAGCGGAATCGTTGTTCTGCTAACTTGGCGGTCTGAGAACCAGCCTTGAACATAACTGGGTTATGCGATTGTTTGGAAAATTTTGGGATCCGAGAGAAGCTTGGCCCGCACGTAGAAATTAAATTGTATAGGCGGCGTGAGCAACGGGCAAGTGGAATCGGACCTAGGCTATGTGGTACGGTGCTAGAAATCCGAAAAGGGCAGTGGCTGTTGGCATAGTTGGGAGCCTTAGACGGTGGTCAGAAAGGCTAAATGCTCACTTGGTTTCCATCTTTGGGATGGTGGTGAAGATGCTGTAATGACAGAATTCACCGTTAATGTGCCCTGAGTGCACGGGGTGTTTGGCCGTGCGAGCCTACACCTGTGGCGTAGTATAATTGCGCTTTATTTTTTTATTGGGCTAATATTATGCAGGGAAATAACACCGCCGTCCCGAGTAAGGGGAGGGGTCGTTATAATTTTGTCGGCTTTTGGCTGACCGTTGCTTTGTTTGCCACCGTGCGGTGGAATTGTGCTTGCAGGTGCTGCGGAGCCGAGTAACAAATAGCGGGCTGGAGCCTATGTTGCTGTGCTGGCCCTAGAAGGCTGTAAAGAATAGTTGTACTTTACTTTTGTCATGTGTGGCCGGCCTGCGAGCCAATGTATGGAAAACACTATTTATTAAGTGAACTATTGTAAGACCATAAGGCCATGTACCCTTTCAGTGTATTTTGGGTTTCATTCCAGTAGTGTGGTTGTGCACATTCATGTTTATTGGATTTAAGTTTTGGGTTCTTTCAACTTTTAAAAGCTTCCGCTAGAATGCTCTGTGTAGGACGAGTAGTCTTAATTGGATAGTTTGAATATTCTTATGTAACCCTTCCGACTGTCTGTGGTATATGGCATCGGGTTCCAGCTGGACCTTCTGCTATATGCCATGCGACGTATGGGGGTGTTACAATTTGGTATCAGACTTCTAGTTACAGCCATGCTTACATGAATTCGTGGGGCGAATTCTTTTAAGGGGTGGTGAGCACATGTGTGCGTCATCATTATAACATCAAAAAGAACTCATGAATGTCCACTTAGAAATGAAAAATACACTTATTTTGTGGAATCTGAGTGTTCCAATAATTGCTTTTAGAAATTTGGTTGTCGTCTAATCGTGTGTCTTTGCTACTATAGGCAGCTAGGATCGGTGCTGGTCAGTCAGAGCGTCTGCAATCAGCGAAAAGTAGTGCACCAAGGGACTTGCCTATAACACCTCCTTCAGCAGAAACCATCAGGTTGGTGGGCTTTAATCCTCCGAAGTTCGATTGGGTTAGAACGCCAACTCAAGTTGAGGACTGGCTCTCTGCGATAAAGTGGGCTCAAGAGAAAAAGGACTCAGGAGAAAAGAAGGCAGTGTTCAAAGTGCCTAGTTCTAAGTCAGGATTCCGCAGATGGAACAAGAAGTAGAGGACTTCAAACTCAGCCCCTCAGTCTGGTGCGTCGGGGGCAACTACAAGTCGAGTCCCAGGAGCTTGCTACAACTGCGGGAAGATGGGGCATTTTGCTCGTGAGTGTTGGAGCGGACGTGCAAAGTCCGAGAGGAAGCCTGGAGCGACTTATGAGGAGAAAGGGAAGGCGGTGGAGTCAACCGCGTCCCACCATGCTCCAGCCTAGCCTAGAATTTACAACCTTGACCTGCAAGAGGCCATAAAGCAAGCGGACGTGGTGACAGGTATGAGTTAAACTACTGTGGTTTAACTTTTATAGTTGTTATCTTCGTATTTGTTAGCTTACTTTCGTTGGTGCTAGGCTTTGTGTTGATCTTTGAGTTTCCGGCAAGAGCCATGTTTGATGCGGGAGCATCACATTCATTCTTGTCCGAACAAAATTCATATCGCGCATCGGAGTTCCGTCCTCGATGGAAAAAGACAAATTGGATGTGTTGTTGCCCAATGGGTGCTCAATGCGCGCAGATAGGGTCTGCGTTGTGAAGATTCAGATTGGAGACCAGGAGTTTGATTTGCGAGCGTCGCTTTTGCCGTTAGCAGAGTACGACGTAATATTCGGTATGGATTGGCTCTCGGAGTAGGGTGCATGCATTGATTGCGACCGTAAGGAAGTTAAGTTAGGTCTAAACACTGATCGGGAGGCTACTTTTGCGTGCATGAAGGGGTCGAGCAAGATGTTGATCTCAGCCCTTCAGGTGTTCAAGGCAGTTCGGTCTGGGGCAGAGCTGTTTGTCACTCTAGTGCAGACTTCGATGCCTAAGCCAACTCTTGACAGTATTCCAGTCGCGTTTGAGTATCCTGATGTGTTCCCGGATGATCTCCTAGGAGCCCCTCCTCAGCGGGAGATTGATTTTACCATTGAGCTGGTACTGGGTGCCAAACCGGTGTCACGCTCTCCATATCGAATAACGCCAAGAGAGATGGCGGAGTTGAAGGTGCAACTGCAAGAGTTGCTAGAGCAAGGTTATGAGCGTCCAAGTTCGTCGCCTTGGAGCGCACCGGTTCTTTTAGTTAAGAAGAAAGAAGGGAGCTTGCGGCTTTGTATCGACTATCGGGAATTGAACAAGCTTACGGAGAAGAACAAATATCCAATCCCTACGATTGACGATCTATTTGATCGGTTGGTTGGGTAAACGGTGTATTCAAAGTTAGATTTGAAGTCTGGTTATTACAAGTTGAGGATAAGGGAGAGCGACATCCCAAAGACAGCGTTCAGTATGCGGTTTGGGAATTACGAGTTCACGGTCATGCCGTTTGGTTTGACCAATACGCCATCCGTGTTTATGGATCTAATGAACATGACGTTCAGAGAGTACCTAGATCGTTTCATGATAGTATTTATCGATGATATCCTGGTGTACTCGCAGTGTGAGGAGGACCATTACAATCATCTTCACATGGTGTTGGAGACGTTGAGAAGGAATCAGTTGTATGCTAAGTTCTCCAAGTGTGAATTCTGGGTATCCTCGATAGCGTTCCTTGGTCATGTTGTTAGTGGTGAAGGTATAGCTGTGGATCCGGCGAAGATAGTGGCGATACGAGAGTGGCCTGCTTTGACTACAGTGGCGGAGGTCCGGAGTTTTCTGGGGCTTGCTGGCTACTACAGGTGCTTCGTATAGAACTTCTAGCGGATAGCGCTACCACTCACGACGTTGACAAGAAAGGATCAGAAGTTTGTGTGGTCTCCAGAGTGCGAGCAGGCTTTTGAGGAGTTGAAGAGGCGGTTGACCACATCGCCTATTTTATGTTTGCCAAGTGGAACCGAAGGGTTCGAGATCTATAGTGATGCTTCGGGTAGTGGTTTGGGCTGTGTTCTGTTACAGCATGGGAGAGTGAAAGCCTATGGTTCACGACAATTGAAGGCTCACGAGAGAAATTATCCGGTTCACGACTTAGAGTTAGCGGCCGTGATATTTGCTCTAAAGCTTTGGAGGCACTACCTGTACGTTGTGAAGGTCGATATTTACACCGATCATAAGAGCTTGAAGTACCTGTTGGACCAAAAGGATCCGAACATGAGGCAGCGAAGGTGGATGGAGTTCTTAGGGGACTACACTTTCAAGATTCATTATGTGCCTGGGAAGGGAAATGCAGTGGCGGATGCGTTGAGTCGCAGGACTCCGGCGCAGGCCAACTGGTTATCGGTACATGATGAGAGATTGGTCCATGAGTTGGAGGCTTTGGAGATATCTTGTGTCGACAAGCAATCTAGTGCTGAGGCAAAACTATTTTGGACAGTGGTGTAGTGTAACCTAGCTGATAGAGTTTGGCGGGCTTTGGTTCATGATAATAGCATGAATCAGATCTTGGATGAATCATTGGATGGGTCAAATTCCCAGTTTGCGGTTGAGGATGGGTTACTAAGGAAGGACGGTAGCCTATGCATTCCTAGTGCGGATAATATTTGGGAGGAGTTGATGTATGAGGCTCATCATACCAAGTACTCAATCCACCTGGGAAGCACGAAGATGTATAGAGACATGAAGAAATTATTCTGGTGGCCGGGTTTGAAGAAGGATGTTGCACTTTATATGGCCAAGTGTCGTACATGTGCATTAGTGAAGGCAGAATGCCAGAAACCCGGAGGTTTCTTGAAGTCCCTACCTATCCCAGAATGGAAATGCGATGACATATCTATAGATTTTGTGCGTGGTTTGTCGAAGTCACAGAAGGGAAACGACGCCATTTGGGTGGTCGTAGATAGGTTGACAAAGGTGTCGCACTTTATTCCGGTCAGGAAGGAAGATCGGTGGAAATGTTAGCCAAACTCTATGTGGAGAATATTGTACGATTGCATGGTGTGCCCCCACAGTATTGTTAGTGATCGAGATGGACGCTTCAAGTCAAATGACTGGAGGTTGGTGCATAGTCTGTTGGGTACTAAGCTAAAGTTCAGCACAGCCTTTCACCCACAAACGGATGTCCAGACCGAGAGGGTCAATAGTACTATGGAGGACATGCTTCGTATGTGCGTCCTAGATTTTGGAAAGCAGTGGAAAGATCACCTGTACATGGTGGAGTTTGCGTACAACAACAGCTTTCAGGCGAGTATTGAGATGGCGCCTTTCGAAGCCTTGTACGGGAGGAAGTGTCGTACGCCGTTGTCTTGGTTGGAGGCAGGCGAATCGAAGTTGTATAAACGTCAAGCGGTGGAAGACGCCACTTTAGTGATACGGACAATTCAAGAAAGGTTGAAGATCGCTCAGGACAGGAAGGCAAAGTATTACAACGCCAAGCATAGGAACTTGGAGTTCAATGTTGGTGATATGGTGTATCTAAAAATCAAGCCGTTCAAGGTTGTATCGCGGGTTCGACGCTTGAAGAAGTTGAGTCCGAGATACCTTGGACCATTTGAAATCCTGGAGCGTGTTGGCGAGGCGGCGTATAGATTGAACCTGTCGGCGGAATTGAGTGGGATGCATGACGTGTTCCACGTATCGGTGTTGCGTAAGACAGTACGTATTGAAGTTGTTGCATTCAAGCGACACCGCAATAAGGATATCCATATGGTTAAAGTCCGATGGGATAATTGCGGACGTGAGGAGCTTTCTTGGGAGTGAGAGCAAGCTATGTTGGAGGAATACCTCGAGTTATTCCACTCAGGTATTATTTAGATTTGTGTACCTTTACTTAATTTCGGGACAAAATTCCTTAAGTGGGGGAGATTTGTAATGCCCCGAAAATTGTATTTGAGTCGGTCGCGGTCGCGAAAAAGCGGATTTTTGGTGCCTGTATAGGGGTACACGTCCAAGGACACGAGCGTGTCCAAGGCCGTGCCTGGCTGGTGTTTTTGGCCATTTTCATCCCGAGAAGGACACGGCTAGAAACACGACTAAGTGACACGGGCGTGTCCTTTGACACGGGCGTGTGCCTACCCGTGTCCCTACCCGTGTTCTTTTGGGTCGTGTCCATTGCCGTGGAGGTTATGCGTGACACGCCCCCAAACACGGGCGTGTCGAGGAACCCGACACGGGCGTGTCAGGTGAGACACGGGCGTGTATTTGCCCGTGTGGCTTTCCTCGGTTCGACGATCGTGCCTGGAGCAAGGCACACGGCCTGGGACACGGCCGTGTGCCAAGCCGTGTTCGGCCCAGGTCTAGAGATTTTTGAGCGGATCTGAGTCGTTCATTTTCTTTAAATAAGATCCAACGACCCAGATGGTTTCCTGCTCTGTTAAGGCCGGGAATAGGGGAGTTAATCCTTCATTTATCTCCAACCATTCTCTCTCTCAAGGAGTTGGAAAGAGGAGGAAGAAGGAAGGGATTCCGGCCGCCGGCGGAGCATCGGAGCACTGTTTCGAAATCTGAGAGCGGATCTGTGGAGGAAAGTTCGTTGCGAAGATTTCCATCCGTGTAGTTTTCCATGGCGCCAAAGCGGACTACAAGGGTAACGATTCTCTACTTGAGCATGTGAAGCTCTTTCTTTCTGCATAGGGAATCCCACTCCCACGAGTGTGCGGTGAGTGCGTGGTGCTCCTTGGGGTTGATGTGAATAGTCCCCCTTATGTTGCATATAGAGTCCGGAATCGTAAGTACGGGCATAGGCATTGTGTGAAGACTACCCGGACGTGTATTGTCTGGATCAGTGATGTTGCATTTGTTATGCTTTGCCGGAGAAGACTCCGTGCATTGGGTTTTTTGGGTTTCTACGTGGTAGATTGCAGCAGGGATCCTTGGAGGTTAGCTCCAAGGCGCACCTAAAAACTGAGCGGAATCGTTGTTTTGCTAACGTGGCGGTCTGGGAACCGGCCTTGAACATAACTGGGTTATGTGATTGTTTGGAAAATTTTGGGATCCGAGAGAAGCTTGGCCCGCGCGTAGAACTTAAATTGTATAGGCGGCGTGAGCAACGGGCAAGTTGAATCGGACCTAGGCTATGTGGTACGGTGCGAGAAATCCGAATATGGCACTGGCCGTTGGCATAGTTGGGAGCCTTAAATAGTGGTCAGAAAGGCTAAATGCTCACTTGGTTGCCATCTTTGGGATGGTGGTGAAGACGCTGTAATGATAGGATTGACCGTTAATGTGCCCTGAGTGCACGGGGTGTTTGGCCGTGCGAGCCTACACCTGTGGCATAGTATAATTGCGCTTTATTGTTTTATTGGGCTAATGTTATGCAGGGAAAGAGCACCGCCGTCCCGAGTAAGGGGCGGGGTCGTTATAATTTGGTCGGCTTTTGGTTGACCGTTGCTTTGTTTGCTACCGTGTTGTGGAATTGTGCTTGCAGGTGCTGCGGAGCCGAGTACCAAATAGCGGGTTGGAGCCCATGTTGCTGTGCTGGCCCTAGAAGGCCGTAAAGAATAGTTGTACTTTACTTTTGTCATATGTGGCCGGCCTGCGAGCCGATATATGGAAAACACTATTTATTAAGTGAACTATTGTAAGGCCATAAGGCCATGTACCCTTTCAGTTTATTTTGGGTTTCATTCCAGTAGTGTGGTTGTGGACATTCATGTTTATTGGATTTAAGTTTTGGGTTCTTTCAACTTTTAAAAACTTCTGCTAGAATGCTCTGTGTAGGACGAGTAGTCTTAATTGGATAGTTTGAATATTCTTATGTAACCCTTCCGACTGTCTGTGGTATATGGCGTCGGGTTCCAGCTAGACCTTCTGTTATATGCCATGCGACGGATGGGGGTGTTACAGAGGAAATATTTATTGTCTAGACTTTGAGTGTGATAGCGAGGACACTCCTATATGCCTATTTACAGATGAGAAAGTTTCTCATTATGTCAAATGGCACAAGAGGCTAGCTCACCTGAACTACAAGACCATAGGTAGACTCTTTAGTGAAGAGTTGGTGAGGAATGATCCTGATGTTAAGTGCATTAAGGAGGGAATTTGCTCAGCTTGTCAAAACGGCAAGCAGACCAGGTCTTCCTTCCGAAGTCTTGATACTAAAGACACAGTGAGGTGTTTATACCTCCTGCATATTGATCTATTTGGTGCTATGTCAGTCCATAGTCTAGGTAGGAAAGTTTATACCCTTGTGGTGGTTGATGACTTTTCCAGGTTTGTGTGGGTATTCTTCCTGAGGAGAAAATATGAAACCCTAGATATCTTCTAGACTTTTGTCAAGAAAATTCAGAATGAATTTAATAGTGCAGTGGTCATGATCAGAAGTGATCATGAGACTGAGTTTCAGTCTGAATACCTGACAAAGTTCTGTGAAGGGCTTAGGATTCATCAAGAATTCTCCTCACCTATAACTCTCCAGCAAAATGGAATTACTAAAAGAAAGAACAGAACTCTAATTGAGGCAGGTAGGACTTTGTTAAAATACACTTCGCTCCTAGAATATTTCTGGTCTGAGGCAGTAAATATTGCTTGTCATGTTCTCAATAGAGATTCCATCACTAAAAGGCACAAAAAGACTCCCTATGAGATTCTGAAAGGCAGAAAACAAAAATATATCCTATTTTAGGATTTTTTGTAGCAAGTGTTATATACTAAACAATGGTAAGTCTCATTTGACTAAGTTTGCTGCCAAGTCCCAAAAAGAAATATTTGTTGGGTACAATAATAATAGTAGAGCATATAGGATCTATAACTTGACTACACAAGTTGTAGAAGAATCTGTCCATGTAATCTTTGATGAGTCTAAGTTAATTAACTGTGAGCTGCCAAACACGTCTTCTAGTCCTACAGGTTTAAAGGATAAGATGAACAATCTAACCATCAGGGAAGATAAACTAGCAAGCCAAGAGATTGAAGATGATTGATGCTGTCCAAGGGGAGCTCAAGACTTATAAGCTGAGAATGAAGAACAACCAGCTGAAGATATTGAGGATCAGCAAGCTGAAGAAAGATTGCCTCTAGCTATGAGAAATTTAAAAGATCAGCCATCTCATCAAATCATTAGTGATGCAAGTCATGGTATAATGACCAGAAGCAAGAGCTTGAACTCAGCACTATGTTCAAGCTTTCTGTCTCAAATGGAACCAAAGAAGTTTGAAGAGGCTATCCAAGATTCATTCTGGATTGGTGCTATGTAGGAAGAGCTGAACCAATTCAAGAGATGCAAAGTTTGTAATCTGGTTCCCAGACCTAAGAGACATAATGTGATAGGGACTAAGTGGATCTACAGGAATAAGTTAGATGAAAATGACATTATTGTCAAGAACAAGGCCAGATTGGTGGCAAAAGGCTACAGGAAGTAAGAAGGAATAGACTTTGACCAGACCTTTGCCCCAGTAGCAAGGCTGGAAGAAATAAGACTATTCCTTGCCTATACAACCTATAAAGAATTCAAGGTCTTTCAAATGGATGTCAAATCAGCATTCCTGAATGAAGATCTAAAAGAGGAAGTATATGTGGACCAGCCATCAGGTTTTGTTGATCCTCACTTTCCTAATCATATTTATAGACTTAATAAAGCTCTATATGGGTTGAAACAAGCCCTTAGAGCATGGTATGATACATTGTCTACTTTCCTCATTGAGAACAAATTCTCAAGGGGTAAAACAGACAATTCCCTATTCCTGAGGGAATCAAAGGGCAAGATCATCTTAGTTCAGATATATGTTGATGACATAATCTTTGGATCTAATGAGAACAACCTTTGCAGAGAGTTTGCCAACTTATGCAAGGGAAGTTTGAGATGAGCAACATGGGTGAGCTAAAGTTCTTCGTGGGACTTCAAGTAAAACAGACTGATGATGGCTTGTCCATATCCCAGTATAAGTTCACCAGGGAGTTGACTAAAAAATATGGTATGGAGACTACTTCCACCATGTAAAATCCAATGGGGTCAAGTGTGCCTTTAGGCAAAGATGAGGCAGGGAAAACTATTGATGAGTCTTTGTATAAAGGGATAATTGCCTCCTTACTATACTTGACTACAAGTAGGCCTGACATCATGTATGCTACATGTGTCTGTATAAGATACCAGGCATGCCCTATAGAGTCTCATTATTCTGCTGCAAAGAGAATTTCAAGATATCATAAGGGCACACTAGATCTTGGTCTGTGGTACCCTAGGAATAGAGATTTTCTGCTAACAAGTTTTTCAGATGCAGACTTTGCTGGCTACAAGGAATACAAGAAAAGTACCACAGGTACATGACAATTCCTAGGTGGAAGATTGGTGTCATGGAACAACAAAAAATAGACAAGTGTTGCCATATCCATAGCAGAGTCAGAATATATTGCAGCAGGAAGTTGTTGTGCTCAGTTGTTATGGATACAACATCAACTTGAAGATTATGACATCAAGATAAGTAGAAATCCATTATATTGTGATCTACTAGTGTTATATCAATTGCTAGAAACCCTGTCTCACATAGCAGAACAAAACACATTGAAATTAGGTACCATTTTATTAGAGAACATGTTGAGAAAGATGATATAAGTCTAGAGTTTATTTCTACTGATACACAAGTAGCTGATATATTCATTAAACATCTAGATGAAAGCAAATTCAATTATTTAAAATTTGAATTAGGCATGTTGAACGTGGAATAGGATGGTAGATTAAGAAAAATTCTACTCAACATATGACTAAGAAAATTATGTGTCGACACATAAAGTAGTCTGTATCGACACTCAGAAGTTGGTGTCGACACATAAAGTAGTCTGTGTCGACACATAAAGTAGTCTGTGTTGACACTCGGAAGTTGGTGTCGACATATAGAGTTGTTGACACTCAGATATTCGTGTCGACACATAAAGTCGTCTGTGTCGACACTTAGAAATTAGTCTCGACACATAGAGTTGTCGAGACTCTAAACTCCCTGTCGAGACTTTAGCAGTCTATGTCGACGTAATCAAAATTGTGTCGACATACGAAACTCTAATTTTAGCCCGCCTTTTGACCTTCCCTATTTATAAAAGTATAAATAGGAGCAAACAAGACCTTTTCAACTATGCTCTCAGATATCTCGAGACTAAACCATCAGTGTCGACAAGAAATTCTTCTTCTCTCTCTTCAACTTCCACTTATCTCATCTCCAATGGCACCCAAGATGGACAACAACATTAACGAAGGTTATGAGTTAGTTCGGGGAGCGTTCAATGATGCTGAACAAGATATCAAGGCGATTGTGTACCTACTCCAGGAAGCAGGACTAGATTATATGGTTTCAGAACTAAAAATAATTTGGAAGAAGGAAGTTCTAGAATTTTATTCCAACACTACATTGAATTCAAAGGGGAACAAGATTCAATCAACTATTCAAGGAGAAACAGTAAAAATAACCCTAAAACAACTGAGCAAATCCCTTTAACTACCAAGGATTAAAGAAGAAACGGAGGTTGGTTCTACTCTGACTGCAGAAGCCCTCAAATGGTGTGGGATGCCCTCAACCACCAACATTGGATCATCCATGACTAGGAAAGTGATGAAATCCAAAGGAAAGTTTCTGTCAGAAATTATTGGAAAAGTAATTCTCTGCAAAACTGGGGGGCATGATAGGACCTCTTCCTACATGTTCGGCCTCATGACAAGAGTCATCTTATAGGTGAAGACTGACTGGAGTACTATTATCTTTAACAAGATTAAGGAAATCATTAAAAAGCCAAATCTTGGGAGAACAATAAGTTTGTATCTGCCTGCCAGCACACCTGAGGTGCTAAACCAGATTGTTGGCTCAAAGATTAATCACATGAGGAGAATGGATATAAGAGTCTTGTCTAGGTGAGACAGAGTATTGTCTAAGGAAGACCCTGCACCAAAGAAGAAGTCCAAACAGGTCCCAAAATCAAAGAAAGATACAGTGCAAGCTAAGGAGTCCTCCAGTGACTCAGAAGATAGAGTTGAATTCAGTTCTAATGAAGATAACACTGAACCACCCAGGAAGTCTCAAACTCACACACTTGGAACTGAAGATCAAATCCAGAGGGAGACTGTCCATCTGACAGATAATCAAGAGATATTAGTCCCTGGGGAAACTATCAATGAAGTCCAGCTAGACAGTGAGATTGCAAACCTCACTATAATGGAACTGGTTCATGACATCAACACAGCTGCTGACCCTTCTGAAAGAGAGGCACATGATGTGCATATTCCTGATCTTCTAGAGAAACCTCAGGCTCCTGAGACCGATGTAATCCAAGACTTAAAGCCTGACTTCTAGGGGGAGCAAGAATAGGTACACAAGGAAGATATTTTTGCTAATGTACACACTACTGCAAGGGTTGAGGGGGTGGCACCATACCTAGCCCCAAGACTAGATATAGATGTTCCAGGCACTACAGTGGAACTTGAGATATCATCTGATTCTGAAAATGAGGAAGCAACCTAAGTACTTAAGAAAAGAAAAATCATGGAGCTAAGAAAGAAGAGTTCAGGTTATAAGAAAGCATTAAAGGCTGAATCCTCATCTACTACTCCTACAATGGATTTTAGTTTTCTGTTAGTACTGCTGTAAGTCAAACTTGATGAGCAAATATTTGCACTACAAAAGTATGCGGATGAAATCCACAAGGAGTTGCAGTTCAGTCTGGCACAGGACATCAAATCTATAAGATGTGAGGTAAGCTTGCTTAAGAAAGCAATGACAGATTGCTTCCATAAGTGAGGCAATGTTGTGGTATATATTGCCAAAAAACAACAAACCACTAAAACTGAAGTAAATGATCTGGTTGTCAAGCAAGGCATTGTTCTAGAAAATCAGAAAAGACTGAATGAGAATTTGATTGAACTACATACTATCACTCTGATAAAATTGGCTTAACAAATCACTGCTATAGAAACACACATAAACACCAAAGTATCTGCTATAGAAGCACAAATTAAACTGGATTTGTCAACAGTTGATACTGCTATCAATACTTCTGAGTCAGCAGTTTCAGCTCAAGTAAAGAAGTTTAAAGACTACTATACAACTGGGAACTATCATATTACAGATCAAATAAGGTTTTAGAAGAATGATCTCAGAGATCATACTCATAGAGAAGTCATAAATGGGGAGAGGGTATTAGTTCTGGCTAGCTCTGAACATGCAAAATGGGTATCTAACAGTATCAGAGATACCTTGGGATATCCATCCTTATGTGATGACAACAATACTGTAGAATCTGGATGCCAACCTGCATTCTTGGGGGGGATGCAACATGAAGTAGCTCAAGTCATATATCCCCTTCCTGAGTTTGAAAAAATTCACCAGGCAATCCAGAATATGTACAACCCTCCACTGGAAAAATTTCCAGTAATTTCTAAGGAAGTGGACATGGCTGATTCAGCTTTACTTAAAGAGCAAGAGGCCTAGTTATCCAAGAAAAGATTCAGAGAACAGACTGAAGCTAGGAATGATTTTGAGAAATGGAGTCCAACCTCTAGAAGCATCATCTTAACTGCATGTAATGCAGTTGTTGAAAATCAATATGACAGTGGTAAGTGGTACTCCTAATAGGAATGGGATAAATATGTTGCACAACAAGAAACAATCTACAAATTCAGGAAGGTCATGAAGGCTGGAAGAATCCCTGCAAACTCCATAGAGCCTTGTAAGTACTTCCCAAAGCCATTCCATTACTTTGAAAGGCAAGAGCTGAAAGCTCTCAACTTAAGGCCAAATACATCAAGAGTAACAAACCTGTTACTGATACTGAAGCTGAAGTCAAAGCTACTATTCAGATAGGCAAAAGGATTGTCATCAAGGAGCTACATCAATGTTAACTTTAGATTGACTAGGTTCTAGAAGAATGATGTAGACCTTTTGTTGTTCTTATAAAAACATAAACCTTGTAATCTTACTTTGGTTATATGATAAACAAATTCTCAGTTGACAACAATTAATATATCTATGTCTCTGAGTTGCATGGTTTATTTATGATGTTTTATTTTGAATATTTGTGTGTAACATACTATTTCTGCTTATGAATAACCATGTTTGAAATGTTTGTATACATCATGTTTATTACTTTTGTTATATTGGTGTATATCATTGACTAAGGGTTATGACTTCTCCAAATAGGGGGAGATTGTTGAGTACATTGTAAATTGTATACCATATTTGGAGAAGCCTCACCCGACTCAATGTTATACAGCATGTTGTATTTGATGGTGTATTGAGTTTGCTTGTGCAGGCAGAAGAATGCAGAAAATATTCTAAGTACAGAAGTATCGAGACACTTATTTAGTATCGATACCTTTGAAGGAGCTATGTCGAGACAAGAAGTAAGTCTGTGTCGACACACAAGACTTGTGTCGACACCCAAAGTTTCAGTCGACATCAATTGTGTCAACACTCATAAATTTTGTCGACACACTTAGACCATGTTGTACTGATAATTGTAAAGAAGCAACTATGTCGACATCCAGGACTTGGGTCGACATTTTGAGAAGCTGTGTCGACACACAGGACTTGTGTCGACACATTCTAAAATAGTTGTGTCGAGAACTTGATGAAGAGTTGTGTTGACAGTTTCTGAAGTATGTCGACACATTCTACAAAGGCAGTGTTGAGACTGAATGGAGAGCTATGTCGACAGTTTCTGGAGTTTGTCGACAACACCAAAGGAAGTGTGTCGACACTCGAGTAATTGTGTCGAAACATACTTCATCTATGTTGTCACATACTATACTTATGTCTTGACACATTTAGCTGAGTTAAATAACTCTAAGTGCCAAATCTCAATACGAAAGACTTGACAACTGCCAGAATTGTCAAGGCCTGTTAGACATGTGAGTACTGTCAGATGTCGGTCAACTACCGGATCAGCCGGTTGCTTTTGATGTGATCTATAAATAGAGCTGAGCTATCAAAGAAAAACATAATAGCGAACATAGCGAGACAAAGAGAAAATATAGAGGGAAACCAAGAAAAAGGAGGAATACTCTAAGAAGAATTCACAGAAAGATGACTGTGATTCTAAATCAGAGAAGGGGATAGCATCTCATCAGATTTGTCAGTGTTTGTAGATTTAATTCTGCAAGGAGGAAGAAGCTGTATCTACACCAACTTCTCAAGAAGATTAAACTTAGGTTCTCTCTTTCAAGAAGCTTTGAATAAGCAAAGTCAGGTTGAATCATATTCATTACAGCAAAGATCAGGTGAAAGCGGATCCATCAATATCTGATCAAGATTCCCTCACCTCTCTCTCTACTGGGTGAAGGAAGAAACATACTCTTAATCAATTTTCTGTAAGATCTACTTTAGATCTGAGTTTAAGAGATTTCAATCTTTAAGTTGTAAGCCTGTAATTATAAAGGCTGAGGTAGGGTTGTTTTCCTTAGGTATGAGATTAAGTTCTCTGAGCTGTAGTCCTGGTGATAAGAGCTGAGGTAGGGCTTGATTGCCCAAGTGGTAGGAGTGTGAATTCACTCTGAGGTAGGGTCCTTGGGAAGAGCCTGAGCTGTAGGACTTGTTGAAGTCTGAGCTATAGGAACTAGTCTGGGTTCTGAGTTGTAAGATCTGAGGATCTGAGAAGGTGGAAGGATGTTTGGTCAAATCTAGTGTACTGCTAAATAGGCGAAGTGGGAAAGTGGATGTACCCATCATTCGGGAAACCACTATAAATCTGTGTGTTTGCTGTGATTGGATGATTATGTACTGTGATAACTATAGAATTTATAACTGTGTTGTGATTAATTTATTGACTGCCTTAGTGAATTGGAATTGAACCTATTCACCCCCGCCCCTCCCCCCTCTAAGTGTTTAGACATTCTTGAAACCAATTCCTTCAAATTACATAATTGAAATTGCAAGTCCTACTCAAATGAGTAGTCGTAAAATGAAAGCAGTAAAGAAAGCAGTAAAATTGCAAGTCCTACTCAAACGAGTAGGCGGGAAATGACAGCTAAAAATTACGAGTCCCACTCAAACGAGCAGGCAGAAAATTAAAGCTACAAAATGACAAGTCATACTCAAATGAGTAAGCGGGAAATGAAAGCACTAAAATTGCAAGTCCTACTCAAATGAGTAGGCGGGAAATTACAAGTCCTACTCAAATGAGTTGGCGGGAAATGAAAACGATAAATTGCAAGTCCTACTCAAACGGGTCAGCGGGAAATAAAGCCATAAAATCTATCTCATACACAGACGCACTCTACAAGAATTTAAGAAAGCATTAAAGAAAAGCTTTAAAATTAACCTCATACACTCACACACACTAGCAAAAAGGAGAAAAAACAAGTGATCAAAAAAATTAAAACAACTACATTTCTACTCCTAGAATATGCTAGAAATGTAGAAAAAGATGAAATAAAAATTCATGAAGCAAAAGTTTTTTAAAGATAAAAGCTAAAATCAAAGTCTTTGAAAAATTAAAAAACGACTTTTTCATTCTTATAAGTTGATAAAAGTGCATAAAAAATGAAAATAAAAATCAACGGAACTAAAAGTTTTACAATTTAAAAACAAAACTAAGTAAACAAAAAGATAAAAGCCACTTTTAAAACACCTTTATACATTCATAAGAATGAAATAATGAGCACAAAAAAATCCTAAATCTAAACAAAGTTAAGGGGCAGATAAGGAAAACTAGCTTAACAATTCCTATCATAATAGGAAAAAAACTAAAACATACCTAAGTAAAAAAAACTCGAAAAACATAAAAGCATGAAATACTCTCTCACACACACAAAAAAATAAAGAAAAACAAAAATAAATAAGATTGCTGGAGGTGGGGCACTCAAATGAAATCCATAACAACATAAGGAGGAAAAAAGCTACAAATTTTATTAAGTTGAAAAGTTGATTACAAAGCTAAAAAAATATAAAAGTGAGGGGGATAAAATCTCCTTACATTGCATAAAAAACACCTAAGGAGCCCTCCTAACAGCAACATAGTCCAAAAATTCGAACATTGGTCATTATAGGGTACTTCTATTTATAAACAAAATTTTGAGATTACACGCCCTGGTCACGGGCGTGTAGGGCGGCGTGTCGGTACTGGCACTGAGGTGAAGTGGGAAATTTATTGGTGGTTGACTTCGGGGCTTTCCACGTGGAGGTCAAGGGCGTGTTCCTGTCGTCACGGGCATGTGGCATTAGCGTGACTGCCAAAGCGTCGAATCCTTGCCTCGCTGGCGGCGTCTTGTCTGGAAAATTGATACAGTCACGGGCGTGCACCGAATGACACGGGCGTGTCCGGGAAGGTTTAACTGGCGATGGCATCGAGTCCTTGCCTTGCTGGCGACGTATTGTCAGGAATAGTTGGGGCGGTCATGGGCGTTGAGTGTGGTCTTGTAGGAGGCATTGAGTGTCGAGATAGCACTGAGTGTCGATACAGCGTTAAGTGTCGACGGCGTGCCACGGGCATGTCCGACGGGACACGTGCGTGACTTGATTTTTCCATTGCAGGCGGTGGTTTTCCACAGGAATCAAAGTTACACGGCCTGGTCACGGGTGTGACCTAAGTGACACGGGCGTGTACTTTGAATTTTAGACTTTTTTCTGCAAAATTTCAGAAAACAAAAATAAGGCTAAGTTAGAGGAGTATATACAAAAAGAAAAATTTTATTGAACAAAACTAACTAAAATAAACTAAAACGACCAAAATAAAGTACGTAAAAATACAAATATTTACAACTCATCAGGATCCAGCTCACACATAGCTGGGCAGAAGAGTGCAATCACGTATTGGTAATGAGATTATGATGATACTGTGCGAGGATCTTGAACGGAAGTATGTGTGGTTCCCCAGGGGGAGCACCTCGACATCGTTGAGTCCTTTAGATCTACCCGAAACTATAGAGAAGTCAATGAGGTTCTCCATGATGTGGAGGGACATTGAGATCTCATCACATCTATGGACATGCTCACGTTAGATGCCCACATCATCCAGGATGTTCTACGTCACTCCATGATGTTTAAGGCTGGGGACACCAAGAAGATCACGACCTATCTTTATATGGTGGTGTTATTTATTGTAGTTGGAAGGCACTTCAGTATCTCTGATCTTATACTATCAATGATGTGCTACACCTATCGGCTCAAATCTCTCAACTACCAGCGGTTGAACACTCTGCCTTTGGGCAGAGTGATCCAGAGTGTCCTCATGGAGAATTACCCTGCCATCAACTAGTCGGCGCACCTTATTGACAGCTACCCGTAGATCTATAGAGTAGGTGAGATTCCTACTGCATCACGAGCGCGACCACCTGTTGCACATTATCTGTTACCCAATGCAGGATCCCTTAGGGAAACCAGCCAGTGTTGGAGTCGATGGTTCACATGTCCTAAGTTTGATAATATCAATTCTCATATTTTATTTGATCAAATCTCGTGTTTGGTAGAGTGTGCAGGTTTATAGGTTCCAACAAAGCGAGAAATCTCTCTTCTAGCAAATACCTCAAAGCGGTAGCAGTTTCTGCCAGGTGGTAGCCTGAATTAATTGACATGACACTCTGGTTGCTACCTCACCATGCTATCTCTACCGCCTGTGCTAGCCTGAGGATTTATTTCAGCCAGGCGCTCAGAATGCTACCGTGCCAGGCGTTAACGTCTTACTGTGGTGTGCTAGCGCACTCAACCTGTAACACCCTCATACGTCACATGGCATATAACAGAAGGTCCAGCTGGAACCCGACGTCATATACCACAGACAGTCGGAAGGGTTACATAAGAATATTCAAACTATCCAATTAAGACTACTCGTCCAACACAGAGCATTCTAGCGGAAGCTTTTAAAAGTTAAAAGAAACCAAAACTTCAATCCAATAATCATGAATGTCCACAACCACAGCACTGGAATGAAAACCAAATACTCTGAAAGGGTACACTGCCTTATGGCCTTACAAATGTTCACTTAACAAAATAGTGTCTTACGTACATCGGCTCGCAGGCCGGCCACACATGACAAAATAAAAACAACTATTCTTTACGGCCTTCAAGGGCCAGCACAGCAACATGGGCTCCAGCCCGCTATTTAGCACTCGGCTCCGCTGCACCTGCAAGCAACATTCCACCGCGTGGTGGCAAACAGGGAACGGTCAGCTAAAGCCGACCAAATTATAATGACCTCGCCCCTTGCTCGGGACAGCGGTGCTCCTTCCCTGCATAACATTAGCCCAGCTAAGCAATAAAGTGCAATTACATTTCGCCACAGATGTAGGCTCGCATGGCCAAACACCCCGTGCACTCAGGGCACATTAACGGTGAATCCTGACACTTCAGCGTCTTCACCACCAACACCAAGATGGCAACCACGTGAGCATTTAGCCTTTCTGACCACCGTCTAAGGCTCCCGACTATGCCAACGGCCAGTCCCCTTTTCAGGTCTCTCACACCGAACCACATAGCCCAGGTCTGATTCCACTTGCCTGTTGCTCACAATGCGTAGTACACCTTAAGACGTACGCACGAGCCAAGCTTCTCTCGGATCCTGGCATTTCCAAACAATCACATAACCCAGTTATGTTCAAGGCCGGTTACCAGACCGCCAAGTTAGCAGAACAATGGTTCCGCTCAGTTTTCCGGGTGAGCCTTTGAGCTAACCTCCATGGATCCCTGCTGCAATCTATCCCTTAGAAACCAGAAAACCCAAAGCACGGAGTCTTCTCCGGCAGATCGTAACAAATGCAACATCACCGATCCAGACCAACATGTCTGGGTAGGCTTCATACACAATGCCTATGCCCGTACTTCGATTCCGGACTCTATATGCAACACAAGGGGGACTATTCACATCAACCCCAAGGAACACCACGCACTAACCGCAAACTCGCGGGAGCGGGATTCCCTATGCAGAAAGGAAGAGCTTCACATGCTCAAGTTGAGAATCGTTACCCTTGTAGTCCGCTTTGGCGCCATGGAAAACTACATGAGTAGAAGTCCTCGCAACGATCTTTCCTCCACGCATCCGCTCTCAGATCTCAAAACGGTGCTCCGATGCTCCGCTGGCGGCCGGAATCCTCCTTCTTCTTCCCACTCTCTCTAACACCTTGGAAAGAGAAAGCTTTGGAGAGAAATGAAGGATTAACTCCCCTATTCCCGGCCTTAACAGAGTAGGAAACCATCTGGGCCGTTGGATCTTATTTAAAGAAAAAGAACGGCTCAGATCCGCTCAAAAATCCCTAAACCTGGGCCGAACACGGCTTGGCACATGGCCATGCCCCAGGACGTGTGCCTCGATCCAGGCACGATCGTCGAACACAGAGACTCACACGGGCTCAAACACGCCCGTGTCCCATATGACATGCCCGTGTCAGGTTCCTCGACACGCTCGTGACTAGGGGGCGTGTCACATATAACTGCCACGGTAACGGACACGACCCAACTGAACACAGGTAGGGACACGGGTATGAACACGCCCGTGTCACTCGACAATCATCGAGCGAATATCGTCGATGGTAGAACGCAGATGGTCACTCGACAATCATCGAGTGCCTTTCGTCGACCTCAATCGTCTTGCACACAGGCACGGGTCAAGACATGCCCGTATCCCGGGGCCGTGTTACCAGTAACCGCCATGCCAACCGACACGACTCTTGGGAACACGGGTACTGACACGGGTAGGCACACGCCCGTGTCAAATGACACGCCCGTGTCATTAGGCCGTGTTCCTAGCCGTGTCCTTCTCGGGATGAAAACGGCCAAAACACCAGCCAGACACGGCCTTGGACACGCCCGTGTCCTAGGCCGTGTACCCCTATACAGGCACTAAAATCCACTATTTACGCGACCAACTCAAATACAATTTTTCGTGGCGTTACAAATCTCCCCCGCTTAAGAAATTTCGTCCCGAAATTAAGTAAAGGTACACAAAAATTACAAGTTACCTGAATGGAACAACTCGGGGTATTCCTCCAACATAGTTTGCTCTCGCTCCCAAGAAAGCTCCTCACGTCCGCAATTATCCCAACGGACCTTAACAATTCAGATATCCTTGTTGCGGAGTCGCTTGACTTCAACGTCTTCTATACGTATAGGCTTGACCTTTGTCGTCAACTCGTAATCAACTGGCACTTGATCAACCACAACTATCTGCGAAGGCTCTTGCACCGCCTTACACAATACCGACATGTGGAACACGTCATGTAGCCCACTCAATTCCGTCGACAGCTTCAATCTATACGCCGCCTCGCCAACACGCTCCAGGATTTCAAATGGTCCAAGGTATCTCGGACTCAGCTTCTTTAAGCGTCGAACCCGCGAGACACCCTTGAACGGCTTAATTTTAAAGTACACCCAGTCGCCAACATTGAACTCCACATTCCTATGTTTGGCGTTATAGTACTTTGACTGTCTGTCCTGAGCGATCTTCAACCGTTCCTGAACTGTCCGTATCACTGAAGTGGCATCTTCCACCGCTTGACGTTTGTAAAGCTTTGACTCGCCCGTCTCCAACCAAGATAATGGCGTGCGACACTTTCTCCCGTACAAGGCTTCGAAAGGCGCTATTCCAATACTCGCCTGAAAGCTGTTGTTATACGCAAATTCCACCATGTACAAATGATCTTCCCACTGCTTTCCAAAATCTAGGACGCACATGCGAAGCATGTCCTCCAATGTCCGGTTGACCCTCTCGGTTTGGCAATCCGTCTGCAGATGAAAGGCTGTGCTGAACTTTATCTTAGTACCCAACATACTATGCACCAACCTCCAGTCATTCGACGTGAAACGTCCATCTCGATCACTAACAATACTGCGGGGCACACCATGCAACTATAAAATATTCTCCACATAGAGTTTGGCCAACCTTTCCACCGGATCTTCCTTCCAGATCGGGATGAAGTGCGACACCTTTGTCAACCTATCTACGACCACCCAGTTGGCATCGTTTCCCCTCTGCGACCTCGACAAACCATGCACAAAATCCATAGATATGTTATCAAATTTCCATTCCGGGATAGGCAAGGACTTTAGAAAACCTATGGGCTTCTGGCACTCCTCCTTAACCAAAGCACAAGTTTGGCACTTGGCCACATAGAGTGCTACATCCTTCTTCAATCCTGGCCACCAAAATAATTTCTTCATGTCTCTATACATCTTTGTGCTTCCCGGGTGGATTGAGTACTTGGTATGATGTGCCTCGTACATCAACTCCTCCCAAAGATTATCCGTACTAGGAACGCATAGGTGACCATCCTTCCTTAGCAACCCATCCTCAACCGCAAACTGGGAATTTGACCCATCCAATGATTTATCCAAGATCTTCTTCATGCTGTTATCCTGAATCAAAGCCCTCTGAACTCTATCATCTAGGTCACACTGCACCTCGGTCCAAAATAATTTCGCCTCAATACTATACTGCTTGTCGACGCAAGATATCTCCAAAGCCTCCAACTTACGGAACAATCCCTCATCATGTACCGATAACTAGTTGGCCTGTGTAGGAATCTTACACTCAACGCATCTGCCACTACATTACCTTTCCCAGGAACATAATGTATCTTGAAGGTGTAGTAGTCCCCTAGGAACTCCATCCACCTCTGCTGCCTCATGTTCAGATCCTTTTGATCTAACAGGCACTTCAAGCTCTTATGATCGGTGTATATATCGACTTTCACACCGTACAGATAGTGCCTCCACAGCTTTAAAGCAAATATCACAGCTGCATACTCCAAGTCATGGACCAGATAATTTCTCTCATGAGCCTTCAATTGTCATGAACCGTATGCTATCACACTCTCATGCTGTAGCAGAACACAGCCCAAACCACTGCCCGAAGCATCAATATAGATTTCGAACCCTACGGTTGCTCTTGGGGAACATAAAATAGGCGTTGTGGTCAACCGCCTCTTCAACTCTTCAAAAGCCTGTTCACACTCTGAAGACCACAGAAACTTCTAATTCTTCCTAGTCAAAGTCGTGAGTGGTAGCGCTATCCGCGAGAAGTTCTCTATGAAGCGCCTGTAGTAGCCAGCAAGCCCCAGAAAGCTCCAGACCTTCGCCACTGTAGTCAAAGAAGGCCACTCCCGTATCATCACTATCTTCACCGGATCCACAGCTATCCCTTCTCCACTAACAACATAACCAAGGAATGCTATCGAGGATAACCAGAATTCACACTTGGAGAACTTACCATACGACTGGTTTCTCCTCAACCTCTCCAACACCATGTGCAGGTGATTGTAGTGATCCTCTTCACACTGCGAGTACACCAAGATATCGTCGATAAATACTATCACAAAATGGTCCGGGTACTCTCTGAACGTCCTGTTCATCAGATCCATAAACACGGATGGCGCATTGGTCAAACCAAACGGCATGACCGTGAACTCGTAATGCCCAAACCGCGTACTGAATGCTGTATTTGGGATGTCGCTCTCCCTTATCCTCAATTGGTAGTAACTGGACTTCAAATCTAACTTCGAATATACCGTTGACCCAACCAACTGATCAAATAAATCGTCAATTCATGGGATCAGATACTTATTCTTTTCCGTAAGCTTGTTCAATTTCCGGTTGTCGATACAAAACCGAAGCTCCCATTCTTAACGAAGAGAACTGGTGCGCTCCATGGCGACGAACTTGGACGCACATAACCTTGCTCTAACAACTTTTGCAGTTACACCTTCAACTCCGCCATCTCTTTTGGAACTATCCGATAGGGGGAGCGTGACACCGGTTTGACACCCGGTGTCACAACCCGCATTTTCTCAAGGGTAAAAATCGTATCAGAGTAAGAGAAAACACGTGCCGTGATGCCACGTCGTGCAAGGGATAACTGCACACGCTCAGGCAAAACTCCAGACGTTAGATTTTAAGGAAAATTGCTGATTAAATATGAAAGAAATTCCGTTATGTTGAATGGCCGTATCCCTCGGCACGGTGGATCAGCTAGTCCACAGTCAAAAATTTTATTTATACGCAGCAGAAAATACTTTGGTTCAATTAAGTTGACACCCTAAATGAGCATAACTGTCCTCGGGGGACGACTTATGCGTGCATGACTCTATGGTGAATATAGTAGATATGAAAAATAGTGTTTTATATTGAGGAAAAATAGTGTCTTTGATTTAGAAACATGTTATGCATGGGGTATAATATAATAATACTTTTAGGATTTAAAATATCTAACATGCAACCTAGCATAAATCCTTCCCAGAAGCTAGTAACCAACCACAAGTAGGCAAAATCAGCAGTTTAAATTCATATCCAGCATCACAAGAAGCCACCAGTGGGCGTCAACAACCTGACACAAACCCACTGGCGAGTATGTATGTCTATATAGAAGAGTAAAGAACTACCTCACAACAAAACGGGGATCAGCTATCTCAGCTACCCTTGAGGCCACCAACAAGACCCTCCAAAAGAACTAGCCGCTGAACTGGCTACAACTTGGACCTGAGGAATTCAAGAAAAGAACACCTCAGCAAGGAAATAATCAAAAGGGGGAAACATAGAGCAATAGATTAATTAGCAAATAGGAAGAGGGGTTTACCAACCCGACAACAAACTGCAATAAGCAAAAGAAAAGGGGTGACAGTAAGAGGAGAGTACTGTCTAAAGCACAGCAGAGCGCACCAAGTGCGAGCAATAAAGCCATTATGCTCTACCAAGAGAGTCTGCAACAACAATAAGACATACATATCTGCCAAAAGAAAGGAAAGCATAAACAGGAAAGGGACTAACAGTCCTAACACGTGGGTAAGTGGCAGTGGTCAAAACATGGGTCTGAATACATAACCAAATCAGACCCAAAAGGGCTAAGGGGTCAAACAGTGGCAGCTTTAGGGTCCCACACACACCAACCCAAACCGGGGCAAAAAGGCGGTGGCCACAGCTCTCCACATAAAACCACCCCTCCAAAGGCCACCAAAACTTCACCACCTACCACAACCCAAGAGTCGGCATGCAGAATTTAGCCGAACACCCAATGCCCCCTAGGAAAGGTCACACTAACAATCCTAAGAAACACACAAACCCAAGACAAAAACGTCGGGTCCAACCGACGCGGCCTTGCACGCCTAAAAAGAACCTACCCCGAGTCTTCCTGACCCCAAAACAAGCGCATCACCCAGTGTCGACACGTTGTGTCGACACCACGACAAGCCGGTGTCGACACAAGGTGTCGACACAACCGCGGCCGGTGTCGACACCAAGTGTCGACACCACTGCGGCCGGTGTCGACACAAGGTGTCGACACTGCCGCGGCTGGTGTCGACACCAAGTGTCGACACCACTGCGGCCGGTGTCGACACAAGGTGTCGACACTGCCGAGGCTGGTGTCGACACCAAGTGTCGACACCACTGCAGCCGGTGTCGACACAAGGTGTCGATACTACTGCTGCTGGTGTCGACACCAAGTGTCGACACCACTGCGGCCGGTGTCGACACAGGGTGTCGACACTGCCGCTGCTGGTGTCGACACCACTGCGGCCGGTGTCGACACAAGGTGTCGACACTGCCGCTGCTGGTGTCGACACCAAGTGTCGACACCACTGCGGCCGGTGTCGACACAAGGTGTCGACACTGCCGCTGCTGGTGTCGACACCAGGTGTCGACACCACGACTGGCCGGTGTCGACACCAAGTGTCGACACCAAGATTTGCCGGTGTCGACACAACGGTGTTGACACCCCGACTGGCCGGTGTCGACACAACGGTGTCGACACCCCGACTGGCTGCAGGAGCCAGATCCCGCAAACGACCAAAAACAAGAACGAGGACTCTCTCTAGAGTGCAACAATCCATCGGCAATGGCAACTACTCGACCTAAACTGAACCAAAATTGCCCCTAATAGGCACAATCCCTCAGGAAAACTGAGATTTTAACTGGAACTTTCTACACTAACCACGACATGATCAGGAACGAACCCTAGCAAACCCCTATGATCTAAGCAGGAGAAAGATAAAATTAAATCAAAGAAAAAGATAGAGATCAACATTGGCAAGGATGAGGGGACATCACTTGCCTCAATACCAGAAAAGCTTGGCCGGCGGCATCCCCCACTCTCGGAACTAGCTGCAGAGCACCAGCTGAGGAGCAAAAAGAATGCAGATCCAGGCGAGGGCAGTCCAGATCCACTCCCGAAATTGAATTTCGACCGCTAAATCTCCAGGAAATCGGCGTACGAAGGCTAGGGTAGTCCGGCGGTGCTCTTCCTCTCGAACAGGCGGCGGCTTCTTCCAAGCAGAGAAAAAGGAAAAGAACAAGAGAACCCAGCCCTAATACTAACCCAAGACTATATATATATATATCAGTTTTAATAGTAAACAATCAACATAATAATAATTATTTACACTCAATATCAAAACAACACGAGACCCGAAACATCTCGGAAAAAGACGAAATTCACGCTGCAGCTAAAAACCCACGCTACGAACACCACTGCGAAGTCGAAATTAGCATTCAACGAACGAAACCCGGGATAACACCACCCGAAGCCAAAACACCAGCATTCCCTAAGAGGCCCAGCCGAGTCATCAAACGGACTCCGGCTAGCTGCGGAATCTTGCTAACAGGCTACAAACAGGCTACAGAGGGAACCCTAAGAGCTAAGACCACGGTCTACAATGGCAAAGAGCCGGAAACACGCCATCGTAATGCCAGCCAAAGATCAAACAAAACACAGAAAAAACGGGGGCGTTACACCCGGTACCAGCTCTATAGTAAAGTCTATCTCCCACTAAGGAGGAGCTCCTAGGATATCATCTAGAAACACATCAGGATACTCAGACACAACTGGGATAATATACAGACTAGGCTTAGGTGTCGAAGTCTGCACTAGAGTGACAAACAGCTCTGCACCAGACCGAACTGCCTTAATCACTTGAAGGGCTGACATCAAAACTTTCCCTGACCCCTTCATGCCCACAAACGTAGTCTCCCGTTCAGAATTTAATTCCAACTTAACCTCCTTTCGATTGCAATCAATGTAAGCTCGATGCTCTGAGAGCCAGTCCATACCAAAGATTACATCGAACTCTACTAACGGTATAACCAATGCTCGCAAATCAAACTCCTGATTCCCAATCCGAACATTGACTACACAGACCTTATCCACGCGCATTGAGCACCCATTGGGCAACAAAACATCCAACTTGTCTTTTTCCATTGAGGGAGGGACCCCGATGCGCATCACAAATTGTTCGGACAAGAAGGAATGCAAAGCTCCCGTATCAAACAAGGCTCAAGCCGGACAATTGAGAATCAATACAAATCCTAGCAACAACAGAAGTAAGCTAACACATAAAAGAGGTAACAACTACAAAAGTTAATCTGCCATAAATTAACTCATGCCTGTCACCACGTCAGCTTGCTTCATGGCCTCTTGCAGACCAAGATTATACACTCTAGGCTGGACTGGAGCATGATGGGATGCGGTTTACTCCACCGCCTTCCCTTTCTCCTCATAAGTCGCTCCAGACTTCCTCTCAGACTTTGAATGTCCGCTCCAACACTCACGAGCAAATGCCCCGTCTTCCCACAGTTGTAGCAAGCTCCTGGTACTCGACTTGTGGTTGCCCCTGACGCACCAGATGAAGGGGCTGAGTTCGAGGTCTTTTACTTCTTGCTCCATCTGCAGAACCCTGACTTTGCATTGGGCATTTTGAACTCTGCCTTCTTTTCTCCTGGGTCCTTCTTCTCTTTCACCCTCTTCATAACCTTTTCCAGAGACCGGGCCGAGTTGACCAAGACTAGGAAGCCCTGTGCCTTAGGCCCAGTAAGGAGTAACTGTAGGTCACCACGAAGACCCTCATAAAAGCGGTTGGTCTACCTCTCCTCTTCCATAAACATAGCCCCAGCATACTGACCCAATCATGTAAACTCTTTGAGGTACTCGTCCACGCTTTTGGATCCCTGAGTCAACCCAAGGTATTAGTTCTCCATCTCAAGCTTCTGAGCAGAGGGTACATATCTGGCTAGGAAGAATCTTGAAAATTCCTCCATAGGCACATCAACAAGCTGCCTACCACTAAGAGATGAAACTCCAACTCATCCCACCACAGCCTCGCTTCACCCACCAAAAGAAAAGTCGCTATGGTGGTCTTCTGCCACTGCTCAGTTAACGTGGCTGTCAAAACCATCTTTATTGAAGAGAGCCAGTCCTCAGCTTAAGCTGGCGTTCCAACCCCATCGAACCTCGGAGGATTAAAGCCCATTACATGCTTTAGCTGCTTCTCCGTAGCTCTCCTCGGCTCTAACAGATAACTACTGCAGGCTCCACCACTCTCGGCTCTGCTGCCCTAACCGGTTCTTGCTCCATGACAGGAGGTGCACGGTGCATTTGCCCTACAGGTTGGGCATTAATCATCGCAAATATGGCTTCAGCCACCATCCTGATGGTTTCCGCTGAAGGAGGTGTAGTAGGCATGTCTCTCGGTGCACTACTTTCTGCCAATTGCGGACGCTCTGATTGACCATCACCGCTCCTAGATACCTATAGAAGCAAAGACACACGATTAGACGACAACCAATTTGCTAAAAGCAATCATTGGAACACTCAGTTTCACAAAACAAGTGTATTTTTCATTCCTACATGGACATTCATGGGTTTTTTTTTGATGTTATAACGATGACGCACACATGTGCTCACCACCCATTAAAAGAATTCGCCCATGAATTCATTTAAGCCTGGCCGTAACCAGAGCTCTGATACCAAATTGTAACACCCCCATTTATCACATGGCATATAACAAAAGGTTCAGCTGGAACCCGACGCCATATACCACGGACAGTCGGAAGAGTTACATAAGAATATTCAAACTATCCCATTAAGACTACTCATCCTACACAGAGCATTCTAGCGGAAGCTTTTAAAAGTTGAAAGAACCCAAAACTTATATCCAATAATCATGAATGTCCACAACCATACCACTGGAATGAAAACCAAATACTCTGAAAGGGTACACGGCTTTATGGCCTTACAAATGTTCACTTAACAAAATAGTGTCTTACGTACATCGTCTTGCAGGCCGGCCACACATGACAAAATAAAAACAACTATTCTTTACGGCCTTCAAGGGCTAGCACAGCAACATGGGCTCCAGCCTGCTATTTAGCACTCGGCTCCGTAGCATCTGCAAGAAACATTCCACTGCGTGTTGGAAAACAGGAAACGGTCAGCTAAAGCCGACCAAATTATAACGACCCCGCCCCTTGCTCGGGACGGCGGTGCTCTTTCCCTAAATAACATTAGCCCAGCTAAACAATAAAGTGCAATTACATTTCTCCACAGATGTAGGCTCGCATGGCCAAACACCCCGGGCACTTAGGGCACATTAACGTTGAATCCTGACACTTCAGTGTCTTCACCACCACCACCAAGATGGCAACCACGTGAGCATTTAGCCTTTCTGACCACCGTCTAAGGCTCCCGACTTTGCCAATGGCCAGTCCCCTTTTCGGGTCTCTCACACCGAACCACATAGCCCAGGTCAGATTCCACTTGCCCGTTGCTCACAACGCGTAGTACACCTTAAGATGTATGCATGAGCCAAGCTTCTCTCGGATCCTGCCATTTCCAAACAATCACATAACCCAGTTATGTTCAAGGTCGGTTCCCAGACCGCCAAGTTAGCAGAACAACGGTTCCGCTCAGTTTTCCGGGTGCGCCTTGGAGCTAACATCCAAGGATCCCTGCTGCAATCTACCGCGTAGAAACCTGAAAACCCAAAGCACGGAGTCTTCTCCGGCAGATCATAACAAATGCAACATCACCGATCCAGATCAACATATCCGGGTAGGCTTCACACATAATGCATATGCACGTACTTCAATTTTGGACTCTATATGCAACACAAGGGGGACTATTCACATCAACCCCAAGGAACACCACGCACTCACCGCACACTCGAGGGAGCGGGATTCCCTATGCAGAAAGGAAGAGCTTCACATGCTCAAGTTGAGAATCGTTACCCTTGTAGTCCGATTTGGTGCCATGGAAAAACTACATGGATAGAAGTGTTTGCAACGATCTTTCCTCCGCGGATCCGCTCTCAGATCTCAAAACGGTGCTCCGATTCTCCGCCGGCGGCCGGAATCCTCTTTCTTCTTCCTCCTCTCTCTAACACCTTGGAAAGAGAAAGCCTTGGAGAGAAATGAAGGATTAACTCCTCTATTCCTGGCATTAACAGAGCAGGAAACCATCTGGGCCGCTGGATCTTATTTAAAGAAAATGAACGGCTCAGATCCGCTCAAAAATCCCCAAACCTGGGCCGAACACGGCTTGACACACGGTCATGCCCCAGGCCGTATGCCTCGATCCAGGCACGATCGTCGAACACAAAGACTCACACGGGCTCAGACACGCCCGTGTCCCACTCAACACGCCCGTGTAAGGTTCCTCAACATGCCCGTGACTAGGGGGCATGTCACATATAACAGCCACGGTAACGGACACGACCCAACTGAACACGGGTAGGGACACGGGTATGAACACGCCTGTGTCACTCGACAATCGTCGAGTGAATATCGTCGATCGTCGAATGCAGAGGGTCACTCGAAAATCGTCGAGTGCCTTTCATCGACCTCAATCGGCTTGCACACTGGCACGAGTCAAGACACGCCCGTGTCCCGGGGCCGTGTCACTAGTAACCGTGACGCCAACTGACACGACTCTTAGGAACACGGGTACTGACACGGGTAGGCACACGCCCGTGTCAAATGACACGCCCGTGTCATTAGGCCGTGTTCCTAGCCGTGTCCTTCTCGGGATGAAAACGGCCAAAACACCAGCCAGATACGGCCTTGGACACGCCCGTGTCCTAGGCCGTGTACCCCTATATAGGCACCAAAATCCCCTTTTTACGCGACCAACTCAAATACAATTTTCGGGGCGTTACACAACACTCCCCGAGAATGAGTCGTCAAGACCGAGCTACCGCCGAGTGATAGCTTATTACCACGCAGTGATATCTCACTCGACGCTCGTTGAGTGCATCGAGACGACTGGGCTAACACTAGGCGATACCTTTTTACTATTCTGCGCTAGCATGAAAAAGAGGAAAATATTCTTTTTGGATATTTTTCCAAATTTGCAGGACAACTATCAGCATCAAGCACATCGACCTACCACCGGGCTCTAGCTCTATCGCCGGAGGAAGCCTAATTTCAAAAAATGTATAAAAGGCTTCGTTTTTTGTTCCAGAGACAAGGAGACACATATTATCAAGCCTAGGGTTCGTGTGCCGCCTTTGGAGCACCTAAACATCGTCTCAATCGAAGGAAAAGAAAACTACCTCCCTCTAGTTCACGTACGAAGATCTCCAACGAGCCAAAGACATCAACGACTACGATAACTTGATCGGTTGCATCCACACGAAGAAATCAAGCACCGCTCACGGATCGCTCAATGGAGAAATCATCTTGAGGGAGATTCTTCTTTAATCTCTTTGTACTTTTCTCCTTATTGTGTTTTTGTGGTGAGGAAAATCGACTGATGAAGGTCGTCAGAATCCGAGAGTAGTCCGTGAGAAATCATCCTGGGGAAGGGATGTCTATATCAGGGGATCTAGCGGGTCTCTAAGACACTTCCTTGCATGGAGTTGAAGAGCTGGCTCGAAGACCTTTCTTGGAGGGAAAGGGAGAGAGCCAACCGGTCCGAGTAGTGGGTTGGTATAGAAAACAAAAAGATTCTTGACTTTCATTGCCTCTGATCTCCAGCGATATGGAGATCCAGTACTTGTAATTGTAAATACTTTTTATCTATGTTTGAATAAAAATTATTTATTGCTTTTCATTCTGCGTGTGACATTGTGATTGTTTGTCGGTAGATCTCTAAAAGGGGTGTACTTCTCCAAGGAGAAATTTGCCCAGGAAAATGAGGTATGTGACCTACCGCCGCGCGCTAGCTAATTTGTGCCCCATGGTAGCTTCCATAACTAGTTTTTCTAGACAAAATATTTTGAATTTTTAATTAGCGCGTAAAACCTTATTCACCTCCCCTCTAAGGTTGGCCAATAGAGCAAACAAGTGGTATCATAGGGAGGTTACTTCAAAAAGGCTTAAAATACCGAAGTATGATGAACAATGCGGTTCACGCTTTCCCTGAGGGACAAGGTGTGAGTAGACCTTCACTGTTTATGGGGAATGACTACAATCATTGGAGAATGCCGATGAATATTTTCTTAATGACGGAAAACATGGACGTATGGGCCATGATCGAAACAAAATACACTGCACCCATTACAACTGTAGGTGATACAATATTGATCAAACTGCAAGATAAATGGGATGACGCTGACAAACTAAGATGTACTAACAATGTGAAAGCAATGAACTCTCTTTTTTGTGGGTTAGAAAAAATTAAATTTAATCGTATTTGCAATTATGAAACTATGTTTGATATATGGCGATTATTAGAGCTAACACATGAAGGTATGTCTCAAGTAAAGGAGTCAAAGCTATTTTGATTAGAGTCCAAATATGAACAATTTCGAATAAAGATTGATGTGGAGGTTGAAAGCATGTACACCCGCTTCACGAAGATCATCAATGACTCTAGATCTCTCAGAAAGGCGTTCTCAAATGGAGACTTGGTGCAGAAAATCTTGTGATCTCTTCCACCACTGTTCAATCCAAAAGTGACGGTCATTGTCGAGTCACACAATATCAACACCTTGGAAATTGAATGCGTACTTTGGTGTTCCTAGCTGCTCATTGGGAATCTGAAGACCCATGAAGTAAAGCTAAAGATACAAAGTGAGGAATATTCAAAAAATCCAAAGAAGAAAGCTCTGGCATAGAAAGCAGAAGAGCCTGATGATGAAAAAGATGAAAGCTTTTATGTTCGGGAATTTAGAATATTTCTGAAAAATCCCAAGAGGCAAGAGAAGTACAAAAGCTTTCTAAAATGGGGTGCAATATAGAAGATGATATGGACCATATCGTCAAAGGGATCAGAGAGCGGTGAAGAAAACTAATTCCTCGATGCTTCCACTATCACAAGTATGGGCGCATGAAGAGAGATTGCCCAAAGCTCCAAAGAGAAGAAGAGATAGGCGAGGCAGAGATAAAGGAAAGAGGAAAGTGCTCAAAACATTGACATGGGATGATGACATGTCTGACAAGTCGAGCACCTTTGGCTCAAGCAGTGGAGATAAGGCGAATCTCTGTCTAATGGGGGAACATCTCAACAACTCAGATGGTGAATCCAGTGCCCATAGCGACACTGAGTTAAATCATCCCACTTACATAGGACTCCTTGAATTTTATGATACTCTTTGTGATAAATTAGATGATGCGGCTAATAATAATGGTGTCTTGAAATTTGAAAATAAACAACTAAAAAAGGAGTTAAAATGTGTGAATAACGAATTAGTGAAATGTGGAAAAGAGAAGGTTGTGTGCCTACAGTGCTCTCACTCCTTGGACACAATAAAGGAATTATAACAGAACCTGAAAGTATCTAGTGTCTAAATAAATCATCTAGAGGGGGGTGAATAGGTGATGTTTGTTTATTTTCGCGAAATAAAAACAATATAAAAATTAGAGCACACAGAACACATAGATCTATAGTGGTTTCTCGAGTTAGGTACGTCCACCATCCCACCTCGCATGTCTACTACGAAGCACTACATTCGGATACTTCACCATTCTCAGATTTCAACAAATCTTACACCTCGGAGCCTCAACTCCTACAACCCGGAGACAACACCTCCTAACACTCGGAGAACAACCTCTCCTACAACTCGATCCACAGACGGATCTATAACTCGATCCACACACGGATCTACTACTCGGAGGGAAAACCTCGTACAATTGTAATAGAAGATTTACAATAAAGATTACAAGTAATCCTATTTAGATCTAAGTCTTCACTCTGTGGTTCTTCAAATAGGTTGAACTTTAATATCTTGGAGAACACGAAAAATCTGAAATCTTTGAAGACACTGATCACGGATCGACTAGATTTGAGAAAATCAGAAATTTTTTAGAATGATCCAGTCGATTGGTTCAAGACGAATGAATAGTGCAACTTGTGTCGGCCGAGTAGAAGTCGCGAATGATGTACGGAGACGACGAAAATTCTTGATCGATAAAGTTCTTTATTTTGGGTACGACTAGTACGATTGGGGTTGAGGAAATAATCCACCAAAAATATATATAGGGATCTTCCTTTACAACGACTAAAAAATTTATTACACGCCGAAAAAGTCGCGAGTTAATGTACATGGATGTCGGCAAGAACGAATCTGAATTTGAAATTGAGAAGAAAAATAACCAAAGTAATATTCGTCGAGTATCGTCGAGTATAGTTGAGAATATCGCCAAACATCAATGAATCTCGACGAATTATACTTGGAGAAATTAAATCCAATCGAGATTACAACTCATTGCTTTAGCAAAGACATACTCAAGGAATTCGACGAGTATCGGCTGACATACTCGACGAATTCAACGAGTGTCAACTGATACACTTGACGCATTCGATGCATACACTAAGCTATATTCGATGAATCTGACATAGAAAATCTAGAGATGTAAAGTTGAGATGACTCGACAAATTCGACGTGTATCGACATATATATTCGATGAATTCAGCGAGTATCGGTAGATACATTTGACAAATTCGACGAGTTTACACGATGATACTTGACGATTTTTACTTGACCTATTTTCCAACTTTTAGAAATTTTACCCTAAGTACATATGATGAATTCGACGAGTGCTAGTAAGTATATGAGATCAATTCGACGAGTATTAACGAGTAAACTCGACGAATTCGACGAGTATTAAGGAGTATACTCGACGAATTCGATAAATTCGACGAGTATGCCATATTATACTAAACAATTTTACTGGGGGAAAATTCTGTTCTTATGATTTCCATTCCTTGTCCTTCCTTAATCCTTCTCATGCACTTGGGATAGAAGCACACTCCAATAAAGATATTACACGTGAGTCAATACATTGTATAGTCCTGTGTTTCATGACCCGCTGTAACCTGACATTATGTTGTACTTAGCAATACAATCCTGCAAGCACATAACAAAAACACAACATCAAATATAATCTCAATCCATCTTTGTTTAATAGTAATCTTCTTTAAATCAGGGTTATTGTGGATAAAATACCCAACAATCTCCCCCTATTTGAAGAAATAAGAACCCTACAAATTGAGGTGAATTTTACACATAATCGTAATGAATCAAAGAAAGAACAAGACATTAATGAAATAACTGAGAGGTAAAAAGCATTCCCAGACAAAACATTAATATATATATATATATATATATATATATATATATATATATATATATATATATATATATATATATATATATATATTGGGGCAAACAGTATCTACAAATCAATAGAAAGAAAAATCAAGTCTGTTTCCCCTTGCTCTTCTAACTCTGTCTGACAAAGTAAGCTTTTGGCTTGGGATAATATCTTGGCGGAACTGTGTTGCAATATGGAGACCGGGTGGTCTAGCAGCTTCACTTGGGCGGCTTGGAGACGAGCGGTCTGGCGGCCTCACTCTGACAGCTTGGAGACCGGGCGGTCTGGCGGCTTCTCTCCAGCGGCTTGGAGACCGGGCGGTCTGGCGGCTTCTCTCCAGCAGCTTGGAGACCGTGCGGTCTGGCGGTCTACTATGCCGGCTAATCTTCTCTTATCTTATGGTCGGGCGGTTAAACCTCCTTGTCTAACCTCGCGACCTATGCGGTCTGATTTTGTCTAACCGCTAGTCCCACAAATGTATTTAGTCCCGCATTGCTTATTTGTATTCTCTCTCTTCTCCTTCAATTTATAAAAAGGAGGTCATACATTTGTAATAGATACATTTTTTGGAAATAAAAAAACACTGTTTTTGTCAAATTTTCAGTTTCTCTTTTTCTGTTCATATATGGTATCAAAGGAACATTCAGATCATCAAAATTATATTTCTTGAAATGCAGTCTTCTTTTGGCACAAGCAACCTCATACTTCTTCCATTCATTTGAGCTATGGTAATCCCACCTGTTCTCATTATCCAAGTCCAGAATCTTGAATGTGTCCAGAATGATGCTCTTTGAAATCAGACTCGACACCTCAGCCTTCAGCATATTTTCTCATTTTCTGCGCTGGTTGAGGTATGTCTTCAACTGTTTGAACTTCTAGATTAGCAGAAGCAGCAGCATCTGGTTCAAACTGAGGAAAATCCCGATTGTTTGTCCAATATTGAGAATAATCTTGAACAGGATTAATCGGGATATCTACTAGAGCAGGCTCTGTAGGTTCAGGAAATCTTGCTTGAGTCTGACCTTAACCACCAAACAAGTTATTGTGAAGCCAACTTAATTTATCATAAGTGTAGGGATTGACCCCCTTGAAGTTTTCCACCATGGCGGCTTCAAGAGCTATCATCTTAGCTTTCAGCACATCCTCCCCATTTTGACTTCTTCCAGTAACTTGGATGCTATGACATTGGAATAGTAGATCATTTGATCATCAAAATAATTCAGACCCATATTTTGGGCTTTAATAACAGTCTTGGTATTCACATCGACATTCCTAAGAACATCAAGGTTACTCTTCAGTCCGGACATTGTATGAACTATTTCTTGGCCACCATATACAAACTATGAATCAATCCTGTCATCCAATTTTTAAAAATGCACCAGGACAGTTGTAAGGCCGTTATTCAAGTCTTCCTCTGTTTCTTTGACCTTCTTCATCACTTTCTTTAAAGAACGATCAAAATGGGTTGCTATTTATCCATCATGATTTCAATGAACTTTAGAATAGATACATCTGCAGTTGTAGACGGTGTATCTTTAGCTTTAACACTGGGAGGGGTAGGGGATCTACACTTCCCTCAGAGTCACTGGAGGACTCTACCATGTGAGTAATAGTAGCTTTAGATAGCAGCTTAGGAGTAGTAGCGTCTAGGATAGGAGGATTGTAACACCCCGGTTTTCCAGACCTTGGATCTCTGGAAGCTACAACGTGGCGGTAGTAGCTATCACCCAACGGTAGCCTTGTTTCGTCGGGTGTAGACAGCTCAACGAAAGCCGTTCATCGAGTGCTGAGAGGGCTATCGCTCGGCGGTAGTTAACTACAGTGTGGTGGTAACTCCAGGGTTGGCGTTGAAAGCGTTGAGTGCTAGCGCACGCGGTATCTATCAACCGCGCAGTGATAGCTTGGCATTGAGTGCGTTGAGAGGCTGGCATTGAGTGGTGACATTGAGTGAGCTACTGCGCAGCGTTAGTTCTATCACCGGTGTTAGAGCGACATTATATTCTGGCCTAGCGTTTGGGAAACTACCGCTCGACGGTAGGTAGTTATTTCCCGACGGTAGCGAATGTATGCAGTTTCGTCGTTTGGCTTTTTAGCCATCCGATTTCATTTAGGTTTTGATCCTAAGACCTGAGACTCTCCCTCCAGAGTGCTTTTATAGGGCTGAATGGTTGTTTCCACTCATTTTCTCATTTGAGAAGTGGGAGTTAGGGTTTTTGAGAAGGAGAGTGGAGGATCAAGAAGAGAGATTTCTTCCGCCATTGACGGAGCATCGGAGCCCGATCGTTGATCTGAGTCCAGATCCGTGGAGAGGACTTGGAGGCTCTCATTTTCATCCGTTTAAGGCAAGGATTCCATGGCGAGGAAGGCGGGTCGTAAGGAAACGACATTTCTCCTCTCGGTTTTAGGATGTGTGCATGGCATCTATTCTTTTCTTGCTTTCCTTCAAGAATTCTAGGCACCGGATCTCTCAAATGAGAAAGATTCGGGTTGCCTTGGTTCAAGATGAGCCACCTGGTCGATTGTGTACATCCCCAGCATGATTTTGCACTAGAATTCCACTTTGTTAGTGGATTAGGCATTTTGGATGAAGTCGTAGTCGCGAGCGTTAGTCCGACTCAGTAATGTTGCATTGCGAGCCTTAAGGATTTTGGTTAGAAATCCGTTAGCGGTAAGATATCTTTTGTGATGTTGAATATCCCCCTTATTCCGCGCGAGTGCGCGTAATCGGAACCGGACAAGGTTAGCTCCGTTGTGATGGTAGATGGTTTCCTTGGGGCATGGTAATGTTACGGTACAAACGGTGGATTTGGGCAAGAATGGCTTGGGATTGTGATGTTCTAAGGCGTGGTTTGTCTCTACGGTCGGATGGCCAGCCCGTGACATTACAAAGTCACGTGTGGAGAGTGTCCCTGCGAGACAAGTCCCCTTCTGTGGAACTGACATGAATGCCAAGCTTTAGACAATCTCGGACGATACCAGCTGGGTCCCACTGGGTCTCCTTCGGTGTACTTGGTCTCGATATTGGAGCCGGGCCTGGTCGTCACAAACGGTTGTGGTCTAGCAAGGGTTCTTAGCATCAATTTGTTTGTGTGGCGAAATCCTTACGTGAGAAGTCATAGCTTGCAGGCAAGCCCGGGTTTTGAGACACACGAGCAGGTGGGGCCGAGGCAAGAGTTCTGTGAGGTGGCTTGTATGTCGTTAGGGTAAATTGGAAGTAACCTTGTGTTTGCGTCTTGAATGACGATGGGGAAATTAGAAGTACCCGATTTGATGATGTGTTAGAAGCATACGCTCCAGTGTGTCTTGGAAGCCCAGGTGCGCATACATGTTGCATAGTAGGCCCATTTTATTTCATGCTCAATATAGAGGCATGTTTGCTGTATAAGACATCCAAACTTATTTTACAACTTTCAATGTACTTGTATATTTGCATACGAAGTGCTGACCTACAGGGTGATGGAGTGCCCCGGGGTCCGCTAGGGACGGCCGGGAGGAGATGTGTTGGTTACACAGATGAGGTCAGCTTTTGTTGACCTTTGTTACAACCAATATTTACAGGGCAAGGATCGCAAGCAAGAGTTAGCTCGCCGGCCAAAAAGGCATAAGCCTCATGAAGTGATTCGTGTTGTGTAGTAGATCTGTTTTGTGGAATTTTATTCTTGATGCATTATGTATCCGGCATGCAAGCCGAGGTATCCTATGAGTGCTTATGCACGTTGACCTTTGATGTTATTGTTTTAGTCTTGGACTCTTATTTGATGTAAGGCCTTAAGGCCATGTTGATACTCATATGTTAGTGGATAACTTCTAGTCTTGTTTTTTGTTTCCGCTGTGTGTAGTCTGAGTTTTGAATTGTGTAATTTTATATCATCTTATAATTCCTATAGCGGTGGCGTCTGTATGTTATGGGACCCCGGCCTGACCCATATTATAGGGTCATTATAGGGGAGGTGTTATAATTTGGTATCAGAGCCAGGTTACTATCCAAGGTAAGGATTTGTGGTCAAATATCATAATCAGATCACATTAAGAAGTTATCCACATAGGAGTATCGCGGGACCGTGAGTGTCCTAGTGTATAAGTTTTGCGAACAGAGGCTGATTCTTATTTTACTTTGATTTTGCTAAGGGTGTAAGTGACGAGGCAGGGACATCGAGGCCACGAGAGGAGCCTTCGGCGAGCAATGCTACTGCTCTATGTCCGTTGGGCATGGGGGTAACCCCGACCAATTTCTATCGCATGCTTGCAGAAGCAATGGTAGTGGCCTAAGCCGCAGCTGCAGCACAAGATGTGACCCCTGTCGCACATGAAACGACTTCTATTACCTTGAATGCGACACCGACCACATAGGGCGGGGAAGCCAGGCAGGCAAAGCCTTTGGAGGAAAGTGTAACACCCCCTATCCGTCACATAACATATAGCAGTATGTCCGGTCAGGGCCCGACGCCATATACCACTGACAGACCGGGTGGTTACTCAATGGAAACCATCCAACCAATCACAACGTCCTACACAGAGCATTCTAGCGGAAGTAGTTTATATAGTTGTAATTAAAAGAACCCAGCAACAAGCATGAATGTCCACTAACAATCCAAAAAGGAATGAAGTACATACACAAGTACTGGCCTTAAGGCCTTACAAATGGTTTACTCATATTACATATTTTTTCCATACAACGGCACGCAGGCCGGTCATACATGAACAAAAGCAATTAAAACACTCCAATTAGGCCTTCGAGGGCCGGCTTCGCAATTTAGGCTTTAGCCCGCTATTGACCGCTTGGTCCATCAACACCTGCAAGCACAATCCACCGCACGGTGGCAAACAAAAGTAACGGTCAGCAATGCTGACCAAATTATAACGATCCCGCCCCCAACACGGGGCGGCGATGCTCCTTCCCTGCACTTTATTAGTATAATCCAGCAGTATAGTAATGTCATTACATCACAGGTGTGGCACGCACGTCCACAGAACCCGTGCACTCAGGGCACATTCTCGGTGAACCGGCCAATGTCACGTCAATTTAAGCCATAGACATTTCCGTCTCACTGCCGCCACTTTGACGACCAAACTATGAGCATTTTGTCTTCCCGACATAGGTCACGTCAATTTAAGCCATAGACTACCGAAGACCCTCATCTATACCAATGACTCTAACCGAATGACATAGAACGGGTACGGTTCCGCCTGACCCATTTCTCATATCGCAACGTTAATTTAAAACATATTCGCGGGTCAAACTTCTCCCGAGTCCCGTTTCCGTCACACACTTCACATAACCCGGTTATGTTCAAGTTGGCTCCCAGGCCACCATGTTGGCAGAATCACGCATCTGCCCCGTTTTCTGGGTGCACCTTGGGGATAATCCCCAAGGCTCCCTATTGCAATCTACCACGTAGAAAACCCAAAAAACACACATTCGCACGGAGTCTTCTCCGGCCATTTATGCAATGCAACTTCACCGATCCAGACCAACTTGTCCGGGTAGATTTCACACATCATGCCTATGTCCATTCTCGAATACGGACTCTAAACAATGGGGACTTTACATATCTACCCGAAGGAATGCCTCAAACTCACCGCAAACTCGCAAGAGCGGGCTTCCTATGCAAAAGAAGTAGAGCTTCACATGCTCAAGTAGAGAATCGTTACCCTAGCATTCTTCCTTGGTGCCATGGAAATGTACACGGATGTAAAGCACAGTAATCTCAAACGGCCCAAGGTACCTCGGGCTTAGCTTTTTCAAGCGTCACACCCGCGAGACACCCTTGAACGGCTTGATCTTAAAGTACACCCATTCGCCCACAGCGAACTCCACGTTCCGGTGCTTGGCATTATAGTACTTCGCCTGACGGTCCTGAGCAATTAGCAACCACTCCCGAATGGTTCGCACCAATGAAGTAGCATCATCCACCTCTTGACACTTGTATAACTTTGAATCACCCGTTTCCAACCAGGACAACGACGTGCGACATCTTCTACCATATAGGGCCTCGAAGGGCGTCATTTGAATACTCACCTGGTAGTTATTGTTGTACGCAAATTCCACCTAGTATAGGTGATCTTCCCATTGCTTTCGAAAGTCCAGGACACACATGCGAAGCATGTCTTCCATTGTCATATTGACCCTCTCGGTCTGCCCATCCGTCTGCGGATCGAAGGCTGTGCTAAAACTCAGCTTTGTTCCCAACATTTGTTGCACAAGCCTCCAATCATTGGACGAGAACCACCCATCTCGGTCACTCACGATGCTGCGGGGCACACCATGAAGCTGCACTATGTTATACACATATAACTTTGCCAACTTCTCCACCGGATCATCCTTCCTATGCAGAATGAAATGCGACACCTTCGTTAGCCGATCTACGACCACCCAGATGGCGTCGTTCCCCTTTTGTGACCTTGGCATCCCGTGCACAAAGTCCATAGTGATGTCGTCGAATTTCCACTCTGGAATAGGCAAGGACTTCAGAAATCCTCCCGGCTTTTGACACTCTGCCTTCACCAAGGCACAAGTTTGGCACTTCGCCACGTAGAGCGCCACATCCTTATTCAAACCCGGACACCAAAAGAGTTTCTTAACGTCGCGGTACATCTTTGTGCTCCCCGGGTGAATCGGGTACTTGGTATGGTGTGCCTCGTACAACAAATCCACCCGCAAATTGCCCACGCTTGGGACGCAAAGACGACTGTCTTTCCAAAGTAATCCGTCCTCCACAATGAATTGGGAATTTGACCCATCCAGAGCCTCCATCATGAGTTACTTCATGTGGACATCCATATCCAATGCCTGCCGAATCCGATCAGTCAGGTCATATTGAACTTTAGTCCAATTCAATAGTGCTTCAGCACTTGACTGCTTATGCACGCAAGAAATCTCCAATGCCTCCAACTCCCAAACCAACCGCTCATCATGCACCGATAGCCAATTGGCTTGAGCTGGGGTTCGGCGACTCAATGCGTCCGCAACCGCATTACCTTTAACAGGCATATAGTGGATCTTGAATGTATAGTCCCCCAGGAACTCCATCCATCTACGTTGACGCATGTTCAGATCTTTCTGATCAATCAAATACTTCAGGATCTTGTGATCGGTGTAGATATCAATCTTCACACCGTACAAATAATGCCTCCATAGTTTCAAGGAAAAAATCACGGCCGCTAACTCCAAGTCATGGACCGAATAGTTCCTCTCGTGTACCTTCAGCTGTCTCGAGCCATATGCTATAACGCTTCCATGATGTAACAGCACACAACCCAAACCACTGCCCGAAGCATCGCTATAAATCTCATAACCTTCGATCCCACTCGGCGAACTCAGCACAGGCTCCGTGGTCAACCGACATTTCAACTCCTCAAAAGCTCGCGCGCACTCCGGCGTCCAAACGAACTTCTACTCCTTCCTCGTCAGAGTAGTGATAGGTAACGATATCCGCAAGAAGTTCTCTACGAAGCGCCTATAATAGCCGGCAAGCCCCAGAAAGCTCCGGACTTCCGCTATCGTAGAAAGCTCAGGCCACTCTCGTATCGCAACAATCTTCGTCGGATCCACTGCAATACCCTCCCCACTCACTATATGACCGAGGAACGCCACTGAGGACAACCAAAACTCGCACTTCGAGAACTTGGCGTACAATTGATTCCTCCTTAGCGTCTCCAAAACCAAATGAAGATGCCTGAAGTGATCTTCCTCACTCTGTGAGTACACCAAAATGTCGTCTATGAAGACGATCACAAAATATTCCAAGTACTTCCTGAAGGTCCTGTTCATCAAATCCATGAACACTGACGGCTCATTAGTCAGCCCAAACGGCATTACCGTAAACTCGTAATGCCTGTATCTCGTACTGAACGCTGTCTTCGGCATATCACTCTCCCTTATTCACAGCTGATAGTACCCGGACTTGAGGTCCAACTTTGAGTACACCGTCGACCCGACTAACTGATCGAATAGATCATCAATCCGGGGGATTGGGTACTTGTTCTTTTCCGTCAACTTGTTCAGTTCTCGGTAATCAATACATAGCCTCAAGCTCTCGTCCTTCTTCTTAACAAAGAGGACCAGTGCGCTCCAATGCAAAGAACTTGGATGCACATACCCTTGCTCCAACAACTCTTGGAGTTGCACCTTCAGCTCCACCATTTCCTTAGGCGCTAGCCGATACGGAGATCGTGACACAAGCTTCGCACCTGACACTAGCTCAATAGTCAAATCTATCTCCCGTTGAGGCAGGACTCCAGGAAGATCTGCGGGGAACACATCAGGGTACTCAACTACCACTGATATACTATCCAATGTAGGCTTTGGTTTTGCAACCTCCACTAGTGTAAAGAACAGCTCTACACCAGCACGGACCGCCTTCACCACCTGAAGAGCAGACATCAACGTCTTGCTCAACCCTTTCAAGCCCGTAAAAGTCGTCGCACAACTTGCTCCCAACTTGACTTCCTTGTGACCGCAATCGACATAGGCTTGCTGTTCTGAGAGCCATTCCATGCCAAATATAACGTCGAACTCCACCAACGGTAGTAACGACGCTTGCAGATCGAATTCTTGATTTCCAATGCGAATCTTCACGCCACAGATTCTATCCGCATGCATCGAACACTCATTGGGAAACAACACATCCAACTTGTCCTTCGCCATCCAAGAAGGTACTCCGATGCGCGATATGAATCCTTCGGACAAGAAGGAGTGTGAAGCTCCCATGTCAAAGAGTGCTCTTGCCGGATACTCACAAATCAAAACAAATCCTAAACAAGTAGTGGTAAGGTAACAAGCATATAACAAGTATTTAAAAGTTTAACTTGCTATAAATTTAAATTTTACCTGTCACCACATCCGCCTGTTTGATGGCCTCCTGTTGGCCAAGATTATAAACCCTCGATTGGGTCGGAGCATAATGGGACGCGGTTGAATCCACTGCCTTGCCCTTCTCTTCATAAGTTGCTCCCGGCTTCCTTTCAGACTTGGGACGTCCGCTCTAGCAATCGCGGGCAAAGTGCCCCGACTTTTCACAAGTAAAGCATGCACCCGGGGTATGACCCGTAGTCGCCCCAGAAGCACCAAAAGAGGGGGCTGGACCCGAAGTCCTAGCCTTTTTGTAGAACCTTCGATTGCCGGACTTAGAAGTAGTCGCCACCTTGAACTCAGACTTCTTATCACCCAAGCTTTTCTTCTCTTGAACATTCTTCATGTCCTTCTCCAAGGACCGGGCCGTGTTGACCAAGGTCAAAAAACCCTGCGTCATAGGTCCCGAGAGCAGTAGCCTCAATTCATCTCTCAAACCTTCATAAAAACGTTTGGTCTTACGCTCCTCATCCACGATGGTAGAGCTAGCATACCGACCCAACCTAGTAAACTCGTGGAGATACTCATCCACACTACTCTCTCCTTGCACCAACTTCAGGAACTCGTTCTACAAAGCTATCCTCTACGTCGAAGGGAGGTACCTAGCCAAGAAAAGTATCGAGAACTCCTCCATCGAGACTTCTGTAAGTTGCCCACCTCTCAATAGATGCAGCTCCAATCCTTCCCACCACAATCTTGCTTCACCGTCAAGAAGGAACGTAGCAATAATGGTCATTTGCCATTCTTCTGTCTCCATTGCTGTCAAGACACTCTTCACACGGGAGAGCCAGTCTTCAGCTTGAGATGGGGTTCCCAACCCCGAGAATACCGGAGGATTAAAGCTCATGACATGTTTGAGCTGTCTCTCGGTTACCCTCCTCGACACCACCGGTTCCTCTACTACATGTTCCACCCTTCTCTGCTCAGCCGCTTGCAGTGATACCTGCTCCATCGCAGGAGCGGGCAGCTGCGCTTGCCTTGTAGGCTACGCATTGATTATTGCAGACACTGCTTCAGCCACCAGTCGAATGGTTTCGGCCGAAGGAGGTGTTGCAGGAGCATCATTTGGTGCACTGCTAGCCTCAGAAACTCGACGTTCCGATGGCCCAGCACCGCTTCTAGTCACCTATAGTGGCACAAAACACCGTTAAGCGTCCAAACAAAATTGCAAACAGCAATTATAGGAACACGTAGGTTCCCCAAACACGTGTATTTTCATTCCTAAGTGGACATTCATGGGTTCTTTTGTAGTTATAACGATGACGCACACACATGTGCTCACCACCCCTTAAAAAGAATTCGCCCACGAATTCAGTTTAAGCTTGACCGAAACCAGTAGTCTGATACCAAATTGTAACACCCCCTATCTGTCACATAATATATAGCAGTAGGTCCGGCCGGGGCCCGACACCATATACCACGGACAGACCGGGTGGTTACTCAATGGAAACCATCCAACCAATCACAACGTCCTACACAGAGCATGAATGTCCTACACGGAAGCAGTTTAAATAGTTGCAATTAAAAGAACCCAGCGACAAGCATGAATGTCCACTAACAAGCCAAAACGGAATGAAGTACATACACAAGTACTGGCCTTAAGGCCTTACAAATAGTTTACTCATATTACATGTTTTCCATACCACGGAACGCAGGCCGGTCATACATGAACAAAAGCAAGTAAAACACTCCAATTAGGCCTTCGAGGGCCGGCTTCGCAATTTGTGCTTTAGCCCGCTATTGACCGCTTGGTCTAGCAACACCTGCAAGCAAATCCACCGCACGGTGGCAAACAAAAGCAACGGTCAGCAATGCTGACCAAATTATAACGATCCCGCCCCCAACACGGGGCAGCGATGCTCCTTCCCTGCACTTTATTAGTATAATCCAGCAGTATTGTAATGTCATTACATCACAGGTGTAGGCACGTATGTCCACTCACCCCGTGCGCTCAGGGCACATTCTCGGTGAACCGGCCAATGTCACGTCAATTTAAGCCATAGACATTTCCGTCTCACCGCCGCCACTTTGATGGCCAAATAATGAGCCTTTTGTCTTCCCGGCATGGGTCACGTCAATTTAAGCCATAGACCGCCGAAGTCCCTCATCTATGCTAACGAATCTAACCGAATTACATAGAACGGGTACGGCTCCGCCTGACCCGTTGCTCACACCGCAACGTTAATTTAAAACATATGCATGCGCCAAACTTCTCCCGCGTCCCGTTTCCATCATACACTTCACATAACCCGGTTATGTTCAAGTTGGCTCCCATGCCACCATGTTGGCAGAATCACGCATCTGCCCAGTTTTCCGGGTGCACCTTGGGGTTAATCCCCAAGGCTCCCCGTTGTAATCTACCACGTAGAAAACCCGAAAAACACACATTCGGACGGAGTCTTCTCCGGCCATTTACGCAATGCAACATCACCGATCTTGACCAACTTATCCGGGTAGGCTTCACACATCATGCCTATGTCCGTTCTCAAATACGAACTCTAAACAATGGGACTTTACATATCTACCTGAAGGAATGCCTCAAACTCACCGCAAACTCGCGAGAGCGGGCTTCCTATGCAAAAGAAGTAGAGCTTCACATGCTCAAGTAGAGAACCGTTAACCTAGCATTCTTCCTTAGTGCCATGGAAATGTACGCATATGTAAAGCACCGCAATCTCCTTGCCTTCGTAGATCCTAAGTCGGCTCGCGATTTGGAGCTCTGAAACTCCTCCAACGACTGGATCTAGACTCCTTCTTCCTCTTTTGCTCTCCCCTCTCTCTAAGATTTAGACAGAGAACCACACAGAAGAATAAGGGTTTTGAAACCCTGTACTCGGGTATAACCCCATCGGGAAATAACCACAGCTGTCGGATCCCACAAAAGGGATGTACGGATACGATCCAGGTCCGACCTGGACAAATGGGGCTAAACAATGCACGAATCACCAACAGGAGCAGGACACGTCCGCGTCAAAACATTGTCAGAATAATTAGTCAACTACCGCCAAAACCCATGTGTCGACGCTTCGCGTCGAGTGTCAAACACGCCACATAACGTCCCACGCTTGACGATCGTCGAACCAAGATCGTCGAACGCTGCCAAAACATCGACCCCAGACCACTGTCCATTCGTCGAACGAAGATCGCTGGCGATTCGTCGACTGCAGAATGTCAACAATTCGTCGACCGCAGAATATCGACAGATAGTTGACCGCAGAATTGTGACCAGATCGTCGACCGCTGCTCGACGATCGTCGAAACCAGAAAATTACCTGATCGATTTGCCAGATCTTTGGATAAATCGTCGAACACACGGCCAAATCGTCGAACCAGCTCGACACGCTCTAGGACACGCCCGTGTCCCAGGCCGTGTGCCCCCTGCCTAATTCCAAATTTGGCCCGAAATGCCTCCCGTCGCTCTTTTGAGTTTCGGGGCGTTACAGAAAGAGTGGTGGTCCGATAGGGAGACAAACAAATGAAGTATTTCTTAAGCTTTCACCATCCAACATTCAAGGAAGTCGGCATGCGGACCGATGAAGAGGACTAGTGGGCTAGAATTCAAGAATTGGTAATGGCACGGAGACGCCAGAGGAGAAGCAATCAGAGTTTGTGGGTTTCATGGTAGAAGGAAATACTAAGTTGTGGTGGGTGAGCCATAGCGGTCGCTAGTTCCATGGACGCACCCCGTCCATAGAGGAGTTCGGGAATGCTTTCTTGGAGAAGTATATCCCATCATTGACTAGGTCAGCCCTTTAGAGACAATTTATGTACTTGGTGCAGCGGGACAAGACAGTGGATGAGTATGTCCAGGATTTCACTCATTTGGGTCGATATGCTGGAACGACCATGACAGACAATGAAGAGAGGGACAACCTCTTTTATCATGGATTGCGGGAGAACCTGAGACAACCCCTCATAGTTATGAAGAAAGTGGGCTTCAATGAGTTGATCGAGGCCGCTAGGACGTTGGAGAGTGGTATGTAGCGAACCCAACGTCGGAAGGGTTTTGCATCCAAACAGGGAGAAGCAAAGCCTTCTCAATCACAAGTAAAATCTGAAGGAAGTAGGTGGAAAAAGAAACCCCATCCCTACAAGACTTGGGAGAAGAGTAGTACAACGTCGGGTCTCTTGAAGGGACCACCATCATGCTACAAGCATGGAAAGCCGGGTCACATTGCTTGTTTTTGCACTGTAGGTGGCGCTGAGAAGGAGCCAAGGTAAGAGCATTCGATGCGCTCCGGGCCCAGCACAACGCAGAAGGGAAATATGGCAGAGTCGAGCGCTTCTCGTTTCCAACCCGTGTTGCCAAGGGCATACAACCTTGGGCAAGATGAAGCGATCCGCCAACCCGATGTGGTGACAGGTATGGGAAAGTTTAAGTTCATTTATTTACTTTAGACTTTCTAGACCTTTTATGTATGTCACTGGTGTTGTAGGCTTTGTTCTAGTTTCCAGTTACCCTGCTAGGGTATTGTTCAATACGGGTGCGTCGCACTCTTTTCTTGCGGAAAGCTTTATCCAGAGAATTGGATTTGAACCCTCTTCAACGGGCGCAGAGCTTAGGGTGTGCATGCCCAATGGGTCCTTCATGACCACCGGGATGAGAGGGCACTTTTATTGGAGTCGAGGCAGAGTTGATTTCGGACTAATAACAATGGTTCTACCATTGGCCAAATTTGATGTGATCTTGCGGATGGACAGGCTTGCAGAGCATCGTGCCATTATTGACTGTTTGTCAAAGGTAGTGACCCTAAGAAGCACGGGAAAGGCAGAAGTTATATTTGAGGACCATAATGGAGTGTCCTGTTCCCTGATTTCGGCCATGCAGTTGGTGCGGGTAGTCAACCGGGGAAGAGTAGCTCTTGTAGCATTGTTGGAAGTTCGCCTTTCCAAGTTATCACTTGGAAAAGTGTCAGTAGTGGCAGAATTCGAGGACGTGTTTCCTAAGGAGCTTCTTGGAGCACCTCCTCGAGGAGAGATTGATTTATCGATTGAGTTAGTGCTAGAGGCTGAGCCGGTGTCACGTCCTCCTTTTAGGTTGGCACCAAAGGAGTTAGCCGAACTCAAGGTATATCTGCTGGATCCGTTGGAGCAGTGGTATATTAGACCCAGTTCTTCGCCATTGAGCGTGCCAGTGCTATTTGTGAAGAAGAAAGATGGTAGTATGCGGCTTTGAATAGACTATCGAGAGCTGAATAAATTGACCGTCAAGAATAAGTATCAGATTCCACGGATAGATGAGCTGTTCGACCAGTTGGTGGGGTCAGTGGTGTACTCTAAGTTGGAGTTGAAGTCTGGATACTATCAGTTGCGGATTCGAGATGAGGACATACCCAAGACAGCATTTGGTATGAGGTATGGTCACTCCGAGTTCTCGGTGATGCTGTTCGGGTTAACGAACGCTCCATCAATATTCATGAATTTGATGAACTGAGTTTTTCGAGAGTATTTAGACTCATTTATGGTGGTCTTCATTGACGATATTTTGGTATTCTCCAAATCGGAGGCGGAGCATGAGACTCACTTGAGGGTAGTCTTGCAAGTGTTGAGAGAGAACCAGCTTTATGAAAAGTTATCGAATTGTGTGTTCTGGTTAGAAAAGGGTGGCATTTTGGGGGCATGTAATTAGTGGTGATGGGGTGGTGATGGATCCGGCGAAAGTTGAAGCCATCAGGGATTGACCATTTTGAGAAACATGGAGGAAGTCCGAAGTTTTCTTAGACTAGCCGGGTATTATATAAGGTTTGTGGAAAACTTTTCGCGGATAGCTCTACCCCTCACTTACCTAACTCGTAAGGACTAGAAGTTCGTATGGACTCAATAGTGTAGCCAAGCATTTGACACCTTAAAGGAAAGGCTGATGACAGCTCCGATCCTAAGTCTTCCTAAAGGGACTAAAGGATTTCAGATCTTCAGTGACGCATCAGGATGCGGTTTAGGTTGCATGTTAGTGCAACATGGCAGTGTGATAGCCTTGGGGTCTAGGCAGTTTAAACCTCGTGAGAGAAATTAGCCCGTCCATGACTAGGAGTTGGCGGCGGTAATTTTTGCGTGGAAATTATGGCGGCACGATGTATATAGTGCGAAGGTGGAGATCTTCACGGACCACAAAAGCCTGAACTACCCTCTGGATCAAAAGGATTTGAACATGCGGCAGCGCAGATGGGTCAAGTTCCTTGGGGACTACGACATGGCGATTCAATATATGCCAGGGAAAGTGAACGTGGTGGCGGATGCCTTTAGTAGAAAGTTTTCTGGATAGGGGAATTGGATTGAAGCTCATGATGAGCAGTTGGTGCGAGAGTTTGAGTCCCTCCGCATCATTTGTGTAACAAGAGGCGAGTCTAGCATGGCTCGATTGAACTTGATCGAGTTGCAAAATGACTTATCTGATCGTGTTCGGAAAGCGACTAGCTTGGATGTAGAGTTCCACCCATTTGTGGTGGAAGCTCAAAAGGGAAAAGGTAGCGTCTGGGTGATGATTGATGGGATCCTGAGAAAGGATGGAGGGATATGTGTACCGCATTTCAGCAAGCTCCGTGAGGAATTGATGTTTGAGGCTCATTTTACGAAGTACTCCATTCACCCTGGCAGTACGAAGATGTACTTGGATATGAATAAATCCTTTTGGTGGCCTGGTTTGAAGCGGGATGTAGCTTTGTACGTGAGTCGGTGCCAAACTTGTGCCTTAGTGAAGGCCGAGTGTTAGAAGTCGAGCGGGTTCCTGAAGCCTCTTCCTATCCTTGAGTGAAAATTTGATGACATCTCCATGAACTTTGTCAATGGGTTACCTCGATCGTAGTAAGGTAATGACACGATTTGGGTGATCGTGGATCTCTTGACCAAGGTGTCTTATTTCATCCCAAATAATAAAGAGGACAGCGTGGAGAAGCTTGTAGAGTTCTATGTTCACAATATTGTGCGGTTGTATGGGATCCATAAGAGTATCGTTAGTGATCGTGAAGGATGATTCACATCCAAAGACTGAAGGTTGGTAATGAAGAGCCTGAGCATGAAGCTCAAATTCAATACGACATTCCATCCTCAAACCGATGGACAAACAAAAAGAACGAATCGTACAATGGAGGATATGCTGAGGATGTGTACCCTCGATTTTGGAAAGAAGTGGGAAGATCATCTCTTCATGTTGGAGTTTGCCTATAACAATAGTTATCAGGAAAGTATAAAGATGGCGCCATATGAAGCTTTGTATGGAAGGCGATGTCGAAAACCGATGTCCTGCACAGAGGTGAGAGACACCAAACTTTTGGGAAAAGAGGTGGTGACTAATTCTTGTGAGTTAGTGCGGACCATTCAGGAGCGCATGAAGGTTGCTCAGGATCGACAAGCAAAGTATTTCAATGCTCGCCACAGGAACGCGGAGTTCGTGGTAGGCGATTGGGTGTATCTAAAGATTAAGCCGTTCAAAGGTGTTTCGTGGATTCGCCGACTCAAGAAGTTGAGTCTGAGGTTTTTTTGGCCGTTCGAAGTTTTGGAACGTATCAGAGAAGCAGCTTACCGGTTGGTGTTGTCCACATAATTGAGTTTATTACATGATGTCTTCCAAGTCTCTGTCTTGAGGAAAGCCTTTGTGGAGGCAAGTGTTGTGGTCGAGTCAGCGGCAGTGCCAATAGAAGAGGACTTGGGGACGAAAGTCCACCCAGTTAGCTTAGAGGATGCAGAAGTACGGCAGTTGCGGAACAAAGAAGTTAAGCTCGTGAAAGTGCATTAAGACAACTGCGGGCGAGACGAGTTCTCTTGGGAGCGTGAGCAAGCAATGTGGGAGGACTTCCCAAAACATTTTACTTCAGCTATGATTTTGGTTTGAGTGCGTGCTTAATTTCGAAGATGAAATTCTTCTAAGGGGGGAGGAGTTGTAACACCCCGGTTTTCTATACCTTGGATCTCTGGAAGCTACCACACAGTGGTAATAGCTATCGCCCGACGGTAGTCTTATTTCATCATGTGTAGACAGCTAGACGAAAGCTATTCGTCGGGTGATGAGAGGGCTATCTCTCGACCGTAGTTAACTACCGCATGATGGTAAGTCAAGGGTTGGTGTTGAGAGCATTGAGTGCTAGCGTGCGTGTTAGCTAACTAACGCGCGGCGATAGCTTGGCGTTGAGTGCATTGAGAGGTCATTATTGAGTGATGGCATTGAGTGAGCTATCGCGTAGCGTTAGTTCTACCACCGGTGTTAGCGCGACATTATTTTATGGTCGAGGGCACGGGAAACTACCGCTCGGTGGTAGGTAGTTAACACCCGGCGGTAGCGGACAGAAGCATTTTCGTCCTTTGGCTTTTTAGCCGTCCAATTTCATTTAGGTTTTGATCCTAAGGCCCAAGACTCTCCCTCCAGAGTGCTTTTATAGCGCTAAATGGTAGTTTCCCCTCATTTTCTCATTTCAGAAGTGGGAGTTAGGGTTTTTGAGAAGTAGAGTGGAGGAGCAAGAAGAGAGCTTTCTTTGGCCATTGACGGAGCTTTGGAGCCCCGATCGTTGATCCGAGTCCAGATCCGTGGAGAGGACTTGGAGGCACTCATTTTCATACATTCAAGGCAAGGATTCCATGGCAAGGAAGGCGGGTCGTAAGGTAATGACATTTCTCCTCTCGGTTTTAGGATGCGTCATGACATCTATTCTTTTCTTGCTTTCCACCATGCATTTTAGGCACCGGATCTCTCAAATGACAGGGATTCGAGTTGCCTTGGTTCAAGAGGAGCTACCAGTTCGATTGTGTCCGTCCACGATATGATTTTGCACTAGAAATCTGCTTCGTTAGGGGATTAGGCATTTTGGGTGAAGCCGTAGTCGCGACCGTTAGTTCAACTCGGTAATGTTGCATAGCGAGCCTTAAGGATTTTGGCTAGAAATCCATTAGCGGCAAGACGTTGTTTGTGATGTTGTATGTCCCCCTTATTCCGCGCGAGTACGCGTAATCGGAACCAGACAAGGTTAGCTCCGTTGTTAAGGTAGATGGTTTCCTTGGGGAACGGGAACGTTACAGTACAAATAGTGGATTTGGGTGGGAAAGGCTTGAGATTGTGATGTGCTAAGGCGTGGTTTGTCTCTGCGATCAGCTGGCTAGCCCGTGACGTTGCAAAGTCGCGTGTGGAGAGTGTCCCGACAAGACAAGTCCCCTTCTGTGGAACTGACAAGAACGTAAAGCTTTGGACAAGCTCGGACGATACCAGCTGGGTCTCCTTTGGTGGACTTAGTACCGATATTGTAGCCGAGCTTGTCTCGTCACGAATGAGTGGGGTCGAGCAAGGGTTCCTAGCATTAGTTTGTTTGTGTGCCTGAATCCTGACGTGAGAACTCAGATCTTACAGGCAAGCTCAGGTTTTGAGACCCATGTGCGGGTGGGGCCGAAGCACGAGTTCTGTGAGGCGGCTTGTATGTCATTAGGTGAAATTGGAAGTATCCTTGTGTTTGCGGCTTGAACGCCGATGTGGAAATTAGAAGTACCCAATTTGATGATGTATTAGAAGCATATGCTCTAGGGTGTCTTGGGTGGAGCCCAGGTGTGCATATGTAACGTCCCAAATCGCTCTAGGCCCCTAGTGTGTGTGTTTTGAGTCAGGAGGGTTGACTTGAGTCCTGAGAGTGCAGTGAATTGGACTGCACTTGTGGATAAATGGAGAATCAGTGTAAAAAGGAAGTAACACGGGTAGGGACACGGCCGTGTGCCTACCCGTGTGCGTCGAGTTGAGCTCGACGAGCTGTGTCGAGATCGTCGAGCTGTGTCGACACCAAGGGACACGGGTAGGGACACGGCCGTGTGCCTACCCGTGTGCGTCGAGTTGAGCTCGACGACCCGTGTCGAGATCGTCGAGCTGTGTCGACACCAAGGGACACGGGTAGGGACACGGCCGTGTGCCTACCCGTGTGCGTCGAGTTGAGCTCGACGACCCGTGTCGAGATCGTCGAGCTGTGTCGACACCAAGTGACACGGGTAGTGACACGGCCGTGTCCCTACCCGTGTGCGTCGAGTTGAGCTCGACGAGAAGTGTCGAGATGCAACCCGAGAAGTACACGGCCAAGGACACGGCCAAGCACACGGCCGTGTCATAGGGACACGGGTCGGGACACGGGCGTGTCCGTACCCGTGTCAAGTATTGAACCGACATGGAAACTGTCGTTGCCGCTTCGCCAGGCAGGACACGGGTAAGGACACGGCCGTGTCCCTACCCGTGTCACATTTTATTTATATAGGGGACAGAAAACCCTAGCCGTTTTCATGCTCTCTTCATCCCCTAATTCCTGTGAGAACTCCTGTGAGAGGGAAAACTGCAGAAGCAAGTTTTACCAAAGGAGATCCGCCATCGCCGTGAAAGAGAAGATGCCGCCAAGGAGAACTACGAGATCCATGGCTAGAAATGGTGGTACCGCTGGAGCCAATGTGAGTTTCCTACCCTCTCCCTTGGTGCTAGATCTATAGTTATTTTCCTAGGAGAGACATCGGCTCAAGAGAGTCTTGATGGAGAGGAGAAGATTTCTAGGTTCGGCCATGCTAGGATTTGAATCCTAGACTTTAGATCTCTTCAACCCTTCCCTTTTTCTTCAATACGACGATGGGTGAATGGTTTCGTGAGGAGTTTTGGCCTTTGAGGTTGAATAAGGGAGGAGGACATTTCTGGAAAATTTAGGAAGGATCGCTTGAGGAAGAAGACGGACCGATGCCGTCCATTTTTCTTTAAGAAGCGTGCAGAATCTGTATTCTGCGCGCAGCGAACTTCGTGGCCATTTTTATGTATGCTATGGCCAGATCTGGGCTTTCGGCTTAACACGAAAGTTGAAACCCTTGAAAATATCTTTCCAACGAATGGTTGCACGACTTCTGGCAAAGTCTGTAGCCACAGGAAAGTCTAAACGAAAATGGTGTTCAATAAACCTCGTATGCAGAAACTGTGTCCTGTACGCAGCGGACTTCAAGTCCGATTTCAAATAGGATAATTTCAAATCTGGGTTGAGCTCTGAATATGAAAGATGTAGTCTATGGAAATACCTTTCCATCGAGGGGTTACACGACTTCACCGGATTCCTGTAGCCTCGGGAATCTCCGGTCGAAGTTGCTGTCCAGACTATTCCTGCACTTAAAAATCTGGGTTTATAATATTTGGATTTGGATTCGGTGAAACTAATATTACAGGTAACCTTGAGGCTTGGATAAACTCTTATGAATAATTAATTCAGTTTCATAAATGATGAAGATTATTAATCGGATTTCATGTGATAGAATTGTAAGATAGTATACTTGAATGATTTGACTGGTTAGAAGTTAGTAGATTTTTTATACATGTGCATCTTGATATATTGTGTTGAAATCACCTGATATGACATATAGAAGGATAACTCATGGCCATGTGAATGTTGAATAGTGGATTGAATTTGATAGTCCAATACTTAGAGTGTCGTCTTCCTATGGGTAGTATTGTGTAAGTTTGTAAGTGCGGTGTTGACCGCCACTTGTTATGGTTGTGTTGAGATGAGGTATGGATGGATGGTTGGGCTGTGCCCTCGTGTTTGCTTCCGAGGCCCCTTCCATGTTATGTTGACGTGGTATTTGCATGTGGTGTGAGTCGACACGCGGTGTCGTAATCCCGGGTTAAGGATAGTGTGGCAGGTCTACGGGCTCGCCAGTCGTCACACCGACGGGAGTTGGCAGTTAGACTTGGTCGGTTTGGGCTGTGTCCTCGGTGTTCACATCCCGAGGCCCCTCCGACCATGTGAACGGTTGGGCTTTGTCCTCGTGCTTTCTTCCGAGGCCCCTTCCGGGTCACGCAAGGCCAGTTCGGGCTGTGTTCTTGGTGCACATCTACCCAAGACCCCGCTGGGCCATAGTACGCATGGGCTCCGCTGTTGTGTTCTTAGCGTTGAGGCGTACGGAGGCCTAGGTGAAGTAGTGTGATACCCGCCTAGTAGTAGAAGTGCCCGTTCTACTGTCACCGCCTGGCCACGGCGGCTGATGCCTGAGAGGTTAGCTACCTGCTCGAAAAGTGGGAACTATAGTCTGTGTCGACATAGCAATTGCATGGGTGTGCATGGGTGAGTCATTGCATAGCATTCATAGCATTTCATAACATTGCACAACAAGATCCTCATTGTATAAGTTTGTATGGGCACTCTTATACGATGAGTTACTTTTATGTAACCCGATCCTTAACTTATAAGTTTGTATGGGCATTTTTATAAGTTAAGTTACTTTCCTGCTGTTACTTATACTTGCTAGTTTAGTGTAGCTCTTTCATATATGCTGACTATGATGCTGTTACTCTTACACTACTGCCACTTGCTTGTACTTCCTTTACTTGCCTGCTTGTTATATACTATACTCTTGTTCCTTTTCTCCGCCCGGTGCCGAGGAGTCGCCGGGGGAGCGGATGTGAAACCACTTAGTCGTTTCGACTAACGGTTGCTACGTCTTCCTTTTTAGGAGGCCACGCCGCAGGTAGAGCAGCCGCAGACTACGCCGCAGGACAGCCAGGCCAGGACGACAGGGCCTGACGTGACGGTGCCGTCGATACCGTTTGTTACCGATGTTAGTGTTTTGCTTACTCTGATGTAGCCCGTTTGGGCATTGTTTAGCTGTACTCTGATATATTGTAGAAGCATGTTTTAGCTTCTCATTATTGATGTATTTGGACATTATGACTTAGTGTGGATTTTGACTTCTTCTGTTTATTTATTTGGTTGGGTTGGCATGATTTATTGATATTGTTGTAGCCGGCGGAATAGGCGTCTTGTGGTACAGGTTAGCCCGTGTGCTAATGCTACCGCAAGGCGGCTGTTCCGGGCATAAGACTCCCCCTTCGTGCCGTGTTTTGGGATCCGGGGAGGGGGGGTCTTACAACATATATATATCATAGTAGGCCCCTTTTATTTCATGCTCAACATAGAGACTTGTTTGTTAAATGAGACATCCAAACTTGTTTTACTACTTTCAATGTACTTGTATATTTCCATACGAAGTGCTGACCTGCAGGGTGATGGGGTACCCCGGGGTCCGCTAGGGACGGCCGGGAGGAGATGTGTTGGTTACACAGTTGAGGTCAGCCTTTGCTGACCCACGTTACAACCAATTTTTACAGGGCAAAGATCGCAAGCAGGAGCTAGCTCGCCGACGAAAAAGGCCTAAGCCTCATGAAGTGATTCATGTTGTATAGTAGCTCTATTTTGTGTAATTTCATGCTTGATGCATTATGTATCCGTATTGCAAGCCGCGATAGCCTATGAGTGCTTATGTATGTTGACCTTTGTTGTTATTGTTTGAGTCTTGGACTCTTATTTGATGTAAGTCCTTAAGGCCATGTTGACACTCATATGTTAGTGGATAACTTCTAGTCTTGTTTTTTGTTTCCGCTGTGTGTGGTCTGAGTTTTGAGTTGGGTAATTTTATATCATCTTATAATGCCTAAGCAGGGGCATCTGTATGTTGTGGGGCCCCGGCCGGACCCATATTATATGGCAATTATAGGGGAGGTGTTACAAGAATGCACCTCAACATCTCCTTCCTCATCAGACAAATTAATAATATCGACCTCCTCCATTGGATGTCCACCTAGAATGTTAGCCATCCCGCTCTGCAGGATTCTGACAAACCTATCGAGTTTAGTTTGCACATAGGTTAAATGGTGAGTCTGCTCCCCCTCAGTCTATACAGGTAGAACTTTGGGGAGAGTTACCATCTGATTCTCTAGGAACACAATCGCAGAAGAATCATTCACATCTTCAGCATCATCCGGCTCATCCCCATCAGCTATATAAAAATCAACAACATCTAGCTCAGTATCATGTACTGGTTCATCCACATCATCAACAGCAGCAACAAGAACATCCTCTAGATCAGTAGCAAGCTAAACACCTTCAGCTACCATCTCATTCTCAGCCTCATCAGGCACTAACTCATCAATAATAGCATTAGCAATCTCAGCAACCTCTATAAGAATATCAACTGTCTCTGAAACTTTAATCTCTGTAGCTTGAACTAAAACTAGAATCTCTGGCTCAGAACTGACTAGAGCATCTGTCTCTATGGAGGCAAGAACACTAAAGGGCTCTATCTTTGTGGCTACTTGTATATCATTTGGCTCCCCCCCAACTCCTACACTCAAGCTATCAGGAATTTCACTGGGACTGGAAGCAGGAATCCTATCCTTAGGTACATCCTCTTCCTTTGCCTCAGCGACATCTCTGGCTCCTGCTGGACTTTGGATCCTCCTATCCCACCTTGAGAATATGGAAGCATTGAACTTCTTCAGGTGTTGGATTGGTACACCTTTAGACATGTCAAACTTGTCTCGATCCATCTGATTCAAGTACAGGCTTAGAATCCTTCCCATGTTTGGAGCCCGGAGACTGTCTTTGAATCTGTCAAACAACACTGCAACCAATCCATTCTCTTTCGACAGATGATCACCTCTAGAATCCTGAACATCTCTGAAGAGAGGTAGTCATGGGATCCGATCTTGCATAACAGTACTTTACCAATAATATCTGATAGGAGTTTGCCGTCCTCATTCATCCCATTTAACTGCTTTGGTGCCTCTGGGTAGTCCACATAATAATAGATCTCATGTGAAGTCATCCTCTTCGAGGCGATCAACTTAATCACAAGCTGGAAGTCGCAAGAGTCGGGTGAGGGGAGACGCCTTCACCTTAACTTTCATCTAACAAACTATGCTTTTGATTATCGTATCTTCCCTGCAAAGCTTTGCGTTCTGAAAGAACTCAAGAAGAGCTTTTCTACGACTAGAAGAGCTCTAAAAGACTAGAACCTGTAACAACTATTGACCTAGACAGAAGGACTCGCGCAGAATGACTCTTCGGGGAAGACGGTGACGAAACGTTCAGCAGTAGATAAATCATCGGGAGCAATCGGCGGAGATAGACAGTTTCTTTCGACGAGGTGTAGACTGTTTGCCTGAAAATGTTTCTATATATATATATATTTAAAGTTTAAGAAATGGGAAACGACGCGTACCTAAAAACTGGGACTCTTCGGATCCAATATAAAAAAGAAAATTTTGACATAAGTCAAATTCGGCGAGTTTTGTCTAGAAGCTGACCAAGATTCGTCGAGTTTCATCGTAAATACTAAACATATTTTGACGATTCGATGAGATTCGATGAGTGATAGTCTATGAATTCTCCTTAGACAAATTTCTCTGCTTTGAAATAGTTCCTGAGTGAATTCCTGTCTTCTTAGCCATCTTTACGATTCTTTGTTCAACATACCTAGTTCCGTTTTGAAAAATGAGAACTTGGCCTCATCCAGTAGCTTTATGAATATATCTGCGACCTGCTTATCCATCGAGACATGGCTGAGGACTATGTACTTGTTCTCCACAGGATCCTGGATGAAGTGACATCTGACTTCGATGTACTTTGTCCGGCTGTGAGAGACTGGATTGTTCGCAATTGCTATCGAGCTGGAGGAGTCGCAAAACATCGGAATCTCTTTAAACTTGAGGTTGTAATCCTTGAGCTGATTCCTGATCCAAATAAGTTGTGTGCAACAACTACCAGTAGAGATGTACTCTGACTCAGCAGTGGAGGTTGCCACACAATTCTACTTCTTGCTGCTCCATGAAATAAGCCTTCTTTCGAGGAATTGGCACGTCCCAGAAGTGCTTTTCTTGTCATCCATGTTGCCTGTAGAATGTGCACCTGAAAATTGAATTAGCTCGACATCATTAGTTCTTGGGTACCATAAGCCAAGATTTGACGTGCCCTTAAGGTATCTTAAAATTTGCTTTGTAGAGATGTAATGAGATTACTTAGAGTTCACCTGAAATCTAGCGCACACACATGTCGAGAACATTATGTTGGGTCTACTAGCATTAAGGTAGAGCGAAGATCTAATTATGCTTCTATACTTGATTTCATCAAAAGGTTTCTCTTTCTTATCCTTGTCCAGAGATATAGTTAAACACATTGGAGTCCTCATCGAGGATGCATTCTCCATTCCAAAATTTTTAAGTAGCTCTTTGGTGAACTTCGTTTGAGAGATGAAAATTCCATTATCAGATTGTTTCACCTGAAGTCCAAGAAATACTTCAGTTCTCCCAAACTGCTCATTTCAAACTTCCCTTGCATAAGTTTAGAAAACTTCTTCCAAATGTTGTCTTCCGTGGAGCCAAAAATAATGTTGTCAACATATATATGTACTAGTAAAATCTTACCTTTTACTTCCCTAAGAAATAATGTTTTATCTATCCTTTCTCTTGTGAACTAGTTCTCAAAAAGAAAGCTAGATAGCATCTTGAACCAGGCTCGGGGAGCTTGTTTTAAATCGTAAAGAGCTTTATTGATAAAGTAAACATAGTCAGGGAAAGTAGAGTTGACAAAACCTAGGGGTTGTGCTACATATACTTCCTCTTTCAGATTCTCATTGAGGTATGCTGACTTCACGTTCATTTGATAGACTTTGAAGCATTTGAGGGAAGCATACGCAAGAAACAACTTGATCGCTTCGAGTCTGGCCACTAGAGCAAATGTCTGATCGAAGTCAATCCCTTCTTCTTATTTGTATTCTTGTGCTACAAGCCTGGCTTTGTTCTCTATGATTACTCCATTCACATCCACCTTATTTCTAAATTCTGACTTGGTGCCAATCACGTCATGTCCCTTGGGCCTGGGCACCAACTCGAAGACTTTGCATCTTTCAAACTGATTGAGCTCCTCTTGCATGGCCATTATCCAAGAGGCATCTTTGTTTGCTTCTTCAAACTTCTTCGGCTCAACATGAGACAAAAAACTAAGATGTAGAATCTCATTAGCAGTACCTTTTCTGGTTTTGACGCTGTCGCATGACTCTCCAATAATTAGATCAGTATGGTGTTCTCTTAGGTGTCTGAATGCATGATTTCTTCCTCTCCCACTAGTAGGTTCTGTCATATCTACTGCATCTCCTACAAGTTGAGGTAGTTCTTCATCTAGTCGCTCTTCATCCATCATACTTGGATCAGTGATCTTGACTGAGCTTGGCATATATTTCTTGATTGTTTCTTCCAAGCTTAGTTCTATGAACTTGGTACTTGCATCTACACTAACTGTAATGACTCCATCCGTTCATATAGCATATAATAGAAGGTCCGGCCGGGGCCCCACACCATATGCCGCAAAGCAGGAGGTGATGTTATGGGATGATATCAGAGTTGCGCATCCTAACTCATAGCATTCTAGCAGAAGCTTTTAACATAAATTCAGAACTCCAACCATGAATGTCCACTGCTAAAAATAAGCATATATAGATAGGAATGTCCACCAAATACAAGATCGTTTGTCCTTAGGGCCTTACAGTTATTCTTTCCAAGAGTGGCTTTCAAAGATCGGCGCGCAGACTGGCCACACATGAACAAAACATCATATTTTTAAGCTTAGCCTTCAAGGGCTAGTAACAGCAACAACAACAGCAGCAGCAGAGACTTCAACCTTTATATGTCCCGCTCGGCTCTCCAGCACATGTGCAAGTACAGCCCACCCAACGATGGAAAACAAGGCAACGATCAGCATTCAGCCGGCAGTGGTATTCCTTCCGTGCAGGCATAGTAATTCATATATAAATATATAGATATCACACATTGTGCTCTCACGCACAAACATTCCATCACAACCGTCAGCCACATGGCCCATCGATCCGTGCACTCAGGGAACATTCTTGGTGTACAGGCGAACCAGGGTCCCACCACCGTATCAGGGCCAAAACCCAACGTAAAATTGAGCATTTGCTCCATGGCGTGCAGCCGAGGACTTTAGTCGCTCCAGGCCTAAGACTCTCGTGTTATGCTCTCCAACAGACAGTACTTTCAGGTATACAAGTAGAACAGACATAACGTAGGTCGGATCAACCACTCCCCATTGTTCAAGTCGCCTTGCCATCACCGAATACCAACGTACTCGCGGCTAAGTAAAATGTGCGGGTCGGTTTCACCTTACCTGTTTAGCATAAACCTTTTTAAGAGCTCATTAAGCACACACATAGCCAGACCGTGCCCGAGGGACCGGCTTCACATTCATAGGTTAGCTAGGATACAGGCCTCGTGTTCGCGACAAAACTCATTTTCCGTCCCTAGCCCCAACCTTAGCATTCATAGCATACAGCACAAGCACTTACGGGTATTTTCCTGGGCTTCCACACCAGTACTTCCTGCTACTACCCTTCACAGGCACAACCCATTAGAATCACAAGCATCACAAGGGTCTTTCCTGGACTACCATTCCAGTACTTCCTGCTACTGCCTTTCACAGGTATAACCCATCAAGCATCACAACATCACAAGATTATTTTCCTGGACTACCACACCAGTACTTCCTACTACTGCCCTTCACAGGTCCAACACATGGACTCCATAAACTACACGTTTAACCACGGAGTCTTCTCCGGTGTACAGATGCAACATCACCAATCCAGACTAACCTGTCCAGATGTGCTTCACATAGCATGCCTATTCCGTACTCCATTTCCAGATCTGTATGCCAAACTAGTGGGGATTCCAAGAATCAACCCAAGGAAATCCCTTCACAATCCACCCTCTGGTGGGGAAAATACATGCACATGCCAAAAAGGAAGGACTTCACATGTCCAAGGAAGTAAGATCGTTACCCTTGATGACCTCTTTGGAGCCATGGAATTCTAGCCGGTTGGAAAGCACCGCAGCAGCTTTGCCTCCACAAATCTGGTCTCGAACCTTAGCTCAAAACTTGAAAGCTCCACTGGTAGACGAATCTCTTCTCCTCCTCCTCCTCCTCCTCCTCCTCTTTGCTCTCCCTTCTCTCCACTCTTTTAGAAAGAGAATGGCCAAAAGAAAAGTGAGACTTTTCTTCTCACTCTCGGCCTTAAAGCAGCAAGGAGAGACCTGTGCCATCAGATCCTAGAGGAAGAAAACGAACGACTACAAATTTCTCTGAAAACGGCTATTTCGGGTCTAACACGCCCTATGATACGCCCGTGTCACAGGGCGTATACCTTAAGCGGCACACGACCGACTTATCCAGAACGGGACACGGCCATGTGACACACCCATGTCACAGGCCATATACCCTCAGACACGTCCGTTTCTACCTCTCGATACACACTCGAGACCTATTTGAGAGAACCACTCGAGTAATTGGACTGGACACGCCCGTGTCACATGGCTGACACGCCCATGTCCAGCTCTCGAGCGCCTTACTCGAGACAACTACTCGAGTAGTTGGTCACGATATGCCTGTGTCACATAGTACTTGAGATAATTTCACCTACTCGAGACACCCTCTCGAGACCCACTCGAGTAGATACAGAGTGGGACACGATAATGTGACATGCCCGTGTCACAGGACATGTTCTCTCTTTCTCGAGCATTTGTCAAGCGCCTCTACTTGTGTGAAGTTCGTCGACCAGAGGAGGACACGCCCCCTGACACTCCTGTGTCGCAGGGCATGTTCCCTCCCGCAAACTTCGTCAAGCGCATTTCATCGAGCACTCGACAAGCTGCTCAACTCGAGCAGGACACTCCCTGGGACATGCCCATGTCCCAGGCCGTGTCACCAAACCTGAAACCAAATTTGGGATTTGGGGTATTACACTAATAACACTAGACGAGTTATTATGAAGCATGCTTGTCTTATCAAATATAACCTTGATAGACTCTTCTACCACCAGGTTTTCTTATTAAAAATCATGTATGTCTTACTATGTCTACTATAACATAAAAAAATACATTCAAAATATTTGTCACTAAACTTCGTTGGTAATACTTCCCATTGTTAAGTATGAAGCATTTACTGTCAAAGTTCATAAAGTACGACATAGTCGGTTTTCTGCCTTTCAATAGCTCGTAGGGAGTCATACGATGGCTTTTATTGATTAGTGCTCTGTTTTGTACATAGCAAGCTATGTTGACTGCTTCGGCCCAGAAGCACTCTAGTAGTGAAATGTCATTCAGCATAGTCATACATGCTTCAATGAGGGTTTTATTCCTTCTCTCGATAACTCCATTTTGTTGTGGAGTACACGGGGAGGAAAACTCATGAAAGATACCTTGACTTGCACAAAAGTTTGTCATGGCACCAGACTCAAATTGTATTATATAGTCACTTCTAATTCTGACCACTGAGCAGTTTAATTCGTTCTGAATTTTCCTAACAAAATTAGTGAAGTCTTTGAAGGTGTCTGACTTGTGTTTTAGAAAGAACACCCAAGTAAAATGAGAGTAGTCATCAACAATTACCAACGTATAGACTTTACCACATAAACTATGAATTGGCATAAGACCAAATAAGTCCATATGCAGTAAATACAGACTCCTAGAGGAATCTTTTTCAGAATTACCCTTAAAGGTAGCCCTTATTTTCTTACCCATCTGACATGCGTGACATGGAGTCTCTTTAAGGCACTTAATGCTGGGGGCATCACGCACTAAGTTGTGAGAAAGTAACATATTTAGAGTTTTGAAATTAATATATGCTAATCTCTTGCTTCATTGGTCACAGAGAGTTGCACTATCTTTTACCAAAAAGCACACTGGTATAGAATTATTTAATCATAGAAAATTTAAACAGAAAATGTTTCTACTTTGAGTGCTGGTTAAGATCGTCTCCAAATTAGCAGATAATTATATCAGACACTTGTCATTGTAGAACTCAACAAAATAGCTTTTGTCACATAATTGACTTTTGCTTATCAGATTATGTTGTAATCCTTCAACATAAGCCACATTTGTGAAAGAGAGTTTGTCGTTGGAAATCATATCGTAGCCTTTAGTAATTCGTCTGTCAGACCCTCCAAAGATAACTTTTGGTCCATCTTCAACTGGGGTGAATTCTCGCAGTAGGCTTCTAGTACCGGTCATATGCCGAGAGCATCCACTATCTAAATACTAGATTGGAGTTTTATTGGCTTTTGGACATACCTGCAATCATAAATCATTTTACCGTTAGGAACCCAAATCGATTTGGGTCCTTGGTTCCTTGTTAGCCTAACACCACTAGGAATATTAACGTTGTGAGTGGTCGGTCTCGCATTGTTAACTCGTGGAGTTTCAAAATTTGCAGGGTTAAACTAACAATCTATGACAAAATGACCAATTTTACCGCAGCACCAACAGTGAAATCTGTTGTTCCTTCTCTTGTACTCCTACTTTACCTTTTGTGCGGGAGGTCTAACATGGGCCACAGACTTTGATGTGGAAGCCTTGTAATTATATCATACACAAGGCTTCACGGTTTCCTTGGCCTTAGTAATAACAGTGTTGGCTTTTGGAGCCTTCTAACCACTTGATCCATAAACATAAGGACCATAGTTTTAAAGTGGAATTTCTTCATAAGCTACATTAAAAACACTCGCACCAAAGTATATGGAATGGGTCCTTCCTTGATAGCGGTTTTTAGGGTCCACATAAGTAGTCCTAGCAAAGTGACCGAAGGACGACTCAAGGTCAAATTTATTCATCGGGAATATTACCTTCTTAAATGAGGGTTGACCTTGTGGTGCCTTCCCTTTGTCTTTGGTACTGGCTTTCTTGGCATTCTTACCATTTTCGGCAGCATGGACAAGACCACTACCCTTCTTTGGAGTGGAAAACTCATTAATAAGGGGATGAATGGTCTTTGTCTTCAAGTAGCTTTCAACTAGCTTCCTGTCCACCAAGAGCTTTTCTTCCAGCTCATCTAAGTATTTCTCCTTCTGACTTAAGAGTTTAGCAGAGCATTTCAATTCCTCTTGCAAGGAGTGAACTTCACTTCTAAGAGGAGTTAATTCAGCAATTTCCTCACTCAGGCTTGATTCCACTGTCTTGAGTGAAGCAATCTCTTTTAATTGTTTTTGACCACCTTGTGGAATTTGTCAAAAGCTTTCAAAAGTTCTTGATGCTGAGCCATCAAGTCAAATTCATCTTCATCATAAGAGCAGTCTTCATGACCAATAGTAAAAGTTTCTGATTTGGAAAGGATTGTGTGAGAGTTTACCTTCCCATGGTATTGAGAATCGCCTACTTTTTCATTTAATTGAGTCATAAGTCTGAAGTAAGCTTCTTCATTTTCTGAGCTTGACTCACTTGAGTCACTATCACTGAGAGTCTTGGACTTATTAGCAATGAAGCTTTTCTCTTCCTTCCTTTTACCCTTAGAGGATCTCTTCTCTTCCTTCTTGGAACCTTCCTTCTTCTTGTAAGGACACTTCACAATCATGTGTCCTGGCTTGTTACAATAGTAGCAAACAATGTCAGAGGAAGAATGTTTATTCGGTTTTAATTTATACATGTCCTCTCGATTGTAGTTCTTCTTGGAGTGATCACCTTCCCGATGTGATCTTCTGAAATCAGAGGAGGAGGACTGATTTTTCATTTGCCTCCTTTTATTGAGCAATCTTTTAAACTGCTTGGAGATGAGTGAGAACTCTCCATCAAATAGCTCATAGCCTGACGTGCTTGGCTCAAAGTCTTCTGGAGTATCTGGAGCTCGTGTCCTTACTGGTGACACAACTTTATATTTTCTCGAATCTTCATCTTTCAAGGCAACTGATTTCTCTCTGCTGGAATTCTTACTACTTTGCACCTCCTTCTTTCTGGTATTCATCTGAAGTTCATAAGAGAGCAGATTTCCGAAGAGATTATGGGGGTCAATCTCCTGCTGCATCCCAAAATACCTAATGGCTACAACTTTTGTATCTCAGTCCTTTGTCAAGAATCTGAGGAATTTGTCGTTTAGTTCACCATTAGTGAAGGTGCGCCCGTAGTTCTTGAGCCTATTGAAGATCTTGAAGAAATTCTTGAAACTGTTAGCAATAGTGTCATTTGCACCCTGCTTGAAAGATTCTTATTCCTGATTTAGCAAAGATCTGCGATCGTCTCGAACTTCTTCAGTTTCTTCCACAAGCACAACCAGACAATCTCATATATCCTTGGCTGATTTGTAGGGGAATAAATTTTGGATCATTGAATCGTCCACTGCAGTGGCTATAATAATCTTTGCCTTCTTATCCAGTGAGTCCAAGGCAATTTCATCCTTAGTCAGATTCATCATCTTCTTTTGAATCGTGACAATCGAATTTAAAGCAGACAGTTGTGTAGGAATATGAGGTCCTTCTTCGACAATCTGAAATATTTTGGGATTAGCTGCTTCCAAGAAGAACCCGTCTCTTTCTTTCAACATGAGAAAGTTCTATTTAGTGCACTCAGGTAAATTCATAGAGGACATATCCTTGCTTCTGTCCATAGCAACCGAGTAGGATCTCTAGACAACTAGATGAGAGATCTGGTTCAAGGTGTTAACCATATGCCAAAAAACCTCTCTCTAATACCAATTGAAAGTATCTGTGTTTACCTAAATTACCTAGAGGGGGTGAATAGGTGATGTATATGTCTTTTCATGAAATAAAAATAACTTAAAAATTAGAGCAGATAGAACATAGAGATCTATAGTGGTTCCCTGAGTTGGGTACGTCCACTGTCCTGCCTGCCTATCTACCATGAAGGGCTAGATTTGGCTACTCATCTTTCTCAGATTTCAACAAATCTTACACCTCGGAGCCTCAACTCCTACAACTCGGAGACAACGCTCCTACCACTCAGAGACAATGCTCCTACCACTCAGAGAATAACCTCTCCTACAACTCTATCCACAGATGGATCTACAACTCAATCCACACACGGATCTACTACTCGGAGGGAACACCTCCTACAAATGTAAAAGAAGATTTACAACAAAGATTGAAAGTAATATTATTTAGATCTAACTCTTCACTCTGTCGTTCTTCGAATAGGTTGAACTTCAATATCTTGGAGAACATGGAAAATTTAAAATCTTTGAAGACGTTGATTATCAACCTGCATTTTCTCTGTATTAAATAATACGTCAGAGTAAAAGAAAATATGCGACGTGATGTCACGCCGTGCAGGGGACAACTACAGATGTTCAGGCAACCATGTCCTAACATTTACTTTAATGGAAGAGTCTTTTGTTTTAAGTTAAAAACATATTTAAGTTCTTAAGTTTACTGACCGTGTCCCTCGGTCGGGTGGAAAACCTAGTCCATAGGCACGAAAATATAAATTTACGCAGCGGGAAATACTAAGCTTGATTCGTTTATGGACCTATATGAGAATGAGCACATAACATAAAATGCAATGAGATATGACTTCTAAATTTAGTATAAATAAAAGAGATTTTCTATAGCGCTTCAAAGTAGAGTGTTTTATAATTTAAAATTTATGCCATGCAAATATTTCAGTATGCAACTTTGTATACTTAAAAGTAACTACATGCATCATAACATAAAACCTTCTCAGAGTGCAAGTATAGACAAACAATAAGTAACAGCAATAAAAGTAACAAGTAAATTGTCATAAGAAGTCTAAGACTATGAGCGTCAACAACTGACACAAACCCATAAAGAAATAGTCATGTCTAACAATATAACTACCTCAACACTCTGAGGTGGAAACAAACAGCCGCAACAACTCATAGCACTAGAAGCACAACTCTGTCAGCTAAATCTGTTACTGCTCTAGACCTGAGGCATTCAAAAGAAGAGCACCTCAGAAGCAAGCTACAAGTGGTGCAAAAGACTAAAAGGAACACCAATAGTCCTTGAAGTGAACGTGGGACAACAAATAGACTGTAACCATATGGACACATGCTCCATGCACATGTCACGACCATGAGGCTCCACGACTAGCCTCCTAGTTGGACATTATAGTCTCAACTCCATACCGACCCTTCGGTCATATAAATCGCATTGTCTTCCTCCCCCGACTGGACCATCGGGCGTCGCCTTTCTGCCACCATCCAGTTATTGCGTAACTGCCCCGATATAGTAACCCATCATACGGGTGTAAATAATTGAACCCTATAATTGGTGAATGCGTAGTAAATTCCCAAATAATGTGCATAGTAAAATACACATAATGGTCTTTGTATAGTAAATAGTATAGACAAAGTGCGTGCATAACTGTATTCATAACCCTGTGTGTGTATAACATATAAGTTTGTCATGGTCTGCGAATAACCGCATAACCACCATAACCATTTTAACCACCAATTATTTGCGGATGCGCCCCAAGAGAAACAATTTTTATGGCCCCAATCCATCCTTTCATTCCATATTTTCCACCTCCCAATTCCCCTCCTATTCCCAAGAGACTTCGAAGGAAACATTTAAAGTTACCCTTGCGTCTTTGAAGAATCCTTAGAAAATATTCGAACATCGTCGAAGATCTTCGATCACTTTTGAGCGCACCCTAGAGGTTAAGTCATACACATTCCACCCTGCATGCACTTCGCTACGAATGAAGTGCACTCTGTGTCCTCCACTTAACAACATGTTGACCATGCAACAGCAAGTCCACCGCTCTAGACTCCTCTACGTGCAATTGGAGACAAGACGTAGATTCTAAGAGGAGCAAAAGATGCAACTATAGATTATGTGCACCAGTAGAAAGAACTAAAGTGCCCGAAGCACATTGCAACTCTACATAAGAAGAAAATACTTAGCTCAATGGACAGTGACATGTCACCCTCAGACCTCCCGCCTTTTGGGAAAAACTGTTTTGTTTTAACTTAACAAATATTATAAAGTGATTTTACAACCGTGATTATTACTCATGTTGTATAGCAAGGGTAATATGATCATAGATGTCCAAGAAAGTCAGTAGATTTCTGGGCATGAGAAAGCTATACTAGAATAGTGAAGAAAATCAAGTAAAGTCAACATGCGTAGACTAGAAGTCGATGCACAATCAACTAGAAGTTGACCTTACATCGACTGGAAGTTAGAGCAACAAGAAATGATCGGTCAACACTACTACAATGTGGAAGTCAATACATGCGTCGATAGGACATCAACATAACATTGACTATAAAATTGAGTTGATGAGATTTCATTTTGAAGGAAGATATCGGCATAACTTCTTCATGATGCTGAAGTAGCATCAAGTACAGCCCAGAAGAAAATTCCAGAGAATTTGTCCAGGCTTATTTCTAGGAAGAAACAAAGGAATTATTCCAAATAATTCTAGTTGTTGGAAGAAGTGATTAAAGAATGGAATTCTCCACCAAAATTTAGAAGAATTTATTTGGGAGGATTTTGAGTAATATGTGAAAATTCATTGAAGAATATTTGGAAGAATAATATCATTCTATTTGAAGTAAGTCTCCATGAAGAGGTGAAATCAAAATGATTCTGGAATGATATACATATATTATACAAGAAGAAAAAATTGGGAAATCAAGTAAAAGATTTATATAACACAAAAGGTAAACAATTGTTTTCTTCCTTCTTCACTCTTTCTTCTCAACTACTACAACAACAATTCTGAAAGAGATATTCAGAGAAGAAAATTGGTTCAAAAGCACATAAGCCTTGCAACTTCTTCAAACAAGGATTCAACATCATCAAGAGAATCCAATACACTTAGTGTCAAATAGTCCTCAGATTCTTGCATAGAGGACTTATTTAGAAGATAATTTCTTCAACTCATTTTCATCTATCTTTTCTCAACTTTTCTTATATTGACTGTGTGAAGAGTTTGAAGAATCCCACTTCAAAGGATTTAGTCTATTGTTCTGAGAGTTTCCTTATTAAAAGATTTGGTCTAGTGTTGGTTCAAAATCTACTTATCAAAAGATCTAGTTAGTTCTAAGAGTCTCTTCATCAAAAGACATGCAATGGGATTGTTGGTGCAAATTTTGTCACCCCATTTTTCCACACAAAGTCACTTCCTAGGGGATCAGTTGGAGAGAACTAAGCCCAAAACTAGCTGGATATTATACCCTAGGCGGGCACTGCGGATAGAGGTAGAGATACGAGGAGATTCAAAGAAGGGGTGCCACTAGCAGTGGTAAACACCAGACTGGTGTCATCGCGTCGAAAGCCTCTCTTGCGATGGGAATCTTCTATTATCTTGAGGAAAATTATAAGGTGTGTTGTAGCCACCTGGGAATATGCATGCGTACAATCACTGAAAGAAGAAAAGAATGGAGCTTAGTATCCACGCCTACAACGTGGGAGGTTCTGGGTTAAGTCTTTGTATCCCCTCCAAGTAGCCCTGGTTCCCTTTTTATACTAGAGGACAAGTTGCGTGGATGGTTCATATACCGCCTGAGGTACATGAAGAGTCAGACAGCGAAGATTAAAAGAAGAGACCACATGAAATCATGCGATGCTTCTTGAGCTGGATAAAGAAGAGGAGTTTGTGCGGCCTTGGCTATAATGTATGCGTGCACTATAGGTAGTAGATTTTGGACTATATTTTAAGAAACCGCCCTAAGGTGGCCCACTGACTTCCTGAGCTGAATACTATCACGCTTCTGAGGGGTGCTCGTGAATACTCCAGAGTGTTCTCTCGAGAGATCATTGAACATTTTGAACATTTATCTGGCGAGTTATCCCAGGTTCTTCCAGATGCACTCATTTGTTGTTGCAAGATTTGGGTTACAATAATCCCACACTTTTTTGGCAAACCGTGTGAGCTTCAAGAAGTATACTAGTAACTGCAAAAACTGAGACCTGCTCTCAATACCTTGAGGGGTCAATAAATAGTAAAGGTCCCTGCTAAGATAGTCCATTCATTTCAAATCATTAACTTCTCCTTGTCTCTGTCTAACATGAGCTTGAACCAAGCATTGCTTGCAAAATTGGGCTATAATGTGGATACTACCAAGAAGCCTGAAATGATCAAACCAAGAAAGCCTGCCAAGTTCCCGGGTGGTTCTTCTGAGGAAGAGCCTTTGTCACCACCAAAGAAGGCTTCATAGAATAAATGTAGTTCAATATGTACTAGTTTTAAGATCGTTGTATTCTTGGACGACCATCCAGATGCGGGAAATGATAACTGCGTGAACCTACCGATGGACAACCAACTTCTCACACCTTCTTCCAGCACTTTACAGAATAGAAAGGAGTCCGACTCATAGAGACCAAAGGTCTTTTGGATGCCATAAGAGGCTGTAGAACACCCCAAAGAAATCCACTACCTCGAAAAATCTGGACCCCTCCCATCATTAGGTCATATTGGAAGGGGTAAGCTGGCGGAAGCCAACCAAAAAGCCTGTGCAGTTGGAGGAAATAGAAGACGAGACTGGTGAAGATGATGATGATGATGACGACCGGGAACATGCCAGTGATGGGCTTTATGTAGAGACAGAGAGGCTAAAAGCGGGTTCCATACCCGCAGTGATCTTCATTACACCATCGTCCGTGGAACACGCTTTTCTAGGGAAGAGGAGTGGAGAAGCCGAGCTAGAGGAGATGGTCCTTCCAGAGAGTGACCTAGCTACGAGTATTTTCTAAAAACAACTATGCTGCACTACCTCGAAGAAATCCATAAGATGCTGTAGAACACCCCAAAGAAATCCACTACCTCGAAAAATCTGGACCCCTCCCATCATTAGGTCATATTGGAAGGGGTAAGCTGGCGGAAGCCAACCAAAAAGCCAGTGGAGTTGGAGGAAATAGAAGACGAGACTGGTGAAGATGATGATGATGACGACCGGGAAAATGCCAATGATGGGCTTTATGTAGAGACAGAGAGGCTTAAAGCGGGTTCCATACCCGCGGTGATCTTCATTACACCATCGTCCGTGGAACACGCTTTGCTAGGGAAGAGGAGTGGAGAAGCCGAGCTAGAGGAGATGGTCCTTCCAGAGAGTGACCTAGCTACGAGTATTTTCTAAAAACAACTATGCTGCACTATCTTGGTTAAGAATAATAAAAGAAAACTTATGCCTCTAGATCTCCAAAGAATGCTTCAGCAATCATGGCTTTCCAGAAAGGATTTGGTGTCGCGCACATAGCCCTTCTAGAGGAAAGGATTGATGTACTAAAGCAGAACGCCAAAAACAACACGGTGTTGGGCCCGCCACTTGAGACCGATGCCGCGATGTATGGCTCAGCCTCTCTAGAGGACACCGTCCAAAAATATGTGCGGAGGTTTAAAGAGGTCATTCATGCTATCCACACCCTGATTGTTAAGTTTAACAAGTATCATGTGGGAGCATCTAGCATCTAGCATGCTCGCCGAGATTACTGCCAACTTGGCCTTCGTGGGCGTGGAGCAGGTGTTTGGTGAGGATGCTTCTAAAGAGTGACAAAAGAGAATTTTTTATGTTTGTAATAATTAACAGGATGCGAATGGACAACGCGGATGCACACGAACACTAGCAAGCATACACTTTATGTGTGGAATGCTACCCTTTATTATTTTTTATGGAGCGTTGTTAGCTTAGAACTTACTTGCCGGTGAGCGATCGCACGACACCTTTCTTTTTTTGCAGGATTAGAAATGTTGATATGTTGTGGCTGCTGCGAATAGGCCTGGCAAACAATGAGTGTTCGCGACATTTTGCATTTCGAGAAAAACGAAAGATTCTTATAAATAGGCATTCAAAGACTTCTGTCTTGGTAGATACATTTGAGCACCACGGAGGATGCATGAGCTGCCTTAGTTTGGTCTACCCATGCTAATTCTTTCATGGCCTTCATATTACATGAGCTTCCTATAATTAGGCTCCCCGATGAGGAGTTCGCCAACCACCTCTCACATATCAACATTTCTCCTGAAAGATATGTCGTGCAACTTCCTAACCCAGGCGAACACCTCCACACGGTGTTGGTAGACGAGTTGCTCCTCCCCTTGGAACTCTTTGACGCGGGATGGACCTTCCCCTTCTTCCCGAAAATGGTGGAAATGCTCAATCAATATGGCTTAATCCCTGCACAACTCATCACCAATTCAATCGCAGTGACGACTGCCTTTTTTTTTTCTTTCTATGGCTTCAGAGAGTCCACTTTAGCCTCATTATATTCATGAGATTGATCTTTGTCAACTCACTCTCAAAGGGTCAACTGTATATCGGATCAAGCAAACCGCAGGTGCTGAACCTCTCGAACAAAGATCACAAATAGAAGGCGAGGTTCTCCATATTTAAGGCAAAGTTTGGAGAACTAAGCACGTACCCCCACCAATGGATGGAGGAGGACTTCAAGTGCCCGTCGGTTGAGGGAATGAAAAAGAACATTATGGAGTTCTTCGAGGAGGCTCCCCTGGATGTCACACACTACGTCGCCCGTCTGGGATAGGTGACCAATATGGACTGTGGAATATAAGATTTGATTTATAAATATTATCATACATATGGGCTCTAACATTCCTTCTTACAGTCATTCTGCAGGTTCCTGAGGAGCGACCCTGCGAGCCACCATGCAAGGTCTTGACCACCAAAAAAAAGGAAGATCGCCTCCATAAGGAGGTATGCGCCACAGCAGGAGCAGGTCCCCCCGCGTACGGGTTGCGCGAGCTTCCCTGTAGGGCGCAACTAGTGGGCGGTGCAAACTCCCCCGTCATATGACAAATGGAGTGTAACACGCCCATCTATCGAATGAGATATAACAGAAGGTCCAGCTGGAACCCGACGCCATATACCACGGACAGTCGGAAGGGTTATATAAGAATATCAAAAATCCATCAATAACTACTAGCCCTAACACAGAGCATTCTAGCGGAAGCTTTTAAATAGTTCGAAAGAACCCATAATTGAATAACAACTATCATGAATGTCCACATACTACCATAGGAATGAAATAACAAATACACTGAAAGTACTTTGCCTTACGGCTGATGACTAGTTTTAGTCATCCTTTTTGGGGGTAATTTAGTATTCAAAATGCCTAATTTTATTTATATTTTATGATTGTTATTTCATATTTTAATGTTTCTTTATAATATTTTAATTCCTAGTGTTATTAGAGTTTTTGATATAAAAATCTATAGTTTTAGTATAGGTCTTATGTTTTATGTTTACTAGTGTTTTGTTATGAATATAATTAATTAATAGTATGTTATGTTTGTTATGTTTAGTTTAGTTTTAACAACTAATATTATGTTACTTATTTGTGTTATGTTTTGTTATATGACTAGTGTTATTATGCTTTATTTTCTTGTAGGTCCATGCTACATGATGCAACCATGCAGCCCAAGTTTCCCCTTCAAGTGAAACCCGAGCCTATTTAAATAGCCCAAAGCAGCCCTCAAGCCCCTAGCCTCTACCCGAGCCCATGCAGCCCCTAGCCTCTACCCGAGCCTATTTAAATAGCCCAAAGCAGCCCACCTAGCCTCTACCCGAGCCCATGCTGCAACCCCCTCTTTCATATTTTACCATGCATGAATACATCCCACATGGCCGGCCCCTCCACTCTCTCTCCCTATTTTTCCCCCCCTTCATTATTCTACATCCATTCCCCCTCTCTACTTTATTTTATTTCATTTCCATAAGCCACATTCATCCATGTTCCCTCCTCTCTCTCCTTTTTATTATTTTTCTCCACTCTTTATTACCATCCATCCCCCTCTTATATTTATTTCATTTCTTTTAAATTTATATGCATGAATGTATCTTCTCACTCTTCCTTCATTTAATATCATGCATGAATTCTCTCCACCTAATTAAATGTCATGCATGCACTCTCCCCTACACATGGCCGGCCACCCCCCCTTGCCCCCTCTTCTTCATTCCATTCTAGAACCTTCTCCCTCATCTATAAAAAGAACCCATATCCCATGCTTTTGAGGGATTGGATTTTGGAGAGCAAGTGAAGTGCTAGTTTAAGTGGAGAGTGCTTGTGAGTGTTAGTTTTATTATTGTATTAGTTTTCTTTTCAATTAGTGCAAGTTTTTTTTCATTAGTGCAAGTTTTCTTTATAGCATAGTCTAGTCTTTTTAATATTGTGTGTACTCTTTTTGTTTGCAAGTAATGAAAATATTTCTCTCTTATTTTGTTTTAACTTCCCTTTCAATTATGCGTAGCTAATTTCCTATAGCATTCGATCGTGAGGATCCATGAAGTGAGATGAGAGTTTATTTTCTTTCTTAGTTTTATTTTTGTTATTTCATGCTCGATCCTTCTTTGATTTATTTTTTTGTCGACTCCGTATTTCCGGTATACGGTAGTAGGCTTGGGATCTCATATTTGAGTAGCCGAGAGGCTCATGAATGTGAAAGATCACTCAAAGAAGGAAGGAGTTGAATGCAATCCTAGAGATAGGACAACGTAAATCCTTCGGATTGGAGTCAAATCCAATAGTGCGGATCACCTCGATAATGCAACTTTAGGCTTCTTTGGTTTGTAAAGAGATTTCGATCGAAGAGTCTATAAGTTAGGAGACCTAATGCTCTAGCGAGATTTTGTCTTATTTTCGGATCCGTCACGGTCGAGTATGATTTGCAAAATTAAAACTATCTTTATTTTTATCTCTCTCATCTAATTTCATGGTGAATCATTGATCGAATGCTAGCTTTTTATTATAAGTTTTTCGTCTCGCAAGTTGTCTTTTGTTTTATTCTAAAACAATTCTCAAATCCCATTAGTTTTCCGGTAGGATAATAGTTAGAGCGTGAGTAGAAGTAATTGACAGCCCCGTGTTTAAATACGACCTTGGTACTACGATTCGACAGGTACGCTTGCCTGTTCGGGTTTTGGCCCACCAAGTTTTTGGCGCCGTTGCCGGGGACTTTTCTTTGTCAATATTTTGAAAACGCTTGCGCTATTACTTCTCCAAAAATCAAAAAAATTTTAATTTATATATTTAAATATTTATAATCAACCCACTTCACCTTATTTCTACCCCACCTAAAATCTCTCGAAAAGGGTAAGGGGCTTTAAGCGCCACCATTTTACCTAGTACCGGGCGAACCCTTCACCGGGTAGTCCTCGGGAAGTTCAAGAGCCAAGCCGTCTAAAAAAAAATCTTTTTTTCAAAAAACAAAACAAAAAATTTTTTCCTTTCTTTTCCACTTTTTCTTTCTTTTCCAAGCTTTCATTCTCATCTTCCCTCGTTTTCTTTACTAGTGCATGACCCGTGCGAATCCGTCGCTACTTGTTGATTTGGACCCAGAAATCGAACGCTCCTTTCGGAGACAACTACGATTCGGGGCTTCCACTTCTCAAACAGCGGTTGAGGATTCCTTCGGGGATTGTAATTATTCTGAAATGGGAGATCCCAACCCAGGAATGGCTCAGCAAAGGACTATGTCCGATTATGCTCGACCCAACCTAGAGGGGACTGAAACAAGTATTGTTCGACCTGCAATTGCGAACAATAACTTCGAGCTTAAGCCTAGCATCATACAAATGGTGCAGCAATATGTACAGTTCGACGGATTACAAGATGAAGATCCGAACTTGCATATTGCAAATTTTCTTGAAATCTGTGACACCTTCAAAATAAATGGTGTCTCAGATGATGCTATAAGTCTAAGACTCTTCCCATTCTCCTTAAGAACTAAAGCCAAACAGTGGTGGAGCTCTCTTCCAAGAGGATCAATCACTACTTGGAACATTTTAGTCGATAAATTTCTTGCTAGATATTTTCCTCCCGCTAAAACTGCTAAGTTAAGAAATGACATAACTTCTTATTCTCAAATTGCTTCTGAGACCCTCTATGACACTTGGGAGAGGTTCAAAGAACTTTTGAGAAGATGCCCTCATCATGCTCTGCCTGTATGATTACAGGTTCAGACATTTTACAATGGGCTAAATCAAGAAACTAAGCAAATGATAGATGCCGCTTCCGCTGGTTCCTTGGACCGCAAAACTCCGGAAGCCGCTCTTGAGCTTATCGAGGACATGGCGATGAACACTTATCAGTGGAATTCGTCTCGGACTCGTCCATCTAAACCTGCAGGTATCTATGAAGTGGATTCGGTTTCCCAACTAGCGCTACAAGTGGAAATGTTAAACAAGAAGATTTCGGAGATGACTGCTTCCTCCGCCGCTAAGGTATATGAAAATGTGAATGTTGCAGCTGCCGAGCAGGTGGATTATCTGGGGAACATACCCAGGCCTGCTCAAAATAATTCTGCAAACAATTTTTCTGCTTTTCCGAATTTTTCTTCTCCGCCTGGTTTTTCTTCTTCTTCTAATTCTTATCACCCCGGATGGCGTAACCATCCAAATTTCTCGTGGAGTAATAACGCTAACGCCATACGCCCACCGCACGATTTTACACCACCACCACCGCAACAAAATTTTCAAAAACCTTCCCCTTTGGAAGAGATCCTCGCTAAATATATAAGCTCGAACGATGCCACTATTAGAAATTTAACAGGATTAATGAAAAACTTAGAAAATCAAGTCGGCCAACTCGCCAAGGCCTTTTCCGAGAGACCACCTGGAACTCTTCCCTCGAACACTGAGCCTAACCCAAGGGAACACGCAAATGCGATTTCCCTTCGGAGCGGTAAAGTTGTTAACGAGCCCACCACAAGGGAAGAGCCAAGGGTGATTGTCCCTCCTGTTTGTACCCCCAAGGAGAATAATAACATAGATCTTGAAAACGAAAAATCTATTTTTGAAAAAGAAAAGGATAGCTCCATTATTTCTAATTCTGCAAAAGAAAAAAATGGTTTTCAAAATGATGCTCCGATTGTTCTTCCGCCACCTCCTTATCCGGCTAGACTTAGGAAAGACAAACTAGATGATCAGTACCAACGCTTTCTTGAAATGTTCAAACAAATTCACATTAATTTGCCATTTCATGAAGCGATTAGTCAAATGCCGAAGTACGCAAAATATCTTAAGGACCTATTAACGAACAAGACGAAATTGGAGAACTTATCGCATGTAACATTGAATGATGAATGCTCGGCAGTCATTAAAAATTCTAATCTGCCTAAAAAGATAAACGATCCGCGTAGTTTTTCCATTCCTTGCGTCTTTGGTGATTTATTCGTTAAACATGCGTTAGCAGATCTAGGAGCGAGCATCAATTTGATGCCTTTTTCACTATTTAAGAAGTTAGGATTGGGCACTCTAAGCCCTACAAGAATGAGTATCCAATTAGCTGATAGGTCTATCAAGTATCCACTAGGTATCGTTGAGGACGTGCTAGTAAAGGTCGACAAATTCATCTTCCCGGTGGATTTTGTCATTCTTGATATTGAAGAGGACGTCGAGGTTCCTCTTATCCTTGGACGACCATTTCTAGCCACCTCTAGAGCTGTTATAGACGTTAGTAACGGAAAGTTGTTTTTGCGTGTGGGGGATGATGAGGTCACATTTTCTATTAATCAATCAATGAAAAATTCTTTACAAAATGATGACTCATGCTTCTTTATTGATGTTTTAAATGAAGATTCTTCCCTTTCCCTTTCCAACATTTCTTCCAATGAATTTTCCTCTTCGTTTTCTGAAATTTCTTCACATAATTTTGACAACCCGGTGATGTCGATCCAAGAAAATTTTGAAAATAATTTTGTTTGTAGTAGAAAAAAGTATGAAAATCTTGTTTTTGAAAAAGAGAAAAATTTCAAAAATTCTTATGACGAACCACCCCAGCTTGAATTAAAACCACTGCCTGACCACCTCAAATATGCCTTTCTTGTAAAAGATTCAAAATTGCCCGTTATAATCTCGGCATTTCTTTCCCAATCCGAAAACGATCAATTGATCGAACTACTACAAAAGCATCGCCGAGCTATAGCGTGGCAAATTTGTGATATTCCTGGCATAAGCCCCACTTTCTGCACACGCAAAATATTTTTTGAAAATAATCCTAAGGGTGTAGTTCAACCACAACGTCGTCTTAATCCAAATATGAAAGAGGTTGTGAAGGGAGAGGTGCTTAAGTTATTAGATGCAGGGATAGTTTATCCCATTTCAGATAGTCAGTGGGTAAGTCCAGTCCAGGTTGTTCCTAAGAAGGGTGGGATTACAGTAGTGACAAATGAAAATAATGACTTAATTCCAACTAGGACGATAACGGGATGGAGGATGTGCATCGATTACCGTAAGCTAAACGATGTGATAATACGTTTGCAGTCAATTTTATTAGGATATTTTCGGGGTTTTAAAGCCAATCATGTCTTGTAAAGTACTTGTTTTGATTCCCCTTTGTATATATTTTTGTCGCTAATGCATTTTTTCTGCTTTTTGCAGGTTTTCACGGCTTTCAGCCGAATTTTGCTGTGACATGCCCCAAGGTCACGCCCTACCAGGGCGTGTACCTAGGGCGTGTAACCCAGAGGAATGAAGCAATTGGTCCGAAACTGCATTCCGTGGAAACTTAGTGTACACGCCCCTCGGTCACACCCGTGACACACCCGACACGGGCGTGTACTATAGGCGTGTCCCTAGGTTCCAAGGAATCGCCGCAGCGCGCTCGTTTTTTCCCGCTCCACCGCCGCACCGAAAGTGTCACGCCCCAGGGTCACGCCTGACCCGGGCGTGACATATGGGCGTGTACTTCAGCAATTCCGCCCGTCACCTCCAGCATTCAATTTCAGCTCCCAACGTCACGCCGCAAAGAACACGCCCCAGGGTCACGCCCTACCAGGGCGTGACCTGTGGGCGTGTACCGCAACAACTCCGTCAGAATTCAATTCCTGCCCGAAAAAGTCGCGCCGAATGTGTCACGCCCCAGGGTCACGCCCGACCACGGCGTGACAGGGGGGCGTGACCCGACCCGAAAAATTCTATAAATAGAGCCCAACTCCAGGGGTTTTAGGACAACTTTTCGCTTTGAGAGGGGAGGTTCTGTCCTTTGTATTTCTGAACTTTTTAAGCATGTCTTTCCATTTTTAGTTCGTAGCTCTAGCTTTATGCTTTCCCTGTATTAGCTCCTAGCTTGTTTCTGTAGTATGATGCCAATAATAGTGTAGTTTCCTTTTCATGTTCTTGTAATCTCTGGTTTTTAAGCTGTAAGATCACTGTTTCTCTTAATAAAAAGTGTTGTTTTCTTTTTCGTTCCTGCTCTGTTTTCAGTATTTATCTTCTACTCATCCCCCTCTTCCACCTCACCATGATTAACTAATCCTCCATGTACTCGATCTAATTGATCCGAGGTTCGAGTGATTAGGTTATGATGCTTTGAATCTTACCTTTTCTTTTTAGGGTTTAGCTTTGAATTACTCTTGATTTATCACGGGTTGGAGGTATATAATCGATATATACTCTCCACCTTTGCTTTCATTCTGGGCTAGCCGAGAGGCCGAAAGTTTGAAATGAGCACTCAAGAGTAAAGGGAGTTGTTCGCACCCCTCGAGAGAGGCAGACGTTCAAATCTCCCGGATTGGAGTAAAATCCAATAGAGGGGTTCACCGCGTAAAGCGAGTTTTAGGCCTCCGATTTAGGCGAGAGTCGGTCGGACCTTCCTAAACTCAGTTAGGCACGGCCTTCGAGAGAAGCGTGTCAATATTCTTGGATCCTCCACGGTCAAGGACCTTTACCCTAATTAGCTTAGGTTTATTTATCGTATTTTTCTAACCACTCTTGCCGAGGTGATTTCTGATCGAGTGCATTTTCCCTTCATCGTTACTAAATTTAAGTTAATCGCTCTTTTAGCTCTCTTTATCTTTTCATGCAAGTAGTTCTCTTCATTTAGTATATTTAGTTTTCTTCTAAAAAAACCTTGTTTTTCTGTCGATAAAATAATAGATTTCGTGTGAGTAAGCTTACTCAACTGTTCCCGGATTTCAATACGACACTTGTGTCCCCTAGCTGCATTTCGATAGGTATACTTGCCTTGATGAATTGTTAGTTTGTTATTTTCTCCTTGCAGATATCTCAGAGACAATCAAGTTTTTGGCGCCGTTGCCGGGGAAGCAACGCTTGTTGATAAATTGAAAACGCGAATATATTAATTTTATCACTTCTCTTTCTCAGCCTCCTTCTTAAATTTTTTCTGCCTACTCACTTGAGTTAAATGGCTGGATTTTGTTAAGTGTGCGTATATTTTATTTTTCCGCCTACTCACTTGAGTTAATTGGCTGGATTTATTTCAAGCAAGTGTGCGTATTTTATTTTTCCGCCTACTCACTTGAGTTAATTGGCAGGCTTTATTTCAGTAGAGTGTGTTTACTTTCTGTAGAGTGGGTGTGTTTTAATTTTCTGTCGAGTGCGTGAGTATAGCTTTTAATTTCCGCCTACTCGCACAGAGATAAATGGCTGGATTTTAATTACCGCGTTCTTAATAGAAACACACATCACAAATTTTTCTACACCACCTAATTCTCTCGAAAAGGGCAAAGTGGCTCTAAATGCCACTATCTTGTCTAGTACCTTGCGAACCCTTCACCGGGTAGCCCTTGGGAAGTTCGGGAGTTAAAATATAAAAAAATCTATTTCAAAATTTTTTTTTCCAACTTCATTAGCTCTTTTACTTTTTAGTCTTGCTAAACTTAGGAATGACATTTCTGCCTTTGGACAAATAGACTCAGAGACCCTTTACGAAACCTGGGAAAGATTTAAAGAATTATTAAGACGATTCCCACATCACGCTCTGCCTGTATGGTTGCAGGTGCAGACGTTTTATAATGGGCTAAATCAAAGCACGAAGCAAATGATAGACGCAGCTTCTGGCGGTACTTTAAACCATAAGACCCCGGAAGCAGCTCTTGAGCTGTTTGAAGACATGGCCATGAACACTTACCAGTGGAATGTGCCTAGGTCCTGCCCAAACAAACCTGCAGGTCTCTTTGAAGTGGACAATGTCTCACAACTCGCACTGCAAGTTGAAATATTAAGCAAAAAAATTACGGAGATGACTGCTGCCTCCGCCCCTCAGGTATGGGAATCTGCAACTCCTCCCGCTGAACATTTGGATTATGTAAATAATATGCCTAGAACTGCTTTTAATAATTTTTCTGCTGCGAATTATCATCCTCCTGTTTTAATTTTCCGAATAGTTATAATCCTGCGTTAAGAAATCATCCGAATTTTTCGTGGAGCAATCCATCGAATGCTGTGCGCCCGCCACCGCAAAGTGATTTTTCTGCTCCACCACCTCCTCCTCAAAGTTTTCCAAAACCTCCAAATTTGGAGGAAGTGTTTTCAAAATACATGAATGCTAATGACGCTACGATTAGGACCTTAACCGGAAGTGTTAAAAACTTAGAAAATCAGGTAGGACAGCTCGCTAAAATGATTTCTGAGCGACCCGTAGGGTCTCTTCCTTCCAATACCGAGCCCAACCCGAGAGAGCAAGCGAAAGCTATAACTCTTCGGAGTGGGAAGAAAGTTCCTGGTATGGTAAGTGAAGAACCCGAGGCAAGCTCCGCTCCCGTTTTTAAAAATCAAAGCTCCGTTCCCGTTTTAAAAATTCCACCTTCTGCCGAAGAAATTATCACCCCTATCGTAGAAAAAGAACTCACTCCACCACCCACCTTTAAAAATAATCCATCCCCGCCATACCCTTCCGAACTTAATAAACAACGACAGGATGATCAATACACCCGTTTTTTGGAAATGTTTAAGCAAATCCACGTAAATCTGCCTTTCCACGAAGCCATATCCCAGATGCCGAAGTACGCAAAATACCTTAAGGACCTCCTAACTAACAAGAAGAAGTTAGAGAACCTTTCTCATGTCACGTTAAATGCCGCGTGCTCGGCGGTTTTGACAAACGGATTACCGAAAAAAATCAGTGACCCGGGTAGTTTCTCTATCCCGTGTGTCTTCGGTGATCTCTTTGTCAAACACGCTTTAGCCGACTTAGGTGCGAGTATTAATCTTATGCCCCTCTCATTGTTTAAAAAGTTAGGAATTGGTAGTCTCAACCCCACACGAATGAGTATCCAGCTAGCCGACAGGTCAGTCAAATACCCGTTAGGAATAGTGGAGGACGTCCTAGTCAAAGTTGACAAGTTCATCTTCCCGGTGGACTTTGTCATTTTAGAAATCGAAGAAGACGTCGAGGTTCCCCTGATCCTTGGCCGACCCTTCCTTGCCACCTCCCGAGCTATCATTGATGTAAGCAATGGTAAGCTCTTCCTTCGAGTGGGCGACGATGAGGTAACTTTCTCTATCACCCCCTCGATGAAGAACACACTAGCTAATGATGACTCCTGTTTTTTCATGGATACCGTAAGTGAAGAATCCTTCTCTCCCACCTCTGATTTTGAAAAAGAATTTTCCAATTTTTCTTCCTCTCCTACTCTTCCAACTGAATCTCTACACCTAGGTGAAGAATCCTCCACCCGCCCCTCTGATTTTGAAAAAGAATTTTTTGATTTCTGTTCCTCTTCTACTTTTCCAACTGAATCGCTGCACGAAGCCTCCATGGCCGCTAGCAACACCCATTTTAATTTTACATATAAAAAAGTGTACGAGGACATAGTTTTTGAAAAAGAACAAATTTCCAAGACCTCGTATGATGACCCCCCTATCTTGGAACTGAAAGAACTACCAGAGCACCTTCAATACGCTTTCTTAGAAAAGGACTCTAAGCTGCCTGTCATAGTTTCGGCCTACCTCACGGATGCACAAAAGGATAAACTTCTTTCAATTTTACAAAAGCATCGCCAAGCTATTGCTTGGCAGATATCTGATATTAAGGGCATAAGCCCATCTTTCTGCACTAATAAAATCTTAATGGAAGATAATTCACGTAACTCTATACAACCTCAGCGCCGTATAAACCCAAACATGAAAGACGTAGTTAAGGGCGAGGTTATGAAATTGTTAGACGCAGGAATTATCTATCCTATATCCGACAGTAAGTGGGTTAGCCCAGTACAGGTAGTACCAAAGAAGGGAGGGATAACGGTCGTAAGTAATGAAAATAATGAATTAATCCCGACTCGGACGGTGACCGGATGGCGAATGTGTATAGATTACCGTAAGTTGAATGACGCCACCCGCAAGGATCACTTCCCCTTGCCGTTCATTGATCAAATTTTAGAACGACTTTCCGGACATAGCTTTTATTGTTTTCTCGATGGCCTCTCGGGGTATCTTCAAATCCCCATCTCCCCCGAGGACCAGGAGAAAACTACGTTTACTTGTCCCTTCGGCACCTTCGCCTACCGAAGAATGCCGTTTGGATTGTGCAATGCGCCGGCTACATTCCAACGATGTATGCTCGCCATCTTTGACAAGTATGTAGAAAGCATTATGGAAGTCTTCATGGATGATTTCTCCGTCTTCGGGAATTCCTTCGATAGTTGCTTAGAGAACCTCGAAAAAGTCTTAGAGCGATGCGAAGAAACTAACCTCGCCTTAAATTGGGAAAAATGTCATTTTATGGTAAGGGAAGGGTTAGTTTTGGGACATAAAATTTCTGAAAGGGGTATTGAAGTAGACGTTGCGAAAATAGAAGTTATCGAGAAACTGCCGCCACCTACGAACATAAAAGCCATAAGAAGTTTCCTGGGTCATGTGGGTTTCTACTGCCGCTTCATAAAGGAATTTTCCAAAATCACCAAGCCCCTTACCCATCTCTTAGAAAAAGACGCCCCATTCATCTTTGATGACCTCTGTCTAGCTGCCTTCAATTTAATAAAAGAAAAATTAGTTAATGCGCCAATCATGATAGCTCCGGTGTGGGATCTTCCATTTGAAATAATGTGTGATGCAAGTAGTTATGCGGTGGGAGCCGTACTAGGTCAACGTATTTCCAAAAACTTCCACCCCATTTATTACGCTAGTAAAACACTCACATCTGCACAGGAAAATTACACCACAACCGAGAAGGAGCTCTTAGCGGTAGTATTCGCATTTGACAAATTTCGCCCTTATATTACTCTTTCGAAAATTATTGTTTTTACGGACCACTCGGCCCTCAAATATCTTCTCTCTAAAATGGATGCCAAGCCTCACTTGATTCGCTGGGTCTTACTCCTCCAGGAGTTTGACTTAGAGATCCGTGATAAGCGAGGTGCCGAGAATTTGGCCGCCGACCACCTTTCGCGCCTAGACAACCCGTTTATCGAGCAATTAGATGAAAATTCTTTTCATTACTATTTTCCTGATGAGAAGCTGTTCATAATTAACACATCTACTTCTCCTTGGTTTGCCCGCATCGCCAACTATCTAGTGGCTCGTGTGCTCCCAAAAGAGTTTTCATCTCAGCAAAAGAAGAAATTCTTTTCTGAGCTGAAGAACTACTTTTGGGAGGACCCGCATCTTTTTAAAGTCTGTGCAGACCAAGTGATCAGGAGGTGTGTTTCCTTGGATGAAGGATTAGATATTATTAAACATTTGCATGAAGGACCGACAGGTGGGCACTATCAAGCTGCTCGCACCGCTCACAAAGTGTTAAGCGCAGGTTTTTACTGGCCTACCCTGTTTAAAGACGCGCATGCCTTTGTGAGTAGGTGTGATAGTTGCCAACGGTCGGGCAATATTTCGAATAAAAATGAAATGCCACAAAATTATTTCCTAGAGTGCGAAGTTTTCGACCTCTGGGGGATTGATTTTGTCGGCCCTTTTCCTTCTAGCTTCGGGAATAAGTATATTTTAGTTGCCGTTGATTATGTTTCACGTTGGGCCGAAGCCCAAGCTCTTCCTACGAATGACTCCCGAGTCGTAGTTAATTTCCTCAAAAAATTATTTTCTCGATTCGTTACGTCGCGCGCTATCGTTAGTGATAGGGGTTCCCATTTCTGTAACGCACGATTTTCAAAAATCCTAAATAAATATGGCGTTACTCATAAGCTTTCCACTGCCTACCACCCCCAAACTAACGGACAAGTCGAAGTAGTGAATAGAGAAATAAAAAGAATTTTAGAAAAGACTGGTCCGCCAAATTAGACGATGCTCTATGGGCCTACCGAACATCGTACAAAACCGCCCTCGGCTGTACGCCATATCGGTTGGTTTATGGAAAATCGTGTCATTTACCCGTAGAGTTAGAACACCGCGCCTTTTGGGCCTTGCGATTTTTAAACTTCGATCCCCACTCTGTCGGCGATTTTAGAAAATTTCAACTTAACGAACTCGACGAGTGGCGCTCTTACGCTTATGAAAATAATAGACTTTATAAAGAGCGGACGAAGCGTTTACACGACCGACATCTTAGGCACCCAAAAATCTTTAAGCCAGGCGACCAAGTGCTTCTTTATAACTCTCGTTTACGTTTATTCCCGGGTAAATTAAAATCACATTGGTCTGGGCCTTTTACTGTTTTAGAGGTCTTTTCTTATGGTACTGTTTTAATTTCCCACCCTGATAAGGGTACTTTCAAAGTGAATGGTCAGCGTCTTAAACTGTATTTCTGTGATGATGTCAGTCTCAACCCTGTTAACTCTATCTTTCCGGTCCTGATATTTGATTAATCTGAACTTTATTTTTCTCAACAACTTTGACTTTATTCGAACTTTATTTTTAAACTATATTTGGGACATTATTATTTTGATGCGTCGAGCTCAAACGACGCTTTAAACAAAGGGCGCTCTTGGGAGGCAACCCAAGTTATCTTTTTCTGTTTTCCTTCTTTTACACTTTTTCCCCCGACTGGCTCCGGCAAGCTGAAACTTCTGCGATCGCCTGCTCCAACGGTTCTGCTTCCATGCCAAAGTCCGCCGGACGACGTTTCATGAAGATCCACAGCACAGGAATGGAGGAGCGGCATCACTCAACTTGCCCTGCAAAATAAAACCGGGGAAGTACCTGCTTTTCAATTCTGTCTTTTATTTCTGTACTTTACTTTTCTCTCGTTCTCCGACCTCCTTCTCCATTGCGGACAATGTAGATTTTAAGCTTGGGGGAGGACTTCCTCCTTTTTGTTTTCTTTTTGTTTTGTAAATATCCCAAAAAAATCCAAAATCCAAAATTTCAAAAAATTTCAAAAACATTATTATATATATATAGCTGCATTTTGGTATTTCAATAAGTACCCCATGTTTATGTTTTGTTTTTCTCAAACTTCTTTATAAACAACGTAGTTAATTATAATTTTTCTAATCATTCTTTTTAATCATATTTCACAAGTAAAATGTTGGCCATGCTGTGTTTCTAATTCACGGTAGCATGTTAAGGTAAAATATTTCTCTAAACCGTGCATTTCTATTATGGTTTTCCGTTCTTTATTTTCTTTACTTTCTCTAAAAATTTATCATCCACTATTTTCCTTTTCGTCTTTAGATGATTTTTGTAAGAACATATTTTGAATAACGTAGTAGATATGAACGATCCAAGTGACATATTATTTTTATTTTCAAGATAATTTCATCAATCTTCTTTTATTATCTCGAACTTGCTTTTTGAAATTTATCGACTCTATGTTTTAAATAAATTTAAAAAAAATGCGTGAAAATGATTTAGGCCATTTTTGTTTACGTTTGAGCTTTCTTGACAACCTAAACTCTTTTACCACTAGTTTGCCGCTTTTGAGCCTTTTTTCCAAATTCATTTGATAAACTCCACACACCATTTCATTTTCACCAAAGCCCAAATTCCTACCTATCTAATCACGCTAATTTTGTTTGATAGGAAATTTTGTCTTATCTGTGGAGATATTGTTGAAAAAGGTGTACTCAAAAGCAATAAATTGAAAAAAAAAATGAATGAAAATAATAGTAAAAAAAAAGAGATAAATAATCATAAGGAGAAAAAAAAATAAATTTATTTATACATATTTTGTTTAAAATAAATTTATTTTTTTTGAAACTCGTTGTTTTGGTTTAGTGTGATTTTTAAGCCTCCATGTTTATATTTAAATTCCACTCCTATTCATATTCCTAAACCAAACGTTTCGGTCCTATTAAGTCCTTTTGATTCACGCCCTTTTTTTAATTTTATTTAACAACTAAGAAAAGAAGAAAAGTAAATCAGTTTTAGTTTTGGATTTAAACTTAGATTTTTGTTATTTAATTGATATAATTATAATGCGTTGCTTGGATCTAGTAATAACTCAATACGTTCTTTTCATTTTCATTATCTTGCTCAAATCTATTTAAAGAATTTCGTCAAAATTCTGGATGATTTATTTTTATTAAGTAAAGTTTATAAAAGTTAAACCATACCTAAATAATTGTTTTAGATTTACGTTTTACATTCTCCCTACCTAGAATTTCGCATAGTACTTGTGTGAGTATGATTAAAACTTTTTGAATTAGTCACTCTTATGATTAGCTAGTCTTTATATCTTTGCTTGGGGACAAGCAAAACTTAAGCTTGGGGGAATTTGATAATACGTTTGCAGTCAATTTTATTAGGATATTTTCGGGGTTTTAAAGCCAATCATGTCTTGTAAAGTACTTGTTTTGATTCCACTTTGTATATATTTTTGTCGCTAATGCATTTTTTCTGCTTTTGCAGGTTTTCACGGCTTTCAGCCGAATTTTGCTGTGACACGCCACAAGGTCACGCCCTACCAGGGCGTGTACCTAGGGCGTGTAACCCAGAGGAATGAAGCAATTGGTCCGAAACTGCATTCCGTGGAAACTTAGTGTACACGCCCCTCAGTCACGCCCGTGACACACCCGACACGGGCGTGTACTATAGGCGTGTCCCCAGGTTCCGAGGAATCGCCGCAGCGCGCTCGTTTTTTCCCGCTCCACCGCCGCACCGAAAGTGTCACGCCCCAGGGTCACGCCTGACCCGGGCGTGACATATGGGCGTGTACTTCAGCAATTCCGCCCGTCACCTCCAGCATTCAATTTCAGCTCCCAAAGTCACGCCGCAAAGAACACGCCCCAGGGTCACGCCCTACCAGGGCGTGACCTGTGGGCGTGTACCGCAACAACTCCGTCAGAATTCAATTCCTACCCGAAAAAGTCGCGCCGAATGTGTCACGCCCCAGGGTCACGCCCGACCAGGGCGTGACCCGACCCGAAAAATTCTATAAATAGAGCCCAACTCCAGGGGTTTTAGGACAACTTTTCGCTTTGAGAGGGGAGATTCTGTCCTTTGTATTTCTGAACTTTTTAAGCATGTCTTTCCATTTTTAGTTCATAGCTCTAGCTTTATGCTTTCCCTGTATTAGCTCCTAGCTTGTTTCTGTAGTATGATGCTAATAATAGTGTAGTTTCCTTTTCATGTTCTTGTAATCTCTGGTTTTCAAGCTGTAAGATCACTGTTTCTCTTAATAAAAAGTGTTGTTTTCTTTTTCGTTCCTGCTCTATTTTCAGTATTTATCTTCTACTCATCCCCCTCTTCCACCTCACCATGATTAACTAATCCTCCATGTACTCGATCTAATTGATCCGAGGTTCGAGTGATTAGGTTATGATGCTTTGAATCTTACCTTTTCTTTTTAGGGTTTAGCTTTGAATTACTCTTGATTTATCATGGGTTGGAGGTATATAATCGATATATACTCTCCACCTTTGCTTTCATTCTGGGCTAGCCGAGAGGCCGAAAGTTTGAAATGAGCACTCAAGAGTAAAGGGAGTTGTTCGCACCCCTCGAGAGAGGCAGACGTTCAAATCTCCCGGATTGGAGTAAAATCCAATAGAGGGGTTCACCGCGTAAAGCGAGTTTTAGGCCTCCGATTTAGGCGAGAGTCGGTCGGACCTTCCTAAACTCAGTTAGGCACGGGCTTCGAGAGAAGCGTGTCAATATTCTTGGATCCTCCACGGTCAAGGACCTTTACCCTAATTAGCTTAGGTTTATTTATCGTATTTTTCTAACCACTCTTGCCGAGGTGATTTCTGATCGAGTGCATTTTCCCTTCATCGTTACTAAATTTAAGTTAATCGCTCTTTTAGCTCTCTTTATCTTTTCATGCAAGTAGTTCTCTTCATTTAGTACATTTAGTTTTCTTCTAAAAAAACCTTGTTTTTCCGTCGATAAAATAATAGATTTCGTGTGAGTAAGCTTACTCAACTGTTCCCGGATTTCAATACGACACTTGTGTCCCCTAGCTGCATTTCGATAGGTATACTTGCCTTGATGAATTGTTAGTTTGGTATTTTCTCCTTGCAGATATCTCAGAGACAATCACGATGCCACTCGAAAAGATCACTTCCCCCTCCCCTTTATCGATCAAATTTTAGAACGTTTGTCCGGGCACAATTTTTATTGCTTCCTCGACGGTCTCTCGGGATACTTTCAAATCCCTATCGCACCCGAGGACCAAGAGAAGATGACATTCACTTGCCCCTTCGGAACTTTTGCTTATCGTAGAATGCCTTTCGGATTATGCAACGCACCGGCCACCTTTCAGCGGTGTATGCTTGCTATTTTTGATAAATATGTAGAGAATATTATGGAAATCTTTATGGACGATTTTTCTGTTTTTGGCGACTCCTTTAATTTATGTTTAGAAAATTTGGAAAACGTTTTACAACGCTGCGAAGAAACGAATCTAGTTTTAAATTGGGAGAAGCGCCACTTTATGGTACGTGAAGGCTTAGTCCTTGGCCACAACATTTCCGCTAGGGGAATTGAAGTGGACAAGGCAAAAATTGAAGTAATTGAAAAGTTACCGCCGCCTATAAATATTAAAGCGATTAGAAGTTTTTTAGGGCATGCGGGTTTTTATCGACGATTCATTAAAGACTTTTCAAAAATTACTAAGCCTCTCACCCACCTTCTCGAAAAAGACACTCCTTTCGTTTTTGATGAATCATGTCTCGCGGCATTTGAATTAATTAAATCAAAACTTATAAATGCTCCTATTTTGATCGCCCCAGTTTGGGATTTACCTTTCGAAATCATGTGTGATGCGAGTAATCATGCGGTAGGTGAGGTTTTAGGTCAACGAATCGCTAAGAACTTTCATCCGATTTTCTACGCTAGTAAAACTCTCACTTCTGCGCAAGAAAATTACACCACGACGGAGAAAGAGCTCTTAGCGGTTATTTTTGCTTTTGATAAATTCCGACCGTATGTTACTCTTTCTAAGGTTATTGTTTTCACGGATCATTCCGCTCTGAAGTACCTCCTTTCTAAACCGGATGCCAAGCCACGTCTTATCCGTTGGATCCTCTTACTTCAAGAATTCGACTTGGAGATTCGGGATAAGAAAGGAGCGGAAAACTTAGCAGCTGATCATCTCTCTCGTCTTGAAAATCCCAATCTAGATCTTTTAAATGAAACTTGTATTAATGACTATTTTCCGGATGAGCGTCTTTTTACTATTTCTTCATCTCCTACCCCCTGGTTTGCCGATCTGGCCAATTATCTTGTGGCCCGGGTCCTTCCAAAAGAATACTCCACTCACCAAAAGAAGAAATTCTTTTCGGAGTTGAAGTATTATTTTTGGGAAGACCCATTTCTATTTCGCATTTGTGCGGACCAGGTGGTAAGGAGATGTGTTTCACGGGAAGAGGGTCACCAAATTTTAAAACATGTTCATGAAGGTCCGACTGGCGGGCACTATCAAGCTAACCGCACCGCACACAAAGTGCTTAGTGATGGCTTTTACTGGCCAAGCATATTTAAAGATGCACAAATCTTTGTGGGCGGGTGCGATCGATGCCAGCGGACTGGAAACCTCTCAAATAAAAATGAAATGGAACAAAACTACTTTCTCGAATGTGAAGTTTTTGATCTATGGGGCATAGACTTTGTCGGCCCATTTCCCTCCAGCTTAAGAAATAAATATATTTTAGTCGCAGTCGATTATGTTTCTAGGTGGGCAGAGGCCCAAGCTCTACCAAATAATGATGCTCGCGTTGTTGTCAATTTTCTAAAAAAATTATTTTCTCGCTTTGGTTTTCCTCGAGCGATCGTTAGTGATAGGGGAAGTCATTTTTACAACGCTCAACTCACTAAGGCTTTAGCCAAATATGGCGTTACGCATAAATTATCCACTGCTTATCACCCCCAAACTAACGGTCAGGTCGAGGTAGTCAATCGCGAACTTAAACGAATTTTGGAAAAAAACGTTTCTACTTCTCGTAAGGATTGGTCTTTAAAATTGGACGATGCTCTGTGGGCCTATCGGACAGCGTACAAGACCGCCATCGATTGTACTCCTTTCCGATTAGTCTATGGAAAATCGTGTCATCTTCCGGTAGAAGTAGAACACCGTGCGTACTGGGCGTTAAAGTTTTTTAATTTCGATCCGCACTCGGTCGGCGAGCATAGAAAAAACCAACTAAATGAGCTTGACGAGTGGCGAGCGTACGCATATGAAAATAATAAAATTTATAAAGAACGCACGAAATTGTATCACGATAAGAACCTGCGCCACCCTAAAACTTTTAAACCAGGCGATCAAGTTCTTCTTTTTAATTCGCGTTTACGTCTCTTCCCGGGAAAGCTTAAATCTAGATGGTCCGGACCGTTCACGGTCAAGGACGTTTTTCCTTACGACACTGTGCTACTTTCACACCCCGATAAGGGGGACTTTAAAGTTAATGGCCATAGACTTAAACTCTATTTCTCTAATGATTCTGTGACTCCTGCGAAGGAGAATCTTCTTTTAGATTCTTAGTTTTTTATTTTCTGATGGACATTTTTATTTTTGGACTACTATTTTATGAAACTCTTTTATTTGGTCTATTGTAATAAAAAAACATTATCGGGCATCTGCCCATGGGCTCTCTCTATTTTTCTTTTATTTTGCTCTTTCTACCGGAGGCCAATCAAGTCCATGATCGTGGTCACTGCTCCGCCGCTGCTGATATCAGATGGATCAAGTCATACCTGCTGACGATCAAGTACTCTAAAAAGCAAGCATGGGGGAGCGATATCCGCCTTCATCTCACGAACCCGGGGAAGTCCTGTTCTTATTTATTTACTTTTCCTGCATTTTTCTTTTTCTCTTCTTCTCAGTTCCCTTCTCTTTTTCTTTATATTTCCTTCATTGAGGGCAATGAAGAATTTAAGCATGGGGGGTCTAGTTCCTTTTGGTCTTTTCTTTCTGTTTTTCTTCTTTTAAAAAAAATTAATATTATGCTTTATATTAGTATAGTATAGTATGTTATGTCATCAAAATCCAAAAAATTATAAAATATAAAACCCAAAAAAATTAGAAAAACAAAAATTACTTAATTAAAAAAAAAATTGTGCTTAAATCGATTTGAAAAACAAAATCTAAAATTATTTCTATCTTTATTTTCATGTTTCTTCTAGTGAAGTGTAGGCCCGTGCGGTTTTTGTAGTTCTATTTAGATTTCTTTGAATTGGTTTTCTAAATTTATCAGTTTAACATAGCTTAGTTTTACTAGTTTCTTTTTCTTAAATATAGGCATCCAATTTTTAAGTTTTAAGTTAGCAATTTGTAGTTATGTCTTTTTATTCGGTTAGTTGCTTACGAATGGTTGCTAGGTAATGTTATCTCTTTTTCACTTGCGGGGTAGTCTTTCTTGGTGTCTAGAACTTGTACCAAGCTACTCTCGAAGCATTTGCGCCGTTTTTACGTTTTTTAGAAATGATTTAGGCCACCATTTGAATAGTTTGAGCTTTTCTTGCCCACCAAAAACAAAACCCTTGCAAAACAATTTTGGGCCTTTTCCTTTTTTCCTTGTTTTAGCTCCACCTTTCATTTCATTATATTCACCAAAGCCAAAAATCTTTTCCTATTTTTGCACTATAAATTTGAGCTTAAAAATTATTCTTTGTGGGAAGGGTATTATTTTTGAAATGAATAGGAAATTCTCAAGCTCATTTTTGGAGCTTTCTTATCCAATGCTATTCAAAAGAAAAAAAATTGAGAAAGAAAAAAAAATATATCATTACAAAATCAAAAAAAAAAATGAATGCAAAAAGTTTATGTTTGGCCAAGTTTATAAAAGAAAAAAAAATTTCATGGCCTTGTTTTTGTAGTTTCATATTGGAAAAATGACATACTCGTTATCTCTCATTTTTTTATACTATGTTTATTTTTGAGCTCACCTTGGTTTAGTGCCTAAAACCTTCATGTTTATCTTTGACTCCACTTCCTAATCATTTACCTAAGCCAAGTTTTAATGCCTAGTAGAAGTCCTATTGATCTTAGAACGTAAATTCACGTAGTGGAGAAAGTGTGAACGTACAAGCCTATGGCCACCATCATTGATGGATTTCTTTGGAGGTTATCTTGGAGTGTTTTAGGGTTAATGTTTATCTAGCAACCGAGTAGTTTGTTAATGCGCCGTTTATTTAGAACCTCTACTTTTGTTTTCCTTATTTTCATTTATTTTGGATGCCTTGTTTTAAGATTTAGAAATTAGTAGACTTTTCTTATGTTTTAATGAGATTTTTAGGGTTCCATTTTCAAATTTTCTATTGTGCACTTCTCACCCCACTAGTTGATAATATGAATATAAAGATAGTTTAATTTTTCATGTTTTGTTTTTCTTAACTATGGAACTTAAAAATTTATATATCTTTTGTTTTCTTTTTGCTCCTCCCTAGTTTTTATTTCTATTTACTTGAGGGCAAGCAAATGTCTAAGCATGGGGGAATTTGATGACTAGTTTTAGTCATCCTTTTTGGGGGTAATTTAGTATTCAAAATGCCTAATTTTATTTATATTTTATGATTGTTATTTCATGTTTTAATGTTTCTTTATAATATTTTAATTCCTAGTGTTATTAGAGTTTTTGATATAAAAATCTATAGTTTTAGTATAGGTCTTATGTTTTATGTTTACTAGTGTTTTGTTATGAATATAATTAATTAATAGTATGTTATGTTTGTTATGTTTAGTTTAGTTTTAACAACTAATATTATGTTACTTATTTGTGTTATGTTTTGTTATATGACTAATGTTATTATGCTTTATTTTCTTGTAGGTCCATGCTACATGATGCAACCATGCAGCCCAAGTTTCCCCTTCAAGTGAAACCCGAGCCTATTTAAATAGCCCAAAGCAGCCCTCAAGCCCCTAGCCTCTACCCGAGCCCATGCAGCCCTTAGCCTCTACCCGAGCCTATTTAAATAGCCCAAAGCAGCCCACCTAGCCTCTACCCGAGCCCATGCTGCAGCCCCCTCTTTCATATTTTACCATGCATGAATACATCCCACATGGCCGGCCCCTCCACTCTCTCTCCCTATTTCCCCCCCCCCTTCATTATTCTACATCCATTCCCCCTCTCTACTTTATTTTATTTCATTTCCATAAGCCACATTCATCCATGTTCCCTCCTCTCTCTCCTTTTTATTATTTTTCTCCACTCTTTATTACCATCCATCCCCCCTCTTATATTTATTTCATTTCTTTTAAATTTATATGCATGAATGTATCTTCTCCCTCTTCCTTCATTTAATATCATGCATGAATTCTCTCCACCTAATTAAATGCCATGCATGCACTCTCCCCTACACATGGCCGGCCACCACCCCTTGCCCCCTCTTCTTCATTCCATTCTAGAACCTTCTCCCTCATCTATAAAAAGAACCCATATCCCATGCTTTTGAGGGATTGGATTTTGGAGAGCAAGTGAAGTGCTAGTTTAAGTGGAGAGTGCTTGTGAGTGTTAGTTTTATTATTGTATTAGTTTTCTTTTCAATTAGTGCAAGTTTTTTTTCATTAGTGCAAGTTTTCTTTATAGCATAGTCTAGTCTTTTTAATATTGTGTGTACTCTTTTTGTTTGCAAGTAATGAAAATATTTCTCTCTTATTTTGTTTTATCTTCCCTTTCAATTATGCGTAGCTAATTTCCTATAGCATTCGATCGTGAGGATCCATGAAGTGAGATGAGAGTTTATTTTCTTTCTTAGTTTTATTTTTGTTATTTCATGCTCGATCCTTCTTTGATTTATTTTTTTGTCGATTCCGTATTTCCGGTATACGGTAGTAGGCTTGGGATCTCATATTTGAGTAGCCGAGAGGCTCATGAATGTGAAAGATCACTCAAAGAAGGAAGGAGTTGAATGCAATCCTAGAGATAGGACGACGTAAATCCTCCGGATTGGAGTCAAATCCAATAGTGCGGATCACCTCGATAATGCAACTTTAGGCTTCTTTGGTTTGTAAAGAGATTTCGATCGAAGAGTCTATAAGTTAGGAGACATAATGCTCTAGCGAGATTGTCTTATTTTTGGATCCGTCACGGTCGAGTATGATTTGCAAAATTAAAACTATCTTTATTTTTATCTCTCTCATCTAATTTCATGGTGAATCATTGATCGAATGCTAGCTTTTTATTATAAGTTTTTCGTCTCGCAAGTTGTCTTTTGTTTTATTCTAAAAAAATTCTCAAATCCCATTAGTTTTCCGGTAGGATAATAGTTAGAGCGTGAGTAGAAGTAATTGACAGCCCCATGTTTAAATACGACCTTGGTACTACGATTCGACAGGTACGCTTGCCTGTTCGGGTTTTGGCCCACCAACGGCCTTACAAGAGTTTACTCAACAAATTAGTGTTTTACATACATCGGCTCGCAGGCCGGCCACACATGACAAAAATAAAAATAACAACTCGCTGTGGCCTTCGAGGGCCAGCTCAGCAACATGGGCTTCAGCCCATCTATCTGGTACTTGGCTCCGCAGCACCTGCAAGCAACTTTCCACCGCACGGTGGCAAACAAAATAACGGTCAGCCAAAGCCAACCAAATTATAACGACCCTGCCCCTTACTCGGGACGACTGTGCTCCTTCCCTGCATTTCATTAGCCCAGCTAAACAATAAAGTACAAACATACTTTGCCACAGGTGTAGGCTCGCACGGCCAAACACCCCGTGCACTCAGGGAACATTATCGGTGAATCTGGTCAATTCCGTGGTTTCACCACCATCCCCGGGATGACAACATTGTGAGCATTTTAGTCTTTCTGATCATAGTCCAAGACTCCTGAATATGCCAACGGTCAGTCCCTCTATGGGTCTCTAGTACCAAACCACATAGCCCAGGTCCGATTCCACTTTCCCTTTGCTCACACCACATAGTCACTTTAAGACGTACGCACGGGTCAAGCTTCTCTCGTATCCCAAAACATTTACAAACATCACATAACCCAATTATGTTCAAGGCTAGCTCCCCGGCTTCCAAGTTAGAAGAACTACATTTCCTCTCAGTTTTTTGGGTGGGCCTTGGAGTTAATCCCCAAGGATCCCTGCTGCAATCTACTATGTAGAAACCCAAAAACACAAAGCACGGAGTCTTCTCCAGCAAACCATACAATCTGCAGCATCACCGATCCAGACCAACACGTTCGAGTATGCTTCACACACAATGCCTATGTCCGTACTACGGTTCCGGACTCTATATGCAACACAAGGGGGACTATTCACATCAACCCCAAGGAACACCGCACACTTACGGGAGCGGGTTTCCTTATGAAAAAGGAGGAGAGCTTCACAAGATCAAGTAGAGAATCGTTACCCTTCTAGTTCGTTTTTGAGCCATGGGAATCTATCTGGATGGAAAGCTTTGCAAGGGAATTTCCTCCGTGGATCCGGTCTCGGTTCTCGATTCGGTGCTCCGATGCTCCGCCAGCGGCCGGAATCCTCCACTACCATCCTCGTTGCTCTCTCCTCTCTCAAACTCCTTAGAAAGATAAGGCTTAAGAGAAAATGAGGAAATAATCCTCCATTCCCGGCCTTAACAGAGCAGGAACACACCTGAGCCGTCAGATCTTATTTAAAGAAAACAAGCGGCTCAGATCCGCCCAAAATTCCTCAATCCTAGGCCGAACATGGCCTTGCACACGGCTGTATCCCAGGCCGTGTGCCCCGATCCAGGCACAAACGTCGAGCACAGAAAAGGACACGGGTCAAGACACGCCCGTGTCTCAACCTGACATGCCCTTGTCGTGTCCTGACACGCCCGTATCCTTGGGGCGTGTCACAGATAATCGCCACACCAACTGACACGTCTCTTGGGAACACGGGTGGTGACAGGAGTATGCACACGCCCTTGTCACGATTGACATGCCCGTGTCGCTGCCGTGTTTCCTGTCGTGTCCTTTTCTGGACACAGCCGGCCAACACAGGGAAAGACACGACCTTGGACATACCCATGTCCCAGGCCGTGTACCCCTATTAAGGCACCAAAAATTCCTTAGAACGCGACCGGTTCGATTATGATTTTCGGGGTGTTACAAATCTCCCCCGTTTAAAGAATTTCGTCCTGAAATTATGTAAAGGTACACAAAATTTAAATGTTACCTGAGTGGAATAACTCGGGTATTCCTCCAACATAGTCTGCTCTCGCTCCCATGAAAGCTCCTCACATCCACAGTTATCCCAAAGGACTTTAACCATTCAGATTTCCTTGTTGCGGAGTCGTTTGATTTCAAAGTCTTCAATGCGTACTGGCTTGACCTTTGTCGTCAACCCGTAATCAACCGACACTTGATCGACCGCAATGAGCTGCGAAGGCTCTTGCACCGCCTTCCGCAACACCGATATGTGGAACACATCGTGTAGCCCACTCAACTCCACTGACAACTTCAATCGATACGCTGCTTCTCCAACCTGCTCTAGGATTTCAAATGGTCCAAGGTATCTCGGACTCAGCTTCTTCAAGCGTCGAACCCGCGAGACACCCTTGAACGGCTTGATTTTCAAATACACCCAATCGCCAACACCGAACTCCACGTTCCTATGCTTGGCGTTATAGTATTTTGCCTGCCTGTCCTGAGCGATCTTCAACCGTTCCTAAATTGTACGTATCATTGAAGTGGCATCTTCCACCGCTTGATGTTTGAATAACTTCGACTCGCCTGTCTCCAACCAAGACAATGACGTGCGACACTTTCTCCCATACAAGGCGTCGAAAGGCGCCATTCCAATACTCGCTTGATAGCTATTGTTATATGCAAACTCCACCATGTATAGGTAATCTTCCCATTACTTTCCGAAATCCAGGACACACATGCGATTCATATACTCCATCGTCTTGTTGACCCTCTTGGTCTGACCATCCGTCTGTGGATGAAAGGCTGTGCTGAAACTCAACTTAGTTCCCAACAGACTATGCACCAGCCTCCAGTCACTCGACGTGAAGAGTCCATCTAGGTCACTAACAATACTGCGGGGCACACCATGCAATCGAACAATATTATCCACATAGAGTTTGACTAACTTTTCCATCGGATCTTCCTTCCTGTTCGGGATAAAGTGCGACACTTTTGTCAATCTATATAAGACCACCCAGATGGCGTTGTTTCCCCTCCGCGACTTTGGCAAACCATGCACAAAATCAAGAGAAATGTCGTCGAACTTCCACTCCGGGATAGGCAAGGACTTCAAGAATCCTCCGGGCTTTTGGCACTCCGCCTTCACCAAGGCACATGTTTGGCACTTGGACACATAACGTGCTACATCCTTCTTTAATCCTGGCCACCAGAACAACTTCTTCATGTCTTTATACATCTTTGTGCTCCCCGGGTGGATTGAGTACTTGGTATGATGAGCCTCGTACATCAACTCATCCCGAAGATTATCCGCACTAGGGACGCATAGGCGACCGTTCCTCCATAATAGTCCATCCTTAACAGCAAATTGGGAATTTCATCCATCCAAAGATTCATCTAAGATCTGCTTCATGGTGCTATCCTAAACCAAAGCCCGCTGAACCCTATCAGCTAGGTCATAATGCACCTCTGTCAAATATAATTTCGCCTCGGCACTAGTCTGCTTGTCGACGCAAGAGATCTCTAATGCCTCCAAATCACGGACCAAACTATCATCATGTACCGACAACCAGCTGGCCCACGCAGGAACCCTGCGGCTCAATGCATCAGCCACTGCATTTCCTTTCCCAGTCACATAATGTATCTCGAAGGTGTAGTCCCCCAGGAACTCCATCCACCTCCGCTGCCTCATGTTCAGGCCCTTCTGATGTAACAAGTACTTCAGGCTCTTATGATCGGTGTAGATATCGACCTTCACACCGTACAAGTAGTGCCTCCACAACTTTAGAGCAAATATCACGGCTGCTAACTCTAAATTGTGAACCAGATAATTCCTCTCGTGAACCTTCAATTGTCGTGAACTATCACGCTCCCATGTTGTAGCAAAACACAGCCCAAACCACTACCTGAAGCATAACTATAGATTTCAAACCCTTCGGTCCCACTCGGCGAACATAAAATAAGCACCGTGGTCAACCTCCTCTTCAATTCTTCAAAAGCCTGCTCGCACTCCAGCGACCACACAAACTTTTGATCCTTCCTTGTCAACGTCATGAGTGGTAGCACTATCCGTGAGAAGTTCTCTACGAAGCTCCTTTAGTAACCGGCAAGTCCCAGAAAGCTCCGGACTTCCGCCACTGTAGCTAATACAGGCCACTCCCGTATCGCCACTATCTTTGCCGGATCCACCGCTATCCCTTCTCCACAAAGAATATGACCAAGGAACGCTACTGAGGATAACCAGAACTCACACTTGGAGAACTTAGCATACAACTGATTCCTTCTCAATGTCTCCTACACCATATGCAGATCCTTGTAGTGATCATCCTCACACTGCGAGTACACCAACATATCGTCGATAAATACTATCACGAAACGGTTCAGGTACTCTCCGAATGTCCTGATCATCATATCCATAAACACGGATGGCGCATTGGTCAACCCAAACAGCATGACCGTGAACTCGTAATGACCAAACCACGTGCTGAACGCTGTTTTTTGGATGTCACTTTCCCTTACCCTTAATTGGTAGTAGTCGGATTTCAGATCTAACTTCGAATATACTGTTGACCCGACCAACTGATCAAATAGATCGTCAATCCTTGTGATCGGATACTTACTCTTTTCCGTAAGCTTGCTCAACTCCCGATAGTCGATACAGAGTCGCAATCTCCCATCCATCTTCTTAACGAAGAGGACTGGTGCGCTCTAAGGCGACGAACTTGGACGCACATACCCTTGCTCCAACAACTCTTGTAGTTGCACCTTCAGCTCCGCCATCTCTCTAGGCGCTATCTGATACAGAGATCGTGACACCGGTTTGGCACCCGGCACCAGCTCAATAGTAAAATCAATCTCCCACTGAGGAGGGGTTCCTGGGAGATCATATGGGAACACATCAGGATATTCATACACAATGGGAATACTGCCAAGACTTGGCTTAGGCGTTGAAGTCTACACTAATGTGACAAACAACTTTGCCCCAGACTGAACTGCCTTAATCACTTGAAGGGCCGACATCAAAATCTTACTCGACTCATTCATGCCCGCAAACGTAGTCTCCCGATCAGTATTCAGTCCCAACTTAACCTCCTTTCGGTTGCAATCAATGCATGCTCGCTGCTCCGAGAGCCATTCCATACCAAAGATTACGTCGAACTCCACCAACGGCAGTACCGACACTTGTAAGTCAAACTCCTGGTCCCCAATCCGTATCTTTACCACACAGATTCTATACATGCGCATTGAGCACCCATTGGGAAATAACACATCCAACTTGTCTTTTGCCATCGGGGAAGGGAATCCGATGCGCGATACGAATTTTTCGGATAATAAGGAATGCAAAGCTCCCGTATCAAATAAGGCTCTCGCAGGATATTCAAAATCAACACAAAGCCTAGCACCAATATTTATAAACTAACATATAAAAAGGTAACAACTACATAAAGTTAAACTGCTATAACTTAACTCATACCTGTCACCACGTCAGCTTGTTTTATGGCCTCTTGCAGACCAAGATTATATACTCTAGGCTGGGCTGGAGCATGGTGGGACGCGGTTGACTCCACCACCTTCCCTTTTTCTTCATATGTTGCTCTAAGCTTCCTCTCGGACTTTGTACGTCCGCTCCAACATTCACGTGCAAAATGCCCCATCTTTCTACAGTTGTAGTAAGCTCCTGTGACTCGACTTATGGTTGCCCCCGTCGCACCAGACGAAGGGACTGAGCTCGAAGTCTTCGGCTTCTTGTTACATCTGAGGAAACCTGACTTTGTATTCGACACTTTGAAATCTAACTTCTTTTCCCCTGGGTCCTTCTTCTCTTGCACTTTCTTCACGACCGTTTCCAATGACCGGGCTGAATTGACCAAGGCTAGGAAGCCCTGCGAATTAGGCCCAACAATGAGTAGTTGTAGGTCGTCACGTAGACCCTCATAAAATCGGTTGGTCTTCCGCTCCTCCTCAGTAAACGTAGCACCAGCATAACGACCCAACCGTGTAAACTCGTGGAGATACTCATCCACGCTTCTGTATCCCTCAGTCAAACCAAGGTACTGATTCTCCATCTCAAGCTTCTGAGCAGAGGATAGATACTTGGCCAAAAACAACCATGAGAATTCCTCCATAGGTACATTTGCAAGTTGCCTTCCCACTAAGAGGTGAACCTCCAACTCATCTGACCACAGCCTCGCCTCACCAGCCAATAGGAAGGTCACTATGATGGTCTTTTGCCACTCCTCAGTTAACGTAGCCATCAAGACTCACTTTATCGTAGAGATCCAATCCTCAGCTTGAGTTGGTGTGCCAATCCCGTCGAACGTCAGAGGATTAAAGCTCATTACATTCTTGAGCAACTTCTCTGTAGCCCTCCTTGGAGCTACTTGGTCAACTGTCACGTGTTCTACCACTCCCGGCTCTGCCACCCTAATCGGTTCTTGCTTATTAACAGGTCGTGCATGGTGCATTTTGTAACAACCCCATCCGTTCATATGGTATATTCTAGAAGGTCCGGCCGGGGCCCCACGAAGCCCTCTTTGGTGCCATAAGCTTCAAGCTAGCTTGAACGAATCACAAGAGCTTTTCCTCCGCAACGCCGGCTTCAGATCTCTTGTCGGTAAACCGCAGCACCACCGGTGATCAGCCCCCTTTCCTCCTCCTCCTTCCTCTCCCTTTCTCTCACTAGTAATGAAGAAAGAGAAGCCAAATATGAGAAATGAGATTTCTCTTCTCATTCACGGCCTTAAGGAAACAGGGAGGCAGTTCAGCTATTGGATCCCAGCTGAAGGAATGGACGACCATGATTTCACCAAAAAGTATAAATTTTTCCTGACACGGCCTGTGACACGCCCATGCCCAGGCCGTGTGCCTCAAGCGGTGGTCAACCGACCTATCCAAACCAGTGACACGCCCATGGGACACGCCCGTGTCATGGGCCATGTCACCCAACACGCCTCCAGACACGGCCGTGTCGGTGGCCGTGTGCATCGGCGAAAATAATCCCAAAATCGCCCGAGACTTACACGGCCTGTGACACGCCCGTGTCCCAGGCCGTGTACCCATACACGACACTAAGACACGCCCTAGCGCAAACTTTGTTGCGCTGAGTTCGTCGACCCGAATGGACACGCCCTGTGACACGCCCGTGTCACAGGCCGTGTTCACCCACTTCTCGACACTCGCCTACCACATCTCGACACTCGACGATCGTCGAGAAATATTCGTCGAGCACACGACATGGCCTTGGACACGCCCGTGTCCTTGGTCGTGTGCCTTCTCTCGACACATCGTCGAGCGAAAACGTCGACTGTTCCTCTCGACACTCGACACACGCAGGACACGCCCTGGGACACGCCCGTGTCCCAGGCCGTGTCACCCAAATATTGGCCTGCTGAGAAAATCGAGCTGTTACACATTTGCCCTGCAGGTTGGGCATTTATCATAGCAAAGACTGCTTCAGCCACCAATCTGATGGTTTCTACTGAAGGAGGTGTTGTAGGCATGCCATTCGGTGCACTACTTTTCGCAGATCGCGGACGTTCCGATTGCCCAGCACTGCTCCTAGCTGCCTATAATAGCATAAACCCTTAATTAGGCGACAAACAAATTGCTAAAAGCAATCATTGGAACACTCAGGTTCCTCAAAACAAGTGTATTTTTCATTCCTAAGTGGACATTCATGGGTTATTTTATGTTATAACGATGACGCAAATATATGTGCTCACCACCCCTTAAAAGAGTTCGACCATGAATTCAAATAAAGAAGACCGACACCTGGGCTCTGATACCAAATTGTAACACCCCCATCTGTAGAATGAGATATAACAGAAGGTCCAGCTAGAACCCGACACTATATACCATGGACAATTGGAAGGGCTATATAAGAATATCAAAAATCCATCAATAACTACTCACCCTAACACAGAGCATTGTAGCGGAAGCTTTTAAATAGTTGGAAAGAACCCATAATTAAATAACAACTATCATGAATGTCCACATACTACCATAGGAATGAAATAACAAATACACTGAAAGTACTTGGCCTTATGGACTTACAAGAGTTTACTTAACAAATTAGTATTTTACATACATCGGCTCGCAGGCCGGCCACACATGAGAAAAATAAAAACAACAACTCGCTTTTGCCTTCGAGGGCCAGCTCAGCAACATGGGCTTCAGCCTGCTATTTGGTACTTGGCTCTGCAGCACCTGCAAGCAACATTCCACCGCACGGTGGCAAACAAAGTAGCGATCAGCCAAAGCCGACCAAATTATAACGACCCCGACCCTTACTCAGGACGGCGATGCTCCTTCCCTGCATTACATTAGCCCAGCTAAACAATAAAGTACAAACATACTTCGCCACAGGTGTAGGCTCGCACGACCAAACACCCCGTGCACTAAGGGCACATTATCGGTGAATCCGGTCAATTCCGTGGCTTCACCACCATCCTCGGGATGACAACATCATGAGCATTTTAGTCTTTCTGACCACAGTATAAGACTCCCGACTATGCCAACGGCCAGTCCCTCTATGGGTCTCTAGCACTGAACCACATAGCCCAGGTCCGATTCCACTTTCCCGTTGCTCACACCACATAGTCACTTTAAGATGTACGCACGATCCAAGATTCTCTCGGATCCCAAAACATTTCCAAACATCACATAACCAGTTATGTTCAAGGCTGGCTCCCCGGCCGCCAAGTTAGCAGAACTACATTTCCGCTCAGTTTTCTGGTTGCGCCTTGGAGTTAATCCCCAAGGATCCCTGCAGTAATCTACCGTGTAGAAACCCGAAAACACAAAGCACACAGTATTCTCTGGCAAACCATACAATATGCAACATCACCGATCCAGGCTAAAACAATCGGGTTGGCTTTACACAAAATGCCTATGTCCGTACTACAGTTCCGGACTCTATATTTAACACAAGGGGGACTATTCACATCAACCCCAAAGAACACTGCACACTCACCGCACATACGGGGGATCAGGTTTCCTTATGCAAAATAAGGAGAGCTTCACATGCTCAAGTAGAGAATCGTTACCCTTGTAGTTCGCTTTTGCTCCATGGGAATCTATCCGGATGGAAAGCTTTGTAAGGGAATTTCCTCCGTGGATCCGGTCTCAGTTCTCGATTCGGTAATTCGATGCTCCGCCGGCGGCTAGAATCCTCCACTACCTTCCTCCTTGCTCTCTCCTCTCTCTAACTCCTTAGAAAGAGAAGGTTTAAGAGAAAATGAGGAATTAATCCTCAATTCCCGGCCGTAACAGAGCAGGAACAGACCTGGGCCGTCCGATCTCATTTAAAGAAAACGAACGCCTAAGATCCGCCCAAAATTCCTCAATCCTGGGCCGAACACGCCCTTGCACACGGTCGTGTCCCAGGCCATGTGCCCCAATCCAGGCACGATCATCGAGCATAGAAAAGCGTATGGGTCAAGACACGCCCGTGTCTCAACCTGGCACTCCCGTGTCATATCCTGACATGCCCGTGTCCTGACACACCCGTGTCCTAGGGGCATGTCACAGATAACCACCACACCAACCGACACGTCTCTTGGGAACACAAGTGCTGACACTGGTATGCACACGCCCGTATCATGATTGACACGCCCGTGTCGCTGCCATGTTTCCTGCCGTGTCCTTTTCTAGACATAACCGACCAACACAGAGAAATACACGGCCTTGGACACGCCCGTTTCCCAGGCTGTGTACCCCTATTAAGGCACCAAAAATTCCTTAGGACGCGACCGATTCGATTATGATTTTCGTGGTGTTACATGGAGCCCAAAGTCTAAGCATATAATCTTGACTATATGGGATAACGTTGGCAGAAATAATACACATACATCAAGATTTTATTGCTCTGTAGAGTGGAACAAATATTAGAAAAAGAGTCAAAAGGAGTAACCACAAGAGACACTACCCCATTGGACCACCTCCTCCTCCAAGGTATATTCCAAAGCCTCTAAGTTACTTTGAGAGACAAAAAAGGAAAGTAGCATGTTACAGTGACTGATGGTGAAAAGGAGCATGTAATGGAGTAGACACTTTTGGGGTTTACAATTATATTTTCCTGATGTAGGGTCTATTTTGAGTTCATTATATAGAATGGAATAATTACACTATACCTTATTTCTATTCTGTTTTTAATTTTGTTTATGTGTCAATTGTCAGGTCAGGTTCTGACTTCTTTAAATATGGGGAGATTGTTTGGAATATTGATCACAAAATTCCTGATTTGAAAAAGCCTACAAGGTGACAATAAATACATAATATATTTGATGGATATACTAGGTTTTGATTTGTTAGTAATAACTAAAAAGCATGGCTAATGTAGAGTTAGGCTTGTGGTCACCCAAACAGGATTTTGCCTTTGTAATCTCTCAAGGTGCAAAACTCATGTTGATCTATATCCTAATCATATATTAGACTTGTTAGTTTCAAAGAATAACTCAGCTGGATTTAAAGGGAATTGGTGTCAAGGACAAAGCTCTGCTACGTAAAATATTGACTGTATCAGCTGGATAATAGAAGTGAAATGTTGACTGCATCGTATAGATGTTATGTAAAGAAGTCGACTATTTTGTATGGATGTGAAGTAAAAAATCTTGACTACATCGACTAGAAGATAGAGGAGGAATACATCAGCTAGATGATTTTGGCTAAAGGATTGAATGATTGTATCAACCACATCGATTAGAAAGACACTAGAAGTCCCATATCGACTATATCGGCCAGAAGATTTTTATATCAGTTGGGCGCTGGAAGAAATCCGCAAATCACACACCTTTTTAAAATTCAATATGAATCTCGTCATTTGCTGCACCAATCCGGGGCTCTCATGTAGAAAGTTTTAAATTATATTTAATGCTTGATTCTACGCATTGGCGGTGGACTCCTTATAGAAGCTTTAAGGTTTCATTAATCGAGATATACAAGTATTGAAGAATTTATGCATTCACCTATTTTACTCTATGTTTTCTCTAGTAGCTAACCCTAAAGAGCAATCTTCCTAAGGCGCAATGAATCAAGATTTTCTAGAAGATTACTCTCTCGTCAAGAAGTTTTCTTGATTCAGACTCAACCATTCCAAGAAGATACTTTCCAAGATCTGATTCGGGAAGAGGAAGCATCATAGTTGTGTTTTTACAGAAGACTCAAGACAAGTTTCTTTTGAGTCAAGTGTCCTTGTAATTTTTCTTTCAACATTCTAAAATTGTAGGATCCTTTGGATCTAAGTGTGTTGTAGGATTCTAATTGGAATTTAAGTGTAGGATCTGTAGTATCTGAGGTATGATCTTTAGATAGGATCTGAGAATAGATATCTAAGTGTATGGATTGAGGTAGGGCTTTGTTTGCCTGAGTGTAGGTATTTTGTATTGAAGATTAAGGTAGGATCTCTATCGTGAGATTTGAGTTTTCGAGGGGTTTTACCTAGAATAACACATTGCTAGATAGGTGGTGTAGAGAGGGGTAGCCAAGTCATTCTTGGGAAACCACTATAAATCTCTGTGTGTTGTTTTTGTGTGCTCTACTTATTATCTTGTTAAAATATAAAAGAAACCAAAGAGCACACATCACACTTTTTACACCCCCTTGGTGTGATCTAAGTAACCCATAATAAAATTAAAGATAACTGAAATTACAGCTCCCACTAACTTAGTGGGGGTCATGGGGGATAAGTGGGCTTGACCAAAGTTAACCCCACTAACGCCATAATGGGAACTTCCCAGAACCACTATGCACATGCCACGCATTGCTGAACCACCACTGGACCTCCATCCACCTATCCCTGCGGCCATGAGGCGCCGTAGGGGGCCTCCAAACTGGCCGATGCATGGTCCACTAGCCATGCGGCGGTCCTCGGTAGCTCCCCCCCCGCAACTAGCCTTCTAACCAACATTAAACAATGCCTCCATCAAATTGCCCACTAGACACGCAACAATCCTTGATCACATGCCTTCCAAAGATGGCTGTAGGTTCACACAATTGTCCATTCGGTCGGCCGTTGCTTCCATACCGTACGGGCCTCTATCCATGCGACCACATGGACATATTCTCTATGCACATGCCATGACCATGAGGCTCCACGACCAAACTCCTGGCCGACCGTCGAGGCCTCAACTCCAGTAGGCCCCTGGGTCGACAAACCATAACCGACCAAACTGCCCCCATATAGGTGTATGTGGTCGAGCACCAAGTTGGCCCTCCATCGATCGTCTAAATCTGATTGCTGGCCTCCCTCGGCAGGACTCTCAGGCATCACCTAACTTCCACCATCCAATTATCATGTAACTACCCTGGTGTAACCACCCATCATGCAGGTACAAATAAGTAAACCCCCATGAGAGGTATATATATTGTAAATTTCCTCAGAATTTGTATAGTAAAGTACACAATATGGTCTACGTATAGTAAGTAATATAGTTATGGTCACTCATAGCCGTATTCATAACCGATGTGTGTATAAGTCATAAGTTGGTTATGGTGTGCGGATAACCACATACCACCTTAACCATTTTAACCACCACTTATTAACAGATGTGCAACCCATAAAATCTCTTAATATGGCCCCAATCCATCCTTTCATTCCATCGTTTCCACCTCCCAATTCACCTCCTATGTCCAAGAGAGCTCTAAGAAATCCTTCAAAGTTCCCCTTGCGTCTATGAAGAATCCTTGGAAGATCTTAATATATCATCAAAGATCTTTGATCTCCTTTAAGCGCATATTGGAGGTTCTGCCAGACACGTTCCGCCCTCCATGCACTTCCCTACGAATGTAGTGTACTATATATCCTACACTTAGTGGCAAGCTGGCCATTCAGCAGCAAGTCCCCCATTCCAGACTCCTCCACATGCAATTGGAGATAAGACATAGATTCTAAGATGAGCAGAACATACAACTATAAATTCTGGGCACCGGTAGAAATCTCCAAAGCCCCGGAGCGTAGAGCACCTCTATGCAAGAAGAAAGTAGTTAGCTCCATGGGTGGTGCCTTGTCACCCTTAGGTTCTCTCTCCTTGTTGGGAAAAACCCTTTTTTATTAACTTAACAAATTATATTATAAAATGATTTTACAACTAGAATTATTATCCATTTTGTATAAAAAAGGTAATATGATCATAGATATCTAAGGAAGTCAGTAAAGTTAAAGGCATGAGAAATGCACATAGGAATAGAGAAGAAATCAAGTCAAGTCAAAATGTATCGACTAGATGTCGATACACAAGCGACTAGAAGTTGATGTTACTTCAATTGGAAGTCAGAAAAGTAAGAAAAGATTAGTCGACACTACAAAAAGTCAAAAGCCGATGCATGCATTGATAGGATATCGACGCACCATCGACTACAAAATTGAGTTGACGGGATTTCATTTTGAAGGAAGATATCGACGTAAATCCTACATAATGCCGATGTAGCATCGAGTGCATCCTAGATGGAAATTCTAGAGAATTTTCCAGGAATATTTCTGGAAGGAATTAATGGAATTATTTCAAATAATTCTAGGTGTTAGAAGAAGAGATTGAAGAAAGGAATTCTCCTCCAAACCTAGAGTAATTTATATGGAAGGATTTTGATAATATATCGAACTAAATTGAAGAAGACTTGGAAGAAAAATATCATTATGTCTAAAGAAAGTTTCCATGGAGAGGAGAATTCAAAATTATTCTGGAATAATATACATACATTATACAAGAAGAAAAACTTGTGGAATGAAGAAAAAGATTTATAGAACACCAAAAGTCAACAATTGACTTCTTCCTTCTTCACTCTATCTTCTTTATTGCTACAACAACAGTTCTAAAAAAGACAATCCGAGAAGAATATTGGATCAAAAGCTCATAATACTTGTAACTTCTTCAAACATGGATTCATCATTATCAACAGGATCCAATACACTTAGTTCTAAATAGCCCCTAGATTCCTGCTGAGAGGACTCATCAAGAAGATAATTTCATATAATCTTCTTCTACCTTCTCTCATATTTTCTTGTACTAATTTAGTAAAGAGTTTGAAGAATCACTATTCAAAGGATTTAATCTAAGGTTTTGAGAGTCTCATAGTTATAAGACTCAATCTGGTGTTGGTTCAAGATCTCTTTATAAAAAAATCTAGTTGTTTTTTGAGAGTCTCTTTATCAAAAGCCTCAGACACTGGGATTGTTGGTGAAAACTTTGTCACCTAGTTATTCCACACACGATCGCTTACTGTGGGATTAGTCAGAGAGAACTCAGACCGCAACTAGCCAGTTATTAAACCTAGGCATGTACTGCAGACAAAGGGAGAGAGATGCAGAGAGGAAAAGAAGGGGTGTCACTGGCAGCAGAGAACACCAGACTGGACCCGCATCGGCGAAAAACTATCTTTCGACGGGCTTCTTCAATTATCTTGGGGAAAATTACAAGGTGTGTTGCGTCCACTCAGTGGTATGCGTGCATACAATGACTGAAAAAAGAAAAGAATAAAGCTTAGTGTCTGCACCTACAATGTGGCAGGTTATGGGCTAAGTCCGCTTATGGCCTCCAAACACCCCTGGTCCGCCCTTTTATACTAGAGGGTAGGTTATTGAATCATGTAGCGCCCTTAGAGGGGGGTGAATAAGGGTTCTTAAAATATTTAAATATTAAGAAGTGAAACAAATAGTTTCTTTTGCTACTCCCAGCGATAAGCATACTTCCTGTTGATAGTAATAGAAACCTAGATTAAATAATTAAAATCAGATTAAAATATTTGTAATTTGATAAATAAATACACAAATTTTATTTTAGAATGAGTAATAATTACAAAAGCATTCATCCAAATTACACTTGGGGTCGAGGCGATACTAAAAATTTTTATCCCCTTTTCTATACCGACCCTTATCCCCAAGGACCGACTGGTTCTAGCATATCTATCTTATATACAACCTCGAACTTCCCCTAGACCTACCCACAATCTAGTCACAACCTGTCACAACCCGCATTTTCTCAACGATAAAATCGTATCAGAGCTTGAGAAAACACGTGCCGTGATGCCATGTCGTGCAGGGGATAACTGCACACGCTCAGGCAAAACTCCACCCCTTAAATTTTAAGGAAAAATCGTTGATTAATTATGAAAGGAAAGCAGTTATATTGAAAGGCCGTATCCCTCGGCACGGTGGATCAGCTAGTCCATAATTAAAATATAAGTATACGCAGCAGAAAATAGTTTGGTTCAATTAAGTTGACACCCTAGTGAGCATAAGTGTCCCCGAGGGACAACTCATGTTATGCACGACTCTAAGGTGGATATAATAGATATAAAAAGGTAATCTTTTTACGCTAAGGAAATATAGTGACTTTGTTTTGTAATTATGCTATGCATGATATACATATAATAATGCTTTTAGGGTTTAAAATATCTAACATGCAACCTAGCAAAAATCCTTCCCAGAAGCAAGTAAACAACTACTAAAAGGCAAAAACAGCAGTTTAAGTTCATACCCAGCATCGCAAGAAGCCACCAGTGGGCGCCAACAACCTGACACGAACCCACTGGTGAGTATGTATGTCTATACAGAAAAGAAAAGAACTACCTCACAAAATCGGGATCAGCTGTCTCAGCTACCCAAGAGGCCACAAACCAGCCCCTCCAAAAGAACTAGCCGCTGAACCGGCTACAACCTGAACCTGAGGCATTCAAGAAAAGAATACCTCAGCAAGGAAATAATCAAAGTGTAAATAAAGCATTAGAGTTAAGAGCAAAAAGAAGGGTTTACCAACCCGACAACAAGCTGCTATAAGCAAAAGAAAGAGCATGACAGTAAGAAAAGCACTGTCTAAAGCACAGCAAAGCACACCAAGTGCGAGCAATAAAAACAACAAGCTCAACGAAAGAGTCTAACATTCCTAATACGTGGGTAAGTGGCAGTGGTCAAAAACATGGATCTGAATACATAACCAAATCAGATCCAACAAAAAGGGCTAAGGGGTCGCCAGTGGCAGCTTTAGGGTCCCACACACCAACCCAAACCGGGGCAAAAAGGCGGTGGCCACAGCTCTCCACATCAAAATCCACCCCTCGAGAGGCCACTAAAACTCCACCACCTGCCACAACCCAAGAGTCGGCAAGCAAAAATTTGCCGAACACCCAATACCACCCCCTAAAGGAAGGGAAAAGTCACACTAACAATCCTAGGGTACACATGAACTCAAGACAGAAATGTCAAGCCCACTCGACGCAGCGTTGAGTAAACTCCACTCACCTGACGCCTAAAAATACTTAGCCGCAAGTCCTATGCTGAGTGACGGCGTTGAGTGAGCTCGGCTCACTCGACGCTGTCCGCGCTTTCCACTTAGGGTAAACGTAAGTCTTGCTAAAATCGCAGCTTAAGCCCTCTCATGCGCGAAAACAGAGAGTTGGAGATTTAATCCCAACCCTCCGTTCCGTCCTAACTACTCGGAGCTACCGCAGCTAACCCTAAACTGTAACTAACAGCAACCTCACCCTAACTCTAGCTACCCACTGGACACTAAACATCCGACAAAAAGAGAACATTGATGAAAATTCCAGAAAAAGAAATGAAGAATCAGCACTTGATTAAAAGCTTGATGAAATAATTCAACCTGCTGCCCTAGGGAGGAAAAACAAGGAGAACAGGGCTTATGCACAAGAAATAAAAACAGATCATGGGTTAGAAATAAATTTGGCAAGGGCAAGGGGCCACTTGCCTCTACCTCTTCGGAAAAACAAACAACAGCCGCACCACGGCTTGGCTCCGGCGGCAAGATCGGCCACCTAGACGACCAAAGCTGAAACTTGAGGGAAGAAAGAAATCAGATATTTAGAAATTCCAGGAATCGAACCCTAGATCAAGAAAAACTTACATGGAAGGGAAGATCTAGCTGAGAGCAAACCGAATCCGCTATCACACGAGAAAAACGGGCTCTAACCTTCCCGAAATCGCCGGCCAAAACAACCACCGCCTCCTCTCAAAACCCTTCCGCTGGAAGCTCTCCAGACTCGGGAACGATGAAAATGAGGAGGAAAAGCAGTCCACGGCAACAAAAGATGATTTCAGGAAAAAAGTACGGAACACGCCCAAGACACGCCCGTGACACGGCCCGACACGCCCGTGTCACGGGGCGTGTACTCACACACTCGACGAACGTCGATCTCCACTCGACGAAAACACGGGACACGCCCCCCAGACACGCCCGTGACACGGCCCGACACGCCCGTGTCACGGGGCGTGTACTCACGCACCTACCCACTCGACGAAAGTCGATCTCCGCTCGACGAAGCAAGGGACACGCCCTATGACACGCCCGTGTCACAGGCCGTGTACCAACTCGAACACCGCCCGACGATCGTGGAGCGCCAATCGTCGAACAGAGAGACACGCCCTAATGTCACGCCCGTGTTCGACACGACACGCCCGTGACAGGGCCGTGTTCTCACTAAACACCGCCTGACGACCATCGAGCGCAGCTCGACGAACCGAAGTGGGACACGCCCGTGACACGCCCGTGTCACGGCCGTGTTCCTACAAAAAAACCTTGTCGACCAAAAATTCATCGACTGGAGAAACGGAAGCTCTACCCGAGCACGACACGCCCTGGGTCACGGGCGTGACCCAGGCCGTGTCACCCAAACTTACACAGAAAAAGAAACCTGCTAATACCTAGCCAACAAGAGACAAGGCACCTGCCTACAAGCTCAGCCACAACGGCCACGCACAGCACAGCAAACATTACAAACATGCAGCTAACACAACAACGCCGAAACGACGCGAAGGCAAACGATCTCGGATTTCGACCAAAACTCGCACCGTAGCTAAACAACCGAGCCACGAAAACAACGGCGAGGTCGAAAACAACATCCGACGATCGAACACTCGGGCTAACACCTCTCGAAGCCAAAACGCAAGCATTTCCCTAAGAGGCCCAACCGAGTCACCAAAACAGACTCCGGCTAGCTGGGGAAACTTGCCAACTGGCTACAACCAGGCTACACAAGGAACCTACAGAGGTAGGACCGCGCTCTACAACGGCGAAGTGCCGGAAATGCGTCATCGTAACGCCAATCCAAAATCAAACAAAACACAGAAAAACCGGGGGCGTTACAGCCACTCCCCCTAAAAGAAAGTTTCGCCTCGAAACTTTACTCACAACACTCCTATGAAGAAGGAGAGAGAAAGAGCCAGGAAAGGACTATATAATCATAAATAAAACAAAACATACCAGGCACAAGCTCAGGGAAACAGATGAGGGTAAGCCTCCCTCATAGCCGACTCCAACTCCCAAGTCGCGCTTTCTACATCCTGATTTCTCCATAAAACTTTAACCATCGGAATAGACTTCTTCCGCAGCGCACGAACCTGAGAATCCAGAATGCGGACAGGCACCTCCACATAAGAAAGATTCGGCTCCAACTGAGGCACAGAATCCAAAACCTGCCTGCCATTCGATACACATTTCCGCAGCTGACTGACGTGGAAGACATTATGCACGCCAGGGAAGTTTGCGGGCAACGCCAGCCTATAAGCTGATATCCCAATCCGCTCAACAATCGGAAACGGCCCCACGAACCTCGGGTCCAACTTCCTGTTCTTGCCAAAACGCTTGACTCCGATCAACGGGGAGACCTTTAAGAAAACGGAGTCCCCCACCAAAAACTCCAAATCCGACCTACGCCGATTGGCATTTTTCTCATATCTCTCCTGAGCTATCCGAAGCTTTTCCCGAATAAGCTTCACAGCAGTTTCCATCTCCTCGAGTGCTTCTGGACCCAACAAAGGTCTCTCGCCAACCTCAGCCCAAAACAAGGGAGTCCTGCAGCGCCTCCCATACAAAGCTTCGAAAGGAGCCATTTGCAAGCTTTCTTGATAACTGTTATTATACGCAAATTCCATAAGCCGCAAGCGCTCATCCCACGCTCCTCCGTGCTCCAGAACATAGCATCGGATCATATCTTCCACAATCTGATTTACTCGCTCCGTCTTACCATTGGTCTGGGGATGATAGGCTGTGGAATATCTCAAATCTGTACCCAACCCTTCTTGAAGGCTCTTCCAAAAACGAGACGTAAACCTGGAGTCTCGATCTGATATGATACTCACGGGTACACCATGCAATCTAATAACCTCATCCAAATACAGCTCGGCTATCTTCCTCATCGGATAATCGATCTTAAATGGTACGAAGTGAGCACTCTTCGTCAATCTGTCTACGATCACCCAAACTGAATCATGCCCTTTAGGAGATCTCGGTAGGCCTGTAATGAAATCCATCGAGATACTCTCCCACTTCCACATCGGAATCTCTAAGGGAGTTAGCTTGCCACCAGGCCTCCCATGGTCGGCCTTCACACGCCTGCAAGTGAAGCACTCAGAAACAAATCTGGCTACATCCTTCTTCATCCCATACCACCACGCAATCTGCTTTAAATCATAATACATTTTGGTAGACCCTGGATGGTAGGCAACACTAGATCCGTGGGCTTCTCTGCACACCATATTCCGGATATCTCCAACTGCAGGAATGCAAAACCTGCCACGATACTTCAAGGTACCCGCATCATCTATAGAGAAATCTGGTAATTCACCTTTCTCAGCTCGAAGGTACAAATGCAAAAGATCGGGATCATCTTTCTGATGCAGTCGCGTAAGCGCAATCCACGAAGGTTCTGCCACTGCCAAGCTACTCTGCGAATCGCAGCTTCCCACTGAAATGTCCATCAAAAGAAACTCTTCCACGAGACGCTCAGCGGAGAGATTGAAAATCTTTCCTGACTTCCGACTTAGGGCATCGGCCACCACATTCGCCTTACCCAGATGATACTGGATTTCAACATCATAGTCGGCCATATACTCCAACCACCGCCGCTGGCGCAGATTCAACTCTTTCTGAGTGAAGACATATTTCAAACTCTTATGATCCGTGAAAATCTTGCACTGCGCGCCATACAGCAAATGCCTCCACAATTTCAACGCATAGATCACAGCTGCAAACTCCAGGTCATGCGTAGGGTAATTCCTCTCATGAGTCTTTAGCTGTCTCGACCCGTACGCAATCACCTTCCCGCCCTGCATCAAAACGCAGCCCAGTCCGACGTGCGACGCGTCCACATATATATCATACTCACTATCTTCAGTAGGCAAAGGCAAAACTGGAGCTGAACACAACCTTCTTTTTAATTCCTCAAAAGCCTCCTCACACTTGCCATCCCATATGAAGGCTGCATTCTTCTGCGTCAACCTGGTCAACGGCGCAGACAAAGTAGAGAATCCCTCTACAAATCTCTTATAATATCCAGCCAAGCCCAAGAAGCTTCTGATCTCTTTGGGAGTAACAGGCCTCGCCCATTCCATAACAGCAGCGATCTTTTCTAGGTCCACCGATATTCCCTCCTTATTCACCACGTGGCCGAGAAAAGAAACTTGAGGCAACCAAAATTTGCACTTGTTCAGCTTGGCGTATAGCTTATGGTCTCTCAGAGTCGCCAAGACCAGTCGCAAATGCCGATCATGCTCCTCCGCATCTTTAGAATACACCAAAATATCGTCTATAAAGACAATCACAAACTTATCCAGGAAGTCCTTGAAAACTCTGTTCATCAGATCCATAAAAGCTGAGGGCGCATTAGTCAAACCAAATGACATAACTAAAAACTCAAAATGCCCATGACGAGAGCGGAACGCCGTCCGCGGAACATCTGACTCCCGAATCCTCAACTGGTGATAGCCCGAACGAAGATCTATCTTGGAAAACACGGCACTACCACGCAGTTGGTCAAACAGATCGTCAATCCGAGGCAAAGGGTACCTGTTCTTAATAGTAACCTTGTTCAGTTCCCTATAGTCGATGCATAGCCTCATCGACCCATCCTTCTTTTTAACGAACAGCACTGGAGCACCCCATGGTGAAGAACTCGGCCTAATGAACCCTTTTGCCAACATCTCATCCAGCTGAATTCGCAACTCTTCCAGCTCTCGCGGGGCCATCCGGTACGGCGCCTTGGCAATAGGACGCATGCCTGGCTCCAAATCTATAGCAAACTCGACATCTCGATCGGGTGGGAGACCGGGAAGATCATCAGGAAACACATTGGAGAAGTCACACACCACAGGGATCTCTTGCAAACACGGCACTCTAACAACAGCCCCTACCAGAGAGACCACACAGGCAGAACAACCAGAATCAAGCAACTTCCGAGCACGCACCGCAGAAATGACTGGAGACTCCTGGAGAGAATACCCATAAACGCTCCCTGGCTGACCGTTGTCCTTGACGAAGTCCAAGTGCTTACCCTTGCACTGGATCACAGCATCGTACCTTGACAACCAGTCCATGCCCAAGATAACATCGAAGTCCTCCAGGTCAATCACCTTCAGATCTGCCTTGGCTAGAAAATCCCCCAACAAGATCGGACAATCAAGGACACCCAGGTCCGTAACCACAGAGTCACCGGAGGGGAACTTAATGCAAAAGGTACCACCAACACGATCTAGGCCCAAACTGAACCGCTCCACGAAGGCTCAAGCCACAAACGAGTGGGTAGCGCCTGAATCGAAGAGAACGCGCGCCCAGCGGTTCTTTACCTTAAATCGTCCTACAAATAGCGCACACATCTAAGGAAACAAACGCTAAAACGAAAACTACAACCACAAAGGGAGCATAACGAAACGACTGAGGAGAAATCAAACCTGAGATAACCTGGGCCGAAGTCTGCGCTTCGTCTGCCGAAAGCACATTCAGCTTCCCCTTTCCTCTATCCAACTGCTGAGGCAGTGGCAAAGCCTGGAGGGGTACTGGCTGCAGAATAGGCTGGGACTGTGGGCACTTTGTCTTGAGATGACCCTTCTGCCCACACTGAAAACAGACCTTATCTCTCGACCAGCAACGGGCAGCCTCATGCCCCTTCCTTCCACACAAGGCACACACCAAGTCTCCTCTGGGAGCACCCTGAATTGCGTGTACCTGATCCTTCTTCTGCGCTCCAAACCTTTTGAAACACTTCTCAAAGGGGTGGCCTGGTCGGCCACAGAAACTACAAACCTCTTTGCTCCTCTTTCTCGAGACCGCATCGGGTTCCTGAGGGCTCTTCCCTCCACCGGACTTTCGCTTATCCTTCCACAACTGCTGACCTCTATTCTTGGCATTCTCAATGGCCTCAACCCTCAAGGCAGCTTCGACCACGCTGGCATAACTGACTGCGCCGTAGGCATTCGCTAACTGCTGAATGTCGCTTCTCAGTCCACCCAGAAATCGCTTAACTCGGTCTGCTTCAACACTCACCAGACCAGGAGCAAACCGACTCAACTTACTGAACTCAATCTCGTACTCACTGACCGTGAGTTTCCTCTTCTTCAAATGGAGAAAGTCATTCATCAGCCGGTCCCTCTCGACTGAAGGCAAAAACTTACTCAACAGCATCCCTTTAAATGACTCCCAAGAGCATCCTGCCACCAAGCTCTCCTTCTCCCTCAACCACCAATTCTTTGCTAAGCCCTTGAGCTGGTAGGCAGCGAGCATCACTCTCTGATCATCCGTAATCCCCGAATAAGAGAACATCTCCTCAATAGAAATCAGCCAGTCATCCAAAATCATGAAATCTGCTTGCCCATCATAAGTAGGGGGTCTCAGTCGCTGAAACTGGGATATAAACGCCATCTCCGGGGCCCCACGACCAAAGGCACGGGAGGAGCAGGAGGGGCAGGAACAGCTACCCCCTCGGCGGGGTCCGGAACTCTCGGGGCCTGTCCCGCCACCACTGCCACTAGGGACTGAATCTGAGCCTGCATAGCCACCACCTGCCTCGATAGGGTCTCATTACTCTGCCGCAGGTTTTCTACCAACGCCTCGCTCTGCGCTCCTGACGTCTCACCCTCGGATTGGGGGGTCGACCTCGTTGCAGGACGTCTCGCCATCCTATAATCGCACAAGCTTTAGACGAAACTTAGCCCAACAGCTAGAACAAAACTACCCGGTACAGACAAACACACTTAAATATGAACTTCAACCGCAAAACTTGCTCTGGGAGTGGTTTTTACCATGATGATGTTATGCTTAACTTAAGATGGTTCACCACCATCACACTAACTCAGGTGCCTAAACCATGAATGCATGTATTTGTATTTTTTTTTTACTCAAAACCATGTGTGTACATATGTCATCTTGCAAATCTTTAGCTCAACACGTTGTGCTTATGAAATGTTATGCTATGCATGATGTGCTATGCATTCTAAAAAAAAGCCTTAATGCATGCCATGGGCGGCGTACACATGAAAATGTTATGCATCCCATACTACATAACATTCCCATGCAACGAAAAAAGAAAACGTGCTAGCCGCATTCATGTGGTGAGGTTATGCATCCCATACTACATAACCCTCACATGTTGCCTCCTATGGTGGATCCATATACAAACACATATTATGCACCCATACTACATAATATGCCCCGTATACTTCTTTATGCTCATGAGTGTAGTGTTCGTGCTTTAGCCAAGACGTGCTGATGACATATCGGTGTGTGTATGGTATGACGCTAACCACTAATGCAAACAAGGGAAAGGTTGCCCGACCATTTGTCAAGCAACCTCCCTCTGATACCAACTGTCACAACCTGCATTTTCTCAACGATAAAATCGTATCAGAGCTAGAGAAAACGCGTGCCGTGATGCCACGTCGTGCAGGGGATAACTGCACACGCTCAGGCAAAACTCCACCCCTTAAATTTTAAGGAAAAATCGTTGATTAATTATGAAAGGAAAGCAGTTATATTGAAAGGCCGTATCCCTCGGCACGGTGGATCAGCTAGTCCACAATTAAAATATAAGTATACGCAGCAGAAAATAGTTTGGTTCAATTAAGTTGACACCCTAGTGAGCATAAGTGTCCCCGAGGGACAACTCATGTTATGCACGACTCTAAGGTGGATATAATAGATATAAAAAGGTAATCTTTTTACGCTAAGGAAATATAGTGACTTTGTTTTGTAATTATGCTATGCATGATATACATATAATAATGCTTTTAGGGTTTAAAATATCTAACATGCAACCTAGCAAAAATCCTTCCCAGAAGCAAGTAAACAACTACTAAAAGGCAAAAACAGCAGTTTAAGTTCATACCCAGCATCGCAAGAAGACACCAGTGGGCGCCAACAACCTGACACGAACCCACTGGTGAGTATGTATGTCTATACAGAAAAGTAAAGAACTACCTCACAAAATCGGGATCAGCTGTCTCAGCTACCCAAGAGGCCACAAACCAGCCCCTCCAAAAGAACTAGCCGCTGAACCGGCTACAACCTGGACCTGAGGCATTCAAGAAAAGAACACCTCAGCAAGGAAATAATCAAAGTGTAAATAAAGCATTAGAGTTAAGAGCAAAAAGAAGGGTTTACCAACCCGACAACAAGCTGCTATAAGCAAAAGAAAGAGCATGACAGTAAGAAAAGCACTGTCTAAAGCACAGCAAAGCACACCAAGTGCGAGCAATAAAAACAACAAGCTCAACGAAAGAGTCTGACATTCCTAATACGTGGGTAAGTGGCAGTGGTCAAAAACATGGATCTGAATACATAACCAAATCAGATCCAACAAAAAGGGCTAAGGGGTCGCCAGTGGTAGCTTTAGGGTCCCACACACCAACCCAAACCGGGGCAAAAAGGCGGTGGCCACAGCTCTCCACATCAAAATCCACCCCTCGAGAGGCCACTAAAACTCCACCACCTGCCACAACCCAAGAGTCGGCAAGCAAAAATTTGCCGAACACCCAATACCACACCCTAAAGGAAGGGAAAAGTTACACTAACAATCCTAGGGTACACATGAACTCAAGACAGAAATGTCGAGCCCACTCGACGCAGCATTGAGTAAACTCCACTCACCTGACGCCTAAAAATACTTAGCCGCAAGTCCTATGCTGAGTGACGGCGTTGAGTGAGCTCGGCTCACTCGACGCTGTCCGCGCTTTCCACTTAGAGTAAACGTAAGTCTTGCTAAAATCGCAGCTTAAGCCCTCTCATGCGCGAAAACAGAGAGTTGGAGATTTAATCCAAACCCTCCGTTCCGTCCTAACTACTCGGAGCTACCGCAGCTAACCCTAAACTGTAACTAACAGCAACCTCACCCTAACTCTAGCTACCCACTGGACACTAAACATCCGACAAAAAGAGAACATTGATGAAAATTCCAGAAAAAGAAATGAAGAATCAGCACTTGATTAAAAGCTTGATGAAATAATTCAACCTGCTGCCCTAGGGAGGAAAAACAAGGAGAACAGGGCTTATGCACAAGAAATAAAAACAGATCATGGGTTAGAAATAAATTTGGCAAGGGCAAGGGGCCACTTGCCTCTACCTCTTCGGAAAAACAAACAACAGCCGCACCACGGCTTGGCTCCGGCGGCAAGATCGGCCACCTAGACGACCAAAGCTGAAACTTGAGGGAAGAAAGAAATCAGATATTTAGAAATTCCTGGAATCGAACCCCAAATCAAGAAAAACTTACATGGAAGGGAAGATCTAGCTGAGAGCAAACCGAATCCGCTATCACACGAGAAAAACGGGCTCTAACCTTCCCGAAATTGCCGGCCAAAACAACCACCGCCTCCTCTCAAAACCCTTCCGCTGGAAGCTCTCCAGACTCGGGAACGATGAAAATGAGGAGGAAAAGCAGTCCACGGCAAGAAAAGATGATTTCAGGAAAAAAGTACGGAACACGCCCAAGACACGCCCGTGACACGGCCCGACACGCCCGTGTCACGGGGCGTGTACTCACACACTCGACGAACGTCGATCTCCACTCGACGAAAACAAGGGACACGCCCCCCAGACACGCCCGTGACACGGCCCGACACGCCCGTGTCACGGGGCGTGTACTCACGCACCTACCCACTCGACGAAAGTCGATCTCCGCTCGACGAAGCAAGGGACACGCCCTGTGACACGCCCGTGTCACAGGCCGTGTACCAACTCGAACACCGCCCGACGATCGTGGAGCGCCAATCGTCGAACAGAGAGACACGCCCCAATGTCACGCCCGTGTTCGACACGACACGCCCGTGACAGGGCCGTGTTCTCACTAAACACCGCCTGAAGACCATCGAGCGCAGCTCGACGAACCGAAGGGGGACACGCCCGTGACATGCCCGTGTCACGGCCGTGTTCCTACAAAAAAACCCTGTCGACCAAAAATTCATCGACTGGAGAAACGGAAGCTCTACCCGAGCACGACACGCCCTGGGTCACGGGCGTGACCCAGGCCGTGTCACCCAAACTTACACAGAAAAAGAAACCTGCTAATACCTAGCCAACAAGAGACAAGGCACCTGCCTTCAAGCTCAGCCACAATGGCCACGCACAGCACAGCAAACATTACAAACATACAGCTAACACAACAACGCCGAAACGACGCGAAGGCAAATGATCTCGGATTTCGAACAAAAATCGCACCGTAGATAAACAACCGAGCCACGAAAACAACGGCGAGGTCGAAAACAACATCCGACGATCGAACACTTGGGCTAACACCTCCCGAAGCCAAAACACAAGCATTTCCCTAAGAGGCCCAACCGAGTCACCAAAACAGACTCCGGCTAGCTGGGGAAACTTGCCAACTGGCTACAACCAGGCTACACAAGGAACCTACAGAGCTAGGACCGCGCTCTACAACGGCGAAGGGCCGGAAATGCGTCATCGTAACGCCAATCCAAAATCAAACAAAACACAGAAAAACCGGGGGCGTTACACAACCACACACTGCAAATTCACAGATTCTTAGCAGGAAACTGACATCTATATCAGATGATTGTTCCCCATAAGTCTCACACGACCTAGTCTCCCTTACCTGTGGTGTATTCTTAACTTGACAGGAATAATGAAAAAGAAAATACAACATAATATGAAGAACTCCCTCAATTTGTTGGACTAGTTGATGAAAAGGTATGGTTGATCCATTGTCAAAGTCCGTAGCCTTCAAGAGTGTTGAGTGGATTTCTTGATGGTAAGAGGAGGTTCTTACAGAATAAAAGGTGTTCTTTTTCTGGTCGTGACCTCCAAGTGGTGTCTTGAAGTTGCGTACTACATCTGGAGGAGGACTATTCTTTTCATATGTTCGAGAACTATCGCCTACAGTAGCAGTACCGCCCGATGATAACAATATTAGACAGCCTGCTTCATCATTTAGAAATCTTTATCTTTCGCAACCTCCATTTTAAGAAACGTTTCACTCCATTTTAGGAAACTTTCTATCTTCATAATCCAGCATTTTTGGTGTCTAATTTTTCCAAAAATGAACCTTCGATACAGATATCGCCTGGCGGTAGCAGTACCGCCTGGCGTAGTACTTTCCTTCTCAAGTAGTTTCCTTCTACGACTGAGTACTATCGCCAGCGAGAGCGATAATTCCTGCGGTAACGATACCGCCTACGGTAGCAAAAGAACTTTGGCTTCTTTTGACTTTTTGATTTGTTCATCTATGGGGTACTTATCCCGCAGTTCATGCATCCTGTAAAAACATAACAAATGTGATCAATTACAAACTAAGATTTGTTATTCTCATACCAAGAGATGTTGGATGCATGTTCCAACAAACTCTCTCTTTTGATAGTAATAAATCCATTATGAATGAAAATGCATAAGAAAAATGTTTATGTTTTTTTTTGTTAATAAGCATATGAGCATACTCCCCCTGGATGGATACTCCCCTACATAGATGCTTTCTAGTTTGTGCTTGCCTTAAATGACCTATTTCTTCAAATTTATTTTCCCCCTTTTGGTATTATAAAAAGAGGGTGGGGTCGGGTTCTTTTTCAATTATATTCTCTTCCTTTTTAGATGTAGAGATGATTTTGAGGATACCACAAAAGTATTTTTTGCAACGATTAAAATGTTTTGAAGCAATTTTGAGTGAAAACATCTTCGAACAATTTTCAATAAAAGGTCAGAATTAGAGTTATAATTTTAAAAAATTATGTTTTAGAAGTGACACAGGAATATGTCCTTATTTGAAGATGACACAACAATGATTTTGAAAACTACAAACCAAGAGATGTTATTTTAAACAATATTTCAAAATATGATTCATTTTATCTAAAAAAGATATCAATAACAATGTTGGGAAATTTTCCAAATCAAGCACACTAGGAACATTGTTGAGATCATGTGTTTATATCTAATGTATTTACTAACAATTATAAAGAGGCTATATAGGTGTGTGATAGAGTCCAATTCTCATGTGTAGAAGTGTTATGCAGGACAATAAAGTGTACAAAATTGTGTTTTGATTATTCATACCTATGAATAAATTGAAAATACACGACATGTGTAAGGAAATATGATTAACATTAAAATATATAGATGGATTTACTTTCACACAAAGTCAATGCACATAACAATGAAGTATAACTCCCAAGGTGCTCTGCATACACATTACTTATTATGACTTATTAGGGAGCAAAGTAATGCTTCGGGGGATCGAATTTTTGTTTGAATTTATATATATATTTTTTGTGATCCTGTGTACACCAAGTGGTTTTTGTTTTGATTGATTGCTATAAGATACTTTAAAATTCTTATTCCAAGGTGCTTAACCTCATAAGGCTTGTTAAGACTTATCAGGAGAGTGAGTAGTGTTTGGTGGAGAATCCTTGCTAGTTTTACTTATTATTTTTTGTTGTTTACTAAGTGCTCCGAATTCACTTATTGTGAAAATAATAACATAAAGTTTTTAAAACCACCTAGGAACATAAATAGTGCATGAACAAAAAATTTGCATTAGTCAAATTAAAGGGTGTATAGGCAATCTATTCATGTATTATAATATTTTAAGATATTGACATTACACAATTATACAATTTTGATATTTATGTTATATATAGGAAAATCAAAGAAGTGCATGTAAGAAACTCATTATCAAACATAAAATATTACTCGTACTTACTGGCATGCTTACATATTCCCACGTAAGTGCACTATAATAGTTTCTTGACATGTGAAAAGATATTTTTAAGGCATGCTAAACCAATACAATGTTGAAAGTTTCTGACAAAAGAAATTAAACATTGTGATTTATCGAGAAAAGATAAGAGTAATCACCCTTTGAACGTTTGTTACACTAGCACAATAGTTTTCTTGAAACTTTTTTTTTTGATTTTGTAAAATTCATAAACAAACATGAGAAGCGTATTTTTAGGTGTTTTTCTATTTTTCAAATTTTGTTTTTTTTGAAATAAAAGAAAAAACACCAAATAATGATTTTGATACTTTGCTGTAAAGAATATGATAGTAAACAATCAGTAGGAAAACAAAAAGGAAAAACTAACAAAAAATGGATTTTTAGACTACTGCCAGCGGTATCACTACTGTCTGGCGATAGTAACACAAATTTGGTTTTTTTTTACATAAAAATCATGTTTTCCATTATTTTTGCTTTCAATTTTTCATGATTATGTTATTTTAGCACGAGGCCTATCTAATGGTGCAAAGAAATATAGAAAATCTAGCAAAAGTTGTGGATTTTAATTATTGATGTCCAAAACCCATAATTCTAGCCTAAGCATGGTAAATCGCGCATCTGAGAGAGGTTTGGTAAAAATTTCTGCAAGTTGTGAGTCAGTGCCTATGAAGTTTACATGAACATGTTTCTTTTTTATATGATCCCTGATGAAGTGATGACATGTGTTGATGCTGAAAATGCGAGCTTCCGCTGGCTTGCTCGAGAGTAGAGCACGTTCGATTCGGGATGCGGGGAAAGAGGAAAGGAGGATGTTGATCCAGTGCAGAGATGGCCGGGAGGTTGATCAGGAACTGCCAAGCAGATGGTTACTTTGACAGTTGGGTTTGTAGATTGATGCCGAGAGAGGTGAGTTGAGAAGAAGAGGGGGCCACTGGCAGCGACAACAGCAGAGTTCGCCCGCCGCGGCTTGAATGCCACTCCTGCCACAAGATTTCCTTTGATTTTTAATTGATATTACATCTTGAGATTGCACCTTTACAAGGAAAGAAATTAAATGGTGCAAAGGGGGAAGCTGGCGACTAAAGGGAAGACGGTGTCAAAGGCCGCACATTTTGATAAAGCAGGTCGGCAGACTGTATGGTAAGCTGATCCCGCAGTTCGCTACTCAAGGCCTAGCGGACTGCGTGATCAGGTTGAGAGGGAAGCTGAGTTTGCTGAAGCCAAGGCAGGCCGTAAGGCTTGACAGTGGAGGTCACGCAGACTAAATGTTAGAGTTTGCAGGTTTGTTGTCCCCGTTGGTCATTGACTGTCGCATCGACTGTGTCCCCTACTGAGAGGTATGGGGGTCTATTTATAGGCCTGAGGTGGTAACGAACTAGGTAACGTCACCCCTGACATGTTAGCAAGTTGTGTGAGTAGAGCAATGAGTCCGCCGAGTCCGCACTATGCAATGCGATTTGGTACTTGTCCACCTGAGTTGATCTGCTGTTGGCGGACTAGCACGATTCTGCATCTACTGCCTTGAGAAGGAGCGTGTTAGGAAGGTGTTCTTGGAGGACTGCCGAATGAGTTCGCAAGTGCGTGGTGAGCTGATTTATGTAGGTCGTCTTCTGCTGGAGGCTTGTCGTTCCTCCTTGGCGACAAGAGCTTGGAGACCTGGCAGACTGAGGAGGCAGGTCGCATATGCTGGAAAGGTGGAGCAGGTAGCTGCTGCTGACTGGAGGCCTGGAGGCGGGTTGACATTGCTGTCTGAAGGTGCACTGGAGTTGAGTCCACGCCGGTGTCGTGCGGCCTGATGTAGTCCTGTTTCCAAGCCCTCAGATGAACCGAGGCCGAGTCTACCCACTGCTGGCATACAGAAGGCGCAGGTCACCACTGCTGACTGGAGGTCTTGAGGTTTGTACCACTGTTGATGGTGGGCAGCCTGGAGGCAGGTCGCCGCTGCTGCCTTAGCGGCGAGCTGGCTGTCTGAAGATAAAGTCTTCCCCCTGGTGGAGTAAGGAGTACTGCGCAGTTAGCCTAAGATAACCGCGCGGCCTGCGGAGATGAGCTGCGAAAGCAGTCCAAACACCCATAAACTGCAGTTGCTGCCCGACCAAGACGGTCAGACAGTGGAGACTGCCCTAGCCGCACAGCCTGAGCGGACAAAGAACTATGTCCGCCCATCCTAGAGGATAGGTCGCGACCTCCTGTAGGAACTAGGAGCAGACCGCGACTTGCATGCTAGCTACATAGGGATGGATCTTAGATTTCTAGGTCAACATAAACCCCACATTTTTTTAGTCCCGAAGGGAACTTCGAAAAAGTAGGAGACCTACTAAAATCATGATCCTCCCCTTATAAAAGTAAGTGGCAAAGAGAGATAAAACCTGATGTCTCTCCTCAGAAAATGTTTGCCAGCACCTATCTTTTTCCTACAAAGGAAAAGTTAATATGGGTGAAAAGAGGCACATCTTGTATGTACCTGAGTTGCTTATGCAAAGCAAAGAAGACTTGAATGTATTCCGTCGAGTCTCTGCAAAGTAGAGATGAGAGGAGGTACAGAAGAAAAATAACTTGCAAGTACCTGAAAGAAACTTGAAAGCACCTGTTAACCTCTGCAAAATAAGTGTAAGCAGTGGATATGAAAGAAAACTATGTTGCAAGTATCTGAAGGAGACTTGCAGATACCTACAAATCATTGCAAAGATAAGGGTGATAATTTGATATGAAAGGAAGGTAAGCTACAAGTACTTGAAGGGAACTTGCCAATATCTGCTAATCTCTGCAAAAAGAAGAGTAAACAACAGATATGAAAGAAAACTAAGTTGTAAGTACCTAAAGGGGACTTGCAAATATCTGATGATCTCTGCAAAAGAAGAGTTAGAGACAGATATGATAGGGAAACAAGCTACAAGTACCTGAAGAGGACTTGCAATTATCTGAAAAAAATAACAAGAAAATGGTTAGAAGCAGATATGACAAAAACGTAAGCTGCAAGTACCTAAAGGGAACTTGCTAATATCTACTAATCTCTGCAAAAAGAAGAGTAAGCATCAGATATGAAAGAAAACTAATGTGCAAGTACCTAAAGGGGACTTGAAAATATCTGCTGATCTTTACAAAAGAAGAGTTAGAGGCAGATACGATAGGAAAATAAGCTACAAGTACCTGAAGAGGACTTCCAAATATCTGCTAATCTCTACAAGAAAAGAGTTAGAAGCCGATATGAAAGAAAAGTAAGTGAAAAATGCTAGCAGAAGCTCGCATTTTTCGCATCGACATTAACATACGACCTTTAGATCTCGAACAAACAGTGAAAATCAATGGTTACTCATGTCAGACCATCAACCAGCCGAGAACCTTGTTCCTTCAAGTGCTTGTGAAGGTTCTCTCTGGGAAGCCTTGGAGCAATCGCGCAGAGAAACTGCCCAACATTTTCAAGCAATCAACCATACTCTAGTTGGTATCAATCGGCGATTAGAAGCACAACCTGCAGTAGCGCCGGTTCCTCCAGTCAACCAGACACCTTTGATAGAGAACCCGAAAGTCAATTCACCGGCCTACCTGCCAGTCTATCCTCTTGTTTACCCACCAACCTTTCCGCAAGGGCCTGCAACCTCTTTGTGGTCTCAAAATGATTTGTACATAGCTCGTCAAAACTACTTCTGGGAAGCTTCCCGGGGAAGTCCAGCAAGATTTCTAAATTTTTAGGGAAGTCATCCCTACTCTTCAGCTCTTGCCTTTGCTCCTCCCATAATAGCTTTTCACATCTATCCACCCACTCCTTTTACAACTACAACTTATGCTCCCATTTTCCTTATATTCCAGGAGAGCAGGAGGAGTCGTCATCGTTTTTAGAGAATGTTCGACATGAACCAACTCCAGTTAACTTCAAAGAGCCGCGATTGCCAATTTACACTAGAGAAACTGATCCAATGAAGCACCTTTGTGCTTTTGAATCAATCGTAGCTCTCAGCACCCTCTTAGATGCCACCTAATGCAAACTCTTTATAACAACCTTTTATGGGAAAGTGAGAGATTGGTTCTATGGGCTGCTTCCTCAGTCCACCACTTCCTTTGCTGATCTGTAGGGAGAGTTTCTGCTCTGGTTTTCTACTTCAACAAAGAGAAAGGGCGGTCCAGAAGCCCTCTTTGAGATCAGACAATAAGAGAAAGAAACTTGGTATCATTTTTTGGATCGTTTCAAAAAAGAAAACTTGAACATTGAGATCGTCAATCAAGAGATATATCCAGTGGCTCTTATGCATGGTCTGCGAGAGGGACAACTTAAGTTTGAGGCTAATATTTAAGCATAAAGAACATATCAAGAGTTGATTAGCTTAGCCAACACTTACATTCGAGGTGGGAAGAGCAATCCCAGTTTCATCTCCAGGCTTGTAGCAAAGAAATATTCTTCTTCTTCTTAATAGTAACCTTCGAGGTCTCCTTGGAAAGATTTTCCATCCCAAACAAGGAAGGGAATAAAATTTCAACGTCATTGACACTCATTCCAAGGACAGGATCACTTACAAGGTCAGATATTACAATTTCCAGCCCCACCTTCTTATCAAGCACAAGCTCCGCTAGCAGCTTCGGTTCATGAACTCCAGGATGAAAACTTGTTTGAGTTCGAACTGGATGTAGCCATTCAGGAAGTAAGCCAAGTTATGAAGGGTTAGCTAATTATAAGAGGCCTTACCAGCCGGCAGATCAAAGATCAAGAGACTCAGATCCGTTCTCTGAGTTTCACAAAGAAGGAGGGAGGTCAACTGAAAATTGCCGAGCTCTTCGCCAGTTGGTAAAAAAAAATTATGAAGCAAGGCAAATTCCGTGAACTCTTTCCGAAGTGTGATCATTCAGATCCATCTACTTCAAAGGGCAAAGAAGTAGAAAATCCCTCTCTGGTCTCAAAGAGGGCAAACCAAGTCAGCAGCATCGACATCTGGGAAACCGTTGATGCCAACGATGAAGGACCCTTCAGATACATTTTCTGAGCTGAAGGAGAATAACACAATGTCCTCAAAGCTCATCACAAATCATTACAGGTTGTTTTTACTTCACATTCTACAAACATTTCTTCTTTAAAGCACTTTTAAGTGTCTCTTACGTTCATTTCAATAAATTTTACGTTAGAGATCGTGTACTGACACATTTCACTTTTTGGAGTGCTTCCTACTCTATTTTCTCTTTGTGAAAGTGATCTCTGAACCATTGAGACATTGTCGAATCTTGCTTGGGCCCCCTCAAGGTCGCACTCTGGCATAAGACCACCATGGCCATATATGCGGGGAGTGTTCGCATATGTGCAGTAGGGGCCATCCAACTCTTGTGCGTCGGACTTTAGGGCTTCGGATCTTGGCCAGTATCAAACACAGAGCGCGCATCAAGGGAGGTCCTAGTGTGTTATCTATGCTGTACTTCGCTAGGGATACATTACAGTTATGATGATCTTTGATTGACAAGCAATGGCGATCAAGTGTAGCCTTATCTCTTCGAACATCTCATGACTGTAATGGTCGAATACTCCATGATACTCTCAATCTGTGCTTTTGCGGGGCCCACAACTTCGCTGATCTTTCCAAAGGCGAGGAAGGCTATAGACCACTTGGCGTACCTGGCCTAACTTATCAGCGATGTTTGTAACCCGAGGCATGAGAGCAGTGTATCTATCGATCCTTTAGGATTTCCTATGTTCTTTCTCTTTTGTGCCCTTCTAAGGTAATGTGGCTAGCCCGTAATAGGTATGACTACACTAGTGATGACCTTTCTTGGGCAAGCAATGCTTAAGTCGCACAGGGAACACTTGTGGCGGCATCCGACCTTTTTTGGGTCTTCTACAAGTGTAGGCCTCCTTTGTCAACTATCTTCTTACAGGTTAACAATTTGAATCCAATTTATAAAAAGGATTTGCAACATCTATTTTGCGTATGCTCATCTTATATGCACTGCTTGCATGAAGCTCTATCAGATGATGATTTACAAGCTCTTTATTACTCTTATCAGATGTTAATGACATCAATCATTAATCAAAGTATCAGGTTCTCCTTGATTAACAAGCCATGCTTTTGAAGTCTAGCTAAGATGGTTTCATCTTGCTAATTTGGATTTCATATGAAAGATATCATATCTGATCTCGCGAAAAGACCATTATCGCAGTTTGATGTTTATTCGGTTGATAAGAGAGTTTGTCAAACATTTCTTCTGCTATCTGATTATATCTTTCTTATCATATCAACAGTCAACATTTGCAAGTCCCCTTCATGTACTTGCAACTCTGTTTTCTTTCATATTTGCTGCTTACTCTTCTTTTTGCAGAGATTAGCAGATATTAGTAAGTTCCCTTTAGGTACTTGCAACTTACTTTTCTTTCGTATCTGCTTCTAACTCTTTTCTTGCAAAGATTAGCAGATATTTGAAAGTCCTCTTCAGGTACTTGCAGCTTGGTTTCCTATCGTATCTTCCTCTAACACTTTTTTTGCAAAGATCAACAGATATTTGCAAGTCCCCTTCAGGTACTTGTAACTTAGTTTTCTTTCATATCTACTGCTTACTCTTCTTTTTGCAGAGATAAGCAGATATTAACAAGTTCCCTTCAGGTACTTGCAGCTTACTTTTCTTTCATATCTGCTTCTAACTCTTTTCTTGTAGAGATTAACAGATATTTTCAAGTTCTCTTTAGGTACTTGCAATTTGTTTTCCTATCGTATCTGCCTATAACTATTCTTTTATAAAGATCAGCAGATAATTGCAGGTCCCTTTCAGGTACTTGCAACCTAGTTTTCTTTCATATCTACTGCTTACTCTTCTTTTTGTCGTGATTAGCAGATATTAGCATGTTCCCTTCATGTACTTGTAGCTTACTTTTCTTTCATATCTGCTTCTAACTCTTTTCTTATAGAGATTAGCATATATTTGTAAGTACTCTTCAGGTACTTGCAGCTTGTTTCCCTATCATATCTGCTTCTAACTCTTCTTTTGCAGAGATCAGCAGATATTTGCAAGTCCCCTTCAGGTACTTGCAACTTAGTTTTCTTTCATATCTGCTGCTTACTCTTCTTTTTGTAGAGATTAGCAGATATTAACAAGTTCCCTTCAGATACTTGCAGCTTACTTTCCTTTCATATCAAATTATCACACTTCTCTGTGTAGAGATTAGCAGGTATCTGCAAGTACCCTTCAGGTACTTGCAACTTAGTTTTCTTTCATATCCGTTGCTTACACTTCTTTTATAGAGGTTAACAGGTTCTTGCAAGTTTCTTTCGGGTACTTGCAAGTTATTTTTCTTCTGTACCTACTCTCATCTCTACTTTGCAGAGACTCGCTGGAAGACATTCAAGTCTTCTTCATTTTGTGTAAGCAAGTCAGGTACATATAAGATGTGCCTCTTTTCGCCCGCATTAACTTTTCCTTTGTAGGAAAAAGATAGGTGTTGGCAAACCCTTTTTGAGGAGAGCCATCAGATTCTATCTCTCCTTGCCTCTTACTTTTCCAAGGGGAGGATCACGATTTTCATAGGTCTCCAACTTTTTGAAGTTCCCTTCGGGAATTAAAAAAGTACGGGGATTATGTTGACCCAGAAATCGGCGATCCCTCCCTAGGTAGCTGGCATGCAAGTCGCGACTTACTCCGAGTTCCTCCAGGAGGTCGCGACCTATCCTCTAGGATGGGCAGATATAGGCTCTGTTTGGGGCAGCTCTGGCGGATTGAAAAGCTGCTGTCCGGATAGAGCTGTTTTGAAATAGATTTCTGGGGAGCAGTTTTGAAAAGCTGCAGAGTGTTTGGGTGTTATGTGCAGAAGTGTGCTTTGAAGAGCAATTTTCTTTTTTTAGCTATTTGGAGAAACGGCTTTTGGAAGCTGTTTTTTAAAAAATGAAAATATATAAATATTTAAAAATAACTGATACACAAGTGTCTTTTACATAGTTGTAGCAAATAGAAAAAAAGGTCTTGCAACATCCGACGACTCCTTTTTCCAATCCTTTCGATCACCTGTTCAAAAAAAAAATTGATATGAATCAAACTTTTGATACTTTTAACCCTTTAAATTTTTAGTAAGCGTTGGATCGAATTTTTACCTGCGCGCGCTGTATATCTCTTCGTCAATGTTTTCTCGTACTGTAAACATATGTTCTTCTCCAGCAGCATCATGCATATCGCTTTCAATTTCATCCTCTGCCGCAGGTTCCTCAGCCCATGAGGGAACGAAAGAAGACTCATCAGCATCACAAGCATTAAACTCAGGGTCCCAGCGAGAAGGATGTCTCCGAATGAAGTTATGTAAGGTCATTGTCGCTAGCATAATGGAACGTTGTTTCTTGAAGTTGTACTGTGGCATTTTGCTCAAAATGTGCCACTTCTTTTTCCACACTCCAAACGTTCGCTCGATTACACTACGAAGAGATGAATTCGCCTTATTGAAATGTTCTTGCCTTCCTTGTACAGGCCGACTCCCACGGGAAAAGTCAGCCAAGTGATATCTTGTTTCTGGATACGGCTTCAGATAACCCATCTTTAACGGGTAACCAGCATCCACTAAATAATATTTACCTGCATTTATTTGGTTTGTTAAGCAGGTAAACATTATGAAATACAAACAATTTGAATGAATGTAAACATATTGATTAGTATACCTTGTGGGGGATGCGGAAAGTGCAATCTATCGTCGGCCAATGCCCATGTAAAGATGCGACTATCATGAGCAGATCCTTCCCATCCAGCGAGGGCAAATGTAAAGAACATGTTAAAATCACAGACTGCCATTACATTTTGGGTCGTCGTGCCATGACGTCCTATGTATCGTACTTGATCTTCTATGGGTATCCTCCCATCAACAAGTGTACCGTCAATGACACCAATGCAATCCTTGAAAAATGGCATGTAACGAGGATCATACCTTATCTCACCCGAAATCTCTCTGAATTGACAGTCAATAGGCTTTATAGCATCAATTGAGAGTAACAAAAGAGATCTCAGCCCTTTCGAAAAATATCTACTTATTGTTTCGGTCGAGTGCTGGAACCATTCTTTCGTCAATCTAACGGAACCTCCTTGTACTAAGATATACAATGTAATCCCTAGGATTTCTCTTGAAGACGTCCGCTGTGATCCTTGAAGTTCAGCATCTGCTTCTAGTTTATGGAGTAAATCTACAAAAATGCATTTAGACATCCTAAATGCGTCATGTATTCTATCTGGATGTCCTTCTAGTAACTCTTTGATCCATTTCAAACCAATTTGGGTAGATGTCGTGCATGGACGTGTATCTCGAACATGATAATTCATCCTCTCGATCGATTACATAACTACACTGCAATATTTTATATATTGTCTCCGCTCTGGCGAAAGACTGGTTGAATCCCCAGAATCTTCAGGGGAGGAGTCATGCTCTTCCATTATTAGTATCTGCATTCAAAGCATAATAGAACACTTATCATATATATGTTAAGATGATAACAAAAAATCTATTACAGTTTTAGATCTAGTAGTACTCAAAAATGAAGGACGACATTAAAAAGTAAACATAAACATTATAGTGTTTTACATGCAAAACATAAAAGGAGATTTCGATCAAGGTAAGCTCGTATCACTGAGCCCTCTTCTCGTATGCCTTCATAATCCACCAAACCCTCATATCTTATGGGATACTCATGAAGATCTCCCTAGTGGTCTTGTCCCTGATGTGCTCGAGAGCAAAGTAATATAGATCCAGGTTTGCCCGTAGCTCCGGGCTACTGGAAATCAACTCCACAACCTCTTTGACCATGACAACTGGTGGAGGCTTCAATGCTAGAGTGGATTGATGCAAATCTGTCATCAAAGAAAATGCCATTCCTTTGTTCCTCCATATCTTCCTTTTTTTACACACCGAGGAGGACACATTCCTAGGAGGTGTTGTAGCTCCCCCGTATTCTTCAGGTCCACTTTGATTGATTTCCATGTTATCTGCCACATCATCGTCTTCCAACTGGATCCTCCCCACATCAGGTGGCAAACTCCCAATTGAAGGATCCCAAGAGTCTTCTCCAGTTGCGACTACCTGACTGAACATAGTATTCAATTTCTCCTCCAACTCTGGTGCAATACCTCCGCACCGAAATTTTTTCGCCGTTGGAACAACCTGTTGTAATCAATGTATCAATGTTAAAATATGGAAAAATAAGAAATAATTTAATGAAATGAAACTTTAATTTGTTCGGACCTTAATCTTCTCTGCCCACCATTCCTCTGAGGCAACAATAGTTCTCTTCTCTGGATCCCAGCCTAAACCAGTCTCACCATGTTTCAGTTCCTTCCATAACTTTCAATCTTTCTTCAAATGATCCCATTTATATTTCATTTGCATTCGATTGTAGCTTTTCCCTGTGCGTTCTTTAAACCCCGTAATCAGATTTTTCCACCCTTCTTTGCTGAAGTGGGTGGTTGGCCGATTCCCCAAACCAATCTCTTTTATGCAGAGATCGCAAAATAATGTCACTTCACCTGACTCCCAACTCGCTACGATTCCTCCTTCATTTGGTTTTACCATTATGCTATAAACTAATAAAATTAAAATAAGAATTACTAATAATACACACGTACACAAAAAAACCTAACACACACATACACTTTCACACACACACATTCATGCACCCACATAAAGCAAAACAAACACAAAACACACACACACACACATTTTGCACATACATTAACACAAACCAAAACAAAAACACATACACACACATATACATTCACACACACACACACACATTCATAAACACAAACACACCACATACCACCCCAATCAATTATAACAAACAATGATTTTGAGAGGGAGAATGAAGATTTATCAACGAAAATTAGGGCATCTAATGCAGTAGGCCCTATAGGTTTTTCCTTGAAGGAGAAAGATCTCTCTTTGATGTTGGAGAGGGTTACTATGAACTACATCAAAAGATTATTGATTCACCATGTACAAATAGGTATAAAAAACAAACACACAACACACACACATCCACACTCATACACATTCAAAAAAAAACAAACACACACATAGACAAACACACACTCACACACACATCCACACATACGCACAATCACAAACCAAAAAACAAACACACAACACACACATCCACACTCATACACACTCACAAAAAAAACAAACACACACATAAACATAAACACACACACACACACACCATCCACACATAAAAATAACACAAACACACACTCTCACACACATCCACACATACGGACAATAACAAACCAAATAACAAACACACAACACACACACATCCACACTCATACACATTCACAAAAAAAAAAACAAACACACACAAAAACAAAAACACACACACACACCATCTACACATAAAAATAACACAAACACACACTCACACACACATCCACACTCATACACATTCACAAAAAAAACAAACACACACATAAACATAAACACACACACCATCCACACATAAAAATAACACAAACACACACTCACACACACATCCACACATACGGACAATCAACAACCAAACAACAAACACACAACACACACACATCCACACTCATACACATTCACAAAAAAAAACAAACACACACATAAACATAAACACACACACACCATATACACATAAAAATAGCACAAACACACACTCACACACACATCCACACATACAGACAATCACCAACCAAATAACAAACACACAACACACACACATCCACACTCATACACATTCGCAAAAAAAAACAAACACACACACAAAAAAAAACAAACACACACACACACACACACCATCCACACATAAAAATAACACAAACACACACTCACACACACATCCAGACATACGAACAATCACCAACCAAATAACAAACACACACACATCCACACTCATACACATTCACAAAAAAAAACAAACACACACATAAACAAAAACACACACACACACACACACACACCATCCACACATAAAAATAACACAAACACACACAGGCGGTCAGGCTCCACACTCTACCACATAACACACACCCATAACACATGCACAAATACACAACAACAACACAACCACATACATTTACACACACACATACACATATATAGCCACATAAATTTACACACACACATACACAACCAGATACATATACATAGTAGGAACCGAAAAATGCTCAACCGCCTATACAACCACATACCACCACACAGTACCACATAAAAATATATGTGGACAAAAATATAGCCCTAACAATCCATAAAAAAATGCATTCCTAACCTTTCCATCACATACACAAGCAGAAATAAATTGAAAAAGAGAGTTTGCAGTTATCAAACAATTACCAGGAACCTACCAGAGAGGAGGAGGATGCACGTGAGAAAGAGCTTTGATTGTCGAGGAGGAAGGAGCGCGGAAAGGAGGAAGATGCTTGATGAATTGTAAATATACGTATTTTTATGCACATTAATTTAGTCATTTTCATTTATTTTCGTCGTTTTTACTTATTTTTGTTCAATAAAATGCTCCTATTCCTGTAAATTTACTTCTAACTTGTTTTATTTTATTTTTCAGAAAAATTCCAAAATCTGCCAAAATTGGGAAGTACACGCCCGTGACACTTTGGTCACGCCCGTGACCGGGCCGTGACATTGCATTTCCCGTGAAATCGGACGATTTCTAAAGTACAAGCTTGACACGCCTTGCGACACGCCCGTGTCACCCGACACGGGGCGTGACCCAAGCCCGTGTTCACTCCACTCGACGATTCATCTCGACGATCGTCGAGTGTCGACACCAACAGTCACGCCCAGCGTCACGCCCGTGACCTGGGGCGTGACTCAATTTCCGCTCGACGATTTCGACTCGACACTTTCCGCTCGACATTCGTCGAGTGTCGACACCAACTGACACGACCAGCGTCACGCCTGTGACCTGGGGCGTGACCTTTCCAGCTAGCCCGATAAGATGCTGCCGAAGACTTTCGGCGCAACCCGCGCCCGGTTCTACCTCCCCGACACGCCCAGAGTCACGCCCGTGACCTGGGGCGTGACTGCCGCGAACTCAGCCCGAAGTCAACTTTCCTGTCCAATCGCCGGCCGCCTTCATGAATAGTAATGTCACGCCCCCCCTACACGCCCGTGACCTAGGGCGTGTACTTAGATTTTTTTGCCTATAAATTGCCCAGTTCTGTAAGGTCCAAGGGTTCAGATTTTTGGTCCATTTTAGTGTCTTTTTGTGGGCTGCATCCGTGATTTCTAGAGCTATGTAAGAAGATTTCTCCCTCTTTTCTTTCATGTTTGTTTTTGCTTTAGCTTTAGCTCTTGTAATAGCTTGTAATAGTTTCCTTTAAGTAATAAAAATGTTAGAATTTTCTCTTCATATTTGGCTTTGGAATGAACACTTGTGCCCACTTTCCTTCTCCTTTTTATCCTTGGTTTCATCTTTGTTCTTCATTTATGAAATGTGTGTGTGTGTGTATGAGTGTAACATGCTTAATATTCATGTTTTTAACTTGTCTTCATGCTTAGGTATGATAGGTTTTCCTCTTTTTCACCATGTCTTTTTCTTGAAAGTAATAGGATTTCATTCTTATGAATTTATAAATGAGGTTTGAAAAGTGATTTTGTTCTTTTTTTTACTTAGTTTTTCTTTTAGGATTGTAAAACATCTTTTGTTCTTTTCATTTTCTCTTCACCTTTTTTATCACTTTTATAAATTCTTAAGAATGAAAAAGTTTTAATTTTAATTTTTGAGCACCTTTGATTTTGACTTTATTTTGTAAAACTTTTTGCTCATTCTCTTTTTATTTGTTCTTTTTTTGTGTTTTGGGTAAGTTTTAGGAGTAGAAATCTTGTTATTTTCATTTATAAGCAACTTTGATTTTTATTTGTTATTAGTGTGTGTGAGTGTATGAGAATAAATTTTCTTTTGTTCTTCTTAATTTTCATGTTGTGTGTGTGAGTGTATGAGTATAACTTTTTATTGCTTTCCTCAAATTATGTAGAGTGTGTGAGTGTAGGTGTTAAATTTTAATGCTTTCTTTTAATGCTTTGTTCAAATTTTGTAGAGTGTGTGAGTGTAGGTGTTAGTTTTATTGCTTTCTTGAAATTCATATGGAGTGTGTGTTTTTGTGTGTATTTATTTCTGCCTACTCGTTAAGAGTTAAATGGCGCATCATTTTAATTTTCAGTCCTACTCGTTCGAGTAGGACTTGTAATTTTCTTCCTATATTTTTTCGCCTACTCACTTGAGTTAAATGGCCGCACTTTATTTCCCGCCTACTCGTTTGAGTAGGACTTGTAATTTTCGTTCTTTATTTTTCCGCCTACTCACTTGAGTTAAATGGCCGGATTTTATCTCCCTGTAAATATTTGAGAAAGCCCTGTAATCGCATTTATTTTCTCCTACTCATTTGAGTAGGACTCGCTTTCATTTCAGTCCTACTCGTTTGAGTAGGACTTGCAATTTTCAGCTTTTATTTCCCGCCCCCACTCGTTTGAGTGGGACATGCAATTTTAAATATGCAAATTTCTTTCATGTGTAACTTAGTTCCTATTTAATTTATAATTTGGAGTGTGCGTGAGTTCTTGTTTTAGCTAACTTTTCAACTTTCTAAATGTTCTTTTATTTTTCTTGTGTCCCCTTCTTATAATCGTTTAGTATTTAATTTCGAACTTGCGCCTCACTAAATTATAAGCCGTCCCCATACCGATGTGTGGATAATCGCTATTAGCCTCGGCATCGAAGAACATTGGGATATTTAAAATGATTTCTAATAATTGAAGCTCTTTATTTTCATTTTAATTTAAGGACTTAAGGTTTACCCCGGGTTTACGACGCGTAGGACCACATATCGATGTGTGGGCCCTATTTCCGTAGTCCATATGCTAGCTAGCCGAGAGGCCGTGCATATAGACCGATCACCCCTGGGTAAATATAGTTGCGTGCATACCCTCGAAAGAGGACAAGCGTAATTCTACCGGATTGGGTTCCCTACCCAATAGCGGGGTTCTTAGCGTAAAGCGGGCGTTAAGAGAAATCCTTCGTCGGACTAACGTTCGGTCGAATAGTCTTAACGTTCAGGTGAGCAATATTCCTAGAGATAAGTGCGCTCACATTTGTGGAACCTCCACGGCCAAGTTGCCTTATTATTAATTTGAAAACTAAGTCCTATAATTATTAAAAATTGTTTTAGTCTTAATCCGATTCGATGCCGAGCGTTAACCCTTCATCGAATATTTTCTAAATCGTTTTTTCGCTCCTTTGCTTTTCCGTCTTTTATTAAGTAAAAAAATCCACATTTCTTTTAGTAAAATAATAGTCCTCCCGGAGGAGTAAGAATAGTCAACACGACCCCGAGAACAATACGACCTCGGTATTCCCCCGAATATCGAGTACTACTTGCGATAGGTGCACTTGCCTACCCGAGCACGCCCGCGGCGATCGACTCACCGAACCAACCACAATAAGAGTCTGTTCGCGGGCGCATCAAGTTTTTGGCGCCGTTGCCGGGGAATCTCTTTTCGAGTTGCTATTTCGAATTCCGGAGTCTATTACTTTTACTTATTTTCTATAAAAAAAACTAAAAACTTTATTTTAAAACAAAAAAAAGAAGTTTATTTTGTTTTATTTTTGTTGTTTGTTTGGTTTTACTAGTATCAAAAAAAGAAGTTTTTGGCGCCGTTGCCGGGTAGTTTTGTTGTTTGTTTGGTTTTACTAGTTTAGACATACTTTTGTTCGTGGGTTCGTGTCAGTTTGTTGGCGCCCACTGAATTGTTAGTTGTTTGATACTTGCTAGCTGCTCATTTCTTTAAATGTGGATGTGGATTACTTGTTCTCTGGGAGGATTTATGCTAGGAATGCATGTTAGGTATTTTCAACTATAAAATCTACTACTATTACTTCATGCATTGCATAATTTGAAACTCTAACTTGTTATTTTTAGCGACCGTAAAAGCTATCTTTCCTACTATAATAAATTTAGAGTCTTGCATAACATGAGTTGTCCTTTAGGGATGTTTTTTACTCATGTAGGATATTTGAGTTGATTTAATCAAGTATTTTTCCGCAGCGTATAATATATTTTGATTCGTGGACTAGATGAGCCACTAAGCCAACGGCTAACTACTGCACTTAACTGATTTCCTTAAAATAACTTAAAAGGGACCTTTCTTCATGTTTAGTTTGATGTCTGCCTGAGCGTCTGTAGTTATCCCCTACTGACGTGGCATCATGACGCGCATTTTCCTTTACTCTGATAAGCTCTTTATGCGGTGAAAATGCGGGTTATGATAAATAGGCAAGGACTTTAAGAATACTCCCGGCTTTTGGCACTCCGTCTTCACCAAGGCGCATGTTTGACACTTCGCCATGTACAGTGCCACATCCTTCTTCAGTCCTGGCCACCAGAACAATTTCTTCACATCACGGTACATCTTCGTGCTCCTTGGGTGAATCGTGTACTTGGTATGATGCACCTCGTACAACAATTGCACTCGCAAAGTGCCCATATTTGGGACGCATAGACGAGCGTGTTTCCAAAGCAATCCATCCAAAACCTCATATTGGGAATTGGACCCATGCAAAGCCTCTATCATGAGCTTCTTCATGCTGCTATCCACATCCAAAGCCTGCTGAATCCGATCAGTCAGGCAATACTGAACTTCCATCCAGTTCAATAGTGCTTCAGCACTCGTCTTCTTGTCTACGCAAGAGATCTCCAACGCTTCCAACTCCCGAACCAACCGCTCGTCATGGACCGACAGCCAATTGGCTTGAGCTGGGGCCATGCGGCTCAATGCGTCCGCAACCGCATTGCCTTTACCAGGCACGTAATGGATCTTGAATGTGTAGTCCGGCCCCCAGGAACTCCATCCATCTACACTGCCGCATGTTTAGATCCTTTTGATCCAATAAATATTTCAGGCTTTTGTGGTCGGTATAGATATCGAACTTCACCCCGTACAAGTAGTGCCTCCACAGCTTCAAAGCAAAAATGACGGTCGCTAACTCCAAGTCATGTACCAGATAATTCCTCTCATGCACTTTCAGCTGTCGCGAGCCATACGCTATCACACTACCATGCTGCAGTAGGACACAACCCAATCTACTGATCGAAGCATCGCCATAGATCTCAAAACATTCGGTCCCACTCGGCGAACTCAGCACAGGAGCCGTGGTCAACCGACACTTCAAATCCTCAAAAGCTCGTGTGCACTCCGGCGTCCAAACAAACTTCTGCTCTTTCCTCGTCAGAGTCGTGAGGGGTAATGCTATCAGCAAGAAGTTCTCCACGAAGCGCCTGTAATAGCCGGCAAGCCCCAGAAAGCTCCGGACTTCCGCTACCGTAGAAAGCACATGACACTCTCGTATCACAACAATCTTCTCCGGATCCACCATAATGCCCTCTCCATTGACTATGTGACCGAGGAATGCTACTGAGGACAACTAAAACTCGCATTTGGAGAACTTGGCATACAATTGATTCCTCCTCAGCATCTCCGATAACAAATGAAGATGCTTGAAGTAATCCTCCTCACACTGCGAGTAGAGTAAAATGTCGTCGATGAAGACGATCACAAAGTGGTCTAGGTACTCCCTTAAACTCCTGTTCATCAGATCCATGAACACCGACGATGCATTAGTCATCCCAAAAAGCATGACCGTAAACTCGTAATGCTCGTATCTCGTACTGAACGCTGGCTTAGGGATATCACTCTCCCTTATCCTCAACTGATAGTAACTGGACTTGTGATCCAATTTTGAGTACACCGTCGACCCGACTAACTGATCGATCAGATCATGAATCCTCGGGATCGGGTACTTGTTCTTCTCCGTTAGCTTGTTCAACTCCCAATAATCAATACAACGTCTCAAGCTTCCGTCCTTCTTCTTAACAAAAAGGACCGATGCACTCCAAGGCGACGAACTTGGACGCACATACCCTTGCTCCAACAAATCTTGAAGTTGCACCTTCAGCTCCGCCATTTCCTTAGGCGCTAACCGATATGGTTAGCGTAATACAGGTTTCGCACCTGGCACTAGCTCGATGGTGAAATCAATCTCCCATTGAGGAGGGGCTTGAGGAAGATCGCTAGGGAACACATCAGGTTACTCGTATACCACTGAAATACTGTCCAATGTAGGCTTAGGCTTTGCAACCTCCACTAGCGTAAAGAATAGCTCTGCACCAGCACAAACCGCCTTCACCACCTGAAGAGCAGACATCAATGTCTTGCTCGCCCCTTTCAAGCCCGTAAAAGTCGTCTCACGACCTGTTCCCAACTTGACTTCCTTGTGACCGCAATCAATATAAGCTTGCTGCTCCGAAAGCCATCCCATGCCAAATATTACGTCGAACTCCACTAGCGGTAGTAACGACGCTTGGAAATCGAACTCTTGACTCCCAATACGAATCTTTAAGCCACAGATTCTATCCGCGCGCATTGAACACCCATTCGGCAACAACACATCCAGTTTGTCCTTCGCCATCGAAGAAGGTACTCCGATGCGCGATATGAATCCTTCAGACAAAAGGAGTGTGAAGCTCCCGTATCAAAGAGTGCTCTCGCCGGATTCTCACAAATCAAAACAATTCCTATACAAGCAGTGGTAAGGTAACACACGCATAACAAGTATTTAAAGTTAACTTGCTATAAATTAAACCGTACCTGTCACCACATCCGCTTGCTTAATGGCCTCCTGTTGGCCAAGATTATAAACTCTTGGTTGAGCCGGAGCATAATGGGACCCGGTTGACTCCATCGCCTTGCCCTTCTATTCATATGTTTCTCCCGGGTTCCTCTCGGACTTGGGACGTCTGCTCCAGCAGTCACGGGCAAAGTGCCCCAGCTTTCCACAAGTAAAACATGCACCCGGGGTTCGACCCGTAGTTGCCCCAGAAGCACCAGAAGAGGGGGCTGGACACGAGGTCCTAGCCTTCTTGTAGAACCTACGATATCTAGACTTCGAAGTAGTCGGCACTTTAAACCCTATCTTCTTATCACCAGAGCTTTTCTTTGCTTGCGCATTCTTCAAGTCCTTCTACAAAGACCGAGCTGTGTTTACTAGGGTCAAGAAGCCCTGTGTCATCGACCCCGAGAGCAGTAGCCTCAAGTCATCTCCTAGACCTTCATTGAAACGGTTCGTCTTGCGCTCCTCATCCGCGAATGTGGATCTAGCGTACCGACCCAATTGAGTAAACTCGTGGAGATACTCATCCACGCTACTCTCTCCTTGCACCAACATTTGGAACTCATTCTCCAATGTATCCTCTACGCCGAAGGGAGGTACCTTGCCAAGAACAGTCTCAAGAACTCTTCCATCGAGACGTCTGTAAGTTGTCTTCCTCTCAAGAGATGCAACTCCAAACCCTCCCACCACAACATAACGACTTCATCCAATAGGAACGTAGCTATAGTGGTCATCTGCCACTCCTCCGTTTCAGTAGCTGTCAGGACTCTCTTCACTCGGGAGAGCCAGTCTTCAGCTTGAGATGAGGTTCTCATCCCCGAGAACACTGTAGGACTGAATCCCATAACATGTTTGAGCTGTCTTTCGGTGGCTCTCCTCGGCACCAAAGGCTCCACCACTACCTACTCCACTCTTCTCGGTTCATCCGTTTGAAGCGGTACCTGCTCCATCGTAGGAGCGGGCTGCTGCATTTGCCTTGCAGGCTGCGCATTGATCATGGCAAATAATGATTTGGCAACCAATCATATGGTTTCAGCTGAGGGAGTTGTTGTAGGAGCATCATTTGGTGCACTGCTAGCCTCAGAAACTGGGCATTCCGACGGCCCTGCACCACTTCTGGTCACCTATAGTTGTACAAAACACCATTAAGCGACCAAACAAAATTGCATTAAGCAATTATAGGAACACGCAGGTTCCTCAAACACGTGTATTTTCATTCCTAAGTATACATTCATTGGTTCTTTTGATGTTATAACGATGATGCACACACATGTGCTCACCACCCCTTAAAATGAATTCGCCAACGAATTCATTTAAGCCTGACCTAAACCAGTAGTCTGATACCAAATTGTAACACCCCCTATCCGTCACATAGTATATAGTAGTAGGTCTACCCGGGGCCCGACACCATATACCACAGACAGACCGGAAGGTTACTCAATGGAAATCATCCAACTAATACCCAACATCCTACACAGAGTCATTCTAGTAGAAGCAATTTAAAGGTTGCAAAGCAAAGAACCCAACACGAGCATGAATGTCCAATACTCAAACCAACAGGAATGAAGTACAATACACAAGTACAACGGCCTTATGGCCTTACAATTATTTACTCAAATATAAGTGTTTTCCAAACCTCAACATGGAGGCCGGTCATACATTGGAATAAAAGAAAACACTCAAAATTAGACCTTCGAGGGCCGGCTCAGCAACTTGGGCTTTTGCCCACTATTTACCGCTCGGCTCCGCAACACCTGCAAGCAACAATCCACCGTAATGGTGGCAAAGAAAGCAATGATCGCTATGCTGACCAAATTATAACGATCCCGCCCCCAAACTCGGGGCGGCGATGATCCTTTACCTGCACTTTGCTAGCATAACCAAGCAGTATAGTGTAAACACTTCATCACAGGCATGGTCATGCATGGCCACACACCCCGTGCTCGCAGGGCACATTCTTGGTGAACCGGTCAATGTCACGTCAATTTAAGCCATAGATACTTCGGTCTCAGCACCGCCCCTTGGACGGCCAATCTTGCGAGCATTTTTGTCTTTCCAGCATTGGTCACGTCATTTTAAGCCATAGACCGCTTAAGACCCTCCACCTATGACAACGGCTCCAACCGAATGACATAGAGCGGGTACGTTTCCGCCTAACCCATTGCTCACATCACAACGACAATTTAAGCCTTATGCGCGGGTCAAACTTTCCCGAGTCCCAATCCGATACACACTTCACATAACCCGGTTATGTGCAAGTTGGATGCCAGGCCACCATGTTGGCAGAATCATGCATCTGCCTAGTTTTTCGGGTGCACCTTGGAGTTAATCCCCAAGGCTCCCTGTTGCAATCTACCGCGTAGAAAACCCAAAAAACAAACATCTGCACGGAGTCTTCTCCGGCCATTTATGCAATACAAAATCACCGATCCAGACCAACTTGTCCTGGTAGGCTTCACACATCATGCCTATGTCCGTTCTCGATTTCGGACTCTACATGTACACAACGAGGACTATTCATGTCTACCCAAAGAAATGCCTCAAACTCACCGCAAACTCGCGAGAGGGGGCTTCCTATGCAAAGAAAAGAGGACTTCACATGTCCTAGGATAAGAATCGTTACCCTAGCATTTTTCCTTGGTGCCATGGAAATCTATGCGGATGAAAAGTACCGCAATCTCCTTGTCTCCATAGATCCGAAGTCGGCTTGCGATTTGGAGCCCCAAAGCTCCGTCGGTGACCGAATATAACCTCCTTTCTTGTTCCTTGCACTCCCCTCTCTCTAAACTTTAGAAAGAGAATAACCCAAGTGAAATGGGGTTTTCAAAGCCCTAAACCCGGGTATAACTCAGTATGAATAACCCCCAGCCATCAGATCCCAAAAAAAGGAAACAGACGACCACGATTTGGGCTTGAAATGCAAAATCTAGGCCGAACACGGCCTATGACACGCCCGTGTCCAGGGCCGTGTTCCCCATTCGCCGTTGAAACCGACACGTCCCGAAAATAACACGGGTTCTCGACACGCCCGTATCCGGATTGACACGCCCGTGTCATCCAGTACATGACCGTGTAGTGGGTCGTGTTCCTCCGTCGACACAAGCCCAACACCAACCCGTGAAGGACATGGGTATTGGACACGGCCGTGTCCCAAATGACACGCCCGTGTCATACCCGAACACGCCTGGGCTCCAGGCCGTGTTTCTCCCCCAACTCAACTCGGTCAACCACCCGAGAAGGATACGGCCTGGGACACGCCCCTGTCCTAGGCCGTGTTCGCTGCTCGACGATCTTCGACTCCAAATTTGTCAACCACATGGCCAGATCGTCGACCCGAGCACGACACGACCCCGGGAAACGCCCGTGTCCCAGGTCGTGTGCCCCCTGCCAAATTCCAAACTTGGCTCAAAATGCCTCCCGTCGCTCTTTTGAGTTTCGGGGTGTTATAGAAGGTGTGTCTGCAATAACAGTGGATGGTTGTTGAAGAGTAGAAACATCAACAAGTGGAGTTGTTGAGGAAATAGAGAGTGGTGTGGAGATAGAGGAGGAGGAGAGGGAATGTGAGGAGCAGGAGCTTTTGCTGGGTTCGGAGGAGTGACTATATCAGTCCTTGTGTCCTTATAAGCTCTAGAGGAGGCCCTGGAGGGCTTGGTGATAACCCTCTCCCATCCTCCAAAGAGGGCTGATGTGAGCCTCTTGGAAGCATTAATAAATATGGTCTAGGAGACCAAAAACTCTAGCCACTTGTCTTGCAAGAAAAGCAGTAGAATCCTCCCATACCCAACATCCTTCTTATTTACCTTCTTCTTAATAGAATCAAACAAGATAACCCCACAGTTCACTGATATTTGAGTTACCAGGGCACTTATCAGAAGAACTTTGTGCCTGGTTATGTAGTCATGGGTAGTGTGCTTCCCCAAGATTACTTTTCCAACAACATCTGCTAAGAACTTATATTCAAAAGACAAGTTCTTTTTCAGCATTTTATTAGGGTTTCCCTGGGAGTGACCCATTCTAACTAGCATATCATTAAACTCAGCATTGGAAAGTTCTATATCATCTTCCCCATTGATAAAATCAAAAACTTCAGTTAAAATAATAGGTCTGAGAGGAACTTGTTGTCCAGATATGGAGCCAATGAGAGTTGTGGAATCTGGAGATGATGATGAGAATACCCATTCATTTATCTCCTGCACCGGAAGTTTAATCCTTGTGGTCATGAACTTCCTTAGCTGTTGAGCCTCAAACAACTATAAGATGTTCTTGAAAACTTGATCAGAATGGCTGAATGAATCCATATCGATGTCGAAGCATGCATCAAATTGTATTCCGGAAAGTGTCACCGCTGAAATCGTCTTGCCTGTAGAAACAAGAGATCATGTGCAAAAGAACTGGAAAATGCTGGATGGAGTTCGATGAAAACCTAATTATAAGTTTTCATAAGTTGAAAAGGCGAACTCCGTCTGCCGAAAATTAAAAACTTCGAACTCAGTTGGACGAAAAATCTCATAAAGAAATAAATGCGTCGATCTAAGTTTGAACAGGCGAAAACATTTCGCCGTACTCCTTTCAATGAAAAATTTTCTGAAACAAACTTCGTCAATCTCCATTCGACGAAAAGTTTTTCTGAAATAAACTTCGTCGATCTCCGTTCGACGAACAATTTCACAAAGGAAGGTTCGTCGATCTCCGTTTGACGAACACTCCATTAAGAGTTCATAGTTCGTCGATCTTTGTTCGATGAATAATGGATAGTTCGTCGACCACAGACAAAATTCAAATTAAAGCTTCTCCATTAATCATACCTGGCTGATTTAGGAATAATATATGTTTATTTTCATCTAAGGGTTTGGTGAAAATATCTGCTCAGTGTAAATCAGTAGAGATAAAGACAAGATTAATTTTATTTTTGTCCACACAATCTCTAATGAAATGATATCTTATCTCTATATGCTTGGTCCTACTATGATGCACTGGATTTTGGGCAATTGAAATTGCAATGGTATTATCACAAAAGATAGATGAATTATTTAAGTTGAAACCATAATCCAGGCGCTGATTTTGAATCCACAGAATCTGTGAACAACAACTACCTGCTAGAATGTATTCAGTTTCAGCAGTTGATGTGGACACAAAAGTTTGCTTTTTGCAAAACCAGGACAAAAGCCTATCACCAAGGAACTGTCAAGTTCCTGATGTGCTTTTCCTGTCAACTCTACATCCAGCAAAGTCAGCATCTGAGAATCCAGATTATTCAAATTCTAACTCAGTAGGATACTAGAGTCCTAAATTAGGACAACCCTATATATATCTTAAAATCCTTTTTAGTAAAATAAGGTGTGATTCTTTAGGACTCACTTGAAATCTAGCACAAATACAAGTAGTAAACATAATATCAGGCCTACTAGCTGTAAGATATAATAAGAACCCAACAATAGTCCTATATGTTTTCTGATCAACTGGTTTGCCCTGTTCATCAGAATCAACTACAACATTGGAGGGCATTGGTGTTTTCTTGGCTGAGGAATTTGTCATCCCAAATCTTTTAAGTAGCTCTTTAACATATTTAGACTGTGATATAAAGATACCATCAGGGGTTTGCTTCACTTGAAGACCAAGGAAGTAGGATAGTTCAGCCATGCTACTCATTTCAAACATTGAATGCATCAGGGCAGAAAATCTTTTGCAAAGTTTAGAATCAGTAGAGTCAAATATTATATCATCTATATATATTTGGACTAGCAAAATTTTTGACTTATGATGTATAATAAATAAAGTCATATCTACAATGCCTATAATGAACTTATGTTATAAAAGAAAACTAGCCAATGTCTCATACCAAGATCTTGGAGCTTTCTTTAGACCATAAAGGGCTTTATACAGCTTAAAAACATAAGAGGGATGCGTTGAAGAGATAAAACCTAGTTGTTGTTCAATATATACTTCCTCTTTTAGTTTTCTAGTTTGAAATACACTTTTGACATCCATTTGATATACCTTGAAATTCTGATAGGAAGCATAAGTAAGAAAAATTCTGATGGCTTCAAGTCTTGAAACAAGTGCAAAGGTTTGATCATAATCAATGTCTTCTTCCTGTGAATAACCTTGGGCTACCAGTCTAGCTTTGTTTCTCATAATTATTCCTTGTGCATCCAACTTGTTCCTGAAGACCCATTTAGTTCCAATGTTTGGGTTGTCTTTGGGTCTTGGAAATAAATCCCAAACTCTACACCTATCAAATTGATTGAGTTCCTCTTGCATTATAATAATCCAGTGGGGATCTTGCTCTGTATCTTTGATGGATTGATGCTCTATTTGAGAAATGAAGCAAGCATGCATTAGATCTTGGTTGAGTTGATGCCTTCTTTGCACACCAGCTAATATGTCTCCAATCACTTGAGATGTGGAATGACCTGTAAGTTTGACATGATCAGCAGGTGGAGTTGGTTCATCAACACCTTGTGGAATTAATTTCTCTTGCGGAATTATATTTGCTGTTGTGGGTACAACTACTTCAATAATTTCTTCTTCACTGTCTTCATCAATCCGTGTAGAAGGATGCAATGTAACCTCCTGGGTAAGGTTTAAATTATCCAACTTCTCACACAGATAGGGTACCTGCAAAGTATCTATGGTAGAAGAATTCTTCTCCATATAAAATATATTAGCTTCATCAAAGGATACATGTACAGATTCTTCCATTTTTAATGTTGATTTGTTAAATACCCTATAATCCTTACTCACTTGGGAATATCCAAGGAAAATTCCCTCTACGGCTTTGGCTTCAAATTTTCTTAAGTGTTTCTTGTTATTATTATGAATATAACATTTACACCCAAATACTTTAAAATAATCTACTTTAGGTTGTTTCCCCTTAAGTAATTTATAGGGAGTCTTACCCTTAAGTTTATGTATTAAACTTCTATTAAGAACATAAATTGTTGTGCTTACAGTCTCTGCCCAAAAGGATAAGGGCAAATAAGCATCTGCAAGCAATGTCCCAGCAGATTCAATAAGGGTTCTATTTTTCCTTTCAGCTACCCCATTTTATTGAGGAGTTCTAGGAGCAGAAAATCAGTGCCTGATACCTTCCTTCTCACAAAATTCTTGCATGAGAAGAGATTCAAACTCGGTGTCATGATCACTTCTGATCAATGTAACTAGAGTAGAGTACTCAATCTTTATGCTCTTAAAAAAATCTATAAGAACTTTAAAGTTATCTGACTTGTTTCTCAAAAAGAACACTCAAGTGAATCTAGAGAAGTCATCAATAATAACTAGTCTGTATGCCTTTCCTCCCAAACTTTGTACAGCTATAGGGCCAAAAAGGTCCATATGTAGCAAGTACAAAATCCTCTGTGAATCACTTTTATTAATGGATTTGAAACTATTTTTAGTTTGTTTTCTTAATTGAGAAGCCCTACAGAGTCCTTCTTTCTTGTAAGAACTAAAAGACGGTCCTCTAACAAGTTTGTCTCTCGATAATTTAGCAATATTTCTAAGGTTTACATGACCTAGTCTCTTATGCCAAAAATCATTACTGTTACTGATTTGGTTAAATAAATAAATTTCTGAATTAGCAGATTTGAAATTGACTACATATATGTTGTCTTGTCCAATTCTTGTTAAAACAGGTTTGTTGTCTCTATAAGTAATAATGCAAGAAGATTGATTGAATGATACCTGATAACCTTCATCACATAATTGACTTATGGATATTAGGTTATGTTTGAGACCACTTACATAGGCTACCTTCCTAAAGGTAAATTCTCCAACTTCGACATTTCCATATCCTTATGTCTGTTCAAAGTTGGAGTCTCCAAATATCACATTTGTTCCAAGCTTTTCTTTGAAATCAGTTAGTGAAAGTTATTTAACTATAGGTTAGCTAATCACTAGAGGGGGGGGGGGGGTTGAATAGGTTTTTGAGCTTATAATAAATCTTTTGTTGTTTTCAACTTATTTTATCAAAAGCTTGTCCTTCAATCCTGCAATCACAAAGACAAACAAGCAGACACAGCAAACAACAAAATTTATAGTGGTTCCCCAATTGGGTACATCCACTTTTCCTCTCCACCTATCCAAGCTTATTTGTTGGACTCGACACAAACTCATCCAAATTGCTCCTAAGAGCTTACACCTCAGATCCCGCAGGAGCTTCAAGTATCCTCCAAGACTCACTTCTCAGCCACAAGGGCCTACACTCAGTGGTCAGCATACCACCTACCTCAGGCTGTTAAACCCTACACTCAGGCTGGGAGGACAACCTTACCTCAGATCCCAAAGGATCCTACCTTAGATCTCTATAATGTTCCTATACTCAGTGACCTGCAATCCACCTACCTCAGCCTTATCTCTAAGGCATATAACTCGGGCTTTTCAGCCCTAAAACTTCTAGCACAAGGCCCTACTGTCAAAGGGTTGCAGCACTCTTATAACTCAGTACCCCTCCAGGTACCTACCTCAGTGCCCCTCCAGGCACCTACAGCTCAATGACAAGCTTGCCACCTAACTCAGGCACAAAGGCCCTACACTCAGAGAGCAGCACTCTTCTACCTCATGCACTTAAGCCCTACAGCTCAGATCCTCACTTGGATCCTACCTTAGTGCCCCAATAGGGCACCTACCTCAGTGACAAATTTGTCACCTACCTCAGGCACAAAGGCCCTACACTTACAGTACAACACTCTCCTACCTCAGACACTTAAGCCCTATAGCTCAGATCCTCACTTAGATCCTATCTTAGTGCCCCAACATGGCACCTACCTCAGTGACAAATTTTTCACCTACCTCAGGCACAAAGTGCCCTACACTCAGATTCAGGAAACCTGAATCCTACAGGAAATAAATACAGAGAATGAAGAAATTAAAACAACTGACTCAGAGAAATAACTCTGAGTCAACTTTGCTGGATTGAGCAGATTTCAGTCCAGCTCACCTGCTGTAGAAGGAATCAACCTTCTTCTATAGCTATCACTTATTACTATTACACTGATGAGCAACTTCCACCTTGCTGAGAGATGAATCAGCTAAACTGTACTGTAGAGAACAACATTGCAAAGCTTGAAGAGCTTCAGCTATCCTTCTTTGCCTTTAGGCTATCTTGGTTGGACTCCAGCTTTAAATCTTGATCAGATGTAAAAATGTCCAGCCTCCTCTATCAATTTCTCTTTCTGTTCCTTTCAATCGTTAACCCTAATCCCTTTACTATTTCCCCTTTTATATGCGTTGATTTGAATCAACGGCACCATAGTATGTAGGACCACCAAGGATTGGTGAGCGCCAACTCCATCAGAAAGGGACAACATCTCTCGGCGCAATAGCAGCTTTCCCGCAACGGCTTGCTGCAATTTTGACTTTGATGACGTCAACTGTGGCCTTCAACATCTGGACTTAGAAAATTTTCCAGAATCCCATCAAGCGTTGAGTGGTGTTAAGACACTCAATGCCATCAGCCTTGGCTCTCAATGCTTCTAGACATAGAATATTCCTTGGCTTTATCCCAGCGGTTTTATCTCAGCGGTCTCAGCAGTTTTTCATTATTAGCTGAGACAAGCATATATCTCAGCGCTTTCCTCTTAACTGTCGTCTCAGCGGTTTTTACACTTTAACTATATTAGACCTGAGAGAGTTTTGAGAAGGGGACATCTTAATGTTTGAGAAGAATTCCACAATCTCATTTCTAAGAATGGTGGATGGTTTGGAAAGAGTGTATTCTAAGCCACCGACCTCAATCATCCTTAACACGACCTTTGGCAATTATTTTGCTCTCCTTTAGAGAAATTTGGAGTAGTCCAAACTTGTCAATCAATTGATTGACATCAGTCACATATTCATAGCAATTTTCATCACAGGATGAAGATGTACGAGTATCTGGACTGGATTCTAAGTCAGAGAAAGATATAAAATTTAAGAGAGATTTTACCTTGAATGATTCTAATTCTTCCTGACTTCTTTGTTCTACAGACATTTCCATCAACCCATGACATCCATAGTTTTCTTCATCCTCTGCATTGTCACTGTCTGAGTGTGATAGAGGGGCCCTGATTCCTATCCTAGCAGTAGGATATTCCACTTCTTCTTCTGGATCTGCAGTAACTGATAGCAGCCCTATGTAGGCTTTTCCTCTTTATCTCCAGAATATGAGGATGAAGAATCTGTCTAGCTTCTCTCCTTCTTGGCCACAAAGGACCTTTTCTTCTTCTTATTCTTCTCATCTTCATACTCTGAACCACTGTCAAACAGACTGACTTTCTCTGTCCCTTCCATATAGCCAGTGAGAGAATCCCATATCTCTTTGACTGACTTGCAGTGGACCACTCTCATGAGGGTTGAGTCATCCATGGTACTCACCATGATGTGTTGTGCCCTCTTATCCATAGATGCAAGGCTGATTTCTTCTTCTGACATATCTGCATAACTTTTTGGAGTCTGGATGCTTGCATCAGATGTTGAGACCTTCCTGGGATGAAAGGTCCTTCTTGAAATATTACAAGGACACTAGGATCAGAGGCTTCCATGATTAGCTTGACCCTTTCTTTCCAAGTCTAAAATTTTTCCTTTTTGCAGACTTGAAGCTCCATTCCTTGTCGTTCTCTTTGAACCCACAGGCGTAACCCTTTTAGCAAACCTTGGAGGTATACTCAGATTGTCAAATCATTTTTGAGCAACCTCCCTCTGATACTACTTGAAAGTTATTTAACTTTAGTTTAGGTAATCACCTAGAGTGGGGGGGGGGGGTGAATAGGACTTTGAGCTTTTAATAAATCTTTTGTTGTTTTTAACTTATTCTATCTAGAGCTTGTCCTTAAATCCTGCAATCACAAAGACAAACCAGCATACACATCAAACAACAGAATTTATAGTGGTTCCCCAATTGGGTACATTCACTTTCCCTCTCCACCTATACACGCTTATTTGTTGGACTTGGCACATACTCCTCCAAACTGCTCCTAAGAGCTTATGAAAGAAAAGGGGGAGTAATCTCTAGTTAACTCTAGCGGGGGTGGGGTGGGGTGAATAGAGTTAATTAAAAATTCCTTTGCAACTTTTTACAGTTATAAAATAGGTGATATAATAATAGCTAAGAGAGGTTAACAAAAAGTAAAGAAAAATAACACTAAGCTACCACATCACAAGACAAAAAGGAAAACAGCAAACACACGAACAACACAAGAATTTTTTAGTGGTTCCCCAACTGGGTACATCCACTCTTCTACCACCCTGGTAGGAATCCACTACAGGTTTTGATCAGGTGACTGCCACCACAATATCTATTTGAAGGGAGATATTGCAACCCTTTGAGCTTTTGATCAGGTGCCCAAAAACCAAACTCAAGTCATTTGGACGGTGACTTATTAACCCGGTTAACTTTTGAAGGGAGTTAAAACCCTGTATAGTGGGGGTGGGGAGTAAAGTGATGTGAGTCTTCTCTTTTCTCAAAAACACTTTGAGAAGACTTTATGTGGATTCCAGATCATGTCAAAGCTACCCCCTGAGATGTAGAGTTGTTCAGGATTGAGAAGCTTTATTCAGGAGTGTGTAGGTCTTCAGCTTGAGAAAATTGGATCCAGGAGCTCTTAGATAGATTGAGCTGTATTGTCTCAGCAAGTTCCTGGATGAGAAAATGAAGAAGACACTTGATCTGTTTTTGTTGTTCATCTTCTATCTTCTTAAGAGCACTATGTGTGATTAAGATTATAACACCTCCCCTGTAATGATCATATAATATGGGTCTAGCCGGGGCCCCACAACATATGGACGCCACATCGTTAGCATTATAACATGATATAACTACCTAATCTCAAAACTCAATATCAAACAATAGCGGAAACATCAAACAAGACTAGAAGTTATCCACATACACAAGAGTATCGAAATGGCATTATGGCCTTACAACAATAGAGAGTCCAAACTCCAAAAGTTAACATCAATAACAGTGCACATAAACACTCCTAGACTACCTCGGTATGCAAGCCGGGAAGCAAAAGCATCAAGCATACAAGGCCACTAAAAGAAAAGGGCTAGTACAAAACTAGAAACACTTCATGAGGCTTAGGCCTTATTGGCCGGCGAGCTAGCTCCTGCTTGCGATCCTTGCACCTGCAAAAATTGGTTGTAACGTGGGTCAGCAAAGGCTGACCTCAAACTATGTAACAAACACATCTCCTCCCGTCCGCCCCTAACGGACCCCGGAGTACCCATCCAACCTGCAAGTCAGCACTTCGTATACCATATACAAAAACAAGTAAAGAACTAAAAGAACAGGCTCGGATGTCTCAAACAACATGCACGTTTTCTATTGTTGAGCATATAATAAAAAGGGGGTCTACTATGCAACATGTATGCAAAACCCTGGCTTCACCCAAGCCACCCTATCGCGTATACATCTAGCACATCATCAAACATCTGGGTAATTCTAATTTCCCCAGTGGCATTAAACCACAAACAAAAAGGGGCACTACAATTCCCCTAACGGCATACAAGCCGCCACACAGAACTCTTGCCAAGGCCCCACCCACTCATGGTCTTAGACCCGGCTTGCATACAAGCTCTAACTTCTCATGTCAGGATTCCGTCTAACACACTGACCTATTCTAAGAACCCTTGCTGGACCCCACTCGCTCATGGCCTCATTTCCCGAGCTTGCCCCATGCTTGGCATTCTCGTCAGTCTCATAGAAGGGGACTACTCTCGCCGGGACACTCTCTCTAGATGACTTGCACGTCACGGGATAGCCAGCCGACCACAAAGACAAAGCCGCACCTTAGCAAATCATAATACAAAATACTTCCCACCCTTATCCCTCATTTGTACTGCAACATTGCCGCGCACCAAGGAAACCATCTACCGCCAATACAGAGCTAACCTTGTCCACCAAGGAAACCATCTACCGCCATTGCAGAGCAAGCCTTGTCCGGTTCCGGCTACACGTACTCACTCGAGAAAATGGGGAAACACAAACATCACAAACGGCATCTTGTCGAAACGGATTTCTACAAAATCCTTAAAGCTCGTATGCAACATCACCGAGTCAGACTAACGGTCGCGACCACGGCTTCACCCACAATGCCCAATCCACTAACGGAGCGGATCTCTAATGCAAAAATATGCCGGGGACAGACTCAATCGACCCGGAGGTTCCTATTGAACCATGGCGACCCAAACCCCTCTCATTTGAGAGATTTGGTGCCCAAAAGCTTGAAAAAAAGAGATGTTAAACATGCATCCTAAAACCAAGAGGAGAAGTGTCGTTACCTTACGACCCCTCTTCCTAGCCATGGGAACTTAGCTAGTTCAAAACCACCGCAATGGACTTGTCTCCGCAGATCTCGACTCGGCTCGCGATTTATGGCTCCGAAGCTTCTCCAACAGCCGGATCTCTGCTTCACCTTCTTCCTTGCTCTCCCTTCTCTATAGAATATAAAAAGAGAGTACTTGATGAAGAATGAGGGTTTCCAAACCCTATTCCCTGACATAACTCAGCAAGGACAACCCTGTACCGTCAGATCTCATTAGAAGGAAACGAATGGCCATGATCCGAACTTAAAACCAAAACACTTGGGCTGAACACGGCTTGCGACACGCCCGTTTCCTAGGCCGTGTGCCTCAATCGATGCCAAAACCGTCGCACCGAGAACAGGACACGGGCTCTGAACACTCCCGTGTCACTCAGTACACGCCTGTATGCTTGGTCGTGTTCCTCCATCGACAAAAGAACAAACCCCACCCGAGGAGAACACGGGTATTCGATATGCCCGTGTCACATTTGACACGCCCGTTTCCAACACGAATACGCCTGGGCTACAGGCCGTGTCTATCCCCTCACACGGCTCGGCCAACAACCCGAGCAGGACACGGCTTGGGACACGCCCGTGTCTCAGGCTGTGTTCAAAGTCTTGACGATCGTCGATCGCCACTTCGTCGAACACGCACACGACACGGCCTTGGACATGCCCGTGTCCTAGGCCGTATACACTGTCTCGACACTTCATCAAGCGCAGTTCATCGACTACCCGGGCTCTCGACGAACCCGAGCATGACACAACCATGGACACGCCCGTGTCCTAAGCCGTGTTCACTGTCTCGACACTTAGTCGAGACCAGTTCGTCGACAACCCGGTTTCTTCGTCGAACCTGAGCATGACACGGCCAGGGACAAACCCGTGTCCTAGGCCGTGTGACCCTCAACAAGACCCAAACTTGGCTCTGAACGCTGTCTGTCCCTCTTCGAATTTTGGGGCATTACAACTCTCTCCCCCTTAAAAGAATTTCATCCCAAAATTACAAAAAAGTAAAAGGTACACAAAACATAAATGATACCTGGATGGAAAAACTCTAGATACTCCTCCAGCATGGTTTGTTCTCGCTCCTAAGAGAGCTCCTCACGACCGTAGTTGTCCCATCATACTTTTACGAGTTTGACCTCTTTGTTCCGCAATTGCTGAATTTCTGAATCCTCTATATCAACTGGACGAACTCGCGTCCTCAAGTCTTCCTCTATTGGCACTGATGCCGATTCGATCAGCACACTAGCCTCTACTAAGGCTTTCCTCAAAACGGAGATATGGAAGACATCGTGTAAATCACTAAGCACTGAGGACAATGCCAACCGGTACGCTGCTTCTCCCACCCGTTCAATAATCTCAAAAGGTCCCGAAAACCTCGGACTCAACTTCTTGAGTGGGAGAATCCGCGAAATGCCTTTGAACTGCTTGATCTTTAGATAGACCCAGTCTCCTACTGCAAACTCCAGCTTCCTGTGGCGAGCATTAAAATATTTTGCTTGCCGATCTTGAGCCACCTTCATGTGCTCTTGAATGGTCCGCACCAAGTCATATGCATCAGCAACCACTTCTTTTCCCAAAAGTTTGGTGTCTCCCGCCTTTCTCCAAGACATCGGTGTTCGACACCACCTCACATACAAAGCTTCGTATGGCGCCATATTTATACTCGCTTGGTAACTGTTGTTATGTGCAAACTCTTCCATGAAGAGGTGATCCTCCCACTTCTTGCCGATTTCCAGAATGCACATCCTCAACATATCCTCTATAGTACAGTTCGTTCTTTCGGTTTGCCCATCACTTTGAGGATGGAAAGCCATACTGAACTTTAGCTTCGCGCCCAGACTTTTCTGAACCAACCTCCAGTCCTTGGTCGTGAAACGTCCATTGTGATCACTAACTATACTCTTAGGAATCCCATGTAGTCGCACAATGTTGCGAACATACAACTCTACCAGCTTCTCCACGCTGTCCTCCTTCCGATTTCGGATGAAGTGAGCCACCTTGGCTAAGCGATCCACAATCACCCAAATCATATCGTTACCCTATTGCGATCTAGGTAACCCATGCACAAATTCCATGGAGATGTCATCGAATTTCCACTCGGGAATTGGAAGAGGCTTCAGTAACCCGCCCGACTTCTGACACTCGGCCTTCACCAAGGCACAAGTTTGGCATCGATTCACGTACAAAGCTACGACCCGCTTCAGTCCAGGCCACCAAAAGGATTTCTTCATATCCAGGTACATCTTTGTATTTCCCGGGTGAATGGAGTACTTTGTGAAGTGTGCCTCAAACATCAACTCCTCACAGAGCTTGCCGAACTGCGGTACACAAATCCTTGTGCCCTTCCTCAGGATCCCATCAATCAACTCCCAGGTGCTACTCTCGCACTTTTGAGCTTCCACCATGTAAGGCTGAAACTCCACATCTAAACGAGTCGCTTCCCGAATACGATCAGACAAATCGTTATACATTTCAATCCAGTTCAACCGAGCCATGCTAGACTCGCCCCTTGCTACGCACTCCAAGCCGAGGGACTCCCAGTCCAGCACCAACCGCTCATCATGAGCTTCGATCCAATTCCCTTGCCCCGAGTATTTTCTACTCAAGGCATCTGCCACCACATTGGCTTTGTCTGACGTATACTGAATCGCCACCTCGTAGTCTCCAAGGAACTCGACCCACCTGCGCTGCCGCATATTCAAGTCCTTCGGATCCAGGAGATACTTCGGGCTTTTGTGATCCGTGAAGATCTCCACCTTCGCACCATAAAAGTAGTGCCGCCACAATTTTAACGCGAAAATTACCGCCACTAATTCCAAGTCATGGATGGGGTAATTCCTCTCGTGAGGCTTCAGCTGCCTAGACCTATAGGCTATTACACTACCATGTTGCACAAAAATGCAACCCAAACCGCATCCCGATGCGTCACTAAAAATTTGAAATCCTTTGGTCCCTGTCATTAGACTTAGGATTGGAGCCGTCATTAGCCTTTCCTTCAGTGTCTCAAATGCCTGATTGCACTCTGAGTCCACACAAACTTCTGATCCTTATGAGTTTGTGAAGTGAGGGGTAGAGCTATCTGCGAAACGTTTCCTACAAATCTTCTATAGTAACTGCTAGTCCAAGGAAACTTCGTACTTCTGCCATGGTTCTCAAAATCGGCCAATCTCTGATGGCTTCCACTTTTGTTGGATCTACCGCCACCCCATTCCCACTAATCACATAACCCAAAAATGCCACCTTCTCTTACCAGAACTCGCAATTTGAGAACTTTGCATAAAGCTAGTTCTCTCTCAACACTTGCAAGACTACTCTCAAGTGAGTCTCATGCTCCACCTTCGATTTGGAGTACACCAGAATGTCATCAATAAAGACAACTACAAAAGAGTCCAAGTATTTCTGAAATACTCGATTCATCAAATCCATGAATATAGATGGTGCGTTCGTTAGCCCGAACGCCATCACCGAGAACTCAAAGTGACCATACCTCGTACCAAAAGCTGTCTTGGGTATGTCCTCGGCTCGAATTCGCAACTGATAGTATCCTGACTTCAAGTCCAACTTTGAATACACCACCGACCCCACCAACTGGTCGAACAGGTCTTCTATTCGAGGAATCAGATACTTATTCTTGACAGTCAATTTATTCAACTCTCCGTAGTCTATGAACAGCCGCATACTACCGTCTTTCTTCTTCACAAACAACACAGGCGCGCTCCAAGGTGAAAAACTGGGTCTGATATATCCCTGCTCCAACAGTTCCTACAACTGTACATTTTGAGTTCGGCCAACTCCTTTGGTGCCACCCTGAACGGAGGATGTGACACCGGCCTAGCCTCTAGCACTAACTCAATCGAAAAATCGATCTCCCGTCGAGGAGACGCTCCAGGAAGTTCATCCGGAAACACATCCTTGAACACTGCCACTACAGGCACTTCTCCAAGCAATAACTTGGAAAGGCGAACCTCCAATAATGCTATAAGAGCTAATCGACCCTGGTTAACTTCCCGCACCAACTGCATAGCCGAAATTAGGGAACATGCCATCCCATTAAGGCCCTCAATCATGACTTCTGTCTGCCCCTCGCTTCTTAGGGTCACCACCTTGGATAGGCAATCAATACTGGCACGCTGCTCCGCTAGCCAGTCCATTCTCAAAATCACATCAAACTCGACCAATGGTAGGACCGCCGCTATTAATACGAAATCAACTCCACCTAGCACCCAACAAATGCGCCCTTTCTCCCCGGTGGTCATGGATGACCCATTGGGCATGTACACCTTCAACTCTGTGTCCACCGAGAACGACTCAACTCCAATCCTCCGGATGAAGTTTTATGCAAGGAAAGAGTGTGTAACACCCCCATCCCTCGCATGACATATAACAGAAGGCCCAGCTGGAACCCGACGCCATATTCCACAGACAGTCGGAAGAGTTACATAAGAATATTCAAACTATCCAATCAAGACTACTCGTTCTACACAGAGCATTCTAGCGGAAGTCTTTAAAGTCGAAAGAACCTAAAACTTAAATCCATTAATCATGAATGTCCACAACCACAACACTGGAATGAGAACCAAATACACTGAAAGGGTACATGGCCTTATGGCCTTACAAATGTTCACTTAACAAAATAGTGTCTTACATACATCGGCTCGGAGGCCGGCAACACATGACAAAATAAAAACAACTATTCTTTACGGCCTTCGAGGGCCAGCACAGCAACATGGGCTCCAGCCCGCTACCTAGCACTCGGCTCCGCAGCACCTGCAAGCAATATTCCACCGCACGGTGGCAAACAAAGCAACGGTCAGCCAAAAGCCAACCAAATTATAACGACCCCTCCCCTTACTCGGGAAGGAGGTGCTCTTTCCCTGCAATTCATTAGCCCAGTTAAACAATAAAGTGCAACTATATATTTCTCCACAGGTGTAGGCTCGCACGGCCAAACACCCCGTGCACTCAAGGCACATTAACAGTGAATCCTGACATTTCAGCGTCTTCACCACCATCCCAAAGATTGCAATCATGTGAGCATTTAGCCTTGCTGAGCACCGTCTAAGGCTCCCAACTATGCCAATGGCCAGTCCCCTTTTTGGGTCTCTCGCGCCGAACTACATAGCCTAGGTCCGATTCCACTTGACTGTTGCTCACGCCGCCTTGTCAATTTAAGTCCTACGCGCGGGCCAAGCTTCTCTCGGATCCCAAAATTTCCAAACAATCACATAACCCAGTTATGTTCAAGGCCGGTTCCCAGGCCGCCAAGTTAGTAGAACAACGATTCCGCTCAGTTTTCCGGGTGCGCCTTGGAGCTAACCTCCAAGGATCCCTGCTGCAATCTACTGCATAGAAACCCGAAAACCCAAAGCACGGAGTCTTCTCCGGCAAGACATATCAAATGCAACATAACCGATCCAAACAATACACGTCCGGGTAGGCTTCACACACAATGCCTATGCCCGTACTTCGATTCCGGACTCTATATGCAACGCAAGGGGGATTATTCACATCAACCTCAATGAACACCACGCACTCACCGCACACTTGCGGGAACACGATTCCCTATGCAGAAAGAAAGAGCTTCACATGCTCAAGTAGAGAATCGTTACCCTTGTAGTCCGTTTTGGCGCCATGGAAAAACTACACGGACAGAACTCTTCGTAACGAACTTTCCTCCACGGATCCGCTCTCAGATCTCAAAATTGTGCTCCGATGCTCCGCCGGCGGCCGGAATCCCTTCCTTCTTCCTCCTCTTTCCAACTCCTTGAGAGAGAGAATGGTTGGAGAGAAATGGAGGATTAACTCCCCTATTCTCGGCCTTAACGGAGCAGGTAACCATCTGGGCCGTTGGATCTTATTTAAAGAAAACGAACGACTCAAATCCGCTCAAAAATCTCCAAACCTGGGCTGAACACGGCATGGCACACGGCCGTGTCCCAGGCCGTGTGCCTCGATCTAGGCACGATCGTCGAACAGAGAAAAGACACACGGGCAAAGACACGCTCGTGTCTCACCTGACACGCCCGTGTCGGGTCCTCGATAGGCCCGTGACCGGGGGCGTGTCACGCATAACCGCCACGCCAACCGACACGACCCAACTGAACACGGATACTGACACTGGTAGGCACACGCCCATGTCAAATGACACGCCCGTGTCATGCAGCCGTGTTCCTGGCTGTGTCCAGCTCGGGATGAAAACGACCAAAAATCACCAGACAGACACGGCCTTGGACACGCCCGTGTCCTAGGCCGTGTACCCCTATACAAGCACCAAAAATCCCTTTTTACACGACCAACTCAAATACAACTTTCAGGGCATTACAAATCTCCCCCCACTTAAGGAATTTCGTCTCGAAATTAAGTAAAGGTACACAAATCTAAATAATACCTGAGTGGAATAACTCGGGGTACTCCTCCAACATAGCATGCTCTCGCTTCCAAGAAAGCTCCTCACATCCGCAATTATCCCATCGGACATTAACCATTCGAACTTCCTTATTGCGGAGTTGTTTGACTGCAACATCTTCAATACTTACTGGCTTGACCCTTGTTGTCAACTTATAATCAACCGGTACTTGATTGTCTGCAATGATCTGCGAAGGCTCTTGCACCGCCTTACGCAACACCGACACGTGGAACACATCATATAGCCCACTCAACTCCACCGACATCTTCAATCTATACGCCGCCTCGCCAACACGCTCCAGGATTTCAAATGGTCCAATGTATCTCGGACTCAGCTTCTTCAAGCGTCGAACCCGCGATACACTGTTGAACGGCTTGATTTTTAGATACACCATGTCGCCAACACTGAACTCCACGTTCATATGCTTGGCGTTGTAATACTTTGCCTGCCTGTCCTGAGAGACCTTCAACCTTTCCTGAATTGTACGCACCATTGAAGTGACGTCTTCCACCGCTTGATGTTTGTAAAGCTTCGACTCGCCCATCTCCAACCAAGACAACGGCGTGCGACACTTTCTCCCGTACAAGGCCTCGAAAGGCGCCATTCCAATACTCGCCTGAAAGTTGTTGTTATACGCAAACTCCACCATGTATAGGTGATCTTCCCACTACTTTCCAAAATCTAGGACGCACATGCGAAGCATGTCCTCCATCGTCCGATTGACCCTCTTAGTTTGGCAATCCATCTGCGGATGAAAGGCTGTACTGAACTTTAGATTAGTACCCAACAGACTATGCACCAACCTCCAATCATTCGACGTGAAGCGTCCATCTCGATCACTAACAATACTGCGGGGCACACCATGCAATCGTATAATATTCTCCACATAGAGTTTGGCTAACTTTTCCACCGGATCTTCCTTCCTGACCGGGATAAAGTGCGACACCTTTGTCAACCTATCTACGACCACCCAAATCGCGTCGTTTCCCTTCTGCGACTTCGGCAAACCATGCACAAAATCCATAGATGTCATTGAATTTCCATTCTGGGATAGGTAGGGACTTCAAGAAACCTCCGGGCTTCTGGCATTCCGCCTTCACCAATGAACAAGTACGGCACTTGGCCACATAAAGTGCTACATCCTTCTTCAAACCTGGCCACCAGAATAATTTCTTCATGTCCCTATACATCTTCGTGCTTTCCGGGTGGATTGAGTACTTCGTATGATGAGCCTCATACATCAATTGCTCCCGAAGATTATCCGCACTAGGAACGCATAGGCGACCATCCTTCCTTAGCAAACCATCTTCAACAGCAAACTGGGAATTTGACCCATCCAATGATTCATCCAAGATCTGCTTCATGCTGTTATCCTGAACCAAAGCACGCCGAACTCTATCAACTAGGTTACACTGCACCTCTGTCCAAAACAGTTTCGCCTCAGCACTAGATTACATGTCGATGCAAGATATCTCCAATGCCTCCAACACATGGACCAATCTCTCATCATGTACCGATAACCAGTTGGCTTGCGCCTGAGTCCTGCGACTCAACGCATCCGCCACTGCATTTCCCTTTCTAGGCACATAATGTATCTTGAAGGTGTAGTCCCCTAAGAACTCCATCCACCTCCGCTGCCTCATGTTCAGATCCTTTTTGGTCCAACAAGTACTTCAAGCTCTTATGATCGGTGTAAATATCGACCTTCACACCGTACAGATAGTGCATCCAAAGCTTCAGAGCAAATATCACGGCCTCTAACTCTAAGTCATGAACCGGATAATCTCTCTCGTGAGCCTTCAATTGTCATGAACCATAGGCTATCACTCTCCCATGTTGTAGCAGAACACAGCCCAAACCACTACCCGAAGCATCACTATAGATCTCGAACCCTTCGGTTCCAACTGGCGAACATAAAATAGGTGTCGTGGTCAACTGCCTCTTCAAATCTTCAAAAGCCTGTTCGCACTCCGGAGACCACACAAATTTCTGATCCTTCCTAGTCCATGTAGTGAGTGGAAGTGCTATCCGTGAGAAGTTCTCTACGAAGCGCCTATAGTAGCCAGCAAGCCCCAGAAAACTCCAGACCTCTGCCACTGTAGTCAAAGTAGGCCACTCCCGTATTGCCACTATCTTCGCCGGATCCACAGCTATCCCCTCTCCACTAACAACATGACCAAGGAACGCTATCGAGGATAACCAGAATTCACACTTGGAGAACTTAGCATACAACTGATTCCTCCTCAACATCTCCAATGCCATGTGTAGATGATTGTAATGGTCCTCCTCACACCGCGAGTACACCAGGATATCATCGATAAATACTATCACGAAACGATCCAGGTACTCTCTGAACGTCCTGTTCATCAGATCCATAAATACGAATGGCATATTTGTCAACCCAAACGGCATGACCGTGAACTCGTAATGCCCAAACCGCGTACTAAATGTTGTCTTTGGGATGTCGCTCTCCCTTATCCTCAACTGGTAGTATCCTGACTTCAAATCTAACTTTGAATACACCGTTGACCCAACCAACTGATCAAGTAGATCGTCAATCCTCGGGATTGGATATTTATTCTTTTCCGTAAGCTTGTTGAATTCCCGGTAGTCGATACAAAGCCGCAAGCTCCCATCTTTCTACTTAACAAATAGAATTGGTGCGCTCCAAGGCGACGAACTTGGACGCACATAACCTTCCTCTAGCAACTCTTGCAGTTGCACCTTCAACTCCGCCATCTCTCGCGATGCTATCCGATATGGAGAGCGTGACACCGGTTTGGCACCCGGTAGCAGCTCAATGGTAAAATCAATCTCCCGTTGAGGAGGGGCTCCAGGGAGATCATCTGGGAACACATCAGGATACTCAGACACGACTGGAATACTGTCAAGACCTGGCTTAGGCGTCGAAGTCTGCACTAATGTGACAAACACCTCTGCCCCAGACCGAACTGCCTTAATCACCTGAAGAGCCGACATCAAAATCATACCCGACCCCTTCATGCCCGCAAAAGTAGTCTCTTGATCAGTGTTCACACACAACTTAACTTCCTTACGGTTGCAATCAATGCATGCCCCCTGCTCCGAGATCCAATCCATACTGAAGATTACGTCGAACTCTACTAACGGTAGAATCAACGCTCGCAAAACAAACTCATGTCTCCAATCCAAATCTTCACAACACAGACCCTATCCGCCCGCATTAAGCACCCATTGGGCAACAACACATCCAACTTGTCTTTTGCAATCGAGGACAGAACCCGGACGCGCAATATGAATTTTTCGGACAAGAAGAAATGCGATGCTCCCGTATCAAACAGGGCTATCGCCGAAAATTCAAAGAGCAACACAAAACCTGTCACCATGTACGCTTTCTTTATGGCCTCTTGCAGACCAAGGTTGTAGACTCTAGGCTGGGCTGGAGCATGATGGGATGCGGTTGACTCCACCACCTTCCCTTTCTCCTCATAAGTCGCTCCAGATTTCCTCTCGGACTTTGAACGTCCGCTCCAACACTCAATAGCAAAATGCCCCGTCTTCCCGCAGTTGTAGCAAGCTCCTAGGAATCGACTTGTAGTTGCCCCCGACGCACCAGCCAAAGGGGCTGAGTTCGAAGTCTTCTGCTTCTTGTTCCATCTGCGGAATCCTGACTTGTTACTTGGCACCTTGAACTCAGACTTCTTTTCTCCTGGGTTCTTCTTCTCTTGAACTTTTTTCGCAACCTTCTCCAATGATCGGGCCGAATTGACCAAGGCTAGGAAGCCTTGCGCCTTAGGCCCAGCAAGTAGTAGCTGTAAATCGCCACATAGACCCTCATAAAACCGGTTAGTCTTCCGTTCTTCTTCCATAAACGTAGCACCAGCATAACGACCCAACCGTGTGAACTCATGCAGATATTCGTCCACGCTTCTGGATCCCTGGGTCAACCCAAGAAATTGGTTCTCCATTTCAAGCTTCTGAGCAGAGGGTACAAATCTGGCTAGGAACAATCTTGAAAATTCCTCCATAGGTACATCAGCAAGCTGCCTACCCACTAAGAGATGAAACTCCAACTCATTCCACCACAGCATCGCTTCACCCACCAAAAGAAAAGTTGCTATGGTGGTCTTCTGCCACTTCTCAGTTAATGTGGCTATCAAGACCCTCTTCATAGAAGAGAGCCAGTCCTCAGCTTGAGCTGACATTCCAACCCCATCGAACCTCGGAGGATTAAAGCCCATTACATGCTTAAGCTGCTTCTTCGTAGCTCTCCTCGGCTCTACCAGATCGACTGTTGTGCGCTCCACCACTCTCGGATCTGCCGCCCTAACCGATTCTTGCTCATTCACAGGAGGTGCGCGATGCATTTGCCCTGCAGGTTGGGCATTTACCATTGCAAATACGGCTTCAGCCACCATCCTGATAGTTTCTGCTGAAGGAGGTGTTGTAGGCACGTCCCTTGGTGCACTACTTTCCGCTGATTGCTGACGCTCTGACTGACCAGCACCGCTCCTAGCTTCCTATAGTAGCAAAGACACACGATTAGACGACAAACAAATTGCTAAAAGCAATCATTGTAACACTCGGATTCCACAAAACGAGTGTATTTTCATTCCTAAGTGGACATTCATGGGTTCTTTTTGATGTTATAACGATGACGCACGCATGTGCTCACCACCCCTTAAAAGAATTCGACCACGAATTCATTTAAGCCTGACCGTAACCAGAAGTCTGATACTAAATTGTAACACCCCCATCCGTCGCATGGCATAAAATAGAAGGTCCAGCTGGACCCGACGCCATATACCACAGAAAGTCGGAAGGGTTACATAAGAATATTCAAACTATCCAATCAAGACTACTCGTCCTACACAGAGCATTCTAGCGGAAGTCTTTAAAGTTGAAAGAACCCAAAACTTAAATCCATTAATCATGAATGTCCACAACCACAACACTGGAATGAGAATCAAATACACTGAAAGGCTACATGTCCTTATGACCTTACAAATGTTCACATAACAAAATAGTGTCTTACATACATCGGCTCGCAGGCCGGCCACACATGACAAAATAAAAACAACTATTCTTTACGGCCTTCGAGGGCCAGCACAGCAACATGGGCTACAGCCCGCTACCTAGCACTCGGCTCCGCAGCACCTGCAAGCAACACTCCACCGCACGGTGGCAAACAAAGCAACGGTCACCCAAAAGCTGACCAAATTATAATGACCCCGCCCCTTACTCGGGACGGCTGTTGGGTATTGTATCCACAATGTACCTGATTTGAAGATGCCCCTGAACAAGCTAAGATAAATAGGCAATGTTTTTGACAAAATATTTCAAGTTGTGCTTGCAGTTTTTCCACGCTAAGTGCACACCAATGTCAGGGTGCAGTAGGTCAATATACACGGGTCTGCACGACGTAATCCCTCGTTGAGCAGATCAGTGTGTTGGCCTACGTGTACTCTCTCTATTGGAGTGCACTTACTTTCAAGTACAGAGCTGTGTTTATGCAAGAGCAGACAAGGAGCAAGAATGTGTCAAAGAGCAGCTCAGAGGCGTAAGACGAAAAATCATCTAAGTAAGAATCGACAAGAATCACCAAGTGATTCTCGCCGATTCGGCGAGAATCACTAGTGATTCTCGCCGAATCGTCGAGAATCACTGGCTGATTCTCGCCGGTTAAATCAGAGTGCAATCAAGTCAAATTCGCCGAGAATCACTTTGTGATTCTCGACGAATCGTCGAGAATAACTTTGTGATTCTCGCCGAATCGTCGAGAATCACCCTTGATTATCGACAATTCGACGAGAATCACAGGTGATTCACCCCGATTTTTACTTGGGCAATTTTCGGGAAAAAGCTGGACCGGATTCTGCCGCTGGCACTAGTTTGAACCGGATTTAGGGTTTCTTCTTGTGGGACCCACAACGGTCATTAAGGTGTTTACTTGGGTATATATATACGGGTATTTTTGAACAGTAAAGAAACACAGAAAGAAGCCGAGCGACGATCTTGACCTAAAATCGCGAAACTACTCCGCCGCCGCCGTCGCCGCTCGCGCTAGTTGGTCACCGCTTTTGATCGAGATTCTTCCTGATCTTCCGGCGACAGAAGCTTAGCCAAGCTTAGAGTCTCACGTGTCTAACCGGAGATCTCTTGACTCTTAATTTCTTGATCAGGAAAATCTTCCCCATCCGAATCGATCGAGACGATTGATCCTAGTGTGACCGTTGGTAGACCTAGCTAGCTTCGCTACGAAGTTTGGATCTCCAAAGTACTGCAGCTGCACATCGTTGACACCGCCGATCCCGTGAACCTAGCCGCCGCCCATCTTGCCGCCGCCGGTTCCGGGGAGATTCTCTCCAAGAGAGATCTAGGGTTGTGGACTCTTCGTGGACTTCAAAAACACGTCGTCAACGAAGAGGGACACCTTAGTCTCCAAACGTATTTTGTATCTCTTGTACATTCTAGTTTTACTTTTGTTGTAAAGGAATGTTGGTTCCTAGTTGTAAGGGTTGGGTGCAACCCGTGTTGTGGGAGTGTTGACTCCTACGTGTGGAAGGGTTCCTTCCGATAGTGCAAGGATTGGATTTCAATCCTGTTGGTGAAGTGACCGAGTCGTCCCTTGTTGGGAGATAGGTCGAAGGGGGAAAGTGGATGTACCCAAATCGGGGAATCACTATAAATAGCTTGTGTACTCTTTTGTGCTGTGTTGTTTTATTTTCGTGTGCAGGTACAATTTAAATTCCGCAAAAACGTTGCACGTCACCTATTCCCCCCCCATAGGTGAAGATAGTTGACACTAGGTTGACTTTCAAGTGGTATCAGAGGGAGGTTACTCATCAAAAAGGTTAACACCTTGGGTTGAATCCTGCCGCTAGTGTCAAGAAGAAGGCAAACATCTACTATGGACGGGCTCAAGTTCACAGGCAAGATCCCCGTGTGCACCAGGCTCAACTTTCCTATCTGGAAGGAAAGGATCAGATTCTACATGGAAGCAGTTGATCCTAGACTCTTCATGATCGTGGAGGAGGGACCTTATGTCCCCACTAAGGTCTCCACCATTGATCATACCAAGAAAGTGCCAAAGAAACTTTCTGAAATGGACAAGGACGAGATGGTGCTAGTGGGACTTGACAAGAAGGAGCAGAACATACTGGTCAGCGCGGTTGATGACTCAATGATGCAGAACTTCTGCAACTGCAGGACAGCAAAGGAGATCTGGCATTGCCTGATCATCCTAATGGAGGGCACTGATGAAGTGAGGGATGATCATAAATCCCTCCTGAACCAGAAATATGAGGCCTTCAGACAAGGGCCTAAGGAAGAGATCGGAGTCACCTTCGAGAACTTCCTCAAGATTGTCAATGCCCTCAAAGGATACGGAATAGTGTTCACTAATGGTGAACTCAATGATAAATTCCTTAGGTCCCTTACTAAGGAATGGGACACAAAGATCTGCGCCATCCGAGAGTTTGGCAGACTAGCTGAAACAGACCCGCAAATTCTGTTTGGGAAGTTGATGTCCTATGAGCTTCAACTGAACACCAGGAAAGCAGAAGAAGAAGAAGCAGAGAAGGCTGCAGCCAAAGAAAAGACTGTGGCCATAAAAGCCAGTTACTCCAGAAAGGGCAAGGGTGCGATGTCATACCGTGTGAGGAATAAGGAAGAGGAGGAGGACTCTGAACCATGCTCCTCCGGCTCAGAGCTGTCGGAGGAGGATTTCTCCCTCATCACCCGAGAGTTCAAGAAGTTCCTCAAGATGAGGAATCAAAGAAAGAAAGACGGCTCCTCCTCCAGGCATCAGAAGAAAAATTATTCTTCTGACAGGTATGCTTCTAAACCGAACAAACATCGCTCCTCTGAAATTATTTGCTTTGGATATAATAAGCCAGGACACGTCATGGCTGACTGCTATCAAGGAAAGAGAGAAAAAGGGAAAGGAGAGGAGCACAAATCCTCTAGAGATAAGAAGAAAGAGCGGAGCTACATCGCCAAAAGGCCAAAGACACTGAGTGAGTCTGATTCCTCAGACTCCAGTGATGATGAGGAAGCCTACTTCGGGCTGGTGGGTCGCTCCGACTCAGAAGGAGAATGCCCCCCATTTACTGGGAAGGTAAAAGCTCATACCCCTCTCTCTGACTCTGAATCTGATCCTGAGTGTCAGGATGATGAACCTAAAGATATCCTTTCGGCCCGTGAAGCGGAGCTCCTCGAGAAGTATGAGCTTCTGCTCAACACTTTCGAGGAGTGCCGTAAGAGATTGAAGGCTGAGAAAAAGGAAGTGAAATTCCTTAAGGGTGAGTGTGTCTCCCTAAGGGAAGAGGTCACCAGTTTGATTTCTCTCCGACAGGAGCACCTTGACCTGACTTCAAAGCATTCAGAGTCTCTCAAACTCCTTGATCTTAAGCAGGAGGAAGTCGACAAGTTGGAAGAATAACTTGCGGCAGAAAGGAAGATCGTCAAGAGCTTCTCTATGCCAAAAATTGTTCTTCCAGTAGTTAATACCTTCTCTGCTCAGGCCAAAGGAGTTGGCTTGGGGCATGTAGGGGTATCTGGTTCCTCATCCAGGAGAAACAGGAACCAGAGGAAGAATAAGGCCGCCAAGAAGGCCTCTGCTGATGAAAAGGGAAAGGCTCCGCTTAGTCTTATTGCGTTCAGAAAGCCTAGCTTTCCTTGCAACCAACATGACTTTGAATCAACCTTTGGTCATCATTTCCGGCCCTCGGTTGCAAAGCCAAAGAGCCGATATGATGGTTGGACCTTTCCCCGGAACTTCGGTGAGAGTGCCTTCAAGGCACCTTATGAGGAAATCCACATGAGAAATTATGGTCAATTCTCTAGCGGCCATAATGGAAAGCAGGCACCAAGAGTCAAGCCTGTTATACTGACGAAACAGAAGGTGAAGAAGTCATGTGACTGCAATCACTATGAGGCCTCCACCTCCAGATCCAAGGCCCCGGTTGTACCCACCATTCCCAGGCTAAGGCAGGAGCCTAGGAAGAGGTACAACAGATTCAACTGTTGGTGCTGTGGCAAAGTCGGTCACTTTGTCGTGGATTGTTGGTTTAATACAAGGTATCACGAGACTCCCAATGTTATCAATGCGAGGCCGACCACTCGTAGGGTTAACCAACCGAGGGGGAGTATGCTAACCAAGAATCTAGGACCCAAGTTCGATTGGGTTCCTAAGGGAAATTAATTTTGTTTTGCAGGAATGTCCAAAGGCCACCAAAGCGCCAATCTGGTACTTCGATAGTGGATGCTCCCGGCACATGACTGGGACAAGAAGCCTGCTGCGTGATTACACTCCAGTCGAGAATGAACCCAAAGTCATCTTTCGAGGGTCAGATCGAGGAGTCACCAGAGGTTACGGTATGATTTCCAACGGTATAATCTCTATCACCGACATGGCTTATGTTGAAGGGTTAAACCATAACCTGATCAGTGTAAGTCAGTTATGTGACAAAGGTTATGACGTTAAGTTCTGCAAGGATAAATGTCTGATAATTTCACGTACCTCTTCTGAGACAGTATTATCAGGCATTAGGAGCAGAAATATCTTCTGCTTAAATTTTCTTAGTTTAGGTTCATCTACCCCCGTATGCCTAGTGGCAGCTGGCAGTGCATCTCTTTGTGAACAATAACACAAGAGATTGGCACATATTAATTTCAAGACAATTAGTTTGCTGTTTTCTAAAAATTTGGTAAGGGATGCTCCCGTTATCAAGTGCATCAAAGATAGCCCCTGTCCTGCATGCCATTTGGGCAAACAAACTCGGGCTACCTTTAAGAGCATTGCAGACAAAGACTCTTCCCGATGTCTTTACCTTCTACATATGGACTTGTTTGGTCCAATGCAAGTTCATAGCTTGGGAGGCAAGTCCTATACGCTAGTGATAGTTGATGATCATTCTCGGTTTACATGGGTGTTCTTCTTAAAACGAAAGTCAGATACGTTTGACATCTTCACTAGTTTTGTCAAGCAGGTTCAGAACGAATTTAACTGCTCAGTTGTCAAAATTAGAAGTGACCATGGAACAGAATTCGAATTTGGTGCTATGACAGAGTTTTGTGAAGAACAAGGTATCTTTCAAGAGTTTTCCTCCCCGCGCACTCCTCAGCAAAATGGAGTTGCGGAGAGGATAAATAGAACTCTCATTGAAGCCTGCACGACAATGTTGAAAGACGCTTCTCTCCCAGAATACTTCTGGGCAGAGGCTATCAATACAGCTTGTCATGTACAAAACCGAGCATTGATCAACAAGCATCATCGTAAGACGCCTTATGAGCTACTGAGAGGCAGGAAACCAACCATGTCCTACTTGAGGATATTTGGTTGCCGATGTTATGTACTGAATAATGGGAAGTACCCGCGTACTAAATTTGGTGAAAAATGCTTCGAAGGCATATTCATGGGCTATAGTTCCCATAGTCGGGCATATAGGGTCTTCAATAAGAAAACCCTAGTGGTAGAAGAATCAATTAATGTTGTATTTGATGAAGGAAGTTTGCTTAACAACAATTCTTCCAGTGGTATTCTTGAAGATGCAGGTGCACGACTTGAACAGCTGGATCTCGATGAGACCGCTAAAGATGAAACTCCTAAGTACGTCAAAGTTTCCACCTCCACGTCATCTGGGAATGTTGAAGATCAAAATGGAACATATCTCTTAGAAGAAGGAGAAGCCCAAGAAGTAGTCGAAGCTCCAGACGCCAGACTTCTAGAGCTCCGACACGTGAGGGATCATCCTAGAGATCAGATCATCGGAGATCCTCGTGTCGGTGTCAGAACTCGAAGAGGTACTATTAACGAAGCTTTGCATCTTAGCTTCCTCTCACAGGTTGCGCCAAAGAAGTTCGACGAGGCGAACAAAGACGCGACATGGATTTTGGCCATGCAAGATGAACTACATCAATTCGAACGATGCAACGTTTGGACGCTGGTTCCCAGACCACACAAGCAGAATGTGATTGGCACCAAGTGGATCTTCAGAAACAAACTGGATGAACATGGTGTCATCGTAAAGAACAAGGCCAGGCTGGTGGCTCAAGGTTACAGATAGGAGGAGGGGATTGACTTCGACCAGACCTTCGCACTAGTGGCAAGGCTCGAGGCAATCAGACTGTTCCTGGCGTATGCTTCGCACAAAGGATTCACAGTCTATCAAATGGATGTGAAATCAGCTTTCTTGAACAGAGACCTGAAGGAGGAAGTATACGTCGCTCAACCCACAGGTTTTGTCAATCCTACTTATCCCAATCATGTATACTTCCTTAATAAAGCTCTATATGGTTTAAAACAAGCTCCGCGAGCTTGGTATGAGACTTTCTTCTTGAGAACAAGTTCTCTAGAGGTAAAATAGATAAAACATTGTTTCTCAGGGAAGTTAAAGTCAAGATTTTGATGGTGCAAATCTATGTGGATGACATAATATTCGGCTCAACGGACAACAATCTTTGCAAAAAGTTTTCCAAACTTATGCAAGGAAAGTTTGAAATGAGCAGTATGGGAGAGCTAAAGTATTTCTTGGGATATCAAGTGAAACAGTCTGAGGATGGAATCTTCATCTCTCAGACGAAGTTCACAAATAAAATCCTCAAGAAATTCGGCATGGAGAGTGCAACCTCTATGAGGACTCCAATGGGATCCACTATGTCTCTGGATAAGGATGAGAAAGGTAAACCTTTCGATGAAACCAAATACAGAAGCATCATTGGATCCCTACTCTACCTTACTGCCAGTAGACCGGATATCAAGTTCTCCACATGTGTCTGTGCCAGATATCAGGTGAACACTAAGGAATCTCACTATGTCGCTGCAAAGCGAATTCTAAGATACCTTAAAGGTACTCCCAATCTTGGCTTGTGGTACCCGAGAAACAATGATGTCGAGCTAATAGGTTTTTCAGATGCTGATTTTGCAGGGAGTAGGGATGACAGGAAAAGCACCTCCAGGACGTGTCAATTCCTCGGACGAAGGCTTATTTCATGGAATAGCAAGTAACAGAATTGTGTTGCAACCTCCACAGCAGAGTCTGAGTACATCTCGGCAGGCATCTGTTGCGCACAACTCCTATGGATCAGAAACCAGTTAGCCGACTACGACCTTCAGTTCAAGGAAGTTCCAATGTACTGCGACTCCTCCAGTGCAATTGCAATTGCCAACAATCCGGTATCGCACAGCAGAACGAAGCATATTGAAGTGCGATACCACTTCATTCGGGAGCACGTGGAGAACAAGGACATCTCTCTCTGTTATGTCCCCACGGACAAGCAGATTGCAGATATATTCACAAAGCCCTTAGACGAGGCCAAGTTCAGTCTTTTCAAAACTGAACTGGGGATGCTAAACTATGAGGGATGAAGACTACAGAAGCTCCAGGCTCGTGCATCTAGGGGGAGCCTCTGCCAGGAACTCCATTGTGAGCACAGGTGCAAGAACTGAGGGGGAGCAAGGGGTCAAATGCTACAGACCCAGATTTGCAGAAGCCGAAAAGGGGGAGATTACCCTCTCGGCTAAGGCTAAGGTGGCTCCAAGTTTGCTCTCAAGAAATTGGTATTGGTAATGAATATCTCTCTCAGCTAAATTTCAAGGTTATGATTTTCATTCCCATATGCTTTATTCACCTTAGCTTGTAGGGTTTAGGCTTCTTCAAATAGGGGGAGATTGTTGGGTATTGTATCCACAACGTACCTGATTTGAAGAAGCCCCTGAACAAGCTAAGGTAAATAGGCAATGTTTTTGACAAAATATTTCAAGTTGTGCTTGCAGTTTTTCCACGCTAAGTGCACACCAATGTCAGGGTGCAGTAAGTCAATATACACGGGTCTGCACGACGTAATCCCTCGTTGAGCAAATCAGTGTGTTGGCCTACGTGTACTCTCTCTATTGGAGTGCACTTACTTTCAAGTACAGGGCTGTGTTTATGCAAGAGCAGACAAGGAGCAAGGATGAGTCAAAGAGCAGCTCAGAGGCGTAAGACGAAAAATCATCTAAGTAAGAATCGGCGAGAATCACTAGTGATTCTCGCCGAATCGTCGAGAATCACTGGCTGATTCTCGCCGGCTAAATCAGAGTGCAATCAAGTCAAATTCGCCGAGAATCACTTTGTGATTCTCGACGAATCGTCGAGAATCACTTTGTGATTCTCGCCGAATCGTCGAGAATCACCCTTGATTCTCGACGATTCGACGAGAATCACAGGTGATTCTCGCCGATTTTTACTTGGGCAATTTTCGGGAAAAAACTGGACCGGATTCTGCCGCTGGCACTAGTTTGAACCGAATTTAGGGTTTCTTCTTGTGGGACCCACAACGGTCATTAAGGTGTTTACTTGTGTATATATATACGGGTATTTTTGAACAGTAAAGAAACACAGAAAGAAGCCGAGCGACGATCTTGACCTAAAATCGCGAAACTGCTTCGCCGCCGCCGTCGCCACTCGCGCTAGTTGGTCGCCGCTTTTGATCGAGATTCTTCCTGATCTTCCGGCGACAGAAGCTTATCCAAGCTTAGAGTCTCACGTGTCTAACCGGAGATCTCTTGTCTCTTGATTTGTTGATCGGTAAAATCTTCCCCATCAGAATCGATCGAGACGATTGATCCTAGTGTGACCGTTGGTAGACCTAGCTAGCTTTGCTACGAAGTTTGGATCTCCAAAGTACTGCAGCCGCACATCGTTGTCGCCGCCGATCCCGTGAACCGAGCCGCCGCCCATCTTGCCGCCGCCGGTTCCGGGGAGATTCTCTCCAAGAGAGATCTATGGTTGTGGACTCTTCGTGGACTTCAAAAACACGTCGTCAACGAAGAGGGACACCTTAGTCTCCAAACGTAGTTTGTATCTCTTGTACATTCTAGTTTTACTTTTGTTGTAAAGGAACGTTGGTTCCTAGTTGTAAGGGTTGGGTGTAACCCGTGTTGTGGGAGTGTTGACTCCTACGTGTGGAAGGGTTCCTTCCGATAGTGCAAGGATTGGATTTCAATCCTGTTGGAGAAGTGACCGAGTCGTCCCTTATTGGGAGATAGGTCGAAGGGGGAAAGTGGATGTACCCAAATCGGGGAACCACTATAAATAGCTTGTGTACTCTTTTGTGCTGTGTTATTTTATTTTCGTGTGCAGGTACAATTTAAATTCCGCAAAAACGTTGCACGTCACCTATTCCCCCCCCCCCATAGGTGAAGATAGTTGACACTAGGTTGACTTTCAACGGCAGTGCTCTTTCCCTGCAATTCATTAGCCCAGCTAAACAATAAAGTGCAACTATATATTTCGCCACAGGTGTAGCCTCGCACGGCTAAACATCCCGTGCACTAAGGGCACATTAACGGTGAATCCTGACATTTCAGCATCTTCACCACCATCCCAAAGATGGCAACCATGTGAACATTTAGCCTTTCTGACCACCGTCTAAGGCTCCCAACTATGCCAACGGCCAGTTCCGTTTTTGGGTCTCTCGCACCGAACCACATAGCCTAGGTCCGATTCCACTTGCCCGCTGCTCATGCCGCCTAGTCAATTTAAGTCCTATGCGCGGGCCAAGCTTCTCTCGGATCACAAAATTTCCAAACAATCACATAATCCAGTTATGTTCAAGGCCGGTTCCCAGACCGCCAAGTTAGCAGAATAATGATTCCGCTCAATTTTCCGGGTGCACCTTGGATCTAACCTCCAATGATCCCTGCTGCAATCTACCGCGTAGAAACCCAAAAACCCAAAGCATGGAGTCTTCTCCGGCAAAACATATCAAATGCAACATCACCGATCTAGACAATACACGTCCGGGTAGGCTTCACACACAATGCCTATGCCCGTACTTCGATTCCGGACTCTACATGCAACGCAAGGGGGACTATTCACATCAACCCCAAGGAACACCACGCACTCACCGCACACTCGTGGGAGCGGGATTACCTATGCAGAAAGAAAGAGCTTCACATACTCAAGTAGAGAGTCGTTACCCTTGTAGTCTATTTTGGCACCATGGAAAAAATACACGAACAAAACTCTTTGTAACGAATTTTCCTCCACGGATCTGCTCTCAGATCTCAAAATGGTGCTCCGATGCTCCGCCGGCGGCCGGAATCCCTTCCTTCTTCCTCCTCTTTCCAACTCCTTGAGAGAGAGAATGGTTGGAGAGAAATGGAGGATTAACTCCCCTATTTCCGGCCTTAATAGAGCAGGAAACCATCTGGGCCGTTGGATCTTATTTAAAGAAAATGAACAGCTAAGATCCGCTCAAAAATCTCCAAAACTGGGCCGAACACGGCTTGGCACATGGCCGTGTCCCAGGCCGTGTGCCTCTCTCCAGGCACGATCGTCGAACCCAGAAAAGACACATGGGCAAAGACACGCCCGTGTCTCACCTGACACGCCCGTGTTGGGTCCTCGACACGCCCGTGACCGGGAGCGTGTCACGTATAACCGCCACGCCAACCGACACGACCCAACAGAACACGGGTACTGATACGGGTAGGCACATGCCCGTGTCAAATGACACGCCCGTGTCATGCAGCCGTTTTCCTGGCCGTGTCCTTCTCGGGATGAAAACGGCCAAAAATCACCAGCCAGACACGGCCTTGGACTCGCCCATGTCCTAGGCCGTGTACCCCTATACAGGAAGCAAAAATCACTTTTTACGCGACCAACTTAATTACAACTTTCGGGGCGTTACAGAGTGAGACGCTCCCGTATCAAACAATACCCCATCGGGGTATCCGGAAACTAACACAAAGCCTAAAACATAGACATCAAATATAATGGTCTAAAAGTATGAAGAACAAGGTTAAACTTAAACTTCCTCATACCTGTCACCAGATTGGTTTAGCGGATCGCTTCCTATTGCCCAAGGTTGTAGGCCCTTGGTTGCACCGGTTGCAACTGAGAAGCGCTAGACTCCACCGTCTTCCCTTTCTCTATGGTGCTGGGGCCGGAGCGCACAGTCTGCTCCTGCCTTGCCTCCTGCTCCGCACCTCCTTGATTACAAAAAACGAGCAATGTGCCCTACCTTACCACAATTGAAGCACGTCGGTGGTCCCTTAGAGTGAGACCCTTCGGACGTCCACTTGCTTTTCTCACTGAACTTGAATGGGTGAGGCTTTTTCCTCCACCTATTCCATTCAGACTTTCCTTAGGATTGAGAATGCTTCCCTTCCCCTTGCTTGGGCGCAAAACCTTTACGACGTTGGATTCGCTCCAGGTCACTCTCCAACGTCCTGACGGCCTCAACCAACTCATTGAAACCAGCTCTCTTCATGACGATGAGGGGTTTCCTTAGATTCTCTCTCAGCCCCCGTTAGAAGAGGTTATCCCTCTCTTCATCATCTGCCATCGTTGTTCCTGCACAATGACCCAAACTAGTGAACTCCTGCACATACTCGTCCACCATCTTATCCCGCTGCACCAAATGCAGAAACTATCTTAGAAGGGCCAACCTCGTTGAAACAGGAATGTACTTTTTCAGGAAGACATTCCCAAACTCTTCCATGGACGGGGTGCGTCCAGGAAACTGGCGGCCGCTATGGCTCACCCACCACAACTTTGCGTCTCCCTCCAACATGAAAGCCGCAAACTCAGATTTCTACTCCTCTGGCATCTCACCCGCCCTCAGAAGTTCTTGCATCTGTGCCCGCCAATCCTCCGCATCAGACGGCGTACCAACTCCTTTGAACGTCGGGGGATGGAAGCTCAGAAAATACTTCATCTGCCTGTCTCCATGCCCGACCACCACTCTTTCGGCCAACGTCTTTAATAGCCTGGCTTCTCCACCCGGCACGGCCGTCGCCGTATTCGGTGTAGCAGGGGTTGCTACCTGAGTTGTCGCTGCAGCTTGAGCTGCCACCATTGCTTCTGCAAGCATGCGACAGAAGTCGGCTGAGTTTACACCCATGCCCAAAGGACCCTAAGTAGTAGCGTTGCTCGCTGAAAGCTCTTCTCTTGGTCTTGACGTACCCACCTCGTTGCTTGCACTCTTAAGAAAAGCAAGGAAAAAAAGGAATCAGTCTCTACTCGCAAGACTCAAACATAAGGAAACTTATGGTCCTGCATTACTCCTATGTGGATAACTTCTATACGCACTGACTTTGAACCTTAACCTGGCTTTGATACTAAATTGTAACACGTCCCCTGTAATGACCATATAATATGGGTCCGGCCGGGGCCCCACAACATACGGACGCCACAACTTTAGCATTAAAAGATGATAACTACCCAACCTCAAAACTCAATATCAAATAACATCGGAAATAGCAAACAAGACTAGAAGTTATCCACATACACAAGTGTATCGAAACAGCCTTATGGCCTTACAACAATAGAGAATCCAAACTCCAAAAGTTAACATCAATAACAGTGCACGTAAACACTCCTACACTACCTCGGCATGTAAGCCAGAAAACAAAAGCATCGAGTATACAAGGCCACCAAAAGAAAAAAAGCTAGAACAAAACTGGAAACACTTCATTTGGCTTAGGCCTAATTGGCCGGCGAGCTAGCTCCTGCTTATGATCCTTGCCCTGTAAAAATTGGTTGTAACGTGGGTCAGCAAAGGCTGACCTCAAACTGTGTAACAAACACATCGCCAGCTGGCCGCCCCTAATGGTCCCCGGAGTACCCCTCCAACCTGCAAGTCAGCACTTCGTATACCATATACATAAATAAGTAATGCACTAAAATAATAGTCTTGGATGTCTCAAATAACATGCACGTTTTCTATTATTGAGCATATAATAAAAAAGGGGTCTACTATGCAACATGTATGCAAAACCCGGGCTTCACCCAAGGCACCCTATCGTGTATGCATCTAGCACATCATCAAACATCTTGGTACTTCCAATTTCCCCAGTGGCATTAAGCCACAAATAAAAAGGGGCACTGCAATTCGCCTAACGGCATACAAGTCGTCACACGGAACTCTTGCCAAGGCCACACCCGCTCATGGTCTTAGACCCAGCTTGCTTGCAAGCTCTGACTTCTCATGTCAGGATTCCGTCTAACACACTGGCCGATTCTAAGAACCCTTGCTGGACCCACCCATGTAACGCCCCGAAACTCAAAAGAGCGACGGGAGGCGTTTTGTACTAAATTTGGAATTTGGACGGGGGTACACGGCCTGGGTCACGGGCGTGTCCCAGGGCGTGTCGAGGTCATTCGACTTTCTGGCAGTAAAGTCTCCGTTCGACGATATAGCCAAAGTATGCGTTCGATGATTTTCCAGCAATCTGCGTTCGACGATTTGCCAGGGATCTGCGTTCGATGATCTGGCTGCGTTCGATGATTTTTCCAGGGATCTGCGTTCGACGATCTGGCTGCGTTCGACAATTTTGCCAGGGATCTGCGTTCGACGAACTGACAGAATTCGACGATTTTTCCAGGGAACTTTATTCGACGATTTGGCTGCGTTCGACAATTTTTCCAGGGATCTGTGTTCGACGATCTGGCTGCGTTTGACGATTTTGCCAGGGATCGGCATTCGACGATCTGGCTGCGTTCGACGATTTTGCAAGGGAACTCTGTTCGACGATTTGGCTGGTTCGACGAGTTGCCAGTGATTCTCCGTTCGATAATTCGGCAGCGGTCGACGATTTTGGTTCGACGATCGTCGAGCGGAGATCATGACTGGTTGTCACAGGGTATCCTTGACGGGATGCAGTGTCCGGCCCATTTCCAGGCTGGACTCGGATCACAGCCGTGCTTTTCTTTCTTGGGATCCGATGGCTGGTTGTCTTTCCGAATGGATTATACCCGAGGGTAGGGTTTAGAACCACTATTTCTGTCGCTGGTTCTCTGTCTATGTTTTAGAGAGAGGGGAGAGCTCGAGGAAGAAGAAGGATAGATCCGACCATTGGAGGAGTTTCGGAGCTCCAAATCACGAGCCGACTTCGGATCTACGAAGGCAAGGAGATTGCAGAGTTTTCATCCGCGTATATTTCCATGGCGCCGAGGAAGAACGCTAGGGTAACGATTCTCTTCTTGAGAATGTGAAGCTCTTCTTATTTTGCATAGGAAGCCCGCTCTCGCGAGTTTGCAGTGAGTTGGAGGCGTTCCTTCCGATAGATATGTGCAGTCCCTGTTGTGTAGAGTCCGTAATCGAGAACGGACATAGGCATGATGTATGAAGCCTATCCGGACATGTTGGTCTGGATTGGTGATGTTGCATTGCATAAATGGCCGGAGAAGACTCCGTGCGAATGTTTGTTTTTGGGTTTTTCTACGTGGTAGATTGCAACAGGGAGCCTTGTGGATTATCCCAAAGGTACACCCGGAAAACTGGGCAGATGCGTGATTCTGCTAAACATGTGGGCCTGGGAGCCAACTTGAACATAACTGGGTTATGTGTTGTGTGTAAACAATTTGGGACTCGAGAAAGTTTGACCCACACATATGTTTTAAATTAACGTTGTGGTATGAGGAACGGGTCAGGCGGAACCGTACCCGCTTTATGTCATTCGGTTACAGAGACCTAAAGTTACTTGGCACTTATCGTTGGCATAGATTGAGGGTCTTAGGCAGTGGCCAGAAAGACCAAATTCTCACGAGTTATGGTCGTCCAAAGGGATGGTGGTGAGTCGGCGGACTTTTACCGTGATCACCGAGAATGTGCCCTGAGTGCACGGGGTGTGTGTCCATGCGAGCCTACTCCTGTGATGTAGTGATATTACTATACTACTTGGTTATACTAATAAAGTGCAGGGAAGGAGCATCGCCGCCCCGAGCTGGGTGTGGGATCGTTATAATTTGGTCAGCATTGCTGACCGTTGCTTTTGTTTGCCACCGTGCGGTGGATTATGCTTGCAGGTGCTGCTGGACCGAGCGGTCAATAGCGGGCTAAAGTCCAAGTTGCTGTGCTGGCCCTCAAAGGCCTAATTTTGGATGTTTTCTTTTATTCATGTATGGCCGGCCTGCGTGCCGAGGTTTGGAAAACATGTAATTTTGAAGGAAACAAATTGTAAGGCCTTAAGGCCAGTACTTGTGTATTTGTACTTCATTCCTTTGGGATTGTTTAGTGGACATTCATGCTATTTGTGTTGTGTTCTTTTAATTGCAACTTATAAAACTGCTTTCGCTAGAATGCTCTGTGTAGGACGTTGGATTGGTTGGATCGTTTCCATTGAGTAACCACCCAGTCTGTATGTGGTATATGGCGTCGGGACCTGGCCGGACCTACTGCTATATGTTATGCGATGGATAGGGGTGTTACAATTTGGTATCATACTACTAGTTTCAGTCATGCTTAAAATGAATTCGTGGACGAATTCTTTTTAAGGGGTGGTGAGCACATGTGTGTGCGTCATCGTTATAACAACAAAAGAACCCATGAATGTCCACTTAGGAATGCAAATACACGTGTTTGGGGAACCTGCGTGTTCCTATAATTATTGTTTGCAATATTGTTTGGTTTCTTAACGGTGTTTTGTACCACTATAGGTGACCAGAAGCGGTGCTGGGCCGTCGGAACGTCGAGTTTCTGAGGCTAGCAGTGCACCAAATGATGCTCCTGCAACACCTCCTTCGGCCGAAACCATTCGGCTGGTGGCTGAAGCAGTGTTTGCAATGATCAATGTGCAGCCTGCAAGGCAGGTGCATCAGCCCGCTCCTGTGATGGATCAGGTACCACTGCAAGCGGCTGTGCAAAGAAGGGTGGAACAGGTAGTAGAGGAATCGGTGGTGCCGAGGAGGGCAACCGAGAGACAGCTCAAACATGTCATGATCTTTAATCCTCCGGTATTCTCGGGGTTCGGAACCCTATCTCAAGCTGAAGACTGGCTCTCCACGGTGAAGAGAGTCTTGACAGCAACGGGGATGTTAGAATGGCAAATGACCACTATTGCTACGTTCCTTCTGGATGGTGAAGCGAGATTGTGGTGGGAAGGATTGGAGCTGCATCTATTGAGAGGTAGGCAACTTACAGACGTCTCGATGGAGGAGTTCTCAAGACTGTTCTTGGCTAGGTACCTCCCTTCGGCGCAGAGGATAGCATTGGAGAACGAGTTCCTGAAGTTGGTTCAAGGAGACAGTAGCGTGGATGAATACCTCCACGAGTTTACTCGATTGAGTCGATATGCTAGCTCCACCATCACGGATGAGGAGCGCAAGACGAATCGATTCTATGAAGGGTTGAGAGATGATTTGAGGCTACTACTCTCGGGGTCTATGACTCAGGGATTCTTGACCCTGGTCAACACTGCCCGGTCCTTGGAGAAGGATATGAAGAATGTTCAAGCGAAGAAGAGCATTGGTGATAAGAAGTCTGGGTTTAAAGTGTCGACTACTTCAAAGTCCGGCTATCATAGGTTCTTTAAGAAGTCTAGGACTTCGGGTCTAGCTCCTTCTTCTGGTGCTTCTGGGGCGACTACGGGTCAGACCCCATGTGCATGCTTTACTTGTGGAAAGTCGGGGCACTTTGCCCGCGATTGCTGGAGCGGACGTACCAAGTCAAAAAGGAAGCCAAGAGCAACTTATGAAGAGAAGGGCAAGGCAATGGAGTCAACCGCGTCCCATTATGCTCCGGCCCAACCGAGGGTTTATAATCTTGGCCAACAGGAGGCCATCAAACAGGAGGATGTGGTGACAAGTAAAATTTAAATTTATAGCAAGTTAATATTTTAAATACTTGTTATGTGCTTGTTACCTTACCACTGCTTGTTTAGGATTTGTTTTGATTTGTGAGTATCCGGCAAGAGCACTCTTTGACACGGGAGCTTCACACTCCTTCTTGTCCGAAGGATTCATATCACGCATCAGAGTACCTTCTTCGATGTCAAAGGACAAGTTGGATGTGTTGTTGCCCAATGGGTGTTCGATGCGTGCGGCTAGAATCTGTGGCGTGAAGATTCGCATTGGGAATCAATAGTTCAATCTGCAAGCATCGTTACTACCGTTGGTGGAGTTCGACGTTATATTTGGCATGGACTGGCTCTCGGAGCAGCAAGCCTATATCAATTGCGGTCGCAAGGAAGTCAAGTTGGGATCAAGTCGTGAGACGACTTTTACGGGCTTAAAAGGGTCGAGCAAGACGTTGATGTCTGCTCTTCGGGTGGTGAAGGTGGTTCGTGCTGGTGCAGAGCTGTTCTTTACACTAGTGGAGGTTGAAAAGCCAAAGCCTATATTAGATAGTATATCAGTGATAGATGAGTACCCTGATGTGTTCCCCACAGATCTTCTTGGAGCCCCGCCTCAACGAGAGATAGATTTCACTATTGAGCTAGTGCCAGGTGCAAAGCCTGTGTCACGCTCTCCGTATCGGCTAGTTCCTAAGGAATTGGCGGAGCTGAAGGTGCAACTTCAAGAGTTGCTGGAGCAAGGGTATGTACATCCAAGTTCATCTCCTTGGAGTGCACCGGTCCTCTTTGTTAAGAAGAAGGACGGGAGCTTGAGACTCTGTATTGATTATCGGGAGTTAAACAAGCTAACGGAAAAGAACAAGTACCCAATCCCAAGGATCGATGATCTTTTTGATCAGTTGGTCGGGTCGACGGTGTACTCTAAGTTGGATCTCAAGTCTGGTTACTATCAGCTGAGGATAAGGGAGAGTGATATCCCGAAGACAGCGTTCAGTACGAGATACGGGCATTACGAGTTTATGGTCATGCCATTTGGGCTGACGAATGCGCCGTCAGTGTTCATGGATTTGATGAACAGGACCTTCAGGGAGTACTTGGACCATTTTGTGATCGTCTTCATCGACGATATTTTGGTGTACTCGCAGAGTGAGGAAGATCACTTCAAGAATCTTCATTTGGTTTTAGAGACGCTAAGGAGGAATCAATTGTAAGCCAAGTTCTCGAAGTGCGAGTTTTGGTTGTCCTCGGTGGCGTTCCTCGGTCATATAGTGAGTGGGGAAGGTATTGTAGTGGATCCGGCGAAGATTGTTGCGATACGAGAGTGGCCTGAGCTTTCTACGCTAGCGGAAGTACGGAGCTTTCTGGGGCTTGCCGGCTATTGTAGGCGCTTCGTAGAGAACTTCTCGCGGATAGCGTTACCTCTCACTACTTTGACGAGGAAGGAGCAGAAGTTCGTTTGGACGCCGGAGTGCGTGCGAGCTTTTGAGGAGTTGAAATGTCGGTTGACCACGACGCCTGTGTTGAGTTTGCCGAGTGGGACCGAAGGTTATGAGATTTATAGCGATGCTTCGGGTAGTGGTTTGGGTTGTGTGCTCTCGTAGCATGGAAGTATTATAGCATATGGCTCGAGACAGCTGAAGGTGCACGAGAGGAACTATCCGGTCCATGACTTTGTGTTAGCGGCCGTGATTTTTGCCTTGAAGCTATGGAGACATTATTTGTACGGTGTGAAGATTAATATCTACACTGATCATAAGAGCCTGAAGTATTTGATTGATTAGAAAGATCTGAATATGCGGCAGCGTAGATGGATGGAGTTCCTGGGGGACTATACATTCAAGATCCATTACGTGCCTGGTAAGGGCAATGCGGTTGCGGACGCGTTGAGTCACCGGGCCCATCCCAAGCAAATTGGCTGTCGGTCCATGACGAGCGGTTGGTTCAGGAGTTAGAGGCGTTAGAGATATTTTGCGTTGATAAGCAATCAAGTGCTGAAGCAGTATTGAACTGGACTGAAGTTCAATATGACCTAGCTGATCGAATTCGGCAGGCGTTGGATATGGATGTCCACACGAAGCAACTCGTGATAGAGGCTCTGGATCGGTCAAATTCCCAATTCGTTGTGGAGGAAGGATTACTTTGGAAAGACGGTCGTTTGTGCGTCCCAAGCGTGGGCAATTTGCGGGTGGATTTGTTGTACGAGGAGCATCATACCAAGTACTCAATTCACCCGGGGAGCACAAAGATGTATCGCGATGTTAAGGAATTGTTCTGGTGGCCAGGACTGAAAAGGGATGTGGCGCTCTACGTGGCGAAGTGCCAAACTTGCGCCTTGGTGAAGGCGGAATGCCAAAAGCTGGGAGGATTCTTGAAGTCCTTACCTATTCCGGAATGGAAGTTCGATGACATCACTATGGACTTTTTGCACGGGTTGCCAAGGTCGCAAAAGGGGAACGACGCCATTTGGGTGGTCATAGATCGTCTAACGAAGGTGTCGCATTTTATTCCGCATAGGAAGGATGATCCGGTTGAGAAATTGGCAAAGCTTTATGCGGATAATATTGTACGGCTTCATGGTGTGCCCCGCAACATCGTGTGTGACCGAGATGGGCGTGTACAACCCCGTGTCCGGCGAGCAAGGTCACCAGGGACTAGGCAGAACGGGCTGAGGACAATAGGAGAGCTCGACAGTGGAGGGGGCGAGCCCGAGCTCGGCATCCGTCGACCAGAGATCGACGTTCGGCGACCCCGAGCTCGGCATTCGCCGAGCGAGCAACAACTCGCATCCTCACATTGGAGCTCGGTAGCAGTAGGCGAGCAGAACATGCCGAGGTGGTCCAAGCTCCCCAGCTCGCCTGGATGTATGAGGTACTTTTTACTATTTTGCCCCCGCTGGTCTGCCCATAGCCCTTCAAAACAGCGGAGTTTGGTTGTTGGCAGACCCATCCAAGGGTTTTCTGGTAATTGCATGTCAGTTCTTTTGGTTATTGGCAGTCCAGATTTTAAAAAAACTATAAATAGGACCCAAGGGGTACCCCAGAAAAGAGGTTTTTTTCCAGTGCTCTCCTGGTCCAATATTCAAGTGCATTCTGAGGGTACCTTAGCTCGGCTTCTGGCTAAGGAGGGGAAGCGCTCTGTGATCTTTCGGGTTTGTGGTGGGACCTCCCCCGCCGAGCCCTTGGGTCGGTCTTACCTTGTCTTCTCTGTTGTTTTGCTTGTAGGGGTGAAGTAGGCGCGAGATCACCCCTTTCCCCAAGGGTCGAACTCCACGGGAAATCGAGGAACCGGTTTTAACATTTTGGTGCGGTGAGCGTGGAAGGTGGTCTGTGCAGAAAAGCTTCAGTGAGCTCAATGACAGGAGGACAGGGATCTGACAGGTCGAACTCGCCCCCCCCCCCCGCCTCTCGCAACAGTGCGGATGTTGGAAGATTTCAGAAATGAGGTGCTAGCCTCGTCAAGTTCGCACTCGGCACGCGGGCCGAGTGCTCGACTCCGGCAGCCCAGATCGCGGCCGCCCCTTCTTTGGGCGAGGACGCTCGCGGCAGGCGAGCTGGGAAGGAGGTGGATGAGGAAGACCGGGGGTGCGAGCTCCCCGGGCGCGAGCTCTTCCCCAGCTCGGCAGGCCGAGGCTGATTCGGCGAGCTGGGCTCGCGAGACTCGTCGGATCGCCCTGTGGGGGGTGGCAGTCCTTTCAGCAAGCTGGTCTGCTCAACTCCAGTTCCAGATGGTTTCAGAGAACCTGAGATGTCCTACTACACCGGGAAGGGAGACCCGGTCCAGCATGTCCAATGGTTCGAACATGTGGTCTCCATCCGTCAGATGTCGGACGGGTTCAAATGCCGACTCTTCGCTATCACCCTCAGGGAGAAGGCAAGGGAGTGGTTCCATCAGCTACCGGCTAGCTCCATCTACAGCTTTGAGGACTTGCGCCGAGGGTTTATGCTGAGGTTCACTACCTCGAAGAAGAGGAAGAAGGAGTCCGAGTCTCTGTTCCACATCAAGCATGTGGTGAACGAGACGTTGGGGAGCTATGTGGACCGGTTTCAGGAGGAGGTCACCCAGGTCCAGGAGATGCCAGGCCATAGTCTGATGATGGCCTTTACCCTGGGCCTGCAACAGGGGTTCTTCCGGATGGAGCTGAAGAGAGTTTCCCCTTCTCCTATGAGGAGCTGATGGAGAGGGCGGCAAGAGAAGTTGATGGGGAGGCGTCGAACCCGAAGTTTGCAAGGAAGCTGGCCAGGTGGGCCACAGAGGAAGAGAAGGATTCAAGAGGAGGGAAAGGACAGGAGGAGATAAGAGGAGAGCCTAGGCCGAGGGAGCAAAGGCAGCTCCAGTGGCAACAGCAGCCGAGGTGGGGGCGTCAGGAGCCCGACCGTCGACTGGGCTGGAGACCTGAGTGGCAAGGGCAGGGGCCACATAGAGGGTACTATGGAAGGGATCACTACAAGGGGAGGCAAGATCAGTTCCACCCTCCGGGATGGAGGTAAGGCCAGAGGCCCCGACTCCCCAATCAAGAGGAGTCCATGGCCATAGCCTTGGGAGCAAGGAGGGGGATCATGAGGAGGAGGAGAAGAGAGGTCAGGGTGGAGTTACCCTATTGTGACTTCCATCAGGAGGAGGGGCACGCGACAGCCACGTGCCCGGAATTTCTTGAGATGAGGGGGAATAGGGAGCAGCAGCAGCAGCAGGGGCGGCAAGAAGTGAGGATTGAGGAGGTCCTGTCTCGGACGGAGGAGGATCGTTGCGAGGACCGGGTGGATGTTGGATCCCGAGGGGGGATCAGAGTGATCCACGGGGGAGTGGGGGTCGAGGCTTCCCGCAAGGCGAGCCTCCACACCATGTACCGCCGGAGTGTTGCCTCCACTTCCCTGACCCCACCCCCGGAGGAGAGGATCACCTTCTCCAGAAGCGACATGCCAGATCACGAGGATCCATTCTGTGATGCGCTGGTCATCAAGGCAGCCATCGAGAATTTCATAGTCTCTCGGATCCTCGTTGACAACGGGAGCTCCGTCAACGTCGTCTTCAAAAAGGCATTTGACGGGATGAAGGTGGAGGCAAAGAGGGTGCTAGCCTCGGATGGACCCTTGTTCGAGTTTTCAGGAGAAAGGAAGGAAGTGGAGGGAGGAGTAGGCCTCCATGTTACCTTGGGGGGGGGGGGGGGGGTGCAGTCCAGGAACTGCAGGTTCGTCATTGTGGACGCCCCCAGCAGCTACAGCGACATCTTCGGGAGGCCCCTTATCAGCGCCTTCCGCTGCGTCCCCTCGTCCTTCCATCAGTGCTTAAAGTTCAACGCCGAGGGGATTCAGGTCTAGGTCAGGGGGGACCCAAAGGGGGCGCGGGAGTGCTATGTCACTGCGGTGAACACCATCTCCTGGCAGGAGGAAGCCGAGGAGATGGGTCGGAGGCTGGAGGAAGCCGAGCATGGAGGAAGGAGGGAGGAGCTGGAGACGGAGAGCTGGGCCGGGGAGGCGTCAGGAGGAGAACTGGAGGAGGTGGCCGAAGTGACGGCCGTAGGGGAAGAGATGGAGATAGAGGTCCCGGTCCCGGGAGAGAAAGAGGCTGAAGGGTGGGAAGAGCAGTCCAGGCTGGAGGCTGCAGAGGAAGTGGTGGAGCTGGAGGTGCTCACCCGAGGAGACAAGGTGGAGAAGATCCGCGTCAGCGGGGGGCTGACCCCAGAGGACCAAGGCAGGATGCTGGAGTGCATCCAGAAGAACGTGGACATCTTTGCTTGGAATGCCGCGGAGATGCCAGGTGTTGACGCGGATGGCCTGCCACCGCCTCAACCTGGACCCGGGAACACGCCCCGTTCAGCAGAAGAAGAGATTCACTGCGGACAAGCTGGCGGAGCCCATCAGGGAGGAGGTGGAGAAACTCCTCAAGGATGGCTTCGTGTCCGAGATTCAGTACCCCGGCTGGGTCTCCAACGTGGTCATGGTTAAAAAAGTAGACGGCCGATGGAGGATGTGTATCAACTTTTCCTTACTTAATAAAGCTTGTCCTAAGGACTGTTATCCTTTGCCTCGAATCGACGCGCTGGTTGACTCAGCCGTCGATTTTTCTGTAATGAGTTTTTTAGATGCTTTTTCAGGTTATCATCAAATCAGGATGCACCCCCCAGACATCAAGGATGTCTCGTTCATCACAGGGGATGGATGCTACTGCTACAAGATGATGCCCTTCAGGTTGAAGAATGTTGGGGCAACCTACAAGAAAATGATGGATAGGGTCTTCAAGGAGCAGAGGGGAAGGAATTTGGAGGTGTATGTAGATGACCTCATGATCAAAAGCTGGGATGTGGACTCACACCTCCGGGACCTGGAAGAGACCTTTGCCACCCTGCGCAAATACAAGATGCGGTTGAACCCCCTAAAATGTATCTTTGGGGCCAGCCGGGGAAAGTTCTTGGGGCACCTCCTCACCCCCGCAGGGGTCGAGCCGAATCCTGATAAAGTCAAGGCTAGCTTGGAGCTGGGGGCGCCGCGGAATGCTAAGGAGGTGCAACGACTGATGGGGAAGCTAGCAGGGCTGAGTAGGTTCCTTTCCCGAGCAGGAGAAAAGTGCTCCCCCTTCTTCAAAACCCTAAGGGGTGGTCAGAAGTTCGAGTGGACCAAGGAGTGCGAGGAGGCGTTCCAGGCCCTCAAGATGCAGTTGACTCAGGCTCCGCTACTCCAAGGGCCGAAGGAGGGGGAAGACATGTTCTTATATCTTGGGGTCGGGGCAGAGGCTTTGAGCTCCATCTTAATTCGCGAAGAGGGGAAGAAGCAGCTCCCTATTTATTACATGAGCCTGGTCCTGAGGAAGGCCGAGCTCCGGTACCCGATTCTAGAGAAGCTGGCCTTCGCCCTGGTCATCTCGGCTCGGAGGCTGAGACCTTACTTGCAGGCACACTCAATCCGAGTGGTGACCGACCATCCTCTCCGCAACATCTTTGAGGGGGGGGAGCATTCAGGCAGGCTGGCTAAGTGGTCGGTGGAACTGAGTGAGTTCGATGTCTCCTTCGTTCCGCGGCTCTCGATCAAAGCTCAAGCGATGGCCGACTTCTTGGCCGACTACGTGGTTGAAGTAGCGGAGGAAGAACTCACCCGCCTGACTCCTTGGAAGGTGAGGGTGGATGGTGCCTCAGGGAGGCATTCCCTTGGAGTGGGGGTGATCCTGGAAAGCCCTCAGAGGACTCGAATTGAGCAGACGGTGGTGGTATACTTCCCCATTACAAACAACCAGGCCGAATACGAGGCCGTGATAGTAGGGCTACGCCTGGCCAGGGAGCTGGGGGTGTCGGACGTGGAGGTCCTTACTAACTCCATGGTGGTAGCTTCCCAGATCAACGGGGAATTCGAAACAAGGGAACCCACCCTGCGATCATACTTGGCCAAAGTGAAGGGGGTCATATGCACTTTTCAAACCTTCTCCATCCGACACGTGCCCAGGGAAGAGAATGAACAAGCCGACCAGCTAGCAAAGCATGGTCCCCAGGTGGGGGGGTACCATCACCGACCTGTTTCGCCCCTCCATCGAAGAGGGAGAGCTCATGGAAATTGATCAACAAGCTTTGTGGATGTACCCCGTTGTGGCTTTCCTCTCCACGGGAGAGTATCCGGAGGGGGCAGATAAGAAGAAGCTAAGGCACAAGTCAGCGTATTACCTCCTCCAGGATGGGCAGCTGTACAGGAAGACCCTCTCAGGGATGCTGGCTCGCTGCGTGGCCGAGGGCCAAGTGCAAAGGATCTTGGAGGAAGTCCACTCCGGGGAATGTGGGAGTCACTCCGGGAGTCGGACCCTGGAAGGAAGGATAGTCAGGCAAGGGTATTTCTAGCCCACCCTGGGCCGCGACGCCGCGGAGTTCGCAAGAAGATGTCATAAGTGCCAGTTGTTTGCCCCCCTCCAGCTACAGCTGGCCCAGCGACTCAGAAGTATCACGGCCCCCTGGCCCTTCGCAATTTGGGGGATGAATTTGGTTGGACCATTCCCCCAAGCCAGTGGTCAGAGAAGGTTCCTCCTGGTAATGATTGACTACTTCTCAAAGTGGATGGAGGTGAAGGCGCTAGCCAAGGTGACCTCCCAGGTAATCCGGAGCTTTGTTTGTGGGGAGATCATCTGCCGTCATGGGCTGCCACAGGCCATCGTCATAGACAATGGGCCCCAGTTCGCCAGCGCCGAATTCACCAGCTTTTGCGAGCAGCTTGGAATCGACCACAGGTTCGCCTCGGTCCATCACCCCAGGAGCAACGGGCAGGTGGAGGCCACAAATAAGATCATTGTCAACCTCCTCAAGAAGAAGGTGGAGAATTTGAAGGGGAGCTAGGTGGAGCAGCTTCCCGCGGTTCTTTGGGCCCTAAGAACCACCCCCAACACGTCTACCAGAGAGACCCCTTTCAAACTCTCCCATGGGTGCGAGGTAGTGCTCCCCGTGGAATTTGAGGTCCAAACACCCCGAGTCGTTCCGGCCAAAGAAGGCCGAGAGGAGTGGCAAGCAGAGAACAAGGAGGAGCCGAGGCTCTCCCTTGATATGGTGGAAGAGCTGAGGGACCTTTCCGCTATCCGACAGGAGGAGGTGAAAAGAAGAATGTCCAAGTACTTTGACAAGCATGTCAGGGTCAAGCAGTTCGTGGAAGGGGACTTGGTGTTGAAGAAGTTGGATGCAGCAGGGAGGTCGGCATCCGTAGGGAAGCTCAATCCCAGCTGGGAGGGACCATTTATTGTAAAGGAAGCTTTGAAGTCAGGAGGCTATCGACTCCAAAATGTAGAGGGCGAGACCCAGAGTCTCACCTGGAGTGGTGACGACCTAAAACGATTTTTCCCCTAAAGCATGTAAGCGATACTTTGATTATAATAAATTTCTTCAACCCTCCAGTATTTTCATAGCTAGCCTGCATAGAGAAATGGAATGTGTTTGGACCCCGAGCAGATCCCGCTGCTAGGCTCTCACCTAGCTGGCAGGGCCGGAAGTCACTCAGTGTCATCTTTGGCCTCGAGCAGATCCCGATGTCAGGCTCTCACCTAGCTGACAGGACCGGAAGTCACTCGATGGAATGTGTTTGGACCCCGAGCAGATCCCGCTGCCAGGCTCTCACTTAGCTGGCAGGGCCGGAAGTCACTCGGTGTCATCCATGTCCTAGAGCAGATCTCGCTGTCAGGCTCTCACCTAGCTGACAGGGCCGGAAGTCACTCGATGTAATGAGTTTGGACCCCAAGTAGATCCCGCTGCCAGGCTCTCACCTAGATGGCAGGGCCGGAAGTCACTCGGTGTCATCCTTGGCCTCGAGCAGATCCCGCTGTCAGGCTCTCACCTAGCTGACAGGGCCGGAAGTCACTCGATGGAATGTGTTTGGACCCCGAGCAGATCCCACTGCCAGGCTCTCACCAAGCTGGCAGGGCCGGAAGTCACTCGGTGTCATCCTTGGCCTCGAGCAGATCCCGCTGTCAGGCTCTCACCTAGCTGACAGGGCCGGAAGTCACTCGATGGAATGTGTTTGGACCCCGAGCAGATCCCGCTACCAGGCTCTCACCTAGCTGGCAGGGCCGAAAGTCACTCGGTGTCATCCTTGGCCTCGAGCAGATCCCCTTGTCAGGATCTCACCGAGCTGACAGGGCCGGAAGTCACTCGATGATGTCGACCCCGAAATTGCCAGATAAAGATCAAGAATTCTCAGTGTCAGGAAGCAAGGGGAAAGGGGTTCTGTAGAGGCGAGCTCGGGCTCGGCTAACCCAGTTTGGCATTAGCAAGAGGATTCTACATGGGTGAGTTCGGACTCGACATTCCCGGCTCGGCATCGGCGAGTAGTCGGCGAACCCGGGCCTCGCCATGGGAAGGCGAGCCAGGCTGGGGCACCTCATCCCTTTGCCCGTTTGACTTAGAAAATTTTCTCTTCTTTTTCGGGCTCAACCTGGATGTCTCGCGTGCGAGTTATGGTGGCATGACAAGGGCAGAGAGCAACCCTCCCCCGAATCGCTTGGGGCTCGGCGAACACTCAAAACGCATCCACTCGCGGGCGCGCTCTCATGACTACTCTACTCGCGGAACCTGTCTCGGCGAGGTCGCGTGGGGAAGCACCCGCATATATTCAGAGCATAACAAACAAAGTAAAAAAGGAAAAAAGAAAGTGGCACAGTTATGATCAAAAACTCTTTCATTAATTGCTTACAAAAAGTAATTACAAGGGGCTCGCCTCGGCGAGTGAACAAAAAAGAAAAAGGAAAAAGTACAGGTTATCCTCAGGCCTCGCCCCCTCCGCCGGACTGATCCTCGCCGTCACCCGAAGGATCCTGGAATCTTTTCCCGAACATCACGTCCAAGCTGTCCTCCTTCTCGCTGGGCGGCGTTGCCGGGAACAGGCTCGACATCAGGTCCCGGGCCAAGATCCCCGCGCATCCCTCCACTAGCACCTTCGAGTCCTTCATCATTTGGAGGGTGCACTCGGTGGCTTGGATGGAGTTGATCCGCAATCTCTCGGCGAGGTCGGCCTCGCCAAAGATCCGCGGGCACTTGTAGGGGAGGGTGGGGTCGATGTTGTGAGGCGGGAAGAAGATCTCCGCCCGGCGACGGACCTCGTTGAGGAGGTGCTGGTTTTCCTCCTTCAGCTTCGTGTTCGTGCCCTCCAGCTCGGCGAAGCGTACGCTCAGCTGGCCGATCTCCTCCGCCTGCTCGGCATTGCGAGCCTGAAGCTCCCCTGCAGCCTTGGCATCCTGGTAAAGAGAATTCAGTCTGGTATCTGCGCAAAATGTTCCAAGTAAAAGAGAAGAGTAGTGCTTGACACTTACCAGCCCGCCGACGGCTTGGGCGAGTAGACCCTCCGCTATGCCGAGCTGCCTCGCCTGGTCGGTGACCTTATCCTTGGCGATGTCGCGAGCCTGCTTAGCCTTTTCGAGTTGGTGGCTGAGGGCGAAGCTGCGGAGTGCCAGCATGTGATGCAGCTCCATGGTCCGCAGGTGGGACTGCAGGCCCTCATGGCCGAGCTGCCAGAGGGTCATCTTTTTGTAGGCCTCGGCATCCTCCCGGTCATATAGGCCAAAGCCGAGGGCGTAGGCATGACCGGTGGTGGGCTCGCGGTCGTGCTAGGAGGGGTGCAGGGTGGAGACGGAGACTCGATGAGCGAGCTCGTCCCACTGCAGCATGGGCTCGCCCGCCGAGTCTTTCCACCGCCCGGCGAAGTTAAAGAGGGGGAGTTGCTTCGGCGGCGCGTGCTCGAGGGCGGCCCTCTTTGCTGATGGAGGAGGGGAGATCGCCGCCATGGAAGAAGGGCCCTCGCCACCTTTTCGGCCCTTGCTGGTTGTCTCCTTCAGCGGGCTCTCCGGCGACGCGTCGGGAGCGGTCTCCGACGAGCTGATGTATTTGGGGCTGGGTTGTTGTTGTTGTTGCCCCCGTGGAGCCAGCAGAGCCCTCCTCATCTTCTTTAATTGTCACTGGCGGAGTGGCGGGTTCGATCCCGCGTCCTCAGGTCGCCTCTTGCTGGAAGAGGGTTGCGAGAGGGCCACCTCATCTCGGCAGGCTGCCGCCGCCGCCTTCTCGCGAGCAAGAGGGTCGGTATGAAGCCCCGGATCCGCAAACGGCGGGTTCACGGGGATTATTCGCTCCCTTGCAGGAAAATACTTTGAAAACGTTAGGAATTCAGGAATGATATGGCGAGCTCGGCGGTCAGGCGAACTCGGCAAGACGGGGAGAGAAGCATACCTTCGCCGGGCAGAACAGGAGGGAGTGCGTCGAGGCCCCTCCGCAGGAAGGCGACCTCGAAGTTTTTATGGAGGAAGTACTTGTGGAGCTCGACGTTGTTGCCGGACATGGCCGGCGGGCGGTACACCTCCCCGCCCTTCTGCTGAGGCGAGTAGGGGATGTTGCCGAGATCTCCCTTGATGAAGGCGATCTTGGTCATCCAGGTATGGTGCTTGTTCGCGATCTCGCGAACTTTGATCAGCGAGCCACCGAAGTAGGCGACCCCGTCCGGCGTCGCCTTGTAGGAGAAGAGCTTCCTGAACACCGTCAGGTTGAACTCGATCCTCTCACGCCGGAGGTAACTCGCGAATGCCACCATAATCGCGATGGCGTTGGAATTCAGCTGCGCGGGCACGACTCCATAATATTTCAAGATTTGCCGGATCTCCGGCCACAGTAGGAGGCGTAACCCCACCTCGAAATGTGAGAGGGGAAAGGCGAGATCGTCCTCATAAAAAGTGTTGATGGCCTCCCCCTGCCTCAGCCTGCGTGCCTCGAAGCCCGGCGGCACGCGCTCCGCCACAAACTCGGCGAGCTCCTCCTCGCTAGTGTGCCCCTCGAAGAAGCAGTAGTCCGTGAAGTGCTTCGTGCACTTGGAGCGGCCGTCGGCATCTGGGTTCTTCTTGCCCATGTTCGCGGAGGAAGAGGTAGAGCGCGAGCAAGAAATGGAAAAGCACAGGGAGAGGGAAATAGAGCAATAAAGGCACAGTATGGGATAGGTAAGGGGGTGGGGGGCTATTTATAGGAAAAAAAATTTGGGGCAAGTTGTCCAATCAGCGTAGCCCGCCACCCCAGCTCGCCACCCCAGCTCGCCGACTTCTGGCGCATCCCAACCAGGGCTAAGTCAAACATTGCAGCATTTTATTTGAGTAACAAGATCAAGAATATTCTAAAAGCTATTTATTACAGATAAAGTTCAGGAATTAAAAAGCGGGGCGTGCAAGCAGGGAGGGCATCGGGATGCGAGTACCGGTCGGCTCGGCAAAGGAGCCGCTCACTTACCTACCCCGGCCTCGCGACCCCCGCCCCCAGGCTGCCACGTGCGGAGCAGCTCGCGGATCCTTCCGGAATTCCTCTGCGCAACCGAGAGACCGTCATCTATCTCGTCTAGGAGCCGGGAGGGGGACATCAGCTCGCCAGCCTGGCCGCGTCGCACCTCGTCGGCGAGACACACGTAGTCGCGCTGCAGCGTCTCATTAACCCCCTGCGCCTCACGCAGCCCGCACACCAGCTTCTTGAGGAGCTTGACCTCCCTCCTCGTCAGCTCGCCTTGATCCACCTCAGGACCCAGATAAGAGTCCAGCGAGCTTGGGGAAGGGAGGGGAGAGTAGTGGGCTGCCCGCGACGATTCCTCGGAAGCGGATTGATTGGGAAGAGTTGTGAAGGCAAGTGTCAGCAAGAAGAGAGGCAGCAAAAACTCATGAGGCAAGAAGTCAAGCAAGACTGACCAGACGAGCTCGGCAGCTCAAGGGAGATGTGGGGAGGGATGAACCTCAGATCCTTCCCGCGACCTGGGCCGCGAGCCCCCGATGAGATGAGCTCGAATCCCGGGGTGGGGATGGTCCCCAGACCCGCCCCCGCGGCCACGTCAGTTTGGCGAGGAGGGGAGGCGCTAACTGGCGAGATCGGCCTCTGCGAGCTCACTGGGAGGATTCTAAAGAGGAGAGGCAGGTCCTGGGGGTGGATGTCCGGTGCCATGAACAGCGAGTCGGCGAGCGTGGTCTCGCCTCGCGGTGTGGGCTCTTGCGGCGCGACGCCCCCGCCATCTGGTTGACCGTTCTGGTCGTCGCCGACTGCGACAACCTCTCTATCCTTCTCAAGAATAGTTCGGGTGGAAGAGCTAGTCCCGCGAGCCAGGGTGGCCCTCAGGTCGTTGTAAATGGGCTCAGCCGCCTGAGGGAATGCCTTTGACCTCTTGGAGCCGGGCTCGGCAGAATCAACTTGAGGAGCTTTGGCATTGACCGCCGTCAGGGCGGCCACGCGAGCTGCGGAGGCTTGGAGAGCTCGGTCTATGCGCTCTTGGATCTCCTTGGGAAGAGGCATCTTGGCAGGGTTGGAGCAAAGGGAATGGCAAGAGTCAGGCAGGAGGGCAGGTGCACATATATATAGCCATAGGTGGACCCCACCCGAAGATTCCCTCCAACTCGCCAACCCGCGCTCGCCGCACACTTGGGGTTGGATGTTTCTTTCCGAGCTTTGACAAGCTCAAAAAGAGCGGGAATTGTGTACAACCCCGTGTCCGGCGAGCAAGGTCACCAGGGACTAGGCAGAATGGGCTGAGGACAATAGGAGAGCTCGGCAGTGGAGGGGGAGAGCCCGAGCTCGGCATCCGTCGACCAGAGATCGATGTTCGGCGACCCCGAGCTCGGCATTCGCCTAGCGAGCAACAACTCGCGTCCTCACATTGGAGCTCGGTAGCAGTAGGCGAGCAGAACATGCCGAGGTGGTCAAAGCTCCCCAGCTCGCATGGATGTATGAGGTACTTTTTACTGTTTTTCCCCCGCTGGTCTGCCCATAGTCCTTCAAAACATCGGAGTTTGGCTGTTGGCAGACCCATCCAAGGGTTTTCTGGTAATTTCATGTCAGTTCTTTTGGTTATTGGCAGTCCAGATTTTAAAAAACTATAAATAGGTCCCAAGGGATACCCCATAAAAGAGTTTTTTTCCCAGTGCTCTCCTGCTCCAATCTTCAAGTGCTTTCTGAGGGTACCTTAGCTCGGCTTCTGGCTAAGGAGGGGAAGCGCTCTGAGATCTTCCGGGTTTGTGGTGGGACCTCCCCCGCCGAGCCCTTGGGTCGGTCTTACCTTGTCTTCTCTGTTGTTTTGCTTGCAGGGGCGAAGTAGGCGCGAGATCACCCCTTTCCCCAAGGGTCGAACTCCACGGGAAATCGAGGAACCGGTTTCAACAGTGCGGTTCACGTCTAATGATTGGAGGCTGGTGCAGCAGATGTTGGGAACAAAGCTGAGTTTTAGCACAGCCTTCCATCCGCAAACGGATGGGTAGACCGAGATGGTCAATAGGACAATGGAAGACATGCTTCACATGTGTGTCCTGGACTTTGGAAAGCAATGGGAAGATCACCTATACTTGGTGGAATTCGCTTACAACAATAGTTACCAGTCGAGTATTCAAATGGCTCCCTTCGAGGCCCTTTATGGTAGAAAATGTCGCTCGCCGTTGTCCTGGTTGGAAACGGGTGAATCAAAGTTGTATAAGCGATTAGAGGTGGAGGATGCTACTTCTTTGGTGAGAACCATTCGGGAGAGGTTGCAAATCACTCAGGACCGTCAGGAGAAGTACTATAATGCTAAGCACAGGAACGTGGAGTTCGCTGTGGGCGACTGGGTGTACTTAAAGATCAAGCCGTTCAAGGGTGTCTCGCGGGTGCGGCGATTGAAAAAGCTAAGCCCGAGTTACCTTGGGCCGTTTGAGGTTATGGAGCGGGTTGGCGAAGTAGCCTATCATTTGAAGCTATCTGTGGAGCTCAGTGGTCTACATTATGTATTCCATATATCGGTGCTACGGAAGGCGGTGCAAGAGCCTTCGCAAGTGATCGCGGTTGATCAAGTGCCGGTGGATAGTGTGTTGACGACAAAGGTCAAGACCGTGCAGATTGAGGACTCGGAGGTCAAGCGGCTACGCAATAAAGTGATCAGGATGGTCAAGGTCCGTTGGGACAATTGCGGCTGAGAAGAGCTCTCTTGGGAACGAGATCAGACTATGCTTGACGAGTATCCGGAGTTGTTCCGCTCAGGTACAATTTAATTTTGTACTTATCTTTCCTTTATGAAATTTGGTGGACGAAATACGTTTAAGAGGGAGAGAGCTGTAATGCCCGAAACTCAAAAGAGCGACAGGAGGCGTTTTGTACCAAATTTGGAATTTGGCCGGGGGTACACGGCCTGGGTCACGGGCGTGTCCAAGGGCATGTCGGGGTCGTTCGACTTTCTAACAGCAAAGTCTCCGTTCGATGATTTAGCCAAAATCTGTGTTCAACAATTTTCCAGGAATCTGCGTTCGACGATTTGCCCGGGATTTGCGTTCGACGATCTGGCTGCATTTGACGATTTTGCCAGGGATCTGCGTTCGATGATCTGGCTGCATTCGACGATTTTTCCAGGGATCTGCGTTCGACGATCTGGCTGCGTTCGACAATCTTGCTAGGGAACTCTGTTCAACGATTTGGCTGCGTTCAACGATTTTTGCCAGGGTTCTGCGTTCGACAATCTAGCTGTGTTCGACGATTTTGCCAGGGATCTGCGTTCGACGATCTGGCTGCGATCGATGATTTTGCCAGGGAACTCTGTTCGACGATTTGGCTGGTTCGACGAGTTGTCATTGATTTTTCGTTCGACGATTCGACAACGGTCGACGATTTTGGTTTGACGATCGTCGAGCGGAGTTCATGATTAGTTGTCACGGGGTGTCCTTGACGGGATGCGGTGTTCGGCCCATTTCCAGGCTGGACTCGGATCACAGCCGTGCTTTTCTTTCATGGGATCCGACGGCTGTTTGTCTTTCCGAATGGATTATACCCGAGGGTAGGGTTTAGAACCACTATTTCTGTCGTTGGTTCTCTGTCTACATTTTAGAGAGTGTGGAGAGCTCGAGGAAGAAAAAGGATAGATCCGGCCATTGGATGAGTTTCGGAGCTCCAAATCGCGTGCCGACTTCGTATCTACGAAGGCAAGGAGATTGCGGAGCTTTTCATCCGCGTAGATTTCCATGGAGACGAGGAAGAACGCTAGGGTAACGATTCTCTTCTTGAGCATGTGAAGCTCTTCTTATTTTGCATAGGAAGCCCGCTCTCGCGAGTTTGCGGTGAGTTGGAGGCGTTCCTTCGGGTAGATATGTGAAGTCCCCGTTGTGTAGATTCCGTAATCAAGAACGGACATATGCATGATGTGTGAAGCCTATCCGGACATGTTGGTCTGGATCGGTGATGTTGCATTGCATAAATGGCCGGAGAAGACTCCGTGCGAATGTTTGTTTTCGGGTTTTTCTACGTGGTAGATTGCAACAGGGAGCCTTGGGGATTAACCCAAAGGTGCACCCGAAAAACTGGGTAGATGCGTGATTCTGCCAAACATGTGAGCCTGGGAGCCAACTTGAACATAACTGGGTTATGTGTTGTGTGTAAACGATTTGGGACTCGGGAAAATTTGACCCGCGCATATATTTTAAATTAACGTTGTGGTGTGAGCAACGGGTCAGGCGGAACCGTACCTGCTCTATGTCGTTCGGTTAAAAAGACCTAAAGTTACTTGGCACTTACCGTTGGCATAGATTGAGGGTCTTAGGCAGTGGCCAGAAAGACCAAATGCTCACGAGTTATGGTCGTCCAAAGGGATGGTGGTGAGTCGGCGGACTTTGACCGTGATCACCGAGAATGTGCCCTGAGTGCACGGGGTGTGTGGCCGTGCGAGCCTACGCATATGATGTAGTGATATTACTATACTGCTTTGTTATATTAATAAAGTGCAGGGAAGGAGCATCGCCGCCCCGAGTTGGGGGCGGGATCATTATAATTTGGTCAGCATTGCTGACCGCTGCTTTTGTTTGCCACCGTGCGGTGGATTATGCTTGCAGGTGCTGCTGGACCGAGCGGTCAATAGCGGGCTAAAGCCCAAGTTGCTGTGCCGGCCCTCGAAGGCCTAATTTTGGATGTTTTCTTTTATTCATGTATGGCCGGCCTGCGTGCTGAGGTTTTGAAAACATGTAATTTTGAAGGAAACAAATTGTAAGGCCTTAAGGCCAGTACTTGTGTATTTGTACTTCATTCCTTTGAGATTGTTTAGTGGACTTTCATGCTATTTATGTCGGGTTCTTTTAATTACAACTTATAAAACTGCTTCCGCTACAATGCTCTGTGTAGGACGTTGGATTGGTTGGATGGTTTCCATTGAGTAACCACCCGGTTTGTCTATGGTATATGGCGTCGGGACCAGGCCGGACCTACTGCTATATGCTATGCGACGGATAGGGGGTGTTACAACCCGCTCATGGCCTCATTGCCTGGGCTTGCGCCATGCTTGGCGTTCTCGTCAGTCTCACAGAAGGGGACTAGTCTCGCCGGGACACTCTCCCCACATGACTTGCAAGTCACGGGATAGCCTGCCGACCATGGAGATAAAGCCGCTCCTTAGCACATCACAATCAAAAATCATCACCACCATAATCTCTCATTTGTACTGCAACGTCCCCGCGCACCAAGGAAACCATCTACCGCCAATGCGGAGCTAACCTTGTCCACCAAGGAAACCATCTACTTTCATTACAGAGCTAACCTTCTCCGATTCCGGCTATACGTACTCACTCGAGAAAAAGGGGGAAAACACAAACGTCACAAACAGCACCTTGCCGCAACGGATTTCTACAAAATCCTTAAAGCTCGTATGCAACATCACCGAGTCGGACTAACAATCGCGACCACGGATTCACCCACAATGCCTAATCCACTAACAGAGCAGATCTCTAATGCAAAACCATGTTGGGGACGAACTCAATCTACTCGGAGGTTCCTCTTGAACCATGGCCACCCAAACTCCTCTCATTTGAGAGATTTGGTGCCCAAAAGCTTGAAGGAAAAGATGCTAAACATGCATCCTAAAACCAAGAGGAGAAGTGTCGTTACCCTACGACCACTCTTCCTAGCCATGGGAACTTAGCCATTTAAAAATGACCGTAACAGACTTGACTCTGCGGATCTGGACTCAACTCGCGATTTGGGGCTACGAAGCTTCTCCGGCAGCCGGATCTCTCCTTCACCTTCTTCCTTACTCTCCCTTCTCTCTAGGACTTAGAAAGAGAGTACTTGATGAAGAATGAGGGTTTTCAAACCCTATTCCCGGACATAACTCAGCAAGGACAGCCCTGGACCATCAGATCTCATTAGAAGGAAACGAGCAGTCAAAATCCGAACTTAAAACTAAAACACCTGGGCCGAACACGACTTGCGACACGCCCGTGTCCAACGCCGTGTGCCTCAATCGATGCCAAAACTGTTGCACACAGAACAGGATTCGGGCTCTGAACACGCCCGTGTCAAAGTTGACACGCCCATGTCACTCTGTACACACCCGTGTGCCTAAGCGTGTTCCTCCATCGACACAGGAACAAACCCCACCCGAGGAGAACACGGGTACTGGACACGCCCATGTCACTCAGTACTTAATGAAGAATGAGGGTTTCCAAACCCTATTCCCGAACATAACTCAGCAAGGACAACCCTGGACCATCAGATCTCATTAGAAGGAAACGAACGGCCACGATCCGAACTTAAAACCAAAACACCTGGGCTGAACACAGCTTGCGACACGCCCGTGTCCAAGGCCGTGTGCCTCAATCGACGCCAAAACCGTCGCACCCAGAACAGGATACGGGCTCGGAACACACTCGTGTCAAAGTTTACACGCCCAAACCACTCAGTAGACGCCCGTGTGCCTGGGCGTTTTCCTCCATCGACACAGGAACAAACCCCACCCGAGAAGAACACGGGTACTCGACACGCCCGTGTCACATTTGACACGCCCGTGTCCAACACGAACACGCCTGGGCTCCAGGCCATGTTTGTCCCCTCACACGGCCCGGCCAACAACTCGAGCAGTACACGGCCTGGGACACGCCCGTGTCTTAGGCCGTGTTCAAAGTCTCGACGATCGTCGACCTCCACTTCGTCGAACACGCGCACAACACGACCTTGGACAAACCCGTGTCCTCAGGCCGTTGTTGGGAACCATGTCCACAGTAAGCCAGATTTGATGAAATCACCCTGGAACTAAGATGAATTAGGTTGTATTTGATGCTTTGTTTGAGTTATGTGTTTGCAGGACTCCAATGGGAAGTGTAGACCAATGTCAGTCTACAATGGGTCACCAAACACATGACCACACAGTGTAATCCCTCATTGTGTGTTCCAAAGTGTTGACTCATGTGTAGTCTCTCTATTGGGATACACCTCATATTCAAGCTATAGGACTGTGTAAAGACTTGGTGCTGATTCCCTTCTAGTAGAAGAAGAAAATTGTTAACAGAAATTTTTCTAAGTATTTCTCTCAAGTAGGTCCCTAACTACTCGAGTAGATTGCTTGAGATATACTCGAGTGAAACTTCTGCATACTCGAGTACGAAAATTTTTCCTCTCGTGAAGTTAAGTAAAACACTCGAGTAGTTCATTGACGTACTCGAGTAGCTTACTTAACTACTCGAGTAGATCATTCTTCCTACTCGAGTTGCCCAGAATTCAGGTTCCAAACTTTTCTAAGTAAAACACTCGAGTAGTCCAAGTCATATACTCGAGTAGCTCATTCTCTCTCGAGTAGTTCATACTCGGGTAGTATATTCTTCCTGTTCCAGATTCATTTTTCCCAGAATTTTTCTAAGTCATTTACTCAAGTAGGTACTTTATATACTCGAGTAAGTCTCGACACTGTGTCGAGTAACAATCTTCTCTGTGTCGAGTAGTTAAGATATACTCGAGTAAGTCTTTCATATACTCGAGAAGATTTCTTTTATCTCGAGTAGTTAAACCTAACTACTCGAGTAGTTATTTTCCCGTGTGCAGAATATTTCTAAGTGTTTGTCTCGAGTAGTTCCTCTAACCACTCGAGTAGTTCAATTCTGCCTACTCGAGTAGTATAACTTGTACTCGAGTAGCTCAACTCCTTCCCGAGAAAATTTTTTGTGTACTCGAGTAGATCTTCTAGGTACTCGAGTAGTTGCTTATATGCACTCGAGTAGTTGTCTTCAACCTACTCGAGTAGTCTTGATTTGTATACCCGAGTAATTTCTCTCTGCTTACTCGAGTAGTCCTTGACCTACTCGAGTAGTTTTATACCTACTCGTGTATATGACTTCATTTTCTCTGAAATTTCTTCTAAGTTTACATTTGACAGATTTTCAAATACCATGATATGATTGGTCCATGTGTACGTCATTAAAACCGATTATGACCGTTATTAGTACTCCTATAAAAGGTCTTATCTAATCGACAAACCCTAATGAGAAAACAGAACTTTCAAGAAGAAAATTCTTCTGAGTTTTGCAGCCATTGCTTTCCAAAATAATCATTATTTCCTCTCTCTCTCTTCACGTAACGAAAGCCACCTCCGCCGCTGTTCTTCTCCGGCAAGGGTTTCGATCTTTAGAGGAAATAGACTGAAAAAGCTCTCCAGATCGAGATCGTTTTTCACATACTCATCATCTGTCCGATTGTGGAAGCAAGAAGTTCAGATCTACTGATTGCCGAGAATCCTTCTTCAACTTTTTTGATAAAGCTGCACGCCAAGAAGAAGATTCCAGTTTCTGTTTTATTTTCAGATCTGAATCAGACGATTTCACTGTTTGTATTTTTCAATACTTGAATTTCTTTTCTGTAGAAGAATTTTTCTCCGAGTGTACGAGTTTTCCACTCCGAGTTTGTAGGAAGGTGTTTCTTCCGAGTTGTAGATCCAGTTGGATTGGATTGAGATTGTAGGAACTTTGTTCCGAGGGTAGGATTGATTTTCAATCCGAGAAAGTGGAGTAGCCGAGTCTAGTTTATTGCTAGATCGGTGAGGGAAAGAGGATGTACCCAAGATCGGGGAACCACTATAAATCTTGTCTCGTCTGTGATATTTTAGTAGATAGATCTGTGGTGTGTTCTAAGATTTTTTATTCCGCAAAAGACGCACAACTCACCTATTCACCCCCCTCTAGGTGATTTAGGTTAACAACAATTATCTTTCAATTGGTATCAGAGTGAGGTTGATCGTTAAAAGGTTAATACCTTGATCAGTTCCTGCATATAGTTGTTAATTGAGATCTATCTATCTTGGACAAGACAAAGGATTTCGCCAAGCTTCCCCTGTGCAACAAGAACAACTTTCCCATGTGGAAATAAAGGATCAAAATTTTTATGGAATATGTGGATCCAAGGATCTTCATGATAGTTGAAGAAGGTCCTTATGTCCTTATGACTGTCTCCACTATAGATCCTACCAAGAAGTTTCCAAAGAACCTGATGGATTTGGACAATGACGAGATTGCACTTGTCTCACTAGATAAGAAAGCTAAAAACATCATAGCAAGCGCAGTTAATGACTCCATGCTGTAGAACTTAATACACTGCCAATCTGTAAAGGAGATGTGACAGTCCTTGGTTACCTTAATGGAGGGAACAAAAGAAGTGAGAGATGATCGGAGATCCCTCCTCAATCAGAAGTATGAAGCCTTCCGACAGGGAAGCAAAGAGACCATTACTGATACATTTGAGAACTTTTTCAAGATAGTGAATGGCCTAAGGGTCTATGGCAGAGTATTCACTAATGGAGAACTAAATGACAAATTCCTGAGATCCCTGACCAAAGAATGGGACAACAAGGTCTATACCATCAGGGAGTTTGGGAAGCTGGCTGAGACAGACCCACAAAATCTCTTCGGGAAGCTTATGTCATATGAGCTTCAACTCAACACCAGGAAAGCTGAAAAAGAGAATAGCATGTTTGCTCTCAAAGAAAAGTCTGTTGCTCTAAAAGCAGACACCTCCAGAAAGACAAAGGCTGCATCCCCTGCTCCAGCTCCAGAGATTAGTGAAGAAGAAGAAACTTCTGAGCCTAGTACCTCAGGCTCTGAGCTATCAGAAGGAGAGTTCTCACTGCTCTCACGTCAGTTCAAGAAACTCTTGAAAAAGAAAAAGCAATGGAAAAGCAAGGATGCCTCCTATAGAATATCACGACAAGATGGCGATCGGCAAAGAAAAGGCTCAAGTAGCCATGACAGGTATTCCTCCAAACAGAACAAATATGTTTCGACTTACATCATTTGTTATTGTTGTAATAAGCCAGGTCACATCATCGCCGATTGCCCTTATAAGAAGAAGGAGGGTGGTAGAAGAGAAGAAAAGAAATCCTCACACAACAAGAAGAGGAAAGAGAAGAGCCACATAGCCAAAAAGAGCAAGACTCTTAGTGACTCCAACTCATCTGAGTCAAGTGAAGAAGAAGAAGCTTATTTTGGACTAATGTCTCAAACAGATGATGATCAAGAGCCCCAGTTCACTGGGAAGGTAAACTCGCATACCCCTCTTTCAGATTCTGAAGTCTCTGAACATGATTGTGAGGAAAGCTCCTCTGACGATGAGTCAGAGCTAATGGCCCAGTATAAGGAGTTAATCATGGCTTACGACAAATTTCGTCGAGTCGTGAAGACTCAGGCTAAAGAGCTCAAATCTCTAAAAGCCGAAGAGAGCATCTTGAGAGAGAAAGTCGCAAAGACTGACTCTCTCGAAGAAAACTTCAATAATGCAATTGAAGAATATAACAAGGCTCTTGAACAGCTTGACCTCAAAGAGAAAATCATCAAGAAATTGGAAGCCCAACTTGCAGCTGAAAAGAAACTGGTTGAAAGTTTCTCGAAGCCCAAGACGGTTCTTCCATTTATTGCTTGAATTCTCGGCAAAGGCCAATGGAGCTGGACTAGGCCATGAAGAAGCTCCTAGTAAATCCTCTAGGAGAAACAAGAATCAACGGAAGAATAAGGCCGCCAAAAAGGCCTTAGCCAAAGAGAAAGGGAAAGCCCCTCAAGATCAAACTACATTCAAGAAAGTCATCTTTCCATCAAATGAGTTTGATTTTGACTCATCCTACGAGCACTTTGCCAGGCCTACCTGATTAGCCCACGAACAGACTGTTACTGTCGTTGGTTCGGTGAGTCGATCGTCGCGGGCTTGCTAGATGAGGCAAGTGCACCTATCGCAAGTAGTACTCGATATTCGGGAGAATACCGAGGTCGTATTATTCCCGGGAACGGGTTGATTACCCCTACTGCTCCAAAAACACTATTATTTTACATAAATAGAAGTTGAGGGTTTTAATTAAAATAGGAACGAAAATAGATATAAGAAAATAGTCGATAAGGAGATAACTCCTGGTATCGAATTACGTTGGGATTAAAAATAGATTTGAATAACTAGATATCTAAAGTTTCAATTTAATTAAAGCGGAAACTTGGCCGTGGAGGTTCAAAATAAAGAGCTCACCTATCTCTAGGAATATCGCTCACCGAGACATTAAGGCTATTCGACCGGGCTCTCGTCCGACGAAGGATTCCCCTTAATGCCCGCAGTACGCTAAGAACCCCGCTATTGGGTGGGGAACCCAATCCGGTAGAGTTAGCGCGCCTCCTCTCTCGAGGGTTAGTGCGGAATTCTATTTACCCAGGGGTGATCTGTCCATACGCATGGCCTCTCGGCTAGCTAGCGTATGGATAACAGAAATAGAGCCCACACATCGATATGTGTTTCTACGCGTCGTTAACCCGGGGTAAACCTTAAGTTTTTTCATTAAATCGAAAAATTAGACATTTGGTTATTTAAAACATTTTAGATCCCAAAGCTCATCGATACCGAGGTCTAAAAGCAATTAGCCACTCATCGGAATGAGGATAGCTTATATGTTTGGTTATGCGAGCATTCTAAACTATTCGCGGAAAGGTTATAAAAAAAATAAGAAGAAAAATAAAATACCCTAACATTATAAAAGTTATTACAATTAAACACACCCGCATATAACAAGAGACAAAAATAAAACTAAGTTACACATAAAAGCTAAAAATTGCATAATTGAAATTTGCAGGTCCCACTCAAACGAGTGGGGGCGGGAAATAAAAGCTGAGAATTGCATAATTGAAATTTGCAGGTCCCACTCAAACGAGTGGGGGCGGGAATAAAAGCTGAAAATTACAAGTCCTACTCAAACGATTAGGACTGAAATGAAAGCGAGTCCTACTCAAACGAGTAGGAGAAAATAAATGCGATTACAGGGCTTTCTTAAATATTTATACCAAAATAAAGTCCGACCATTTAACTCCTAGCGAGTACGCGAAAAATCAAATCCAGCCATTTAACTCAAGTGAGTAGGCGGAAAAATAAAGAATGAAAATTACAAGTCCTACTCAAATGAGTAGGACTGAAAATACAGTCCAGCCATTTAACTCAAGTGAGTAGGCGGAAAAACAAAAGCTACAAACACTTGCTTGAATAAAATCCAGCCATTTAACTCAAATGAGTAGGCGGAAAAATAAAAACAACACACGCACTCTACTTGAATAAAATCCAGCCAATTAACTCAAATGAGTAGGCGGAAAAATAAAAACAACACATGCACTCTACTTGAATATAACTACTCACGCACTCGACATAAATAAACACACACACACACACACTTGCATGAATTAACTAAGACAATAAAGATTATCTCATACACTCACGCACTCGGGTGAGAAATAAGAAAAACAAAGTTATCGAAAAATTAAAATGACTGCATTTCTACCGCTGAAATGCAGTAGAAATGCATAAAAAGGAAAAATAAAAATTGTTTGAGCAAAAAGTTTTCAAATTAAAGTGAGATAGGCAAGTGCCCGAAAAATTAAAACATTTACATTTTTACCGTTAGATTTTGATAGAAATGCTTAAAAAGTGAAAATAAAATTTGTTCGAGCGAAAATATTTTTTGTAATTGCAAAAATTCTAAGTTCTTGAAAAATTATAATAACTCATTATTCATTCTTATAGGCTTGTAAAATGGTTTAAAAAGTGAAGAAAACTAAAAAAAGAGCAAAAGGTTTGTAACAAAAAAAAAGAAAAGAAAATCTAAGTTAGGAGTAATGAAAATCACTTTTTATCATTTTACAAGTTCATAAGAACGAATTTTAAAGCATAAAAATCCTAAGTCTAACCAATTTTTAAGAGTTTGAGAATGAAATCGGTTATAATAACGGCTATAAATTTTGTTATTACGATAGTAAACGAAATTGTATTTTTTTTTTCATTTTAAAACATAAAGTAGAGTTAGCAATTTTAAGCTCATACACACACACGCATATGAAAATGAAATTAAAAGTACTTAGGATTGATGAAAAGGAGGCTTTCAGAGATTTTTCAAAGCATTGAAAGGATGAAAATAAAATATTTTATTGACAAAAAAGGTTGATTACAATGCTTAAAACAACTTGAAAAGGAGGGGGAAAGATCCTTATATAGCCCCAAAACTAGCTCCAAACGGCAGCCCTTAGCATCAAAACGGTTCAAAAATTTTGAACCCTGAACTCATACAGCAGCTGCCCTTAAATAGGCAAAAATTTCCACGTACACGCCCTCCGACACGGGCATGTCAGGGGCCGTGTCAGCACTATTAAACAACAGAGTTCGGGGAAGTGACGGATTTGACATTGCGGCTGAAAACATGGCGGTCATGCCCCCAGTCACGGGCGTGACGGTGGGTGTGTCGTGCGGTGATTAAAGGCGTTGTTGACTTCAGGAGTCACCGGCGGCAGTTTGTCGGGCGGACACGGGCATTTCGAATCATTGAACATGGGCGTGTCCGTGTTGGCTTTGACAAACGTTGAGCGCAAAACGTCGACCCGGCTGGCATGAGCCTAGTCATTCCCCGTGTCGGATTGACACGGGCGTGTGGCCGGGCGTGTCAGGCTTTTCTCTTCAAACATCTTTGATTTCACTGGCATTTGACGGGTCACGCCCCGGTCACGGGCGTGACCATCAGTACACGGGCGTGACATGTGTATTTTGGGCAGATTTTTTCCTTTTTATCTGCAAAACAAAATAAACTAAATTCGCAAAATATTTACAATAAAAGAAACATTTTATTGAACAAAAATAAGTAAAAATGACAAAAATAAAGTATAACGACTGATATAATGTACATAAAACTAGGTATATTTACAATTCATCAAATACCCACATACTTAAACTTTTGCTATTCCAGAGCAAACGTTTGAGGTGAACTTATAAGGAATAGAAAAAACTCTAAGTTTAGCTACCGCTTAATCAATTATAAGAAAAATCTAAATAAATAAACGAGATGTAAGAGTTAAGTCCTAAATTTATGAAGATGATTTAAATAGCGTAAAAGTTTTGGCCAAAAGACTTCTTGATATAATCAAATAGGAAGCAATAATTGTAATGGTTAGATTAACAATAATAGTTTGAAATTATATGAACTTTTAGCCTATAGGAGTTTTACTGGAAATAATGCAATTTACAAATTATACTCTCAAAAAGATTTTCGAATTAAATCTAGAATCGTGAAATTGGCAAGGGGATTGATGTTGGTTTATGAAGAGGGTTTTGATTTTGAGGCGAGGTAATTTTTTCTCGAACCTCCATTTTTTTTCTTTTTGGATTATTAGGAAAATGAAATCTTATTTTCCTAATATCATTTTTTGTTTCAACTTCATAATAAATTTTAACCCAATGTATATGCCTAGTAATGAATTTTATCCTCTTACTCCATAACATATAATCTTTTTAATCTATTGGGTGCCTATGTTTACGGAACGAAATCTTATTCTCATTGACATAGGATCTTTTAAGGATAACAATTTTATCATGTCAAGTAGGTCATGATAAGAAATGTGAGAAAAGAAAACAAGATTTTTTATTAAAAAACAATTTTGAGAGCAAACTTAATAAATTGTAAGTTTCAATTTTTCAGATAGCTAAAAATAAACATAATTGAATCCTATAGTCGTTATTGTCTAACATAATACACATGCTCCTATCAATGAAAAATTAGAAGTAGTGCCTAAAATGAGTTCACTATTTTTAACAAAGCATAATAAATTCTTTAAAACGTAACCCCGAATATTTAAATTTTTCAATCTATAATTCACAAACGAATAGCAAATAAAGAATTAATAAAATTCACATATAAATAAACTCAAAGCAAAATTTTTGGATAGCAAGAAAATTAAGGATGGTATATTAAATTTATTTGTTTCAAAATATATTTTTTTTGTTTTTTAAAGTTTTTATCATTTTTTGTGTGTTTTTGATCTATTATCTTTTTTGTTTGAATTTTAGGAATGTTTTTAACTTATTATCTCTTTTTTTAGATTTTTAAGTTTTTGCGAAAAGTGCGAAAAAAGAGACGGTATTTACAAGAATGAGAGAGAAAAGGAAGGGGGAGAGACAAGATTATTTACAAAATTATTTACAAAGATTTTTACAAAATGAAACTAACTATTTTTGGAATTTTTGTTTTGTTTTATAATTTTTTTTGGAGTTTTTGTTTTATAATTTTTTTTGAAATTTTGTTTTACAAATTTTTTTGGGATTTTTGATTTAAAAAGACAGAAAAAAACATTTTAAAGACAGAAAAAAAAATTAGACCTTAAGTTTTTGGGATTTTTTTCATTTTCAAATTCTTTTGTTTTGTTTGTTTTTTTTGATATAATTGTTTTTTTCAGATATTTTTTTGTTGGAAGTGCAGAAAATAGAAATACAGTGCAAAAATAGAAGTGCGAAAAAGAAAGCGAGAAAACACCCCCATACTTAAGTTCAACATTATCCCCAATGTTGTAACGTAAGTATGCGGAACAAAACAGGGAAGAGAATATATACAAAGAAAAGAAATAGAGGGGGGGTAGAAGCTTCCCTGATAGGAGGTGGGGAAGGCGCAGTTTAGGAACCCTGAGGATCGGTCCGTTTTGGATCGATCACCTCCTTTCCGCTACAGAGGGTTATAGCGTTGATATTTTCCCGTGGATTGGGCTCCGTGTTTCCCGGCAGTGCCCCGAGCGCGCGCTCGGACATCATTCGCGATAGCTGTCCAACCTGGAGTTCTAAGTTTTTTAGCGATCCGGTGATGTTCCAGATATTTGACTCGTTGGAAGCTATATATTTAGAAAAATTATCCTCCATCGGGGAGGGTTTTGGAAGAGGGGGAGGTGGTAGAAATCCGGGCGTTAAAGAATTTGGGGGGCGCTGCGCATTATTCGCATTGCTCTATGAGAAGTTGGGGTGGTTCCTCCAACCCGGATTATAGTTATTGCTATAAGGGTTGTTATTGGGGTTGAAGGAAGGTAGCCCAACATTTCCCACGTAGTCTACGAATTCATTTGCTACGCCGGCATTAGGGGGAATGGCCCAAGGAGGAGTGGTGGAGGCAGCAGACATCTCCGCCACCTGCTTCATCAGCCTTTCAACTTGAAGGGCTAAGTGGGCAGTGGCATCCACTTCAAAGAGGCCGGCCACCTGCTTGGGACGTCCCCGTGGGACGTTCCATTGGTAGGCGTTCATAGCCATCTGTTCAATAAGAGCTTGGGCAGCCTCAGGGGTCTTATTATTCAAGGTACCACTGACAGCCTCGTCAATCATTTGACGCGTCTGATAATTAAGCCCATTGTAGAATATTTGGACCTGCAACCACGCAGGTAGCGCGTGATGCAGACACTTGCGGAGGAATTCCTTAAAGCTCTCCCAAGTCTCAAAAAATGACTCGGAATCGTTCTACACGAACGAAGAAATGTCCGCCTGTAACTTTGTAGTTTTGGCGGGCGAAAAATACTTCGTTAAGAACCGTTCCGCAAGGTCGGCCCAGGTGGTGATACATCCTCGTGGGAGGGAATTCAACCACACCTTAGCTTTGTATCTGAGGGAGAATGGAAAAAGGCGCAAACGAATGGCATCATCAGTGACGCCATTGATCTTAAAAGTATCTCAAATCTCCAAAAAACTAGACAAATGAACATTCGGGTCCTCATCCGGCTGTCCGTCGAACTGCACAGCATTTTGGATCATTTGGATAACGCTCGATTTGATCTCAAAATTATTGTTCGCCACCGTCGGGCGAAACAATACTGGACACAGTATCGTCCAAATTAGGTCGGGCGTAATATGACATTGTACGCTCGACGACCGCGTTCGGTTTGGGGTCATCCATAGCAACGGCAGAGGGTTCTCCGATGGATTCTTCGGGATCCAAAGAGGGATTTCGGCGTTGAGACCAAATACGCGTAAGCGAGCGTTCGATCTCAGGATCGAAATCCAAATTTTCGGACTCCGAAGGCTGTCCACAGGTCATACACCCTAAAATAGAAAGTAGAAAATTAACTTCTTTTTTTGGATTGGATTTTGAAGAAATGTTTTCAAGTTTTTTTTTTAGTTTTTGAAATAAAGGTAAATGTAATAGACTTCGGATTTGGAATAACAACTCAAAGAGGTCCCCGGTAATGGCGCCAAAAACTTGATTAGCCCGCGAACAGACTCTTACTGTGGTTGGTTCGGTAAGTCGATCGCTGCGGGCTTGGTAGATGAGGCAAGTGCACATATCGCAAGTAGTACTCGATATTCGGGAGAATACCGAGGTCGTATTATTCCCGAGAACGGGTTGATTACCCCTATTGCTACGAAAACACTATTATTTTACCTAAATAGAAGTTGAGGGTTTTAATTAAAATAGGAACAAAAATAGATTTAAGAAAATAGCCGATGAAGAGATAACTCCCGGTATCGAATTACATTAGGATTAAAAATAGATTTGAATAACTAGATATCTAAAGTTTCAATTTAATTAAAGCGGAAACTTGGTCGTGGAGGTTCAAAATAATGAGCTCACCTATCTCTAGGAATATCGCTCACCTGGACATTAAGGCTATTCGACCGGGCTCTCGTCCAATGAAGGATTCTCCTTAATGCCCGCAGTACGCTAAGAACCCCGCTATTGGGTGGGGAACCCAATCCGGTAGAGTTAGCGCGCCTCCTCTCTCGAGGGTTAGTGCGGAACTCTATTTACCCATGGGTGATCTGTCCATATGCACGACCTCTCGGGTAGCCAGCGTATGGATAACGGAAATAGAGCCCACACATCGATATGTGGTTCTACGCGTCGTTAACCCGGGGTAAACCTTAAGTTTTTTAATTAAATCGAAAAATTAGACATTTGGTTATTTAAAACATTTTAGATCCCAAAGCTCATTGATACCGAGGTCTAAAAGCAATTAGCCACTCATCGGAATGGGGATAGCTTATATGTTTGGTTATGCAAGCGTTCTAAACTATTCGCTGAAAGGTTATAAAGAAAATAAGAAGAAAAGTAAAATACCCTAACATTAGAAAAGTTATTACAATTAAACACACCAGCACTCATTCAAACATATAACAAGAGACAAAAAAAAAATAAGTTACACATAAAAGCTGAAAATTGCATAATTGAAATTTGCAGGCCCCACTCAAACGAGTGGGGGCGAGAAATAAAAGCTGAAAATTGCATCATTGAAATTTGCAGGTCCCACTCAAACGAGTGGGGGCGGGAAATAAAAGCTGAAAATTGCAAGTCCTACTCAAACGAGTAGGACTGAAATGAAAGCGAGTCCTACTCAAACGAGTAGGAGAAAATAATTACGATTACAGGGCTTTCTTAAATATTTATATCAAAATAAAGTCCGACCATTTAACTCCTAGCGAGTATGCGGAAAATCAAATCCAGCCATTTAACTCAAGTGAGTAGGCGGAAAAATAAAGAATGAAAATTACAAGTCCTACTCAAATGAGTAGGACTGAAAATACAGTCCAGCCATTTAACTCAAGTGAGTAGGCGGAAAAACAAAAGCTACAAACACTTGCTTGAATAAAATCCAGCCATTTAACTCAAATGAGTAGGCGGAAAAATAAAAACAACACACGCACTCTACTTGAATAAAATCCAGCCAATTAACTCAAATGAGTAGGCGGAAAAATAAAAACAACACACGCACTCTACTTGAATATAACTACTCACGCACTCGACATAAATAAACACACACACACACACACACACACACACTTGGATGAATTAACTAAGACGATAAAGATTATCTCATACACTCATGCACTCGGGCGAGAAATAAGAAAAACAAAGTTGTCGAAAAGTTAAAATGACCGCATTTCTACCGTTGGAATGCAGTAGAAATGCATAAAAAGACAAAATAAAAATTGTTTGAGCAAAAAGTTTTCAAATTAAAGTGAGAGGGCAAGTGCCCGAAAAATTAAAACGTTTACATTTTTACCGTTAGATTTTGATAGAAATGTTTAAAAAGTGAAAATAAAAATTGTTCGAGCGAAAATTTTTTTTGTAATTGCAAAAATTCTAAGTTCTTGAAAAATTATAATAACGCATTATTCATTCTTATAGGCTTGTAAAATGGTTTAAAAAGTGAAGAAAACTAAAAAAAGAGCAAATGGTTTGTAACAAAAAAAAGGAAAAGAAAATCTAAGTTAGGAGTAATGAAAATCACTTTTTATCATTTTACAAGTTTATAAGAATGAATTTTAAAACATAAAAATCCTAAGTCTAACCAATTTTTAAGAGTTTGAGAATGAAATCAGCTATAATAACGGCTATAAATTTTGTTATTACGATAGTAAAAGAAATTGTTTTTTTTTTCATTTTAAAACATAAAGTAGAGTTAGCAATTTTAAGCTCATACACACACACACACATATGAAAATGAAATTAAAAGTACTTAGGATTGATGAAAAGGAGGCCTTCAGAGATTTTTCAAAGCATTGAAAGGATGAAAAGAAAATATTTTATTAACAAAAAAGGTTGATTACAATGCTTAAAACAACTTGAAAAGGAAGGGGAAATATCCTTACATAGCCCCAAAACTAGCTAAAAATGGCAACCCTTAGCATCAAAACTGTTCAAAAATTTGGAACCCTGAACTCATACAGCAGCTGCCCTTAAATAGGCAAAAATTTCCAAGTAAACACCCTCCGACACGGGCGTGTAGGGGGGCGTGTCAGCACTATTAAATAGCAGAGTACGGTGAAGTGACGGATATGACATTGCAGCTGAAAACACGGCGGTCACGCCCCCAGTCACGGGCGTGACAGAGGGCGTGTCGTGCGGCGATTAAAGGCGTTGTTGACTTCGGGAGTCGCCGACGGCAATTTGTCGGGCGGACACGGGCGTGTCGAATCATTAAACACGGGCGTGTCCCTATTGGCTTCGACGAACGTTGAGCGCAAAACGTCGACCTGGCTGGCACGAGCCTGGTCACGCCCCTTGTCGGATTGACACAGGCGTGTGGCCGGGCGTGTCTGGCTTTTCTCTTCAAAAATCTTTGATTTCACTGGCATTTGACGGGTCACGCCCCGGTCATGGGCATGACCATCAGTACACGGGAGTGACATGTGTATTTTGGGCAGATTCTTTGCTTTTTATCTGCAAAACAAAATAAAATAAATTCGCAAAATATTTACAATAAAAGAAATATTTTATTGAACAAAAATAAGTAAAAATGACAAAAATAAAGTAAAATGACTGATATAATGTATATAAAACTAGGTATATTTACAATTCATCACTACCTATGTAGAGCTAAAGTCCCGCTATCAAGGATGGACTCGACCGAGAGACTTTGGCGAAAGTGTCTTTAAGGCACCTTATGAAGAAGTTATTCTTCAGAGCTATGGCCCTTTCAATCATGGGCATAACTACAAGAAGGCACCAAAGACGAAGCCTGTTGTAGAAAAGCATATAAAGGAGAGAAGCCATGTGATTGCCATCATCATGAGGCATCTTCCTCCAGGAATGCTGCCCCTGCTAGACCACAATTCCAAAAGGTCAAGCAGGAGATCATGAGGCAAAGGTACAACAGATTTGACTGTTGGTGCTGTGGCAAGGTTGGTCACTTCACCATAGATTACTTGTTCAATTCCAGAAATGCTGCAACCCCTCATGTCAGCAATATGAGAAAGACCGCTCATACTGCTAACACTCGTAGGGGGAGCACTCTAACCCGAGACCAAGGACCCAAACGTGTTTGGGTTCCTAAGGCAAACTGATTATGATTGCAGGTATTTCCAAAGGCCAACAAAACGCCTATCTTGTACTTGGACAGCGGATGCTCTCGGTATATGACCCGGACTAGAAGCCTCATTCAGAACTTTACTCCAGTCATGAACGGACCAAAGGTCATCTTTGGAAGTTCAGACCGTGGAATCACTAGAGGCTATGATATGATTACTAACGACAATGTATCCTTCTCGGATGTGGCTTATGTCGAAGGATTGGAACATAATCTCATTAGAATAAGCCAACTCTGCGATAAAGGATACATAGTTAAATTCCATGCTGATAAGTGCCTGATAAAATCCGTTGACAATATGGAAACGATTCTATCCGGCACTCGAAGCAGGAATATTTTCTGTTTAAATTTCATCTGTATAGATTCCTCTACACCAGTGTGTCTTTTAGAAAAAGATAGTGCGTCTCTTGGTGACCAATGACACAAGAGACTAGCACATATTAATTTCAAAACTATTAATAAATTATTTTCAATGAACTTAGTACGTGATGCCCCAAATGTCAAGTGCGTCAAAGATAGACCTTGTCATGCATGCATAAAAGGCAAACAAACAAGGGCTACCTTTAAAAGCGTTATTGGCAAAAGACTCTAACAGATGTCTCCATCTATTGCACATGGACTTATTTGGTCCCCTGCAAATTAGAATTTTGGGAGGTAAGGATTATACGTTTGTAATTGTTGATGATTACTCGCGCTTTCCGTGGGTGTTCTTTCTGAAACACAAGTCAGATACCTTCGACATCTTTACTAATTTTGTCAGGCAAGTCCAGAATGAATACAACTGCTCCATAGTCAAAATCTGGAGTGACAACGGAATAGAGTTCAAATCTAGGGCCATGATAGAATTCTGTGAAAGCTTAGGTATCTTTCATGAGTTTTCCTCTCCTCGTACTCCACAACAGAATGGAGTGGCTGAGAGAAGGAACAGAACACTCATAGAGGTCTGCAGAACCATGTTGAGTGATGCTTCACTACCGGAGTGCTTCTGGGTTGAAGCCGTCAACACTGCATGCCATGTGCAAAATCGAGCACTCATAAACAAAGATCACGATAAGACACCTTACGAACTTCTGAAAGGCAGGAAACCAACAGTCTCATACTTTAGAATCTTTGGCTGTAAATGCTTCGTACTCAACAATGGTAAGTATCATACCACCAAGTTCAGTGAAAAGAGTTTTGAAGGTATTTTTATAGGTTATAGTAGCCATGGTAAGGCATATAGAATATTTAATAGAAAAACCCTGGTGGTAGAAAAATCGATACATGTTGTATTTGATGAGACAAGCTTGCTGCAAAGAAATCCGTCTAGTGTGCTCATTGAAGATGCAGGTGAAAAGCTGAAAGAAACCAGCTTGTATGAACCGTTCGAAGACAAAGACAAAAAGGCCATTAAGATCACCACTCCAACTCCTATTGGAGAGCATGATGATCAAAATGAAGAAGTCATCCAAGATGAATAAATCACTCCAGTGATTGAAGATAATCCAGATGCAAGAACTTTAGAGCTCAAACATCTAAAGGATCACCCCATGGACCAGATCATAGGAGATCCCCGGGACGGTGTCAGAACTCGAAGAGGTACAACTAATGGGAATCTTTATTTAAGTTTTCTCTCGCAGGTTGAACCAAAGAAGTTTGAGGAAGCAAGCTCTGATGCATCGTGGATAATGGCAATGGAAGAAGAGCTAGATCAGTTCAAGCGCTGCAATGTATGGAAGCTTGTTCCAAGACCCAAAGGAAAGAACATCATTGGAACAAATGGGTCTACAGTAACAAGATGGACGAAGTCGGGACGATCATAAAGAACAAGGCCAGACTCGTCGCTAAAGGCTATCGTCAAGAAGAAGTAATCGACTTCGACCAGGCATATGCTCCAGTGGCGAGGCTTGAGGCAATAAGGTTGTTCCTAGCATATGATGCACTCAAAGGCTTTACCGTCTATCAGATGGACGTGAAGTCTGCCTTCCTAAATGGTAACATAAAGGAGGAAGTGTATGTGGAACAACCTCCAGGTTTCGTTGATCCTAACTTTCCTGATTATGTCTATTTCCTGCACAAGGCTCTATATGGTCTGAAACAATCTCCTAGAGCTTGGTATGAGACGCTGTCTAGCTTTCTACTTGAAAACAAGTTAACAAGGGGAAAGATAGAGAAGACATTATTTCTTAGGGAAATAAAAGGCAAGATTTTGCTAGTGCAAATCTATGTCGACGGCATTATTTTTGACTCTACAGACGACAACCTCTGCAAAAAGTTCTCAAAACTTATGCAAGGGAAGTTCGAAATGAGCAGTATGGGGGAGCTGAAGTATTTCTTAGGGCTTTAGGTGAAACAATCTGAAGATGGAATTTTCATCTCGCAGACCAAGTTCACCAAAGAGCTAATTAAGAAATTCAGAATGGAGAACGCAACCTCTATGATGACTCCAATGGGCTCAACTATGTCTCTGGACAAGGATGAAAAAGGGAAACCTTTTGATGAAACCAAGTACAGAAGCATAATTGGATCCCTGCTCTACCTCTCTGCTAGTAGACCTGACCTAATGTTTTCAACATGTGTCTGTGCTAGATTTCAGGTGAACTCTAAGGAATCTCACTACGCTGTTGCAAAGCAGATTTTGAGATACCTTAAAGGTACACCAAATCTTGGCTTATGGTACCCAAGAAGTAATGACAACGAACTAATTGGTTTTTCAGATGCAGATTTTGCAGGTAGCAAAGACGACAGGAAAAGCACTTCATGGACTTGCCAATTCTTTGGAAGAAGGCTAATCTCCTGGAGTAGTAAGAAGCAGAACTGTGTAGCAATCTCAATGGCCGAGTCAGAGTACATCTCTGCAGGCAGTTGCTGCACACAGTTACTTTGGATAAGGAATCAATTTGAGGATTACAACATGATGTTCAAGAATATCCCTCTGTTTTGCGACTCTTCCAGCGCAATTGCAATAGCCAACAATCCAGTATCGCACAGCCGTACAAAGCATATCGAGCTAAGGTATCATTTCATCCGGGAGCATGTAGAGCATGGGGACATAGATCTCCAATATGTCTCCACAGACAGGCAAGTTGCAGACATTTTCACGAAACCGCTGGACGAGACCAAGTTCTCATTCTTCAAAACGGAACTTGGCATGCTCAACAAGGAAGATTAGAGCAGTTTGGATATCAAGGAAGCAAAGGAAATTAAAAGGTTAGTCAAAATCTGGCTTTTCAAAGGTTTCTTCCTTCTCTGGCTCAAGTAAAACCTGACCTACTCGAGTACTCAACAGACCTACTCTAGTAGTCCTTTAACTTACTCGAGTAAGACAATTAATTACTCGTGTAGTATACTTCACCTACTCGAGTGAGTCCATTCTTCTACTCGAGTCATTTCAGATTCTCCAGACCTACTCGAGTAACTCTCTATATACTCGAGTACCATCTTTAGACCTACTCGAGTAACCCCCTATGTACTCGAGTACCTATTTTACCTCTCGTGTCTCTGCCTCTTGCCTTTCAAATTTTTCCCATGTTGCCTTTACTTTAAATTATTTTCCTCTAGATGATTAGACTTAAACTAAGGATTTTATAAATTCGAAATTCCATATTACTTCGACACGAAATCATATCCAAGCACTCGAGTATCCGTCCGCCGCTTCATCTTCATTCGAGAAATTGCAGAGCCGCGACTGTTCCTCTTCCCCGACAGAATTTATTCCCATTTTCTGGATCATGGCCGCCATCTCCAAGATTGGTGTAGGATCGGAACTTGTTACCGGCGGGATTGCCGAGCTCTTAGACGACTTTCACAACTTGCTCATTCTTCTAGATACCGCAGGGCTCTCCTTCATCCTGCAAGAACCCTGTCGTATTCTCTTCCCAGAAGTAGCCGAATTCTTCTCAAATCTGAATGTCAAAAGGAATGGCAAAGTCCTGAAATCCAAAGTGAAAGGCTTGAAAATTAAACTCAACAAGACCTCTGTCTCTCAACTTCTTCGACTGTCGATAGTAGACGAAGAAGATCACTTATATGCTGAAGACTCTGACAGAGCAGCCCTTTTCTGTGGCATTTCAGCTGATGCTCAGTACTTCAAAAGGTCAGACATGAACGCAGAAGGAAAATTTCTGGTAGATGTTATTGGGAAAATTTTACTGTGCAAGACCAACTGCATAAGAGTCATTCCATCATATTTCTTCGACATAATGCAAGCCATTGTCTGCCGCAAGAAATTCCAATTTGATATGATGATTCTGGATAAAATCAAGGACAGTTTAAAATTCCCCAACTACGCTAGAATAATCTCTCTGCTCCTCCATGAAACAAATCATGAGGTATTCAACTTCTCTAAAGAGACCCCTCTTCACCACATGAAGAAGATCTCCATTTCTTCCATTCAGAGATGGGAGCTCAAGCTAAAGAATCATGCCCAAGCTGCAAAGATTTCAGAAGTTCCAGCAGATCCAGCATTAGAAGATAGGACTCCATCTCCCTCTCCTCATCATTTGGCCATCTCCTCTGGTGCACCAAGTAATGGGGAGCCTGCTGCTTCTACCTCAGTCAGGAAGCCCTCTCCTCAGCCAGCAATTCCTTCCCTACCTCATACTCCACAAAGTCCAGCAACTCCCTCAGATGAGATACCTTAAGAATCTCTTCTCTCAACAACTGCTGCCATAGATGCTATGATTGCAGAGCTCTTTGAAGAAGTGATGCCCATTCCTCCTCTATCTCCTCCAGCTCCATCCTCTGAATATCAGGACTCCACTCCAGCACAGTCTCCTGTATATTCTCCAGCCAGAACTCCAGCCAAATATCCAGATGCCCTCAAAGACCAGCAAGACACCATTCTTATTTCTGATGAGCCCTCTCCAGAGCTAGCAGAAGCTCCTCTCAGAAATCTAGATTTCTCTCTCCCTCAGGTTACAGAATAAGGGGTTTCTCTTACTCCTACCACCAGAGCTCACAGCTCTGTGATCATTGAAGAAATAGCCCCTTGTGTACTCCTCCCCTTCCTTCTGTTGCTCCTTCATCTGCTGCTCCTGCTGCCTCTCCCTCTCCAGATTTGCTGTCCCAAATCTCTTTCCTGCTGCAAGAACAAAGAAATTATTTTGATACTTCTATAAAAACTGCAACTGATAAGGTAACTGCTCTGGAGACTGAGATGAGCAGAGGCTTTGCTGAAATTCAGCATAATACTGACAAGCTCAAGTATTTATTTCAACTTGGTGACAAAGCCCTTGACCACACTATCACTAGTGTTGGAGAAGTTATGGAACAAGGTGTCACCCTTGCCAATAATCAGATAGAGCTAGACAAAAGGAATGAAACCAACAAAGTGAAAATCTGTGAAGAAGTTGGTCTTTTCAAAGAAGATACTATAGGGAGGTTATCTGTTGAAATCAGAAAGGGGGAGGGATTGATCAAGGAACTCAAAGAACAAGTAGAAAAATCAGCTGCTCAGAAGTCAGATGTATGGGAAGCTCATGTGAAGACAATTCATGATGATGTGCTAGCCCAGATACAGAGTGTCAAATTTCATACCTATGACACTGCTGTCTGGATGCACAATCAGATTCTGCCAGACCTTACTGTTGACCCCAACATCATTCCCCATCATTTAAACCCTCTAGCTATAGATGTATCTGCTCTATCTGCTCCAGCTGTTCCTCTGCAACCTACTTTCTCTCCCAGGCCTGGAGACACAGTTGCCCCTCCAGACACCTATGCTCAAGTCTGGGAAGAAGATCCTGCAGATATATTCCTCAAAGCTCCTCCAGAGATCAAAACTTACAAGAAGAAAAGGAAGTATGGTGAAGGCCCCTCTGCTAGCAGGACTGCTCCTACTAAAGCCACTGAACATGCTGAAGTTTGGTCTCCAACCTCCAAGTCCCTGATTTTATAAACTCTCAGATTAGTTATGGAATTCCATGAGAGCAGGAACATTCATTACAACTCCTCTGAATGGGAACTTTATGAGAAGTCCATGACAAAAAGAAGAATCTCTGACAGAGAATATGGGAGGAACAACACTGCAGCCCCTCCTAGGCCCCCCATGTACTATCCAAAACCCTACTGCTACCAGAGAAGACAATAAGAGAAACTGGACAGACAGAATCAAGGCTGATCTTAAAGGATCTTTGAGAGGGTGGAATGATTGACTGTAGAAATGAAAATTTTGGATATTCTTATTTATATAATTCTAAGTTTTTGCTCTCATTATACTTTATCATAGTCTATTGCTTGCTTGCACATTTTCTACTTAACTTCTTTTTATGTCTATAATTCACCTTAGTGTAAAGGGTTCTGACTTCAATAAATAGGGGGAGATTGTTGGGAACCATGTCCACAATAACCCAGATTTGATGAAATCACCCTAGAACTAAGATGAATTAGGTTGTATTTGATGCTTTGTTTGAGTTATGTGTTTGCAGGAATCCAATGGGAAGTGTAGACCAATGTCAGTCTACAATGGGTCACCAAAAACAGTACCACACAGTGTGAAAGTTCAGGAGGTATGCTTGATACCACCTGAAGGTGTTAGTTAGATCAGATATACTCTAGAGGGGGGGTGAATAGAGTATGTTGGTGATTTTAAAACTTTTACAACTATTGTTGTATTTTAGGTGAGTGTGCAGGGAAGCAAATACAATAAACCAAGATGCAACAACTATCTAATCACAGCACATTCACAGAGCAAGGCCAGAAAACAAAAAGGAAAAGAAAGCAACCAGACCACACAAGAATTTTTATAGTGGTTCCCCAAATTTGGGTAGTCCACTCTTCTACCACCCTGGTAGGAATCCACTACAGGAAGGGGTTGATCAGGTGTCCTGACACCAATGGGGCTTTGATCAGGTTCCCAAAAACCAAACCCTCAAGTCTTTTGGAGGGTGACTTGCAACCAGAATAATTTTGAAGGGAATTAAAACCCTGTACAGAGGTGGAGTGAGAGGGTGATGAGATCTTCTCTTTCTCAAGTCAAATGAGAAGACTTGTGGATTGTTGTTTAGCAGCTTTGCTCCCCCTAAGATGTAGAATGAATCAGGAAGAATGCTGGAGCACTGCTTCAGGGGTGATAGGTCTTCAAGGACCTAGAATTCCAGGTCCAGAGAAAGTCTCCAGGAACTTCTTATGATTGATATAAATGTATTGTCTTTGAAGTTATCCTGAGTAAAAGCAGATGAAGAAGACTCTTGATATTGATGTAGTGTTCTTATTCTTCTTCTTCTTGATCAGTTTCTCTCTGGGCCAAGAATGAATTCCTTTTTCTTGTGTTGTCTGAATCACTGTCTATCCTTTTCTTGTTGTTTTTTTTGTATCTCTGTATTACTGACTGTTTCTGTATATCTCTGTGTCTCATAAGAAACATTCGAATTTTGAATATCGAGCAGTAATGGCAGACGACCTGGAAAGGAAGCAGCAATTAATTATTTCCCCAACTGTTTCCATGGGAAAATGGTATGTAATAATCCAGTATTAACTGCGTATTCTAACGGTAGTATTCTGTGAAGAACTGCCATTAACTGTTCAGGAATCAGCGCCATGGAATGAGACGGGAACGGAAGAAGACCTAGTTTGGAATCATCGACCGAAGAACATAATTCGTCGAGCTGAGTTTTGAGTTCGTCGAGCTGAGCCTGAGTTCGTCGAGCTAAGCTGAGTTCGTCGAGCTGAGCTGAGTTCGTCGAGCTAACAGTCTTCATTCGTTGAACATACAATCTTCAATATCAGACAAACATTATTCGTTGAGCAGAGAACTAAATTCGTCGAGCTGAGAAAAGTTCTGGACTTGGACAAAATAATCTGCATCCGCTGAAATGCTGTGTCGACACAAATTAGTGTCGACAGATTGATCTTGGTGTCGACACAAATCCTCTGGTGTCGACATAAGCTGGTGTCGACTGAAATCCTGGTGTCGACACAGATCGTCTGGTGTCGACTCAAACCCTAAGTGTCGACATAGATTCTCTGAGTACGAAAATCGTCGAGTAGAGATTAACATTTGTCGACCTGAGAAGCTGTGAACTTGAGGTCCAAGTTCGTCGAGCTCAGAAAGTAATTCGTCGACCGAAGCATGAAGCTGTACTTAGAGAAATTCTGAAGTAGTCCTGAAAAGCTTGAGGTAGAATCCCGGTGTTCGTCGAGCAAAGAACATAGTTCGTCGAGCTCAACACTATGGATTGTCTCACGATCATCGAGCGCAGAACTCCCTTTGTCAAGCTGAGTTCGACGAACGTCGAACTCATTTCACTCAGTCTGAAAAACTGATAGATCTGAGTTCCTAATGGTCTTGAAGAAGGCTGGTCCATCTGAAGTTGAGATAGAGGACTGTCCTAGACTCTAAGACAAAAACTTGACCCAGACTATACAAGATGGGTAACATCCTAAGTCAGTGGACCTAGCCCAAATCAACTAGGGATCCAACAATCTCCCCCTACTTGGGTGAGGTCACTAACAGAGACTACAAGCAAAGAATAAACAGAAAAACAAATCAAAATTAAGAGATATATCTGGCAGAGAATTTACAACACATGCATCAGATATATATATACATACAGACTTTGTTTTAATGCAAGAAATAGTCTGAAATAGAAGCAGAAATGAAATAACCACAAAATTACTTCTCTGCCTTCTTCTGTTTTAGCTTGTCTTCTGGTGCTTTATCTCCTGGCTATTTGAAAATGATTTCTCTATTGGGATCTGAAGCTTGAGCCTTGGTCATAGTCATGTCAGCTGCCCCTATGATGTTCAGTGAAGTGGCTCTAGGGACAACTGCTTCTGGGTGAAGATACATGTACTCATCAACATTGAGTAGCTTGTTTGCTTTCCCAAATATCTTTAGCTCATCTCTCCTATACTAAGACATAGTAGTTAAGCCTGTTGTGTCCTTGCCTTCAGCTTTAGCTTTGTTGATTAGAGATAAGCCAATGATCTCTTGGAACCTTGCCATTCTGGCTGTGTTGGCTGTTTCTAGATCTTTAGGAGGAGAATAGGGCCTTTCAACTTCATGTTCCTTAGATCCCTGGTGCTGCTGCTACTGTTGTTGTTGACGGTATTGACTGCCTGAAGATGCTGGCCTTGGCTGACTACCACCAGAAGATCTACTTGTTTGTCTCTGATAAGTTTGAATAGGGGCAGATCTCTGAGAGCCAGAGCCAGAGGCACCTACTGTTGGAGGAGGAGGAGGAGGATCCTTTCTGTATCTATGAACTGGAGGAGGAGAGTATCTCCTACTCCTTTTCTTCTATTTTTGCTGGTTCTTTGATAGCCACATCCATGCAGGCATCCCTTTGTAAGGAGCAACATTGTACAGAATATAGTATGGAGTGTCTGCAGTGGGATTAGGCTTGGGAGCAGGAGGAGGAGGAGCCTTCCTTTTCTTAGAGAGCAACTTCTTTTTCTTTTTAGCAGCCTCCTCATCTGATTCATCATCATCATCATCACCAGAATCTGAACTCTGAGGAATGTCATACATAGCATTCAACTTCCTCAGAGTGGCATCAGGAATGATAAGAGGTTTTTCTTGAGGGGGGATAGAAGGTTCAGAGGGTGAGGGTTCAACAGCAGTAGAGACAGAGCTTTCAGCTGCTGCCTTGTTCTCTTCTTCAATGTCTTCCAGAATGAGCTCATCCTGATCCGGCATGGGAGAATCATCCATGACAAAATCTGGGACAGAGCAGATTGCTGGAATAGTCACAGGAATTGGAACAGCAGTAGGAGCAGCAAAGGTGTCACAAAGTTGCTTGGCAACTGCTGGACTAGCTGGAGAGGTATACTGGACAATAGCCAAGTATGGCTTAGCAACCTCTACTGAAGGAAGCTTCATATATACAGGATCAAAGATATGAAGTATCTCAGATAAATTAACTGTGGGATTTATAAGGAAATCACCAGCAGCTGTTATTGTATCTACTGACTCATCAAGGCTAATGTCAGTGTCCATAAATTGAATAAAATCAATTGTTGTATCTGTAACTGCAACTGCATTATCAACTGTGTCTGTAGTATCAAAAACTGTATCTGCAGTATCTGTATCTGTATCAACTGTATCAACTTCTGCAGCTGCTACACCAGCTTCATCATGGAGCATCTCCCCCTACCTGGGTTCAGGAGAACCTGGAGCCAGACCCCTGAATGAAGAGGGGGCAGTAGAAAGGGCTGTGATTTGTGCAGATAAAGAATTAATGGAATTTACCAGAGGTTTAATGGCCTCTGTGATGAGTGCTTGAATGAGAGGAGTCTGAAGAGAGATGATGGAGGGAGTGGTGGAGGAGTCCAGAAGTGGAGAAGGAGTGGTGGAGGGGATAGAAGGAGAGGAGGAATGAAGAATATGTGGAGGGGATAATGGAGGGAGAGCAATTTGTGGTTCAGTGGGTATTGTGTAGGATGGAATAGTGGATAGGTGTGGGGGAAGAGGGGATTGAGGAGGTGAAGGAATATGTGTGTCAGTGGGGTAAACTGGAGGTGTAGGGATATGTGCAAGATCAAGCAGTGGAGATTGATGTTGGGGTGGAGTCAATTTAGGTGCAGGAGGAGTGGGAAGAGATTTGGGAGGTGGAATGGCCTCTCCAGTGTCAGGGTGGGGAGTGACCTTGATGGTCCTTATGCTCTCAGAGGCATTGATGGAGGAGGAGGAACCCTTGGAGGGTTTGGTGATGGTCCTCTCCAATCTGCCAAACAAGGCGCAGGTGAGGCGCTTGCTGACATTGATGAATGTGGTCGGGGAGACCAAACATTCACTGGCCTTTTCCTGGAGGAAAATCCCCAGGATTCTGTCGTAGCAGACTTCCTTCTTGCTTGTTTTCTTCTTGATTAGGTCAAAGAAGACCATGCCCCAGTCGACCTGACGTTTGTTGAGCATTGCACACATAATCAGGGACTGATGGCGAGTGATATAGTCATGTGCCGAGTGCTTGCACATCAGAATTTTTCCTACAATGTCGGCCAAGAATTGATAGGGGGCAGACAGTTGCTTCTTCAGAAGCTTATTAGGGTTGCTGCCGGAGAAACCCATTACTTTCAACATATCAGACTATTCTTCAGCGTCCATTTCCAAGTTGTCTTCACCATTGATCAGTCCAAAAATTTCAGAGAGTAATGCTGGAGACAGGGAAACGTCAGTGTTTCCAATATGTCCTGTCAGATCTCCGTCATCAGAAACAGTTGCAGTGTATACCCATTCTCTTATCTCGGTTGAGTGTATCTTGATGCTGCGAGTCATGAAATCCTTGAGATGCAATTCTTCAAGTAATTCCAGGATATAAAGAAAAATTGGATCGGAATGTTGGAAGGACTCAAAATCCATGGAGAATGCTGCATCAAACTTCATCGCCGCAAGTGCTCCTGGAAGAATCGCCATTGATGACATGCAAAGAAAATCACAGAGAAAACGGCGATCAAGAGCAAAGGAACTGAAAGCGCGGGACGGAGGTCGAAGAAAATCTAGATATAAGATTTTCAGAATATGAATCGACAAGCTCCGTTCCACGAAAAGAGACAGATCTTCGAACTGAGGTCGAAGAAATAAGTTAGAGGTGGGTAGTTTGTCGAACTCATTTAGAAGAATTGAAAACAGTTCGTCGAACTCCGTTCGACGAAATGGTTTCTGAAGCAATGTTCGTCGATCTTTGGTCGACGAAAATTGTTTCCACACAGAGAATTCATCGATCTCCGTTCGACGAGAAACTCTCAAACTTTCCCTAATTCGTCGATCTCCGTTCGACGAACTCTGGAAAATTCGTCGAATGCAGACAGAAATTAATTTAACTCTTCTCCATTAATCATTCCCAGTTGATTTATAAGGAACAGATGTGTTTTCTCATCTAAAGGTTTGGTGAAAATATCTGCTCTCTGTAAATCAGTAGGAATATGGATTAAGTTAATCTTCTTTTTGTCTACATTATCTCTAATGAAATGATGTCTTATTTCAATATGTTTAGTCCTAGAATGATGAACTGGATTCTGAGCTATAGCAATAGCACTTGTATTATCACAAAATAAGGTTGAATTATTTAAGTTGATACCATAATCTAGAAGTTGGTTTTGTATCCATAGCATCTGTGAACAGCAGCTGCCAGCAGTCATATACTCTGCCTCAGCAGTTGATGTAGACACAGATGTCTGCTTTTTGAAAAACCAACAGATAAGTCTCATACCCAGGAACTGGCAAGTTCCAGAGGTACTTTTCCTGTCCACTCTACATCCAGTATAGTCAGCATCTGAGTATCCAGTTAACTCAAATTATGACTCTACAGGATACCAGAGTCCTAAACTAGGACAACTCTTTATTTATCTCAAAATCCTTTTTACAAAAATAAGATGAGATTCTTTAGGATTCACTTGGAATCTAGCACAAAGGCATGTGGCAAACATTATATCAGGCCTGCTAGCTGTTAAGTACAATAGGGATCCAACAATTGCCCTATAATGTTTCTGATCTACAGGTTTCCCTACTGCATCAGAATCCACAACAGCATTGGTAGCCATATGTGTTTTCATTCCTGAGGCATCACCCATCCCAAACTTTTTAATAAGCTCTTTAGCATACTTAGATTGGGAGAGGAAGATACCATCAGGGAGCTGCTTCACTTGGAGACTAAGGAAGTAGGAAAGCTCACCCATGCTACTCATCTCAAATTTGGAATGCATGAGGTCAGCAAACCTCTTGCACAATTTGGGATCAGTTAACCCAAAAATAATGTCATCCACATATATTTGTACCAATAAGATTTGGTCCTTATGATGTCTAGTGAAAATGGTTTTATCTATGATTCCTCTTCTAAATTTATGCTCTCAGAGAAAGCTAGCTAGTGTCTCATACCAAGCTCTTGGAGCTTGCTTTAAACCATAGAGAGATTTATGCAATTTGTAAACATAAGAGGGTTGAGTTAGAGAGATAAAACCTGAAGGTTCTTCTACATAAACCTCTTCTTGAAGTACACCATTCAGAAAGGCACTCTTAACATCCATCTGGAATACTTTGAACTTTTTGTAGGCTGCATAGGCTAGGAATATTCTAATGGCCTCCAACCTTGCAACAGGGGCAAAGGTTTGGTCATAGTCTATTCCTTCCTCTTGTCTATAGCCTTGGGCAACCAGTCTAGCATTGTTTCTTAGTATGTTCCCTTGTGCATCCAATTTGTTCCTATAGACCCATTTGGTTCCAATAACTGGGTAGTTATGGGTTCTTGGAACCAAATCCCAAACTCTACATCTCTCAAATTGATTTAGTTCCTCTTGCATTGCAAGAATCCAGTGGGGATCTTGCTCAGCTGCATGGATGGTGAGAGGTTCAATTTGAGAGAGAAAACAGGCATGCATCAAGTCTTGATTGAGCTGATGTCTTGTCTGTACACCAACTGAAATGTCTCCAATCACTTGAGATCTGGGGTGATCTCTAAGTGTGACAAGATCAGTTTGTGGAGTTGGTTGAGCAACAGCTTCTGTAAATAATTCCTCTTGAGGAATGGTACTGGCTGTTGATGGAAGTTCAGTTACTTCCTCTTGGATTTCTTCTTCACTATCTTCAGCAGCCTGTGGAGTGGGATGAGTTGGAACCTCTTGGGTAAGGTTTAGTCCATCCATAGACTCACACATTGGTGAAACCTGCAAAAGACTATTGGTAGAAATGTCTTTCTCCTTATAAGACATGTTAGCTTCATCAAAAGACACATGGACAGATTCTTCAATTTTAAGGGATGATTTGTTGAAAACCCTATAGGCCTTGCTTACTTGGGAATATCCTAGAAAAATCCCTTCTTCAGCCTTAGCCTCAATTTTTCTAATGTATCTTTTGTTATTAGTGTGGATGTAACATATGCAACCAAAAACTTTAAAGTAAGTGATTTTAGGTTTCTTTTCTTTAAGTAATTCATAGAGGGTCTTATGTTTTAGTTTATGTATAAGACATCTGTTCAGGATATAGTTAGCTGTGTTTACAGCTTCTGCCCAAAAGGATAGAGGCATGTAAGCATCTGCTAACAATGTACCTGCATCTTCAATGTGTGTCCTATTTTTCCTTTCGGCAAACCCATTTTGTTGGGGAGTTCTAGGAGCTGAGAAGCACTGCCTGATACCTTCCTTCTCACAGAACTCATGCATAAGAAGAGACTCAAACTCTGTGCCATGATCACTTCTGATCAATGCAACATGAGTAGAGAACTCAATCTGTATGGTCCTGAGAAAATCTGTAAGAACTTTGAATGTATCTGACTTAGCTCTCAGAAAGGCTACCCAACTGAATCTGGAGAAATCATCAACAATGACTAAGGTGTAAGACTTCCCTCCTAGGCTTTGTACTGCAATGGGTCCAAAAAGATCCACATGAAGCAGATACAATATCCTAGGTGAATCACTTTTATTAATGGATTTGAAACTAGTTTTAGTTTGCTTGCCTAGTTGACAAGCCCTGCATAGGCTTTCCTTCTTATAGGGACCAGAAGGTAAGCCTCTAACAAGTTGTCTTTAGATATCCTAGATATGTTCTTAAGGTTTACATGTCCTAGCCTTTTGTGTCATAACTCATTTTGGTTACTAGTGATATTGAGTAAACAAATATCAGTTGTGGTAGAAATGAAATCTACTAAATATATGTTTCCTTGTCTAAGTCCAATTAAAACAGTTTGGTTTTTATCATTTATAATAGAGCAAGAGGTAGAGTTGAAATGTACCTGATAACCTTCATCACATAATTGACTTATGGATATAAGGTTATGTTTAAGTCCTCTTACATATGTCACCTTTTTGAAGGTCACTACTCCAATGCTTACTCTTCCATACCCTTCTGACTGACCACTCTTTGAGTCTCCAAATATCACCTTTGGTCCTAACTTGGACTTATAGTTAGAGAGATTTGCTTTGCTGCCAGTCATGTGCTTGGAGCAGCCACTGTCCAGGTACCAGGTCTGACTTAACCTTTGACAGCTCTTCACCTGTACCTGCATTAAAAAATAAAGCTCAATTGTTCTTGACCCAGGTTACCTTGGGTCCTTGGTTTGGCTGAAAATTAAAACTAGAAATGACTGATAAGACAAGTTGAGACTTATACCCTAGAGGGTGATATCTCCTAGGTGGGATTATCTAATCAGCTACTGGATTAAATGTCTTGTTAGCTGTTTTAAAATTTATATAGGAGAAATGATTTATATTTGGTCGTTCTGGGATCGACGAATTATTGTAAGTTCGTCGACCAGAGTTCGACGAATGGGGATGAGATCGTCGACCTCCACTCAGAGAATGATCATGGTCATTTTCTGCGTCCCACGTTCGTCGACCTCTGCTCGACGAACCATACACAGTTCGTCGATCGCAATTGGACGAATAATTATTTCTGAAGTTTGCGTTCAGCATTCGTCGATCGGGGTTTGACGAACTTGCAGGATTTCGTCGATCTGAGTTCGACGAATTCTGCTGAACCTGGTTTTTAACAGATTTCTTCTGTTTTTTGTTTCTATTGTCTAGGGGATTTGACTTGTTTTCTGACATGGGTTTTTCAGTTAGTTTCTCTTTACCTTTAGCAATGATAAACTTTATGGGAGTAGAAAGTATATTCTTCTTTATTATGGGGGGTAAACCTGATGAAGCATCTAAGCCCAGCCTGCCATTTAATCTGGCATTTACTGTGCTTGTGATATCCATCAACTTGAGGCTTCTCCCATTGAGAGATTACTCAAGTTGTTTTGCCTCACATAATTCAGATTTTAACATGATTATCTGTTCATTAGCTAGTGTCAATTGATCAGTTAGTTTTCTATTTTCTATGCTGACAGATTCAAGGTTTTCTAGTCTAGTCCTCAAGGTTTTTATTTCTTTCTCTGAGTTTATTAGATCCATGCACATAGTTTTAAATTCTACTTTAAATAAGTCAGAATTGAAATCAAAACTAGAAATCACCTGATCAGCCTCTGAGTCTGAGGCACCTTCATCTTCAGAATCCTCTTCTGATCCACAGTTGCTTCTGGAGGCATCTATTGCCATTAGGCACACCTCGTTGGATCTGGCTTCTTCCTCTTCTTCACTAGAGCTGGAGGAGGATGTTTCCTCTTCTGTGTCACTCCAGGACTCGGCAACAAATCCTTTGTCTTTCGTTTTATATTTGTTGGAGGAGGGTCTGCTGCTTTGTTTTCTTCTGGAATCCTTGTCCCTGCCCTTGTCCTTTTTCTGATTCTCTGGGCATTCTGAAATATAGTGCTCAGGCTTTCTGCATCCAAAACACACAACCTCCTTAGTTGGTGTCTTATCATATTTGGGCTTATCATCCTGCCTGGATGATTTTCTTCTAAAGTCCTTTCTTGCCATTTTGTAGAATCTTTTGGCAAAAAGACTCATTAACTCCTCATTAGATGTAGATGTTTCATTGTCTTCAGAAGCTTTGAAGGCCAAGCTGTGCTCCTTCCAAACTGGGGTAGTTTCCTTCTGTTTTGCTGCCTCTCTTGATTTGACAAGCTGCTCATATGACTTCAGCTTGCCTAGCAGAGATTCTATTGAAATCTCATTGAGGCTTCTGGCTTCTTTGATTTGCTAGATTCTGGAATCCCATGAACTGGGGAAACACATCAGTATCTTGTCATTCACCTCAGTTAAGGTGATGTCCTTGTCAAGAGTCTTGAGTTCACTGATGATTGAACTTAATCTATTGTACATCTCAGCAACAGATTCTGTCTCATCCTTTTTGAAATTCTCATAGAGAGAAATGAGACTGGATCTCCTATCCTTTCTTTCATCAGCTGAGCCTGCTACCATTTGGTTGAGAGAGTCCCAAATGGCCTTGGCTGAGGTGCACTCAGCCACCTTCTGAAATATGTCATCTGATATTGTTTGGGCCAAAATATTCATAGCCTTTGCATCAGCCATCTTGGCTTTCTTATAGGCTTCAGTATTGTCTGGAGGTGGTACTGCACTCAGATTAGTTGATGTGCTGGCAAAAGTTGCAGGAGCTGGAGGAACACCTGTTGAAATGACAGAAAAAATTTCCTCATCAATGGAGTTCATATATAATCTAATTCTTGCCTTCCAGATGGCAAACTTATTAAGATTGCACACTGGAGGTCTGATGCTTGTGTAATCCTTGTTTTGGGCCATGTCTGTGAGAAGGATAAGTCCAATAACAGAATAAAAACAAACAGATCTAACTAAAGGATCTTTGGGTTCAGGTGTTAGCCTATACAACCAATCAGGTATGGTATGTTAACCAACCTGGAAGATGTGGTATTATTAACTAACCTGGCTCTGATACCAATTGAAAGTTCAGGAGGTATGCTTGATACCACCTGAAGGTGTTAGTTAGATCAGATATACTTTAGAGGGGGGGTGAATAGAGTATGTTGGTGATTTTAAAACTTTTATAACTGTTGTTGTATTTTAGGTGAGTGTGCAGGGAAGCAAATACAATAAACCAAGATGCAGCAACTATCTAATCACAGCACATTCACAGAGCAAGGCCAGAAAACAAAAAGGAAAAGAAAGTAACCAGATGACACAAGAATTTTTATAGTGGTTCCCCAAATCTGGGTAGTCCACTCTTCTACCACCCTGGTAGGAATCCACTGCAGGAAGGGGTTAATCAGATGTCCTGACACCAATGGGGTTTTGATCAGGTTCCCAAAAACCAAACCCTCAAGTCTTTTGGAGGTTAACTTGCAACCAGAATAATTTTGAAGGGAATTAAAACCCTGTATAGAGGTGGAGTGAGAGGGTGATGAGATCTTCTCTTTCTCAAGTCAAATGAGAAGACTTGTGGATTGTTGTTTAGCAGCTTTGCTCCCCCTGAGATGTAGAATGAATCAGGAAGAATGCTGGAGCACTGCTTCAGGGTGATAGATCTTCAAAGACCTAGAATTCCAAGTCCAGAGAAAGTCTCCATGAACTTCTTGTGACTGATATGAATGTATTGTCTTTGAAGTTATCCTGAGTAAAAGTAGATGAAGAAGACTCTTGATATTGATGTAGTGTTCTTCTTCTTCTTCTTCTTGATCAGTTTCTCTCTGGGCCAAGAATGAATTCCTTTTTCTTGTGTTGTCTGAATCACTATCTATCCTTTTCTCGTTGTTTTTTTATCTCTTTATTACTGACTGTTTCTGTATATCTCTGTGTCTCATAAGAAACATTCGAATTTTGAATATCGAGCAGTAATGGCAGACGGCCTGGAAAGGAAGCAGCAATTAATTATTTCCCCAACTGTTTCCATGGGAAAATGGTATGTAATAATCTAGGATTAACTGCGTATTCTAACGGCAGTATTCTGTGAAGAACTGCCATTAACTGTTCAGGAATCAGCGCCATGGAATGAGACGGGAACGGAAGAAGACCTAGTCTGGAATCGTCGACCGAAGAACATAATTCGTTGAGCTGTTTTTTGAGTTCGTCGAGCTCAGCCTGAGTTCGTCAAGCTAAGCTGAGTTCGTCGAGCTGAGCTGAGTTAGTCGAGCTGACAGTCTTCATTCGTTGAACAGACAATCTTCAATATCAGACAAACATTATTCGTTGAGCAGAGAACTAAATTCGTCGAGCTTAGAAAAGTTCTGGACTTGGACAAAATACTCTGCATCTGCTGAAATGCTGTGTCGACACAAATTGGTGTCGACAGATTGATCTTGGTGCCGACACAAATCCTCTGGTGTCGACATAAGCTGGTGTCAACTGAAATCCTGGTGTCGACACAAATCGTCTGGTGTCGACTCAAACCCTAAGTGTCGACACAGATTCTCTGAGTACGAAAATCATCGAGTAGAGATTAGCATTCGTCGACCTGAGAAGCTGTGAACTTGAGGTCCAAGTTCGTCGAGCTCAGAAAGTAATTCGTCGACCGAAGCATGAAGCTGGACTTAGAGAAATTCTGAAGTAGTCCTGAAAAGCTTGAGGTAGAATCCCGGTGTTCGTCGAGCAAAGAACATAGTTCGTCGAGCTCAGCACTACGGATTATCTCGCGATCGTCGAGCGCAGAACTCCCTTCGTCAAGTTGAGTTCGACGAACGTCGAACTCATTTTACTTAGTCTGAAAAACTGATAGATCTGGAGTTCTTGATGATCTTGAAGAAGGCTGGTCCATCTGAAGTTGAGATAGAGGACTGTCCTAGACTCTAAGACAAAAACTTGACCCAGACTATACAAGATGGGTCACATCCTAAGTCAGTGGACCTAGCCCAAATCAACTAGGGATCCAACACAGTGTAATCCCTCATTATGTGTTCCAAAGTGTTTACTCATGTGTAGTCTCTCTATTGGGATACACCTCATATTCAAGCTATAGGACTGTGTAAAGACTTGGTGCTGATTCCCTTCTAGTAGAAGAAGAAAATTGCTGACAGAAATTTTTCTAAGTATTTCTCTCGAGTAGGTCCCTAACTACTCGAGTAGATTGCTTGAGATATACTCGAGTGAAACTTCTGCATACTCGAGTAAGAAAATTTTTCCTCTCGTGAAGTTAAGTAAAACACTCGAGTAGTTCATTGACATACTCGAGTAGCTTACTTAACTACTCGAGTAGATCATTCTTCCTACTCGAGTTGCCTAGAATTCAGGTTCCAAACTTTTCTAAGTAAAACACTCGAGTAGTCCAAGTCATATACTCGAGTAGCTCATTCTCTCTCGAGTAGTTCATACTCGAGTAGTATATTCTTCATGTTCCAGATTCATTTTTCCCGGAATTTTTCTAAGTCATTTACGCGAGTAGGTACTTTATATACTCGAGTAAGTCTTGACACTGTGTCGAGTAACAATCTTCTCTGTGTCGAGTAGTTAAGATATACTCAAGCAAGTCTTTCATATACTCGAGAAGATTTCTTTTATCTCGAGTAGTTAAACCTAACTACTCGAGTAGCTGTTTTCCCGTGTGTAGAATATTTCTAAGTGGTTGTCTCGAGTAGTTCCTCTAACCACTCGAGTAGTTAAATTATGTCTACTCGAGTAGTATAACTTGTACTCGAGTAGCTCAACACCTTCACAAGAAAATTTTCTGTGTACTCGAGTAGATCTTCTAGGTACTCGAGTAGTTGCTTATATACACTCGAGTAGTTGTCTTCAACCTACTCGAGTAGTCTTGATTTTTATACCCGAGTAATTTCTCTCTGCTTACTCGAGTAGTCCTTGACCTACTCGAGTAGTTTTATACCTACTCGTGTATATGACTTCATTTTCTCTGAAATTTCTTCTAAGTCCAGATTTGATAGATTTTCAAATACCGTGATATGATTTGTCCACGTGTACGTCATTAAAACCGATTATGACCGTTATTAGTACTCCTATAAAAGGTCTTATCTAATCGACAAACCCTAATGAGAAAACAGAACTTTCAAGAAGAAAATTCTTCTGAGTTTTGTAGCCATCGCTTTCCAAAATAATCGTTATTTCCTCTCTCTCTCTCTTCACGGAACGAAAGCCGCCGCCGCCGCTGTTCTTCTCCGACAAGGGTTTCGATCTTCAGAGGAAATAGACTGAAAAAGCTCTCCAGATCGAGATCATTTATCACATACTCATCATCTGTCTGATTGTGGAAGCAAGAAGTTCAGATCTACTGATTGCCGAGAATCCTTCTTCAACTTTTCTGATAAAGCTGCACGCCAAGAATAAGATTCCAGTTTCTGTTTTATTTTCAGATCTGAATCAGACGATTTCACTGTTTGTATTTTTCAATACTTGAATTTCTTTTCTGTAGGAGAATTTTTCTCTGAGTGTAGGAGTTTTCCACTCCGAGTTTGTAGGAAGGTGTTTCTTCCGAGTTGTAGATCCAGTTGGATTGGATTGAGATTGTAGGAACTTTGTTCCGAGGGTAGGATTGATTTTCAATCTGAGATAGTGGAGTAGCCGAGTCTAGTTTATTGCTAGATCAGTGAGGGAAAGTGGATGTACCCAAGATCGGGGAACCACTATAAATCTTGTCTCGTCTGTGATATTTTAGTAGATAGATCTGTACTGTGTTCTAAGATTTTTTATTCCGTAAAAGACGCACAACTCACCTATTCACCCCCCTCTAGGTGATTTAGGTTAACAACTATTATCTTTCAGCCGTGTATGCTGTCTCGACACTTCATCAAGTGCAGTTCGTCGACTACCCGGGCTCTCGACGAACCCGAGCACGACACGGCCATGGACACGCCCGTGTCCTAGGCCGTGTTCACTATCTCGACACTTTATCGAGACCAGTTCATCGACAACCCGGGTTCTTCGTCGAACCCGAGCATGACATGGCTAGGGACACGTCCGTGTCTTAGGCCGTGTGACCCTCACCAAGACCCAAACTTGGCTCTGAACGCTGTCCGTCCCTCTTTGAATTTTGGGGCGTTACAAAGATTGAGAGCTGCTTGAAAATATTCTACTCTTGTGATGGATGTCACTCTACAATTTTTTTGCTCTGAAGGAATTGCGTTCCCTTTCTCAGTCACTGTCTTCTTTTTAAAAAATTATTCTCTCTATATTCTCTTTGACAGCCAATCTTCCTTCAAAATTTTTGAATAACTGTAAATAATGCCTTGCTGGAAAACTGGGAAGGAAAATGACTAGCATATCTGTCATTATTCGTTTCCCTAACTATCCCGAGAAATATATCAAATAAATCCTCTGTTGGAACCCCAGTTATGATTTGGGCAAAGATCACTATTAGGTTTTCTTAGATTGACCCAAAATGCAGTCATGGGTCATAGGTTTATTTCCAGATGTTCCTCAGAAGAATTCCAAGAAATGCAGTTCAGTCAGAAAATCAGTTCGACGATCGTCCAACGCAGTTCGATGAACGGCGAACTCAGGTCGACGAATTCTAATTTCCTTCTCTGAACTCAGGTCGACGAACTCTGATCTCAAGCAAGAAGTTTAGCTTGACGAATTCCAGCTGAGCTCGACGAACTCCGAGCTCAGGTCAACGATCACAAAACTCAAGACAGATTCCCCGCCAATGAACTCCAAGTTCAGGTCGACGAATTATGCACAATCAATTACAGTTGGCAGAATTAATTAAGGATTAATTACAATCAACATTCTCAGTGATAATAATCGTTCAAACGGACAGTTATAGAAGAATTACTTATGGATCAATTCCCAATGCATCTTCTAATCTCGGGAATGTTTCTTCTGCCATCAAGACTAAGGAATTCAAATGTCCAAAAGAGATACAGAGACAAGAATGTGACAACTAGTGACAGGCAGTGATCAACCAAGATAAAGAAGAAGTAGAACACTCAGGCCAATATCATCAAAGCAACTAGAAGCCCTAGAGCAGAGAAGTGACATCAATCTGAAGAAGAAGAACATCCATTCATATCAAGAGTCTTCTTCTTCCTTATACTCTCCAGGATAGTTCAAGGACAACAAACACCTATCAGTCAAGAAGTTACTGAATCTCTGCTAGTCAAGGCTGCAAGCTTGAAGGTCTATCACCCTGAAGCAAAGCTCCATCTCCCTGAACCATTCAACATATCAGGGGGAGATATTTGCTACCATCATATATCCACTAGTCTTCTCTCTGATTGTTGACAGAGAAGACACCATCATCTCTCACCCCCTTCTGTATAAAGGGTTATCATCTCCCTTCAAAAGTGATTATTTGTTATAAGTCACCTGACCAAAAGACTTGAGGTTTGGTTTTTGAGCACCTGATCAAAAGCTCATTGGTGTCAGACACCTGATCAAAAATCTGAGTGGATTCCTACCAGGGTGGTAGAAGAGTGGATGTACCCAGGTTGGCGAACCAATATAAATCCTTGTATCTTCTGCGTTGCTTGGTCTTCTTGCTTTATTTTTGTGTTGTGATTTGCTTTACTTAGTATATAACTCTAATTAGTTAAGTTAAGATCTATCCCCATAAGTTTCAATTGGTATCAGAGGAGGTTACATTGGTTGTACAGGCTAACATCTGAACTAAAACGATCTGATAGATCTTAAATATCTTTAGATTTTATCATAGCACAAATTGAAGACTTTTCAAGCACCAGACTACCTATGTGCAATCTTGATAAGTTTGCACTATAGAAAATAAGGATTAGGTTTTATATGGACACCATTGATGAAAACATCTTTAAATCTATTTTGTCAGGTCCAACTCAATCTCAGGCAACATCAAGCATCAATGTTATTCCATCATCTCAATGGAAAGATACCCAGAAAAATCTGAAGATTGTTGATGCACAAGCAATGAACATCCTGGCACAATCAATGTCTGATGACATCTTTGAGTAACTTGCTGCATGTTCATGTGCAAAAGAGATGTGGGACTCTCTCACAACATTGGCTGTAGGATCAGTTAAAGAAAGAAACCTTAAATTTGTAACCTGGAGTGACTCAGATGCTTCATCCCGCACAACTAAAGATGAAGAAGAAGCAAGAGTAAGAGAATTTTGCCTAATGGCAGTAAAATAATTCTTGTAGCAACACTGATGCAGAAACAGACTCTGAAGAAGAATCAGAGTGTGAATCAGAAAAAGAAGATCAGGTAATCTCTACCCATGATCTTTCATCAGAAGGATTTAAGTTATTATATAAAGATTTAATTCAATCTGAGAAGAAAATAAAACTTCTCAGAGAGAAATTAAATACTATTTCTTCAGAAAATTTAAAACTTAAACAAGATTTACAAAATGCTTTTGAAAAGATAAGTCTTCTAGAATCATGTAACTAAAAGAAAAATTAGAGGTGATAAATAAAACTACTGAAGAATTGCCAAAGAATAAATCAAATCAATATAAAAATCTTCAGAAAATCTTAGTTCAAAATAATTCGTCGAACCGAGCTCGACGAAATCAATACTATTCGTCGAACTCAGCTCGACGAACTATGAACATAGATTTTTATTTCAACTGTTCAGGAATCTATGCTCGATGAAATAGATATAATTCGTCGAACAGAGATCGACAAAAATGGAATACAGAAAGTCATTTTGTGAACAAAGCTCGACAAACTCAATACCATTCGTCGAACTCAGCTCGACGAAAGTACTTTAATTTGTCGAACTCAAGATTTCAGAACATAAACTTTTGTTCTCTTCAAAATTATCATCAAAGTCAGCATTCTAAAAATCCTTTCACTGAGTGGATAGTCCCTCCTAGGAAATATCATCCACTTGGTTATCATAATCAACCTGAATATTCTTTTATTTTTTTTATATAAAAGAGAAGCAGGACCCAAGGTAATCTGAGTCCAGAACTTCTAACATCTCTTTGCAGGACAAGGCAGGACAAGTCATGCCTTACCACAATGGAGCAGTGGTATAGGACAATAATCAAAAGCTATAGTTTCACCCAATATAGAGAATACTTTAGTGGCTGTATAATGAGAGATTATTTGAAAGGCTATAGCAGTAAAGAGTTATAAATTCTACTCAGATTTGGGCAAGGAATTTGGGCAAGGAATTTGGGCAAGGAAAAGTAAATAGGGGAGATTATTTGTTTTATAAAGAGGAAACTACTTTGAAGGATGCAACAATAGATTTCTTTTATTTATTTTATTTTAAAGCACTTTTGTATATCTGCTGAAAACCTTATCATTCAAGCAGATTATTTTTGATTTGTATTTTTATGTGTTTTTATGTAAATAGTGTCCTCATCCAAATAGGGGGAGATTGTTGGAACCCCAGTTATGATTTGGGCAAGGATCACTATTAGGTTTTCTTAAATTGACCCAAAATGTATAGTTATGGGTCATAGGTTTATTTACAAATATGCCTCAGAAGAATTCCAAGAAATGTAGTTCAATCAGAAAATCAGTTCGACGATCATCCAACGCAGTTCGACGAACGGCGAACTCAGGTGGATGAATTCTGAGTTACTTCTCTGAACTCAGGTCGACGAACTCTGATCTCAAGCAAGAAGTTTAGCTCGACGAATTACAACTAAGCTCGATGAACTCCGTGCTCAGGTCGATGATCGCTAAACTCAAGACAGATTCCCCGCTCGACGAACTCCAAGTTCAGGTCGACGAATTATGCGCAATCAATTACAGTTGATAGAATTAATTAAGGATTAATTACAGTCAGCATTCCTAGTGATAATAGCCGTTCAAATGGACAGTTACAGAAGAATTAATTATGGATCAATTCCTAATGCATCTTCTACTCTCGGGAATGTTTCTTCCGCCATCAAGACTAAGGAATTCAAATGTCCAAAAGAGATACAGAGATAACAAGATACACAGAGACATGAAAGTGACAACTAGTAACAGGCAGTGATCAACCAAGAAAGAGAAGAAGTAGAACACTCAGGCCAATATCATCAAAGCAACTAGAAGCCCTAGAGCAGAGAAGTGACATCAATCTGAAGAACAAGAACATCCACTCATATCAAGAGTCTTCTTCTTCCTTATAATCTCCAGGATACTTCAAGGACAACAAACACCTATCCGTCATGAAGTTCCTAAATCTCTGCTAGTCAAAGCTGCAAGCTTGAAGGCCTATCACCCTGAAGCAAAGCTCCATCTCCCTGAACCATTCAACATCTCAGGGGGAGCTATTTGCTACCATCATATATCCACTAGTCTTCTCTCTGATTGTTGACAGAGAAGACACCATAATCTATCACCCCCTTCTGTATAAAGGGTTATCATCTCCCTTCAAAAGTGATTCTTGGTTATAAGTCACATAACCAAAAGACTTTAGGTTTGGTTTTTGAGCACCTTAAAATATCATTGGTGTCAGGCACCTGATCAAAAATCTGAGTGGATTCCTACTAGGGTGGTAGAAGAGTGGATGTATATAGGTTGGGGAACCACTATAAATCCTTATGTCTTCTGTATTGCTTGGTCTTCTTGCTTTATTTTTGTGCTGTGATTTGCTTTACTTAGTATATAACTCTAATTAGTTAAGTTAAGATCTATCCCCATAACTTTCATCCTCTAATGAATACCATAATCAATGCTGCCAGAAACGGCTATATTCATAGGGAATATAAACATTGATTACTCAGAGAATTTATGACTTAAAATAATAATAGAGAGGGAACAAATAAGGAAAGAACAAAGAACAGACAGCTTACAGAATTCGTCGACCAGAAAACAGATTTCGTCGACCTGCATTCAGAGAACGTCGACCTGAGGAATCTTGTTCGTCGACCTGAGCGTTGCGAAGCAAACACTGAATTTAAATAACTGATTCTGCGCTCCAAGAACATCGACCTGAGAATCTGTTCTTCAGTTAAAATCGTCGACCATAGAACTTGAACAAACAAAATTAATCGAGCTGAGAACCAGTCTAAGAGAAAACGTAGACCAAAAAATATATCCTTCTAATGAATATCGTCGACCTGAGCTCTAAGTTCATCGGGCAAATTTAGACGAACGTCGAACTAAATTCCAATCAACTGAAAATCTTCTAAGTCTTCAATCTGAAGTCCACATCAGGCAGGTCCATGAAGTTTGATACTTGAGGGACTGGCCTAAGACCTAGAAAGAAAATCTAGTGACCCTAACTATACAACATGGGTCACCAAACCTAAGAAGTGAACCTAGCCCAAATCAAAATAGGGGTTCCAATAGCTTACACCTTAGATCCCGCGGGATCTTCAAGTCTCCTCCAAGACACACTTCTCAGCCACAAGGGCCTACACTCAGTGGTTAGCAGACTACCTACCTCAAGCTGTTAAGCCCTACACTCAGGCTGGGAGAATAGCCCTACCTCAGATCCCAAAGGATCCTACATCAGAGCTCTGTAGTGCTACTACACTCAGTGACCCACAAGCCACCTACCTTAGCCTTATCTCTAAGGCCTACAGCTGAGGTTTTTCAGCCCTACAACTTCAGGCATAAGGCCCTACTCTCAGAGTGCTGCAACACTCCTACAACTCAGTACCCCTCCAGGTACCCACCTCAGGGCCCCTCCATGAACCTACAGCTCAGTGAAAAGCTTGTCACCTACCTCAAGCACAAAGGCCCTACAGTCAGAGAGCAGCACTCTCCTACCTAAGGAACTTAAGCCCTATAGCTCAGATCCTCACTTGGATCCTACCTCAGTGACCCAATGGGGCACCTGTAACATCCCATTTCCAACTAGACCCCTAAGTGTGGTTATTGGCCATGACTAGGTCATGACCAAACCCTAGGAAGCCTAAGAAGACCAAGGAAACCTAAGAATGTGGGTGAGACCACTATGGTCTGCAAATAGTAAATTCCTGAACCTTTGTTTAAGATAACCATGGGGCTTCACAAAGACTTCAAGACCCCACCATGTTCTCATCAAACCATGGTAGGATCCATTAGATCAATAAGGACTCATGGAGGGCAGTCAAAAGGGTTAAGTTGACCCAATTCAACCCTAACCCTAAATCGGTCAAACCAACCTACTTAGGGTCAATTGACCATCCCCAAGCCAAGTGGACCCCACCCAAGCCCACCTAACCCTAGAGTGAGGTCAATGGGTCACCTAGGACCCATTGGGGTCCACCCAAGAGGAAAAGTTGACCAAAGTCAACAATAACCCTAAATGGGTCAACGTAGTCTACATTGGGTCAAACTGGCCTACACAAGGGCCAATTGAAGTTCCCTTAGCCAAGTGGACCCCACACATACCTTCATAACCATAGTGAGAGGCCAACGGGTCACCAAGGACCCATTGGGGCCAACCAAAAAGGCTAAGTTGACCAAAGTCAACTCTAGCCCTAAAGTAGTCAAGGTACCCTACTTAAGGGTGAAGTGACCTCTAAAGGGCCAATACAACCCTACCTAGGCCTCAGGGGAGGCCAATGGGTCACCAAGGACCCATTTGGGCCAACCTCAAAGAACAAATTGACCTAAGTCAACCCTAGCGTAGGTTTGGGTCAAGCTAGCCCAAATGGGCTAACTCAAGCTCAAGCCCAACTCACTTGGGCTAACCATATTTTGGTGGATGAAATAAACATGTGGGCTGCCAATATGAGATTTACCAGCCAACTTAGTGACTAGGAGAGAGAGAGAGAGAGAATCTCAAAATTAAAGAATAATTTAGGAGAGAGAAAGGGGTATATTTAAGGGTATTTAGTGGAATAAGCCACTTGGACCCATGCCATCAGCCCCCACATGGGCTGGCCGACCCTTGGAAGTCATGAGAAGGAGCTGGAATGGAGTGGGGCCCACCCATGCATGCTTGGTGACAAAAACAAGGCAAACCCACCACCTCTCACATAGGAATTATCACCCCCTTTTGTTACTTCATCTCCCCACTTTTTCCCCCTCACTTCATCACCCTCAGGACCAGGAGAGCAGCAGAGAGAGATAGAGAGGCCGAGCCTGGAGCTGAACCCGAGCTGGAGGCGTGAAAACCAAGGATCGCCGCCGCCGCCGCCGCAATGGTTCCCCGCCGCTCCTCACGTCGCAAGGCCGCCGGGAAGGTCCTCCCTCACCTCTCTCTTCATGCTTAGATCTTAGGAATACCTAGGTTAGGGTTCGGGATCGAATGAGCCCGAGCCCAACACTTATTTTTCAGCCATTAATGGCGGTTTTGAAGCTCTCGGGTGAGGTGGCGCCGCCACCTCCGGCCGCCCTAGCCGCCGGAAAAGCTCGCCCCCACCACCGTGAGGGCAGAGGAGAAGTTGGCCGGTGGAGGCGCCGCCGGAGGCGGCCGGGAAAAGCCCCGTGAAAATCGGGCTGAGAATCAGGCAAATCGGAGAAGATGAGCAGTAGCCGTCGGATTGCGTCAAGATCTGTGCCATGCAAAAATATTAAATCCAGGAATTATTAATTATATGAATAGTGTCAATTTATGCCATTTTATAACCGACCATTGCATGCAAATTTTAGGGCACCTACGGCCCTTTTCATAAACGGTGTTCAACATGACAATTGTAGGTCTTGGAGTCACCTTTAATCTGATATGTTTCAAATAATTTTTGGTTAAGTCTACTGCCCTAAAGGGCCATTTACCTAGGGCTGGTCCTAGGATAGGTCAGAAACTAAAATGGGTGCCCTGCCCAAACCCTAAGTCCAAATGGGCCGAAATTTTGGGCATGTGGCCGAATTAGGTATATCTACGCCCTACCCAAAATGGAAATTTTTGGGGAAACTAAGTATATAGTGTTAGTCCAAATATGATAAATTAAATATTGTTGATATTTGGAGCTTATCAACCCCAAAATGCCCCAACTTTTGGTGGCCTGCCCTTAGAAGTATATTAGACCTATGGTAGAAATATTAGACAATTTAACCCTCTGCATGTTGAGATATCTCACATGCAAGATCTAAAAATTAAATGGCCTTGGGCTGCAAATAGTAAAATGCAGAAATTTGAAAGTGATGCCCAAGCCCATCCAGAGGCCCAAATGACCTGAGATTTTGGGGAGTAACTGGGTTATGGCATATTGAGGTCCTGCCAAAAAAATGGGATTAATTGGAATTAAAATTAGGGTGGAATTACTAAATTACCCCTAGGCTTGTTTAGGTGATTCTTGGAGTAGTTCAACTCCAAAAGGCCCCAATTTTTGGTGGCATGTCCATACGGACATTATTATGGCATGGTTCAATGTTTAGCCCACATGGATCACAGCAAGTTAGGGAAACCCCTTGCATGTGTTGGCTTGTAAAGGACTTGGTGTGCTTATATCCAAAAGAAGAAAAAAATAAAATATTGAAGGCACAGCCCTTTTTAGACCACTGACTTAGTATTACTTTAAGTACCCTCCCCTCTTTGGGGAAAATAGATGTATTAGGGTTGACTTACCCTTGGACCAAAGTTCACACCCTAAGGATGTACCTTTAGGGGGTTGTGAAGGACATAGGGGCAAATGCCATTGTATGACCTTGTAAATCAGTAGAGAGTTAGTTTAGATATATTTAAGACTCTGGTTGAAATATTAGGGAATTTTGAAGTAGTTAAGTAACTCCAAAGTCAAACCCTAGTTTTAGGGTAGAAGCACTAATAGGTCAAAATGGTAACTTAACCTCATCTAAAAACTATGAAAATGGGGTAGAATGAATATTAGGGTGATTTGAACCCCTAGATATTTTTAGTGGAATTTTATGGATTATATTCATGGTAGTTCCTTTGTTAATTATCAAAGTGTCCAATTCAGTATTCGATTTAATTTGATCATTTAGTTTAATTGGAATCTAGTAGAACTTGGCCAGTAGAGGTTTTTGACCTAAATAGAGGTCTCTGAATTTTATTATAATTTTTAAAGGAATTTATATATTGCTTCCTTCATAAGTTTTGTAAAGGCCATATTTGATAAATAAATCATTTAAAGAATAATTTAACATTTAAAAAATGTGAAGTTGGGCCACTAATGATTTTAGGATGATATCTACTATTAGGAATTTAATTAGAAATTTTGAAGTATATTTATAGTTCTTGATTCACAATTATACTCTTTGTTGATTTTGGTATTGAATTTATTTAGAATTAAATATTTTGTGAAAAATCATGAAAGTTTGGCTAGTGATAATTTTAGGACTGTAGTAGTGTAATATAGTTTTCTCAAATTATTTGGATGATAATTTCAAGTAGTTGCTTTACAAATCTTGGAATATGAGAATTTACTGCAAAAATAATTTTAGGCCCCATAAATGTTTGTATAAAATGTCAAATTTGGAAATTGTCACTTTTGGATATATGGAATTTGATCATGAATTTATGGAACATTAATGATGTCTAAGATGTATACTGCATGATCAACTCGACTATAATTGGCCCTTGTAATAAATTATTTAAATAAAAGATTAATTGAGGAAAATACAATATTCGGGATTTAAATCATTTATGTCATGATAGGACTCCAGTAATAATCCTAGGTCATTCGGATGAAAACTCGAAGAACATCCTATCATGAACATCACTTAGTATAGGTCGGTCTGCAAATAGTAATTTGGGGAAAAGTTGTATTAGGATAAGAGTTGGAATAGGGTGGAGTTAGTCGTGTTGAATTGTTTGAATAAAAGTGGATGAGTCACCTAGAAAGTTCTAAGGAGTGGTGGGAATCGTGTGGATGTGTGTTAGAAGGTAAGCGAGTTCGACGAAAGATCGTCGTGCCCGTGAGAGTGAAAGGTCTAAACTACCTTAGGATTAGCCTATCACAATATGAGAAGGTAATGGGTAAAGGAAATCAACCAATAATATTAATAAGTACCTTGCGAAAGGGAACGCTGGGCGTAATCCCACCACAGTTCCTAGTGCCCCTTGAGAGCCCTTCACAGGGAATACCGGGGGCAGTCCTGGGTTAACGTAAACCTCAAAGAACAAATCAAAAGAGTAATTTAGTAAATAGGGTTTCACGCTGCACTCACTAGTTGGACAAGTATTGGAAATGGTTAAGTCGTCCCGAGGTGTTCAAAGGGGCGCCATCCCGCGGTGTTCAAAGGGATGAGGTTTGGAATAAGAGACGAATGTTTCGGTCCGGCGAGCTTTGGCTCGGTTGATACTTGTGACGGACGGGATGGTCCGGGGAGCTTTGGCTCGGATCTGATACGATAAACTTGCATGTGCATAAATCTAGTGGCGGGGCATGCGGTACTGGCCGTTCGTCACACCGATTGCAGTACGGTGCACCAGGCGGTTGTGAGACTTAGAGGGGCCAGTGGGTTGTTTTACACTGCGGTCTGGAGGACCACCCCCGATAACCCACATCCGACCCAACAAGACTGACGGGTTGTCAGCAAAGTACGTATGCGAGACTCTAGAGTGCACCTTGTACGTGTACAGAGGCGTATGAGAGGGGTCTAAGGCTTGGTAGTGTGCATACCGGCCTAGAAGCGGAGACGCCCGCTCCGCTGCTGCCGTAGCCATAGCGGTGGTACCCGAGAGTGATGCTAGCTCTCAAAAAGTGAGAACTAAAGGTCTGTGTGCACAGAGTCGGGTGTGTGTGTTGCACTTGCATGTCCATCATACCCACTTGCATGTCATAGCATAATCGATTCATTTAACCCTGACACCTAAAGTATAAGTGGTATGGGACGCTTATACATTAGGCCCTGCAAAACGACCCCTTGGTCTATAAGCTTGTGTGGGCAAGTTTATAAATTAAGGTTATTTCAATATTTATATACTGCTTGCGATAACCGACACCCCAACGTATAAAGTGGTATGGGACATTTTATACGATGGGAGCCTTGTAGAAGATCCCTTGGCTTATGTGTATTCACATAAGTGAAGGTTATATTCCTTTCTTACTTTACTCATTATAACCTGATTATAAATTGCTAGCTAGGTCCCCCTGTCACCTATTTTTTATTTCTCTCCTCTTTCACGTCCTTTCCTTTCTTCCTCCCCGCTCGGTGCCTAGGAGCATGGGGGAAGGGGTGGGGGACGATTGGGCTTAGTATTTTTAGACTAATGGTTTTCGAACCACATCATATTAGGGGATCATGGAGCCGAGTATGGAGGAGCAGCCCAGGAGACCGGTGCAGTTGGAGATAGGGCAGTCTAGCTCAGGAGTACGGCCAGCTGGGACCGTGAGTTCCGACTTCTAGTAGTTTTTTTGTTTTGCTTCCGCATGAGGGATCTGTAGTGAGGATATGGATGTACCGGGCTTCAGCCCTTTTATTTCTGTACACTTTATTATTCTGTGGACACTCCCTTCGTGGAGATTTTTATATATATGTGATATGCTGTGGACTTGTCTTCTCTTGTACTGCTACTTTTGCGTCAGCTGCGATCGATTTGGCCGGCAGGATCGGCGTCTTGTAGTGACGACCTTCTCGGGTGCGAAGGTGTCACCGCAAGGCGGCGTTTCTGGGCCTAAGACCCCGGGGTTTTTAAAAAGAAAAAAAAGAGGGGGTCTTACAATTGGTATCAGAGCGCAAACCTCGATCCAAAAGTAACAGTCCACAACCCCTTGGTCACCCCCGCGCGAGTTTAGTTTGTGGACAAACTAAGCAGCGGAAACAGTAGTATGCCCATGTGGGGATCACATATATAATTGTCCATTTTAGTTAAGGTTGAAAAAGTTCTGACGATAAATTTTGTGACGCCGCCTCCAGTACTTCCTACACAGATTCCAGAAGTTGCACCACCGCCGCCGGTTCCCACTCAATTCCTACAGTCTGACATGGGACAGACTCTGACGGCTATCCTGGAAGCCTTCAGGAACCAACAGGCCCCGGCTCCGCAGCCTATTCCGGGAGCCAACTGGCTCAGCATCTTTCGAGGACTCTCTCCCCCGTCCTACTTGGGGACAGAGGGGGTAGTTCGGACAGAGGAATGGCTAGACATCATGGAGGAGATGCTAACAGGGATACAGAGCCCTTGGGAGGAGAGGGTGCCACTGGTTGTTTCCTGCTTGGAGTCCCATGCCAAGCGGTGGTGGAAGACAGTTCTGGAGACTACCTTTGCTGATAGGGAGGCTGCCGAGGTGACGTGGGAGGAGCTCAGGCTCATACTGTTGGAGCACTTTGTTCCGCAGTCGGCCCGAGATGAGTTGGAGGACCGCTTCTTGCAGTTGAAGCAAGGTTCCAGGACGGTGGTGGAATACCATCGAGAATTCAACCATCTGACCCGTTTTGCAAACTCCTACCGGCTAGATGAGGCAGCGTACACCAAGAGGTTCTACAAAGGTTTACGGGAAGACATGAGGGATGCACTTCTTTTCGTTTCGGACGGGCCTATCACTCGTATTCTGGAGATGGCAAAAAGGTTAGAGGCAGATTGGCTCACCACCAGAGGCCGGAAACGGCCAACGGAGGATCAGAGTCGGGGAACCCGAAACGATCAGCGGCGAGGTCGTGCGCCAGAGGTATAAAAGGTGGAGGATCAGCCTCGACAGGAGGTGAGGCAGGAGCCGAGGGGGCAGGTGACGATGGCCCCTCAGCCTATTCAGATGAGAGATGTGCAGAGACCGGGAGGTGGGGCTTACACTCCGCCGGAATGTTACCACTGCCATCAGGTGGGGCACATCAAGAGAAACTGTCCCGTGAGAGGGATGCCTCCACCAGCACCACAGATTGCCCCACCGACTCAGCATTTTGGAGGCCGAGGACGTGGCCAAGGACGCGGATATCGGGGTAGAGATCGCAGGCCGGGAGGACAGCAGATTTATGCACTGGACCTGGCTCAACACAGGAACCCGGAGCAAGTTATTACAGGTACGACCAAAAGTTTTCCTTTTTTACTTAACTTCTTTTCTTCCTAGAAAAGTAGTTTCATGAACTTGAATTATTAAAGACTAGACAGTAAAACCAGAAAATAGAACTCTAAGCAAATATTCAATCTCAGGCATCGTCTTCATTTGCGGCAAGCCCGCACACACTCTCTTCGACACGGGTGCTTCGCACTCGTTTGTGTCGGAGACCTTTATCCAAGGGTTAGGAGGCGTGGAGAGGATCACCGCCCAGATGTTACGGATACGGCTACCTGACGGGTCGGAGCTGTTCGCATCATCCCATTGCAATCTTGAGGCATGGATAGGCGGAAAACCCTTCGAAGCTCCAGCGACAATTCTGTTGTTGCCTCCAAGCCCAGACAGATGGGCAAACAGAGTGCACAAACCGGACACTGGAGGACCTGCTGAGACTGTGTATTGTGGACCGTGGAGAGCCCTGGGAGAGGATGTTGCCCCTATTAGAGTTTTCGTACAATAACAGTCATCAGTGTGGTATACAGATGGCTCCATATGAGGCGTTGTATGGGCGGAAATGTAGGACTCCGTTGTCTTGGATACAAGACGAGGGTCCAAAGATTGTGGGCACGGACTTTATCGAGGATACTGAGGTGTAGGTACGACTGATACGGGATAAAATGCTGGAGGCGCAGAGCAAGCAGGCGAAGTATTATGACGCTCGGCATCGTCTAGTGGAATTTCAGGCAGGGGATCGGGTGTTCTTGAAGATCCAGCCGATGCATGGGTTTTCACGAGTATGTGGTCGGCGGAAGAAGCTTAGCCCGAGGTACATGGGGCCGTTCAAGATCCTGGAGCGGATCGGTCCATTAGCTTACCGGTTGGAGCTGTCACCGGAGCTGGCCGGCTTGCATGACGTCTTTCACGTGTCTTCACTCAGGAGGGCTCTACTATGCCCGGAGTTGCAGATTACGGCCACTAATGGGCCGGTAGCTTCGGATCGATCTGTACATTTGAAGCCGATACGGATCGACGACCAGGGGATATGAGTCTTGCGCCGCTAGAAGATCCCGCTAGTCAAGGTCCTGTGGAGGAACCACGGACGAGAGGAGCATACTTGGGAGCCACAGGACCTGATGCAGGAAAGATATCCGGAGCTATTTAGTCAGGTATACCTCACAACCTCTCAACATGTTCATTTTACTTTCCTTTTTTTTAAACTAGTAAGGCTACTCTAGGAAGAGTAGGGGCTATTCTTTTGTTTATTGGGGTCTTGGCTTTGCCAATTGGGCGAATTGGTCATATATCTAGGTTTTTTTTCCTTTAAACCCCACTTAGCAAACATGGCGTCGAAATGTAATCTTCCACTTCTTATGGGATGTTACATTTTTCTTTTCTTCGGTAGAAATTCTCGTAGCCCTAACCTGGATTTCGGGGACGAAATCTTTGTTTTGTTTATTGGGATTTGTAACATCTCATTTCCAACTAGACCCCTAAGTGTGGTTATTGGCCATGACTAGGTCATGACCAAACCCTAGGAAGCCCAAGAAGCCCAAGGAAACCTAAGAATGTGGGTGAGACCACTATGGTCTGCAAATAGTAAATTCCTGAACCTTTGTTTAAGATAACCATGGGGCTTCACCAAGACTTCAAGACCCCACCATGTTCTCATCAAACCATGGTAAGATCCATTAGATCAATAAGGACCCATGGAGGGCAGTCAAAAGGGTTAAGTTGACCCAAGTCAACCCTAACCCTAAATGGGTCAAACCAGCCTACTTAGGGTCAATTGACCATCCCCAAGCCAATTGTACCACACCCAAGCCCACCTAACCCTAGAGTGAGGTCAATGGGTCACCTAGGACCCATTGGGGTCCACCCAAGAGGCTAAGTTGACCAAAGACAACTCTAACCCTAAATGGGTCAACCTAGCCTACATTGGGTCAAACTGGCCTACACAAGGGCCAATTGAAGTTCCCTTAGCCAAGTGGACCCCACACATACCTTCATAACCATAGTGAGAGGCCAACGGGTCACCAAGGACCCATTGGGGCCAACCAAAAAGGCTAAGTTGAACAAAGTCAACTCTAGCCCTAAAGTAGTCAAGGTACCCTACTTAAGGGTGAAGTGACATCTAAAGGGCCAATACAACCCTACCTAGGCCTCAGGGGAGGCCAATGGGTCACGAAGGACCCATTTGGGACAACCTCAAAGACCAAATTGACCTAAGTCAACCCTAGCCTAGGTTTGGGTCAAGCTAGCCCAAATGGGCTAACTCAAGCTCAAGCTCAACTCACTTGGGCTAACCATATTTTGGTGGATGAAATAAACATGTGGGCTGCCAATATGAGATTTACCAGCCAACTTAGTGACTAGGAGAGAGAGAGAGAATCTCAAAATTAAAGAATAATTTAGGAGAGAGAAAGGGGTATATTTAAGGGTATTTAGTGGAATAAGCCACTTGGACCCATGCCATCAGCCCCCACATGGGCTGGCCGACCCTTGGAAGTCATGAGAAGGAGCTGGAATGGAGTGGGGCCCACACATGCATGCTTGGTGACAAAAACAAGGCAAACCCACCACCTCTCACATAGGAATTATCACCCCCTTTTGTTACTTCATCTTCCCACCTTTTCCCCCTCACTTCATCACCCTCCGGACCAGGAGAGCAGCAGATAGAGATAGAGAGGTCGAGCCTGGAGCTGAACCCGAGCTGGAGGCGTGAAAACCAAGGATCGCCACTGCCGCCGCCGCAATGGTTCCCCGCCGCTCCTCACGTCGCAAGGCCGCCGGGAAGGTCCTCCCTCACCTCTCTCTTCATGCTTAGATCTTAGGAATACCTAGGTTAGGGTTCGGGATCGAATGAGCCCGAGCCCAACACTTATTTTTCAGCCATTAATGATGGTTTTGAAGCTCTCGGGTGAGGTGGCGCCGCCACCTCCAGCCACCCTAGCCGCCGAAAAAGCTCGCCCCCACCACCGTGAGGGGAGAGGAGAAGTTGGCCGGTGGAGGCGCCGCCGGAGGCGGCCGGGAAAAGCCCCGTGAAAATCGGGCTGAGAACCAGGCAAATCGGAGAAGATGAGCAGTAGCCGTCGGATTGCGTCAAGATCTGTGCCATGCAAAAATATTTAATCCAGGAATTATTAATTATATGAATAATGTCAATTTATGCCATTTTATAACCGACCATTGCATGCAAATTTTAGGGCACCTACGGCCCTTTTCATAAAAGGTGTTGAACATGACAATTGTAGGTCTTGGAGTCACCTTTAATCTGATATGTTACAAATAATGTTTGTTAAGTCTACTGCCCTATAGGGCCATTTTCCTAGGGCTGGTCCTAGGATAGGTCAGAAACTAAAATGGGTGCCCTGCCCAAACCCTAAGTCCAAATGGGCCGAAATTTTGGTCATGTGGCCGAATTAGGTATATCTAGTCCCTACCCAAAAATGGGAATTTTTGGGGAAACTAAGTATATAGTTTTAGTCCAAATATGATAAATTAACTATTGTTGATATTTGGAGCTTATCAACTCCAAAATGCCCCAACTTTTGGTGTCCTGCCATTAGGCGTATATTAGACCTATGGTAGAAATATTAGACAATTTAACCCTCTGCATGTTGAGATATCTCACATGCAAGATCTAAAAATTAAATGGCCTTGGGCTGCAAATAACAAAATGCAGAAATTTGAAAGTGATGCACAAGCCTATCCAGAGGCCCAAATGACCTGCGATTTTTGGGAGTAACTGGTTTAGGGCATATTGAGGTCCTGCCAAAAAAATGGGATTAATTGGAATTAAAATTAGGGTGGAATTACCAAATTACCCCTAGGCTTGTTTAGGTGACTCTTGGAGTAGTTCAACTCCAAAAGGCCCCAATTTTGGTGGCATGTCCATGCGGACATTATTAGGGCATGGTTCAATGTTTAGCCCACATGGATCACAGCAAGTTAGGGAAACCCCTTGCATGTGTTGGCTTGTAAAGGACTTGGTGTGCTTATAGCCAAAAGAAGAAAAAAATAAAATATTGAAGGCACAGCCCTTTTTAGACCACTGACTTAGTATTACTTTAAGTACCCTCCCCTCTTTGGGGAAAATAGATGAATTAGGGTTGACTTACCCTTGGACCCAAGTTCACACCCTAAGGATGGACCTTTAGGGGGTTGTGAAGGACATAGGGGCAAATGCCATTGTATGGCCTTGTAAATCAGTAGAGAGTTAGTTTAGATATATTTAAGACTCTAGTTGAAATATTAGGGAATTTTGAAGTAGTTAAGTAACTCCAAAGTCAAACCCTAGTTTTAGGGTAGAAGCACTAATAGGTCAAAATGGTAACTTAACCTCATCTAAAAACTATGAAAATGGGGTAGAATGAATATTAGGGTTAGTTGAACCCCTAGATATTTTTAGTGAAATTTTATGGATTATATTCATGGTAGTTCCTTTGTTAATTATCAAAGTGTCCAATTCAGTATTTGATTTAATTTGATCATTTAGTTTAATTGGAATCTAGTAGAACTTGGCCAGTAGAGGTTTTTGACTTAAATAGAGGTCTCTGAATTTTATTATAATTTTTAAAGGAATTTATATATTGCTTCCTTCATAAGTTTTGTAAAGGCCATATTTGATAAATAATTCATTTAAAGAATAATTTAACATTTAAAAATGTGAAGTTGGGCTACTGATGATTTTAGGATGATATCTACTATTAGGAATTTAATTAGAAATTTTGAAGTATATTTATAGTGCTTGATTCACAATTATGCTCTTTGTTAATTTTGGTATTGAATTTATTTAGAATTAAATATTTTGTGAAAAATCATGAAAGTTTGGCTAGTGATAATTTTAGGACTGTAGTAGTGTAATATAGTTTTCTCAAATTATTTAGATGATAATTTCAAGTAGTTGCTTTACAAATCTTGTAATATGGGAATTTACTGCAAAAATAATTTTAGGCCCCATAAATGTTTGTATAAATTGTCAAATTTGGAAATTGTCACTTTTGGATATATGGAATTTTATCATGAATTTATGGAACATTAATGATGTCTAAGATGTATACTGCATGATCAACTCGACTATAATTGGCCCTTGTAATAAATTATTTAAATAGAAGATTAATTGAGGAAAATACAATATTTTGGATTTAAATCATTTATGTCATGATAGGACTCCAGTAATAATCCTAGGTCATTCAGATGAAAACTTGAAGGACATCCTATCATGAACATCACTTAGTATAGGTCGGTCTGCAAATAGTAATTTGGGGAAAAGTTGTATTAGGATAAGAGTTGGAATAGGGTGGAGTTAGTCATGTTGAATTGTTTGAATAAAAGTGGATGAGTCATCTAGAAAGTTCTAAGGAGTGGTGGGAATCGTGTGGATGTGTGTTAGAAGGTAAGCGAGTTCGACGAAAGATCGTCGTGCCCGCGAGAGTGAAAGGTCTAAACTACCTTAGGATTAGCCTATCGCATTATGAGAAGGTAATGGGTAAAGGAAATCAACCAATAATATTAATAAGTACCTTGCGAAAGGAAACGCTGGGCGTAATCCCAACACAGTTCCTAGTGCCCCTTGAGAGCCCTTCACAGGGAATACCGGGGGCAGTCCTGGGTTAACGTAAACCTCAAAGAACAAATCAAAAGAGTAATTTAGTAAATAGGGTTTCACACTGCACTCACTAGTTGGACAAGTATTGGAAATGGTTAAGTCGTCCCGAGATGTTCAAAGGGGCGCCATCCCGTGGTGTTCAAAGGGATGAGGTTTGGAATAAGAGACGGACGTTTCAGTCCGGCGAGCTTTGGCTCGGTTGATACTTGTGACGGACGGGATGGTCCAGGGAGCTTTGGCTCGGTTCTGATACGATAAACTTGCATGTGCATAAATCTAGTGGCGGGGCATGCGGTACTGGCCGTTCGTCACACCGATGGCAGTACGGTGCACCAGGCGGTTGTGAGAGTTAGAGGGGCCAGTGGGTTGTTTTACACTGCGGTCTGGAGGACGACCCCCGATAACCCACATCCGACCCAACAAGACTGACGGGTTGTCAGCAAAGTACGTACGCGAGACTCTAGAGTGCACCTTGGATGTGTACAGAAGCATATGAGAGGGGTCTAAGGCTTGGTAGTGTGCATACCGGCCTAGAAGCGGAGACGCCCGCTCCGCTGCTGCCGTAGCCACAGCGGTGGTACCCGAGAGTGATGCTAGCTCTCAAAAAGTGGGAACTAAAGGTCTGTGTGCACAGAGTCGGGTGTGTGTGTTGCACTTGTATGTCCATCATACCCACTTGCATGTCATAGCATAATCGTTTCATTTAACCCTGACACCTAAAGTCTAAGTTTTATGGGATGCTTATACATTAGGCCCTGCAAAACGACCCCTTGGTCTATAAGCTTGTGTGGGCAAGTTTATAAATTAAGGTTATTTTAATATTTATATGCTGCTTGTGATAACCGACACCCCAACGTATAAAGTGGTATGTGACATTTTATACGATGGGAGCCTTGTAGAAGATCCCTTGGCTTATGTGTATTCACATAAGTGAAGGTTATATTCCTTTCTTACTTTACTCATTATAACCTGATTATAAATTGCTAGCTAGGTCCCCCTGTCACCTGTTTTTGATTTCTCTCCTCTTTCACGTCCTTTCCTTTCTTCCTCCCCTCTCGGTGCCTAGGAGCATGGGGGAAGGGGTGGGGGACGATAGGGCTTAGTCTTTTTAGACTAATGGTTTTCGAACCACATCATATTAGGGGATCATGGAGCCGAGTATGGAGGAGCAGCCCAGGAGACCGGTGCAGTTGGAGATAGGGCAGTCTAGCTCAGGAGTACGGCCAGCTGGGACCGTGAGTTCCGACTTCTGGTAGTTGTTTTGTTTTGCTTCCGCATGAGGGATCTGTAGTGAGGATATGGATGTACCGGGCTTCAGCCCTTTTATTTCTGTACACTTTATTATTCTATGGACACTCCCTTCGTGGAGATTTTTATATATATGTGATATGATGTGGACTTGTCTTCTCTTATACTGCTACTTTTGCGTCAGCTGCGATCGATTTGGCCGGCAGGATCGGCGTCTTGTAGTGACGACCTTCCCAGGTGCGAAGGTGTCACCGCAAGGCGGCGTTTCTGGGCCTAAGACCCCGGGGATTTTAAAAAGAAAAAAAAGAGGGGGTCTTACAGCACCTACCTCAGTGACAAATTTGTAACCTACCTCAGGCACAAAGGCCCTACACTCAGAGAGCAGCACTCTCTTACCTCAGGAACTTAATCCCTATAGCTCAGATCCTCACTTGGATCGTACATCAGTGCCCCAACATGGCACCTATCTCAGTGAAAATTTGTCACCTAACTCAGGCACAAAGTGCCCTACACTCAGATTCAAGAAACCTGAATCCTATAGGAAATAAATACTGAGAATGAAGAAATTAAAATAACTGACTCTGAGAAATAACTCTGAGTCAACTTTGCTGGAATGAGCAGATTCCAGTCCAGCTCACATGCTGTAAAAAGAATCAGCCTTCTTCTACAGCTATCACTTATTACTGCCGCACTGATGTGCAGCTATCACTTATTACTGCCGCCTGGAGTTCGTTGAACTTATGAAGGATTTTGTCGAGCTGAGATTCTGAGAAAAGATCAGAGTTCGTCGACCGGAGCTCAGCTTTCTTCAAGCTCAACTCAGAGAAGGAACTTTGAGTTCGTCGATCTCAGCTAGACTTTCGTCGAGCTCAACTCAGAGAAGGAACTCTGAGTTTGTCAATCTGAGATGGATGATCGTCGAGCTGAGTTTATCTATCGTCGAACGACTTTTCTGCATTCTTTTTAACTGCTTTTATTCTAAAGTCTTTTGTCTTTCAAGTCTTCTGAAGGAGGGTACTGACAGTCTAAGTATGTGTTGCTGACCTTCACCCTAAAAATAATTTATGACCCTAGAATATACATGTTGGGTCATCTAATCAATCCTAACAGTGAACCTAGCACAAATCACAAGTAGGGTTCCAACATAATTGTGCGCTACTTTCATAAAAGTATGTTCCTATTTTTGGCATGTTGCTGGATGATGAAGAAAATCAGGACGATTCCCTAAGAATTCTTCAAAATTATGTCTTAATTAACCAGCTACTTATGACTATTTATGCTGAAACAGGGGTTAAATTGTCATTTGTTAATACTCACCTAAGGAACTTCATCTATTTTAATGTTCAAACGAATGATGTTTGTTGGGTGAACCTTAACAAATGAATTTTTAACCTATACATTTACGACTGCCACCACCGTGAACGAAGTTAGTTTTTTGATTCCTTTGGTTATACATACCCCGGAATCTTAAGGATATCATGAATTGAATATTTATTTATGTTCTCCATTTAACAATGCCTAAAATTGCAAATTTTTCAAGACTTAAATTGCATCAAGCAATCTATACATAGACAATAAGGATTTTCTGCGGGTCTTCATATGTGATGGGGTTCCCCCGGGGTTTTTAGAATCGAGTCAAAAGAGCTAAACAACCACACAAAAATAAACAACCGCAAGTGTAACCGGCTCAGGTGCGTACGCACAACTAGCACACACGCACAACCAGCACACATGCACGGGCGCACAACACCAGAGCGCGCGGCGCCCGAATTATTGAATAGCTGCCACACCTTGAGACCAAAATCCATTGCTTAAAGTTTAATGAGAATACATGGGGTGCACAGGTCTAGCTATGTGGCTTGTTATTCTGATAATTGCGAGGAAGCAAACTATGGGTGGCAGCAGAGTCTCCTTAATGAGATCCATGTGTTAAGTCTTTATGTAACGACCCCAGGCCCGAGCTCAGAGGCCCATAGGCTTGTCTCGTTCGGTACATTGCTACTGGGCTGCATCCTAAGCACCCCATAGCCTCTCCGCACATGTTTCTCGGTCGCGGTGCATTGTTGAGGCCAGGTCTTGAACCCGCAACCCCCTTGATAGGCAACCTTCAACAGTTCCTATCACCAACTGAGCTGTTGTAATGCCCCAAAATTTGAAAGTGTGACTGTCAGCGTTGGGAGCCCCATCTGGTGTCGACCCCTGGGCGTGGTGTCGACACCAATGCCAGGGTGTCGACACTAGGGCGCGGTGTCGAGACCAATGCCGCGGTGTCGACATCAGGGTGAGGTGTCGACACCAATGCCGCGGTGTCGACACAAATACCGCTGTGTCGACACCAGGGCCTCGGTGTCGACACAATGCCAGGGTGTAGACACTGGGTGTCGACACAGGGTGTCGACACCGGGTGTCGACACAGGGTGTTGACACAGGATCTCGATAGTGTCGACATAGGGTTGCGGCATAGTCTCGACAAAATGTCTCGACACAAGCTGTGTTCGATTTTGACATGGAAGGGTCGTGAACCGTGTGGTGTTCGGCCAAGTTTTTCCACTTAATGCCTGGATCATAGCCATTCGTTTCTCTATTTTAGGATCCTACATCTGCGGGTTATTCCTACTGGGATATACCCGGGAATAGGGTTTCAAATCCCTCATTTTCTGTCCTCTAGTTCTCTGTCGGAGATCTAGAGAGAGGCGAGAGCAAGGATGAAGAATAAGTCTAGATCCGGTCACCGGCGGAGTTTCAGAGCTCCATATCGCGAGCTTACTTTGGATCTACGGAGGCAAGGAGGGTGCGGTGCTTTTCATCCGCATACTTTTCCATGGCGCAAAGGAAGAACGCTAGGGTAATGATTCTCTACATGAGCATGTGAAGCTCTCCTTATTTTGTATAGGGAAGCCCTCTCTCGCGAGTTTGCGGTGAGTTTGAGGCGTTCCTTCGGGTAGACATGAATAGTCCCCGTTGTGTACATGTAGAGTCTGTAATCGAGAATGGATATAGGCATGATGTGTGAAGCCTACCCGGACAAGTTGGTCTGGATCGGTGATGTTGCATTGCATGAAAGGCCGGAGAAGACTCCGTGCGAATGTTAGTTTTTCGGGTTTTCTACGAGGTAGATTGCAACAGGGGCATTTGGGATTAACTCTAAGGTGCACCCGAAAAACTGGGCGGGCGCGTGGTTCTACCATCTTGTGGGCCTTGGAGCCGAATTGAACATAACTGGGTTATGTGATGTATGTAAACTATTTGGGACTCGGGAAAGTTTGACCTGCGTATACGTTTTAAATTAACATTGTGGTGTGAGCAACGGGTCAGGCGGAACCGTACCCGCTCTATGTCGTTCGGTTAAAGAGACCTAAAGTTACTTGGCACTTACCGTTGGTATCGATAGAGGGTCTTAGGCAGTTGCCAGAAAGACCAAATGCTAACGAGATATTGTCGTCCAAGGGGCGGTGGTCAGTCGGCGGACTTTGACCGTGATCACCGAGAATGTGCCCTAAGAGAACGGGGCGTGTGGCCATGCGTGCCTGCGCCTGTGATGTAGTGTTATTACTATACTGCTTGATTATGCTAATAAAGTGCAAGGAAGGAGCATCGACGCCCCGTGTTTGGCGGCGGGATCGTTATAATTTGGTCAGCATAGCTGACCGTTGCTTTTGTTTGCCACTGTGTGGTGGATTGTTGCTTGCAGGTACTGTAGGACCGAGTGGTAAATAGCAGGCTAAAGCCCAAGTTGCTGAGCCGGCCCTCGAAGGCCTAATTTTGAGTGTTTTCTTTTATTCATGTATGACCGACCTGCATGCCGAGGTTTGGAAAACATGTAATTTGAGTAAACCATTTTGTAAGGCCATAAGGCCAGTACTTGTGTATTTGTACTTCATTCATTTTGGTTTTGTTTAGTGGACATTCATGCTAGTGCTGGGTTCTTGTTACTACAACAAATAAAAATTGCTTCCGCTAGAATGACTCTATGTAGGACGTTGGATTGGTTGGATGGTTTCCATTGAGTAACCACCCGGTCTGTCTGTGGTATATAACATCGCGCCCCGGTCGGACGTACTATTATATGCTATGTGACGGATAGGGGGTGTTACACTTTTTGGCATCCTTGTGGGCAGTGTCATGCAGACAGATCTCTATTGTGATGCCTTCGCAAGTGCATATGCTCGAACCGCCCTTAGAAGTGGTTGTCCACCTGTACGGATCCCAATCCACTTAAGGAGCGAATGAACAAAGGTCCTTTGCCACCAACACCTGGACAGACCCAGGTCCTCCTATTGCGCGAACCAACAAAGTTTTTTCATCACCTCGACCCGGACGGACCATGATACTCCTGAGGCACGAACGAAAAAAAAGTTCTTTGTCACCTCCACCAGGACAGACTCAGGTCCTCTTGATCCGCGAACGAACCAATGTTCTTCTCCACCTCTACCTGGATGGACCATGGTCGTTCTAAGGTGTGAATGAATAAAGATTTTTTGCCACCTCCACCTGGATAGACCCCTAATCCTACAAAGATGTGAATGAACAAAGGTTCTTCGCCACCTACATCCAGACCAAAGCTGGACCTCCCGAGACACGACTAAACAAAGGTTCTTCATCATTTCCACCTGGATGGAACCTTGTCCTCCAGAGGCACGAACAGACAAAGGTTCTTCGCCACCTCCACCTAGATGGACCACAGTCCTCCCAAGGCACGAACAAACAAAGGTTCTTGGCCACTTCCACTTGGGCGATCCCTGGTCCTTCTAAGGTGCGAACAAACAAAAGTTCTTCGCCACCTCCTCCTGGACGGACCGCGGTACTCCTGAGGTGCGAAAAAATAAAGGTTCTTCACCACCTCCTCCTAAATGGGCCCTGGTCCTCTTAAAGTGCAAACAAATAAAGGCCATCTGCTACCTCCCGATAAATCCAACAAACAGACCTTGAGTCCTCCCGCTCTTCAAGACAGATGCAAACCGCAAACACTCCTCCAAATCCCTCTGCAGGATGGATCTTGAGTCCTCCTGCATCACCTAGCAAAACTAGACTCTGTGTTATTCTACGCCACCATGGAAAGGCGGAAGAAGTACCTCCCCATCAAGCTAAAGCAATAATATAGCACACGACATGCAAGAGACACAAAATAAAGATTGACAACACCCAAAGCAAAAGGGTTAAAGTAAAAAATTTTCAGGCTCATCGCTTTGCAGATGACGACCCACAAAAATCTGGGGGCATTTGATAGGGTTCCCATGGGTGTTCCAGAACCGAGCCAAATGTGCTAAATAATCGCACTAAATAAAACAGACGCAAACACAACGGCCCATGCGTGTATGCACAACCAGCATGCATAAGAGAGTAAAAACTAGGAGCGTATTAATCCCAAGCACACGTGTGGTGCAACACCTAGGCATGTGTGTGTAGCATTCGGACACCCGCGCACGCAATGCTTTGACGCATGTACACACACTACACCCAGGAGGGTGCGCGCGCAATGCCAAGGCATGCACACGCAACACGACCAGGGGTGGTGCGCTATCTTGCGCATATGATCGTGATAACTCTATTTTTATACATATTTTTTATAATTTTTATTTAATAATTAATTAGTTTATAAATAAATTTTATGATTTTATTATCTAATTTCTTTAATTTCTTATTTTAAGACCAATCTTGGTTGCAATTTTAAAAATTAAGTTTACAGGATTGATCAAGAAACAAAGCTGGACAAAGCCAAAAATATGCAAAGTACACACCCCGATCACGAGCGTGACCACCAGTTCACGGGCGTGACATCCAGGCGTGACCACGGCGCATGCTCCAGAGCTCACTGCCACGTCAATTAAAAGTATACGCCCATTGGTCATGGGTGTGACCATGCTGACCCAGGCTTGTCAACCAGGCGTGACATGTAGATGATGATCCAGGCCTCCAATCCACGTCATCTTAAAGTTACACTCCCTGGCACAGGCATGACATATTGGTCACGGGCGTGACTGCGAGCCGTGACATCCCGGCGTGCCAAGTTAATGCAGCATTTTCAAGGCCTGGCGGTTTTTTCCTTACAGGTCCTTGGTCACGGGCGTGACCCTTCTAACAATTGCCAGAGTTATTCCCTCCATTTCTGCTTCCCGCTGTTTTCAAGAACCGACAAGACACGCCCTAGGTCACGGGCGTGACCTAGGGGCGTGACCCGCTAATAAATGATTTTTGGCGGTTTCTCACCAACGTTCCCAGGACTTGAAGACGACGGTTTCAAACCTTACACGCCCTAGGTCACGGGAGTGGCCTGGGGCCGTGACTATCTAGCAAACTTGCCTATAAATTTTAGGCAATTCCAGAAGCTGAGGAGGAGATTTTGGGAGCTTTTGTTATGTTTTATTTACTTTATTTCTTGCATTTTCAATTCATAGTGTAACTCTTTATTTCAAGTCTTTTTAATGATGTCCCTCTTTAACCTTTCATGTAATTCTCCCATCATGATAAGTAGCTAATTTCCAATTAGTAGTTGATCATGATGAACTTTGGAATGGAATAAATTTCTTCTTTTAATTTTCAAGCTCTCTATTTTATGTACTTTGATTTATCTTTGATCTTATTTTCATTGAATTGAAAAGTTGCAAATTATGTTTATTCGATCTTAGATCCGTATCCCAGATTTACCGAGAGGTTGTGGAAACGCGTAGATCACTCAAGGATAAAGAGAGTCCCATGCACCCCTCGAGATAGGAAGGCATAATTCTTCCAGATTAGAGTCAACTCCATTAGTGAGGTTCACCGCTTAAAGCAAGCTTAGGTTTTTCGACTAGCCGAGAGGTCTTAATCGATCAACCAAAGGTTAGTCAAGTGCGCATTCTCGAGAGAGGCGTTTCATAGATTTGGAACCTCCCGGTCAAAGTTAATACTTTAGATGCTTGTGCTTTATAATTTCATGGGAATTTATTCTAACTCAAAGGGATTCTAGATTAAGTGCTAGTTTTCCTATCATCGTATTACTCCTCTTAGTTTAACGTTTTCTTTTTCAGAAAATGAATTTCCGTTCGATAAAATAATAGCTCTTCTTTGTGAGTACAAGTACTCAACGATCCCCGAGTTTAAATACGATATTTCCTATAGTAAATTTTAATAGCTGCACTTGCCTAGTTTGAGATTTTAGTTTGGATATATTTCAAAACTATATTAATTTCCATCAAGTTTTTGGCACCGTTGCCGGGGAATTTTTTCTTTGTTGATATTTTGAAAGCAAGGATTTATTAGTTTTATCATTTTCTTTTTGTTTTAAAAAAAATCAAAATCAATTTTTTTTTTATTTTGTTTTTATTTTGGTGTATGACCCGAAGGAATCCGTCAAATCTACTTGATTTGTATCCGGAGATCAAGTAAATCTTACGACAATGTCTAAGACTCCGCGATCTCAATTCTCCAGATTTGGTTGAGGAATCCATAGGTGACATTCCTTATTCTGCTTCTTTTTCTTCTACTTCTTCTTCTTCTACTACTACTTCTTCATCTTTTCAATTTTCTTCAATTTTGGGTAATCCAAATCCAAATATGGCCGATCAACAAACTATGTCTTATTATGCTCGACCAAATTTGGATAATTCTCAATCAAGTATTGTTCGTCCCGCTATTGTGAACAATAACTTTGAATTGAAGCCGAGCATCATCCAAATGGTACAACAATATATACAATTTGATGAGCTTCAAGATGAGGATCCCAACGCACATGTTTCTAACTTTCTAGTAATATGACACTTTTAAAATTAACGGGGTTTCGGATGATACCGTCCGGTTAAGGCTTTTCCCTTTCACATTGTGTACCAAAGCTAAACAGTGGTTGGACTCTTTACCAAGAGGATCCATCACTACTTGGGCCGAGATGAAGGAAAAATTTCTCACGAAGTATTTTCTGCCCGCAAAAACGGCCAAGTTGCGCAATGGTATTCCATTTTACTCCCAAGTTGATACGGAAATGTTATATGATACTTGAGGGCGATTTAAGGAATTGCTTTGTTGTTGTCCGCATCATGCAATCCCCGATTGGTTGCAAATCCAAACCTTCTATAATGGTATCAATCAACAAACACGACAATATATTGATGCTGCCGCCGGTGGAATGTTAAACAACAAAACACCAGCGGCCGCTGAAGAACTTATAGAAGGTATGGCCATGAATACGTATCAATGGAGTACACCCCAGTCTCATCCACCTAAACCAGCCGGGATGTATGAAATTGATACGGTTTCAAGATTATCTCTTCAGGTTGAGAAACTACAAAAATAAATAGCCGAGATGTCTACTTCCTCGTCTACACCTACCTGTGAACCCCAATATTGGAAACCTTCCACCATTGCCGAACATGTGGATTACATGGGTAATCCGAAACGGCCACCTTATAATTCATGTAATAATTTTGGTAATACTTATCACCCGGGTTTAAGGAACCACCCCAACTTCTCTTGGAGTAATCCAGGGAACGTGGCTCGCCCACCAAACATAATTCCACCCGGTTATTTTCCACCACAGGATCCAAAACCTCCCAGTCTCGAGAAGTTGTTCACCAAATATATGACTACAAATGATGTCAATATCCCAAATCTCACCGGATCTCTTCGTAGTTTGGAGAGCCAAATTTGGCAAATCACTAAAATGCTCTCTGATCGCCAACACGGAGCATTACCGGGCAATACGGAACCCAACCCAAAGGAGCAAGTGAAGGCTATCACGCTACGGAGCGGGAAGGAGGTACACACTTCTTCAAATCCGGTTGAACAAGAGGTAATCATTTCTACATCCTCTCCTCCTCTTAAGGTTTTTAATGAAAATAAAATTAAAGAATATCAACCGCCTCTTCCCTATCCGTCTAAATTAAAGAAAGACCGGACGGATGATCATTTCAGTAAATTTGTAGAATTATTTATGCAAATCCATATTAATTTACCGTTTTACAAAGCCATAGCGCAAATGCCGAAGTATGCTAAATACCTCAAGGATATTTTAACAAATAAAAAGAGACTTGAGGAAATTTTCACGGTTCAATTGAAAGCGGAATGTTCGCCAGTTTTACTTAATAAATTGCCTAAGAAACTAACCGTTCCGGGTAGTTTCTCTATTCCTTGTCTATTTGGCGATTTATTGGTGAAACATGTGTCGGCCGATCTAGGCGCCTCAATTAATTTAATGCCTTATTCGTTATTCAAAAAATTAGGATTAGGAGAGCCTAATTCAACACGAATAAGTATCCAATTGGCGGATCAGTCTATTAAATACTCTATGTGTATTATTGATGATGTGGGCTTGTCAAAGTTGACAAATTTATCTTTCTGGTAGATTTTGTCATCCTTGACATAGAAGAGGACACCGAGGTTCCGCTTATTCTTCGTCGCCCTTTTCTCGCAAACTCACGCGCTATTATAGATGTTAGTAACATTAAACTTCTCCTTAGAGTCGGAGATGAAGAAGTTACCTTTACTATCAAATCATCTTTGAAAAATACGCTTGCTAACGACGACTCATGTTTCTTTTTGGAGGCTTCTCCGGATGACAACTCCATTTTATTTTCTGAAAATCTTTATTCCCCTATTGATAATGAAGAAAATTTTGAAACTTTAGATCTCATTTCTCATGAAATTAGTGATAATCAAACGGACACACATGAGCCTATTTTTGAAATTCTAGAATTAGGAAGTGACCGATTAAAAACCTCTCACGATGAACCTCCAACCTTAGATCTAAAACAATTTCCAGATCATTTAGAATATTTTTTTTAGCGGAGGGTTCAAAACTTCCTGTTATTGTGTCGACGTATTTATCCGATGAAGAAAAATTCAAATTATTAAATGTTTTAAAATGTCATCGCTGCGTGTTTGCATGGAAAATTACGGAGCTAAGAGGGATTAATCCCTCCTTTTATACGCACAAAATTTTATTAGAAGAAAATTTTCATAAAACTATTCAACCTCAACGCCGACTAAATCATAATATGAAGGAGGTAGTTAAGGCGGAGGTTATTAAATTATTAGACAATTTCGGATAGCACTTGGGTTAGTCCGGTCCAAGTGGTGCCCAAGAAACGGGGATTAACGGTACTGCCAAATGATAAAAATGAATTAATCCTACTAAAACCGTTACCGGATGGAGGGTTTGCATCAACTGCCGCAAATTAAATGATGCAACTCGAAGGGATCATTTTCCATTACCGTTCATTGACCAAATCCTTGAACGGGTATTCGGTCATGCTTTTTATTGTTTTCTTGATGGTCTCTCGGGATATTTCCAAATCACAATTGCACCCGAGGATCAAGAGAAAACAACCTTCACTTGTTCGTTCGACACCATCGCCTATCGGAGGATGCCTTTTGGTTTATGCAATGTGCCGACAACCTTTCAAAGGTGTATGCTAGCAATTTTTGACGAGCTAGTGGAGGATATCATCGAAGTCATCATGAACGACTTCTCCGTCTTTGGAGACTCGTTCGATTTATGTTTAGAAATCCTCTCCCGTGTGCTACAAAGATGTGAGCACACCAATTTAGTATTAAATTGGGAGAAGTGCCATTTTATGATACGGGAAGGTTTAGTTTTAGGTCATAAAATATCTAGTTTGGGCATAAAGGTAGATAAAGCCAAAATAGAAACAATAGAAAAACTACCTCCCCCTTCCAACGTTAAGGCCGTTCGTTGTTTTTTGGGGCATGCCTGTTTCTATTGCCGGTTTATTAAAGATTTTTCAAAAATAAGCAAGCCCCTCACTCACCTTTTAGAAAAAGTTGCACCATTTATTTTTGATGACAATTGATTGCAAGCTTTTTCTATTATAAAAGAAAAATTAATAAACGCATCAATCGTGATGGCTCCCAATTGGGATCTACCTTTTGAGATCATGTGCGATGCTAGTAGTTTTGCCATTGGTGCGGTCTTAGGACAACGCATCAATAAAAATTTTCATCCTATCTATTATGCGAGCAAAACACTAACCACCGCACAAGAAAATTACACAACCACCGAGAAAGAACTTTTTGTCGTTATTTTTGCTTTTGATAAATTTCATTCTTATCTCACTTTGTCCAAAGTCATTCTTTTTACCGATCATTCGGCCTTGCGATATCTACTAACCAAAACAGATGCAAAGCCTATTTTGATTAGGTGGATATTACTTCGTCAAGAATTTGAATTAGAGATCCGGGACAAAAAGGAGCGGAGAATTTGGCGGCGAATCACCTTTCCCGGTTGGAGAATCCCAACTTGGAGGAGCTTATCGAAGAGTACATCTATGATGCATTTCCCGAGGAGCGCCTCCTCGCTTTATATATGGTAATGACTCTCCCCACCCCTTGGTTCACCGATTTCGCAAACTTCCTTGCTGCAAGATTTCTCCCAAAAGGTTTTTCTTATCAAGAAAAGAAGAAATTCTTTTCCGATTTGAAAAACTATTTTTGGGAGAATCCATTTCTTTTTCAAGTTTGCGCGGACCAAGTAGTGCGGAGATATTTTTCTCATGAGGAAGGCGCCCAAATATTGAAACATTGCCAGGAGGGACCCGCCGGCGGGCACTATAAAGTAAATCGGGCGGTGCGAAAAGTACTTGAGGCGGGCTTCTATTGGTCGAGCATCTTTAAATATGCTCACACACATGTAAGTTGTTGTGAATAATGCCAACGCTCAGGTAATATTTTCCGCCTCCATGAAATGGCTTTATATTCATTTTTAGAAATTGAGGTTTTTGATTTATGGGGAATCGACTTTGTCAGACCGATACCCACTTTCTTTGGAAATCATTGTATTTTGGTAGCAGTTGACTACGTGTCACGGTGGGCAGAAGCACAAGCCCTTACCACCAATGATGCCCGAGTTGTGACCCAATTTCTCAAAAAACTCTTATCATGATTTGCAGCGCCATGGACAATAGTGAGTGATAGGGGAACTCACTTTTGTAACGCACAATTTGCAAAAGTATTATCTAAATATGATGTTACACATGGGTTGGCCACCCCCTATCACCCTCAAACTAGTTGTCAAGTAGTAGTAAACCGTGAACTTAAACAATTATTAGAAAAAATGGTTTCTACAAATAGAAAAGATTGGTCGGTTAAGCTTGATGATGCCCTCTGCGCTTATCGGACCGCGTACAAGACAACTATCGGTTGTACGCTGTACCGATTAGTGTATGGGAAAGCATGACACTTACCAGTTAAACTTGAGCATCGCGCCTTTTCGGCGCTTAAATTTTTAAATCTAGATGAAAATTTGTCATCCGAGTTTCAGAAATTCCAAATTAACGAGCTCGATGACTGGCGCTCCTTCTCTTACGGAAGTAATAAACTTTATAAGGAGCGCACAAAATTTTATCATGATAAAAAAATTAAGCACCCTAAAGATTTAAACAGGGAGAACATGATCTCCTCTATAATTCACGCCTGTGACTTTTTCAAGGAAAACTCAAGTCCCGTTGGTTCGGCCCTTTTATTGTAAAAGAGGTGTGGCCCTACGGGATAGTCCTTATCTCGCACCCGAAAAAAGGCGAATTCAAAGTGAACGGGCACCGACTAAAAATATTCTTCACCTGCGATATTACTAATGAGCACCGGGAGGAAATTAACCTCCCGAGCCCATAAATTAATTCCCTACTTTGGTCGAGCTGAACGACCATATACAAAGCTCTTGTGGGAGGCACCTCATGTTATCATTCTTTTTTATTTTATTTTTATCTTTGAGTTTTTGCAGGTCTGAAGAATCTTTGCGGCGTGACGATCGATCGGGTTAGAACGCCAACTTTATGCGAGTTCTTCATGTCGGTAATTTTTATTTAGTTTCTTCTATTTCTGTCAAAAAAATTAAAAAATATTTGAAAAAAAAGAGGAACAACAAAAAAACAAAAAAAAAATTTGTTTGTACATGCCTCTGTCACGGCCGTGACCTATGTTTCACAGGCGTGACATAGCCGTGTTTATTTCGTCTTGCGAAACCCGAGAATGGTTTCGTCGAGCACTGTTTTTTCGTTCATCTCCCGTTTCAGTCACGGGCGTGACCTTCAATGGTCACGGGCGTGACAAAAGCAGAATCCCATTCGACGAAATGTTATAGGAACAACGATTTTTTTTTGCCTGGTCACGCCCGTGACGATCCATGGCACACCCGTGACAAAGGATAGTCACGGCCGTGACTGTCCCGGGAACCCAAACCTACAAAAAAACAAAGATTTTCCTCGTTTTCAGATACACGACCCAGGATCACGGGCGTGACCCTTGGCCGTGTCGGTGAATCCGAGGCGTGACCCCGGGTCAATTCCTCGGATTCCTTTTATGTTTCATTTTTTTATGACACGCCCCCGGTCACTGGCATGACCGGGGGCGTGGCAGTGGGATCCGAGTCTAGTGCCTTGGATTCACGCGCGGCCCCCTAGGATACCCCTTGCACGCCCAGAGACACGGGTGTGTCTCTGGGGTGTGACCCGTGTATCCGAGGCAGGGAGCCACGAATTTCTTTTTTAAAAATTTTTATAAGTCACGCCCCCTATCACGGGAGTGACACGGGGGCATGACCGACCCGAGATTTCCTATAAATAGGATTTCTCCCCCTTTCATTCATCCACACCATCCAGCCCTCCTCCTTCCCTTAGCCATCCCGAAAACCCATTTTCCTCCCTCCTTCCACAATGCCTCGCTGCCACCCTCGCTCCACCACTTCCTCCTCTGAGCACCCCATGGATCACGCCGCGGCGGAAGCCATGCTCCTATTTGAAAACCAAACCCAACAGGATCACAGCGATCGCCTATGCGCCAAACCCCTTGGCGTATTCCACATCTTGGATTGGGCGATCCTTGCAATATTTGGAGTGGCGGATTTGGTTCGGCAATTTGTATCCACTCCTGGATGGAGTTCCCTCTTTTCCATTTCAGAGCACGCTTTCCTTGAGCTCACCGTCGAGTTCTTAGCGTCATTTGAGTTCCATTGTGCGGCAAATGACGATTTCATCATCTTTCGCATGGGTGGGGTGATGCATCAGCTCACCATCCGCCAACTCAATGTCGTCATGGGCTTTTGCTCGGAGGCCTTCTCCCAATCTCCCGCCTATCTCGATCTCCTTACTGATTTTCCTCCCGATGTCAACCTTCTCACCTTTTGGGCGGAACTCAGTAATGACACCGCGCCATACACCCTTAAGATATATAAAGGCAGCCACCTCATTTCCCCGCCTTGCACATTCTCCACAACCTCCTCACCTTTACTCTTTCTGGTCGCGGCGATAGCCATGATGTGCTGACTCGGGTAGATTTACAATATTTATATAGTATATTTTACCGGTTCCCGCTCAACCTTTGCTATTTGCTCGCAATTTTCTTTCAGCACCAAGCCGAAAATGTGAGGTTGGGAGCGGAGCACGGTGGGAACTTCATCACTTCTCTCGCCAAGCAGCTCGGGATTTGGGATGCTCTTCCGCGACTATGCTGCGTTTAGATGCCGCAAGTAATTCAGTTCCAGACCCTCCAGGCCCTTGGCCTAACGCGGTGATAAGATGGAGAGTTTGAGGCTATCCCCCCAACGGTTGGTGGCGGGGATCTTGATCTTGACTTCAATGCCGGTCCCAGCGGTGCTCCTCACTCTCCCTCGATTCCGCCAACTCTTATGCACTATACCCCAGCGCCCGACCCTCAAAACTATTGGGATCACCAATTTGGGTTGATTCACAATCACCTAAATCAGATGTAGGCAAATTTTGACAGCCGTTTTACTAATTTTGATGCACGTTTTGCCGCGCTGGAGCAGAGCCACACTTCTTCCGTGGCGCATATTACACATGAGTTCACAGATCTGCGAACTCATTATCCTCCACAGGGGGTGCTAGCAATGAGGATTAGTTCTTATCTTTGCGGTTGAAGTAGGTTGCCATGTATCTTTGTATCTTTTCTTTTAACTTGCCATGTATCTTTTATTTTTATTAAAAATATATCAAAAATATGTTCTGCTTCAGTCATGTCTTACATGTACACTTTGGTGTTGATTTGCCCGCTTTAGGGAAGTCTCCTTTTCTTTTCTTTACTTATTTTTTCATTGGGGACAATGTATTGTTTAAGCATTGGGGGGGAGGGGGGGATATTTCTCAAGCAGAACATACAAAAAAATCATAAAGTTTTTTTAAAAAAAATCATAAATTTTTTTTCAATTTTCAAAAGTTTTTTTTACTTCACAAAAATACAATTTTTTTTAAAAAAAAGAAAACAAAAATATCAATAATTTTTTTAAAAAAAATAGAAAATCGAAATTAAAATTCTTAGAAAGGGATGTTTGGGATATCACCCCATCTTACCTCCTAGTACTGGTGAGAGCCCTTCACAGGGTATACCTCGGGAAGCCTAAGAAATAACAAAAAAATAGTGTTAATTTTAAAATTAGAGAAATCTTTGTTTCTATATTTATTCACGTGCGACTTCCATAGTATTCAACTTTTACATAGTGTTTAGAAGATTTTTGATGTTTTAATTGAATTTTGAATTCTGAAGTAGAAATGTTGGTCATGTTGTGTTTCTAGTCAAGTGCACATGTTTGTAGAATTTAAGTAGAATTAAACATTTAGCATACAATTAGATTTTTATTTTTCTAAATGTGTAGAAATAGTTTATTTTACTTTTACTTTGAAACCGATAAAATCTAAGGATAGTTTAGGAGAGTGTGTAGAAGTTTACTAGAGAGATATTTTGCGGATCAAAAAAGAGGTATTCTTTCTCGATGTCTAGAACTTGCCCTCTAGCTATTCTCAAGACTTTGCATATGTCAAACTCATTAGCATAAAAATGATTTAGGCACTTCTTTTGACAAGTTTGAGTCTTTGCACCCTTACCTAACGTTTTATCTTTGCGAAGCCAATTTGAGCATATACCCTTCCTTTTGTTTTAGCTCCACCAACACTTTACCATAACCTAAAAAGCATCCTAATTACACACCTATGACCGAGCTTGAAATTATAGATACAAAACCGGTTTATGAGTGATTAGGAGCCATTTTATTTTGGTGGCTAATTGAAAAAAAAAGAGTTGTTTTATTTTTCATTTCTCCTCTAAAAAAGAAAACAAAAAAAATCGATAAAAAAATGAAAATAAATAGAGTAAGTTGAAAAAATCTTCAACATGTTAAGAAAAAGAAACAAAGGAATTTTGGAATTGGCGGAGTTCTTCAATTTATTTCTTTTGTGCAAGCTCGCATTAGGTTTTGGTGTGTCTACCCATCGTTTTTATCTTTTATTTTCCAAACCAAAAAAACCTAAGTCTACATTTCAACCTAGTTAAGCCCTACTGATTTGTGCTTATAATTTAAACTAGTACCGTGGCGAGAGTGTGAAAGGGCAAACCTATGACCATCGACATTGATGGATATCTTTGGAGGGTATCCCGATCTTCGATTTGTGCAATGTTATCTTAGTAAGCATGCTACTTTCTCCCTAAATGTGATTTTAAGATTTACCGGGTTTTCATTTTCGAAGTAAAAATAATAAGTGAAAACACATTTTAGAAAAGTGAAAACTAATTTGTATGCTGAGTAGGTTTTTCCACAAAAATAACTATGTGCATAGGCAAAAGACTTCGCATTGTACTCCTTAGGTTCAATTTTTGTTTCTAGCGTTAAAAGTTTTCTACTCTCTATGAAAAGTTGTTTGCTCAGGATGAGCAAACGAGTAAATATGGGGGTATTTGATAACTCTAATTTTATCCATATTTTTATATAATTTTTATTTAATAACTAATTAGTTTATAAATATATTTTATGATTTTATTATCTAATTTCTTTAATTTCTTATTTTAGGACCAATCTGGGCTGCAAATTTCAATATGAAGTTAACAGGATTGATCAGGAGACAAAGCTGGACAAAGCCGAAAAAATGCAAAGTACACGCCCCGGTCACGGGCGTGACCACCAGGTCACGGGCGTGACATCTAGGCGTGACCCCGATGCGTGCTCTAGAGCTCACTGCCATGTCAATTAAAAGTACACACCCATTGGTCACAGGCGTGACCATGCTGACCCGGGCATGTCAACCAGGCGTGACACACAGATGACGATCCAGGCCACCAATCCACGTCGGCTTAAAGTTACTCGCCCTGGCACGGGCGTGACATATTGGTCACGGGCGTGACTGCGAGCCGTGACATCCCAATGTTCTATGTTAAGACAGCGGTTTCAAGGACTGACAGCTTTTTCCTTACAGGCCCTTGGTCACGGGCGTGACCATGGGCGTGACCCTTCCAACAATGGCCGGAGTTATTCCTGCCATTTCTGCTTCCCGCCATTTTTAGCAACCGACAAGACATGCCCTAGGTCACAGGCATGACCTAGTGGCGTGACCCGCCAATTAACGATTTTTGGCGGTTTCATGCTAACGTTCTGTAAGACCCCCCTCCACCTTACCAAGGACGGCTACCGGGTCTTATGCCCAGAACCGTCATCTTACAGTGACACTAACGTACGGGTTAGTCGACACCGCAACACGTCGATCCTGCCGGCTTTTACGATCATATAACCTATAGGACATTATGAGAAAAAGAAGAATAGCAGTATATCAAATCTACTAGTCCACAAGTCACACAGTACATGTCATATATATGGAATGAAAAGTACAGAAACATAGTCCACAATGAGTACAAAATGAAAGAGTAATAAGGGCTTATGCCCAGTACATCATATCAACTCTCTCTCTCAAATAAAAGCGAAAGCTATACTAATACATCAGAACTCGTCCCACCTGAGGACGCACAGTAGTGGTAGTAGCCTGTTGTAGCGGTATCTGCTCCTCAAGTCCTGTCTCCTCGTCGTGCTGGTGCTCCATAACCATGGGCTCCTAAAAATAGTATGGTCACCGACCATTAGTCAAAAATACTAAGTCGTTTCCTCCGCACCTCGCCCCGCAACTCCTAGGCACCGAGAGGGAGGATGAAGCGGAGTACAACAAGGGGTAGCAAAGGTGGAAACAGTTGACAAGATCTAACTAACATTTATAATGGATATTATCATTCTACTCTAGCAGTTCTAAGTATATGGTACAAGTAAGTAAAGTGCAGTACTAGTAAGGAAGTAAAGAACAAAAAGTAAGAGCATGAAAATAAAACTATTCTACCACTATACTACCATCACAAAAGTACCTTAACTTATATAAATGCCCATACAAATATATAAGTTAGGATTTCCAGGAAATTTAACTTATTATATAAAATAGTCCATACTAATTTATATGATAAGGATCTATGAAGCGTATGACCTAATATGAATGAATGTTATGATGCAATTTTATGCACAGGCAAGTGCAACTCACACACAATGACTCTGTGATCACAGACCTATAGTTCCCACTTTTTGAGAGCTAGCATCACTCTCGGGTACCACCGCTGTGGCTTTGGCAGCAGCGGAGCGGGCGTCTCCACTTCTAGGTCGGTATGCACACTACCAAACCTTAGACCCCTCTCATATGCCTCTGTACACGTCCAAGGTGCACTCTAGAGTCTCGCGTACGTACTTTGCTGACAACCCGTCAGTCTTGTTGGGTCGGATGTGCGTTATCGGGGATCGTCCTCCAGACCGCAGTGTAAAACAACCCACTGGCGCCTCTAACCCTCACAACCGCCTGGTGCACTGTACTGCCATCGGTGTGATGAACGACCAGTACCGCATGCCCCGCCACTATATTTATGCACATGCAAGTATTTCATCCTGAGCCTTCAGCTCGCAGGACCAACCCGTCCTGAGTCCCTCAAACCCAACTCGGGTGAGAACGCACAATAGTGTCTTTATTCCAATTCCCTCAAACCCTATACGGGTGAGCATATATCATGAAACTCTCCAACCCATCATGGGTGAGCATAATACATAATGTCCTAACCTATTAGACTACTCTTGTCTACGGATTATTTTACTTGGTGAATTAAGGTGAATCCCAGGACTACCCAGGGTATACCTGGTGAAGGGCTCTTGGGGGCACTAGGAACTACGATGAGATTACGCCCAAAGTTCCCTTTCTCAAGGATATTTACTTTAGTTGATGACTACCCATAATTCACCACAGCTCTCATTGTTGCTCTGCAACAATCCTAATGACTTAAGATATTACCGGGAAACAGAGGGTCTTCCGTCGGCCTCCACTCCAGTTACTACCTAAGGACTTGAACTTTTATTCTCGTCACTAACAATACTACCCACCAGGGTTGTTCACCAACTTCAATCTCTAGCTCGACGTCGATCTATCCCCTGGCGGTCCTTATACTCTAACTCCTTTATGTTATACGCAGCCCATGACCTAATACCACCCCGAAATGGAACTTTTAATTCCTCTATCCATATGCCTCAAATCATTTATCCTAGGATGGTATGGACCTACACGATGACTTGGATAAATTTTCATAATTTTCCTAAGTCATTAACGGCTTTAATTGAATTATTAATTTAATCTCCTAGGTCATTTAATACTTAAAGTATCACAAATTTAAATCCACTGACCTAAGAAATTTTTCCTGAGATGTATCTTGGTGTCATATTGCTGTCTTCCAAAATTTATAATTTTCCTTTGATTATTTCTATTTATTCCTTAATTAATACAACATTCATACAATTGTCATTTTCCAAATGAAGTAAGAGGAATATATTACTGAAAATTCTAGGAAACTTACAGAGCTTATATATCATTATTTTAAGGCTAATGACAGAGTTTCATCAACTTTTATGGTGTAATGTCCTACCAAATGCATTTCTTTACAATTTACCAAAATGCCACTATAAGTTTTAAAAATTTACTGATTCATCCAAAAATACTGAGATAAATATCCAAGATTATTTATTCATAAATACAGTCCTAGAAACTTTTTCATAATTTTCTACTAAGTATTCCATCAATTTCTAATTAAATGTTATAATGACAAAAAATTGTAATTTCTACATAACTCCACTTAAAATTCATCAAACAAAGGTATAAAACTTTTCAGAAGTTAAGCCTAACATGATATTGACCCTGATAAAATTGGATATTTTATCTCAAGGATAAGCCTATTCTAAAATTTATTTATCAAAAGGTCCAATTTTTCAAATATTCCAAATAATAGGATATTTGCTTCAAAAAATCCCATTATTACTATGAGGGGTGTATTACACCCTACTATGTCCCTATAAATAAAATCAGGATTTTTGAGTGTTCCAAGTTGGCTGAATACACAATATTTCATTTTAGGCTAAATGCACACCAAGCCTATATCAAGCCAACACATGCAAGTGGAATTACCCAACATGCAGGGGTCTAAATTGGCTGAACTTTTAAAAACACACTGATAATGCCACTAAGGACAAGCCACCAAAATATGGGGCCATTTGGAGCCATACAACTCAATTTATTTCATTTATTTACGTTTTGATAATTAAGCAAAAACTATAGGAAATGTATCCCCAAAAATTCTCAATTTTTGGCAGGGGTTAAATATGCCCTAATCATGCATGTACCCAAAATTTGGGGCCATATTGGTTAATGGTTTGCCTTGGGCATCAAAATGAATTTCTGTCCTTATTTAGGACCAGCCCTAGCAAAATGTTCCTACAGGTCAAACCTCTGGACCAATCCTCAAGTTTAGGGTGGCAAATTAAAGGTAAGACAGTCAGCTACAATTTGCATTTAGAGTACAGTTTTTGTAAGTGCATCTAAGAGGCCTAAAAGTGACATGCAATGTCATGGAATAAGTGTGACAAATATTTAATTTCATTTCATTTAATGTAACAGAATAATTTGATTTTAATTAAAGTACTGCACGAATCTTAAAGCAGGAATGGACGGAATCGGGTTATCTCCTTCCTCCAGCCAACGACTGGGATCAAATCTGGCTGGAGCATCTTTGCTGGCTGTTTCCGGCCAGCTGAGGCGGCGCCACCCCCGGCCAACGGTGCCATCACCTTCACGGTGGTGGTGGCTATCGTTTCCCAGTGATGGGGAGGCGGGAGATGGCGGCGACTACGATCCCGAGCGGTTAAGAAAGCTTGAAAAAATCTCTCATTTCTCCCATGGAATTGGGCTCAATTGAGCCCGATATCTCACCTAATTGATCTAGGATTCTAGTACGGGTAGAGGTGAGGTGAAATGGACCTGAATGGCGGCGTGGCGGGGAGTTTGGCGGCGGGTGGCCATGGTTCTACAGCTCCGGCGATCTCCTGCTCAAAATCACGATTCTCGACCATTTGCTTCGATCTAGTAGTCGATTTCCACTCCTCTCCTCTCTCTGAAACTGATGGTGGGGGTGATTTGGGCTGAGAGGGGGTGTATGGAGAGATAAGTCCAATGTGAGCTCTGTTTGAGCTTTGGTTGTGTCACCATGGGTGCCATGTGGCCAGCATGCTACCAAAATTCTCTGGAATAATCAGAGGAGGCCGGCCAACATGTGTTGGGCAGAGAATTGCAGCTGAAGGGGTGGCCATGTGGCCACCCTTCCTCTTCATCCCCATTTCTCTCTCCTCTTCCTCTTAAAATCCATTTTCTACCCTTTTGCATGCACTCTCTCTCTCCTGATTTTGGGGGTTAGGAGTTGTCTTTGACCACTTGGGTTGGGCTTGGTCTGATTTGGATGGGCTTAGCACAATGGGAATGGGCTTGGGCTTCATTTTCTCTTTTAGGCTAAATGGGTTGACTTGGTTGACTCGAGTGGACTTGGTCAACCAAGGTGAGTGGGCTGACCCCACTTAGTGGTCATGGGTCTAGTGGCACCACCCAACTTGGGTTGGGCTAAGGGGATGCCCCACTTGGGCAAATTGGGCCTATAGGTGTATGTTTGACCATATTAGGGCCATGGTTGACTTTGGTCAATTAGGGTCAAATGGGAACCTAATGGCATGCCCTAGGGTCCACTTAGATTGTTTTAGGGTTAGGGTAGTGTGGTGGGGTCATGGTGTGGTTAGGGTTCATATTTAGGCTAGTTTGACCTAGTTTGACTTTGGCCCCTTAGTGGGCCCTCATGGCTACAACCCACTACCCAGGGTCAAACCTAGCTAAATCCCCTATCACCAACCCCATGCCTAACCCAATCTAAGTGAAAGGGGCCTAGAAGCAACATGGGATGTTACAAATTCCAATAAACAAGAAAATAATTTCGTCCCCGAAATTTAAGTTCGGGTCTATGGGGTTCTGCTTGCAAGAATTATAAGAAATTTTAAACGCATAAACTAAAGTATACCTGAAGTGAACAGCTTCGGGTGTCGCTCCAGCATTAGATCCCACGGCTCCCAGGTGTCTTCCTCCCGTCCATGGTTGGACCACAGCACCTTCACAAGAGGGACTTTCTTCTTCCGCAACACTCAGACATTTGTATCATCAATCCGGATTGGCTCCAATCTGACGGATCTATCTGGCGCTATCGGACCGGCTGTAGTAGTAACATGCAGCTCCGGCCGTAGGAGAGCTCTTCGCAAGGAAGACACATGGAAAACGTCATGTAGTGCACCAAACTCCGGTGGCAGCTGCAGTCGGTAAGCTAAGGGGCCGATACGCTCCAGGATCAAGTACAGCCCCATGTATCGAGGACTGAGCTTCTTGTGCCTCCGCACCCGAGAGACACCGTGTACTGGACGTATCTTCAAGAAAACCCTGTCTCCAACCTGGAACTCCACCTTCCAGTGTCGAGCATCATAATACTTCGTCTGTCTGCTCTTGGCCTCTAGCAGCTGATCCCTGATCAAATGTACCTGAGCCTCAGTATCCTTTATATAATCAGATCCAAGAGCCTTGGTATCCACATCCTGAACCCATGATAGCGGTGTCCGGCATTTCCTCCCATAAAGTGCCTCATATGGAGCCATCCTGATGCTAGTCTGGTGGCTGTTATTGTAGGATAATTCGATCAGTGGTAGTAGACTTTCCCAAGGCTTCCCTGTATCCAATATGCACAGTCGGAGTAGATCCTCCATGGTCCGGATGGTCTGCTCGGTCTGTCCGTCATTCTACGGGTGGAAGGCGGTACTAAAATTAAGCCGAGAACCCAAGTAAGCATGCACGACCCTCCACTTACTCGAAGTGAACCGACCATCACGGTCCGAAACAATCGTCCTAGGAATGCCATGGTATCTGACAAACTGCTCCACAAATAGTCTCACCAGAACCGCAACTAGGGCATCCTTCCGAACTAGAATAAAGCGCACTACCTTGGTCAGTCTGTCTACTATGACCCATATAGAATCATGCCCAGAGTGGGAGCGAGGTAGTCCGTGTACAAAATCCATAGCAATGTCCTCGAACTTCCACTCTGGGACTGGCAGTGGTTGTAGCAAACCTCCTGGGCTATTACATTCCGCCTTCACGCGCTGACATGTCTCGCAGAATGTCACAAAAAGAGTGATATCCCTCTTCATCCCAGGCCAATACATAGACCTCCGCAAATCTACCCACATCTTGGTGATGCCGGGATGCACTGAATATCTGGAGCAATGAGCCTCTCTGAGTATGTCATCCCGGATACTGCCCCTTGCTGGTATGTAAATGCGTCCACGGAATCGAAGAAGATCATCCTATAGAGTGTAGTCCTCAACCTTGCCCCTTTCTAGGGCACTGAAAATCGGCTGTAATGCAGCATCCAGCCTCTGATGTGTTCGGATGCGCTCCTGTATATCATCATCACTGATCACTGAGCTCAAATACTCTCGATATACCACTGGTTCGGCCTCAGATACCATGGTAATGTGCATGTCTTCCATCATCCGTAGCATCTCTATAGACATCAACCGAGGCTCCGGTCCAGAAGTGCAGGCCCTCCTACTCAAAGCATCTGCTTCTGTGTTCGCTTTCCACGGATGGTAGTGGATCTTATAATCATAGTCGCAGAGGAACTCCAGACATCTCCTCTGTCGTAGGTTTATGTCCTTCTACGTATCGATATATTTAAGATTCTTGTGATTTGAATAAATATCACAATGAATCCCGTATAAGTAATGTATCCACATCTTTAGGGCGAATACCACAGCCCCGAGCTCTAAGTAATGTACTGGATAGTTATGCTCATGCTTCTTCAACTGTCTTGAAGCATAAGCAATAACATGTCCATGCTGCATCAGGACAGCACTCATCCCCTGGTAAGAGGCATCTGTGTAGACCTGAAATCCTTCACTCCCGGATGGAAGCGAAAGAATAGGGGATGAGATGAGTCGGTCCTTCAGCTCCTGAAAAGCTGTCTCGCACTGCTCTGACCAAACAAAATCTGCATCCTTCTTCGTCAAGGACTTGAGGGGGAGTGCTATCCTCGAGAACCCCTCCACAAACTTACGATAATACCCTGCTAGTCCCAAGAAATTGCGAATGTCGGATGTTGTCTTCGGCCGTGGCCAATCCCTCACTCTCTCTATTTTGGCTGGATCCACTGCTAATCCAGCCCCACTGATAGTGTGCCCCAGGAAAGCCACCTCTTGTAGCCAGAACTAGCACTTTGAAAACTTTGCATACATCTGGTACTCCCTCAGCCTCTGCAAGACCTGCGTCAAATGCTCTGTATGCTCCTCCTGAGTCTGGGAATAGATCAAAATATCGTCGATGAATACAATCACGTAGCGGTTTAAGAAGGGCTCGAATACACGGTTCATTAGACTCATGAATGTGGCAGGGGCATTCGTGAGCCCAAAAGGCATCACCGTAAACTCGTATAATCCATAGCGTGAACTGAATGCCTTCTTTGGTATGTCCTCTTCCCGGATGCGGAGCTGGTAGTAATCGGATCGCAAATCTAGCTTAGCGAACCAGAAGGCTCCCTGCAGCTGGTCAAATAGCTCATCTATCTGAGGCAGTAGATAGGTATTGCGGACCGTTAACCGGTTTAGCTCCCGGTAATCTATGCATAGTTGCAATGACCTGTCCTTCTTCTTCACAAAGAGAACTGGCGCTCCCCATGGCGATGAACTGCGCCGCACAAATCCCGACTCAACTAGCTACTGAAGTTGAGTCCTGAACTCTGCCAACTCTCTAGGAGCCATCCTGTAAGGTGTCCGGGACACCGGCCTCACTCCCGGTACTAGATGAATCCTGAAATTCGAGTCTCTTGCTGGTGGTAGCCCGGGCAATTTCTCCGGGAACACGTCGGAGAAATCCCGGACCACTGGAATATCTGAAATAGAAGTCTCTGCTCCCACCATCTCAAAGCAGATAAGGTAAACTTCTTCTCCCTGCTCGTGGGCCTTCACAGCATGTACAAAAGATAACAATAGGTGGTAGATAGGCTGAATACCTTCGATGATAACATGGGAGTCGCCATGCCTTAGTGTGATCCTCCTTGATGGGCAATCTATCTGAGCATGGTTCCGATGTAACCATGTCATGCCCAAAATCAAGTCGAAGTCCTACAGCTTCAGAATAGTTGCTGGCGCCTCAAATGCCTTGCCGCCAATCTCGGCCTCCATATCACAACGGGCAGTGGTCCGCAGTTCTGACCCATCGGGTAGACGCACCCTCATCTCTAGTCCCGGAAATCTTTCCACGTCTTCGAGTCCTTCTATGAAATCCTCAGATACGAATGAGTGCGAAGCACCCGTGTCGAAGAGAGTATGTGCGGGCTTACCGCTGATCATAACTATGCCTGAGGTTTGTTTAAGTTAAAATTAATTGTTACCCTATAGTTCCAGGTACTATATAATTGAAAACTCAAGGAATTTAATAATTAACCTTAAGTACCTGTGATAACCTCCTCGGGGTTCCTCTGCTCCGTGAGGTCCAAAGTGTATATCTGCTCCTGATTGCGTCCCCTGCCGTGATATCCCCGGCCTCGGCCTCATCCTCGGCCTCGGCCTCGGCCTCGGCCCTGCTGTACTGGGGCCACTGGAGGTGGAGGAGGAGGAGGAGGATGGAATCGATGCGGGCACTCCGACCTAATGTGCCCGGGCTGGTGGCATCCGTAACAAACTACCTGCCGGTGGCCATGGTCATCATGTCTCCTCGGATCATGCACCTGTAGAGGTGGGGGAGCTAATGCTGGAGGAGGCCCCTGCTCCTGCTTGAAGTTGGGACGATGACGTCCACCACCCTTCTTGTATCCGATAGTCCTGCCTCTCTGAGAGCCCTTGCTTCTCTATCCTGATGTCGACCCATCAAACGGTCTCTTTCCTCTGCCTTGCACCATCAGCTGGTCATCCTCCAGCTTCTTTGCCATCTCGATGATCTGCCTTGAGGTGCCATGAGAGATGAACAGCAAGGCCTGCCTCAAATCATCCCTGAGGCACCAGTAGAACCTCTTGGTATACCTCCTATCATTAGTATCCTGAATCCCTGCGAACCTGGCCAGATGAGAGAACTCTCTCTGATACTCGATCACCGATCTAGTCCCCTGCCTGAGGTTCAGAAACCTCTCCTAGAAGGCATCTTTGTCCGTAACAGAGACGAAGTGATCCAGAAATACATCGTCAAACTCCTCCCACGATATCTCTGACAGCTCTCAGTCCACATATGTAGACACCCGCACTGATTTCCACCATCTCTTCGCATGAGCCTCTAGTGCAGAGGTGGCTAGAGGTACTGCCTCGCCGACCGGGCAGCTGATGCCTGCTAAAATCTCGTGTATGGCCTCCAGCCATTCCTCCATCTTTACCACATCCTCTGTCCCACGGTACATTGGTGGGGACAGGCTCTTGAAGGCACTTAGCCAGCTCGACCCCGGATTTGGCAGCGGAGCCGGGACTTGCTGGGATTTGAAGGCATCCAGAATCGCCGTCAGAGTCTACCCCATCTCCGTATGTAGGAATGGAGTGGCAGCTGGAGGGGGAGGAGCCATATTTTGCGGCGCGGCGACCTGTGGAGGTTGCATATAGGTAAAGTTAAAACAGAACTGGCCTAACTCATTGTACTTAGTGGACCATTTTATGTGACTTTTACACATGGGCACACGAATGCTTCCGCTGCATAGTTTGTTCGCAAACTAATGCTAGGGCGGGGGTGGTCCCGTGTTGTGGACTTCTTTCTCATATGATCGTTTGTTCAAGTGATACCAGTTTGTAAGACCCACCCTCCCCCTTACCAAGGAGGGCTACCAGGTCTTATACCCAGAACCGCCGTCTTACGGTGGCACTAACGTACGGGTTAGTCGACACAACAACACGTCGATCCTGCCGGCTTTTACGATCATATGACCTGTAGGCCATTATGAGAAAAAGAAGAATAGCAGTATATCAAATCTACTAGTCCACAAGTCACAGAGTACATGTCATATATATGGAATGAAAAGTACAGAAACATAGTCCACAATGAGTACAAAATGAAAGAGTAATAAGGGCTTATGCCCAGTACATCATATCAACTCTCTCTCTCAAATAAAAGCGGAAGTTATACTAATACATCAGAACTCATCCCACTTGAGGACGCATAGTAGTGGTAGTAGCCTGCTGTAGCGGTATCTGCTCCTCAAGTCCTGTCTCCTCGTCGTGCTGGTGCTCCATCACCACGGGCTCCTAAAATAGTATGGACACCGACCATTAGTCAAAAAGTCTAAGTCGTTTCCTCCGCACCTCATCCCGCAACTCCTAGGCACCGAGCGGGAGGACGAAGCGGAGGACAACAAGGGGTAGCAAAGGTGGAAACAGGCGACAAGATCTAACTAGCAGTTATATTGGATATTATCATTCTACTCTAGCAGTTCTAAGTATATGGTACAAGTAAGTAAATTGCAGTACTAGTAAGGAAGTAAAGAACAAAAAGTAAGAGCATGGAAATAAAACTATTCTACCACTATACTACCATCACAAAAGTACTCTAACTTATATAAATGCCCATACAAATATATAAGTTAGGGTTTCCAGGAAATTTAACTTATCATATAAAAGTGCCCATACTAATTTATATGATAAGGATCTATGAAGCGTATGACCTAATATGAATGAATGTTATGATGCAATTTTATGCACAGGCAAGTGCAACTCACACACAACGACTTTGTGATCGCAGACCTTTAGTTCCCACTTTTTGAAAGGTAACATCACTCTCGGGTACCACCGCTGTGGCTATGGCAGCAGCGGAGCGGGCGTCTCCACTTCTAGGCCGGTATGCACACTACCAAACCTTAGACCCCTCTCATACGCCTCTATACACGTCCAAGGTGGACTCTAGATTCTCGCGTATGTACTTTGCTGATAACCCGTCAGTCTTGTTGGGTCGGATGTGCGTTATCGGGGATCGTCCTCCAGACCGCAGTGTAAAACAACCCACTGGCCCATCTAACACTCACAACCGCCTGGTGCACCATACTGACATCGGTGTGACGAACGGCCAGTACCGCATGCCCCGCCACTATATTTATGCACATGCAAGTATTTCATCTCGAGCCTTCAGCTCGCAGGACCAACCCGTCCTGAATCCCTCAAACCAAACTCGGGTGAGAACGCACAATAGTGCCTTTATTCCAATTCCCTCAAACCCTACACGGGTGAGAATATATCATGAAACTCTCCAAACCATCACGGGTGAGCATAATACATAATGTCCTAACCTATTAGACTACTCTTGTCTACGGATTATTATACTTAGTGAATTAAGGTGAATCCCAGGACTGCCCAGTGTATAACCGGTGAAGGGATCTCGGGGGCACTAGGAACTACGATGGGATTACGCCCAAAGTTCCCTTTCTCAAGGATATTTACTTTAGTTGATGACTACCCATAATTCACCACAGCTCTCATTGTTGCTCTGGAACAATCCTAATGACTTAAGATATTACCGGGAACCGACGGTCTTCCGTCGGCCTCCACTTCAGTTAATACCTAAGGACTTGCACTTTTATTCTCATCATTAACAATACTACCCACCAGGGTTGTTCACCAACTTCAATCTCTAGCTCGACGTCGATCTATCCCCTGGCGGTTCTTATACTCTAACTCCTTTATGTTATACGCAGCCCATGACCTAATACCACCCCGAAATGGAACTTTTAATTCCTCTATCCATATGCCTCAAATCATTTATCCAAGGATGGTATGGACCTACATGATGACTAGGATAAATTTCCATAATTTTCCTAAGTCATTAAGGGCTTTAATTAAATTATTAATTTAATCCCCTAGGTCATTTAATACATCAAGTATCACAAATTTAAATCCACTGACCTAAGGAATTTTTCCTGAGATGTATCTTGGTGTCATATTGCTGTCTACCAAAATTTATAATTTTTCTTTGATTATTTCTATTTATTCCTTAATTAATATGAAATTCATACAATTGTCATTTTCCAAATGAAGTAAGAGGAATATATTACTGAAACTTCTAGGAATATTACAGAGCTTATATATCATTATTTTAAGGCTAATGGCAGAGTTTCATCAACTTCTATAGTGTAATGGCCTACCAAATGCAATTCTTTACAATTTACCAAAATGCCACTATAAGCTTTAAAAATTTACTGATTCATCCAAAAATGCTGAGATAAATATCCAAGATTATTGATTCAGAAATACAACCCTAGAAAATTTTTCATAATTTTCTACTGAGTATTCCATCAATTTTGAATTAAATATTATAATGACAAAAACTGTAATTTCTACATAACTCCACTTAAAATTCATCAAACAAAGGTATAAAAATTTTCAGGAGTTAAGTCTAACATGATATTGACCCTGACAAAAATTGGCTATTTTATCTCAAGTATAAACCTATTCTAAAATTTATTTATCAAAAGGTCCATTTTTTAAAAAATTTCAAATAATCGGATTTTTGCTTCCAAAAATCCCATTATTACTATGAGCGGTGTATTACACCCTACTATGTCCCTATAAATAAAATCAGTATTTTGAGTGTTCCAAGTTGGCTGAATACACAATATTTCATTTTAGGCTAAATGCACACCAAGCCTATATCAAGCTAACACATGCAAGTGGAATTACCGAACATGCAGTGGTCCAAAATGGCTGAAATTTTAAAACACACTGATAATGCCACTAAGGACATGCCACCAAAAGTTGGGGTCATGTGGAGCCATACAACGCAATTTATTCCATTTATTTACTTTCTGATGATTAAGCAAAAACTATAGGAAATTTATCCCCAAAAATTCTCAATTTTTGGCAGTGGCTAAATATGCCATAATCATGCATGTACCCAAAATGTGGGGCCATGTTGATTAATGGTTTGCCTTGGGCATCAAAATGAAGTTCTGTCCTTATTTAGGACCAGCCCTAGCAAAATGTTCCTACAGGTCAAACCGCTGGACCAATCCTCAAGTTTAGGGTGGTAAATTAAAGGTAAGACAGTCAGCTACAATTGTCATTTAGAGTCCAGTTTGTGGAAATGCCTCTAAGAGGCCTAAAGGTGACATGCAATGTCATGGAATAAGTGTGACAAATATTTAATTTCATTTCATTTAATGTAACAGAATAATTTGAATTTAATTAAAGTGCTGCACGAATCTTAAAGCAGGAATGGACGGAATCAGGTTTTCTCCTTCCTTCAGCCAACGGCTAGGATCGAATTTGGCTGGAGCATCTTTGCTGGCTGTTTCCGGCCAGCTGAGGCGGCGCCACCCCCGGCCAACGGTGCCATCACCTTCACGGTGGTGGTGGCTATCGTTTCCCAGTGATGGGGCGGCGGGAGACGGCGATCCCGAGCGGTTAAGAAAGCTTGGAAAAATCTCTCATTTCTCCCATGGCATCGGGCTCAATTGAGCCCTATATCTCACCTAGTTGATCTAGGATTCTAGTACGGGTAGAGGTGAGATGAAACGGACCTGAATGGCGGCGCGGCGGCGAGTTTGGCGGCGAGTGGCCATGGTTCTACAGCTCCGGTGATCTCCTGCTCAAAATCATGATTCTCCACCTTTTTCTTCGATCCAGTAGTCAATTTCCACTCCTCTCCTCTCTCTGAAGCTGATGGTGGGGGTGATTTGGGCTAAGAGGGGGTGTATTGAGAGATAAGTCCAATGTGAGCTCAGTTTGAGCTTTGGTTGTGTCACCATGGGTGCCATGTGGCCAAAATGCTACCAAAATTCTCTGGAATAATCAGAGGAGGCCGGCCAGCATGTGTTGGGCAGAGAATTGCCGCTGAAGGGGTGGCCATGTGGCCACCCTTCCTCTTCATCCCCATTTCTCTCTCCTCTTCCTCTTAAAATCCCTTTTCTACCCTTTTGCATGCACTCTCTCTCCTGATTTTGGGGGTTAGGAGTTGTCTTTGACCACTTGGGTTGGGCTTGGGTTGGTTTGGATGGGCTTAGCCCAATGGGAATGGGCTTGGCCTTCATTTTCTCTTTTAGGCTAAATGGGTTGACTTGGTTGACTCGAGTTGACTTGGTCAACCAAGGTGAGTTGGCTGACCCCACTTGGTGGTCATGGGTCTAGTGACACCACCGAACTTGGGTTGGGCCAAGGGGATGCCCCACTTGGGCTAATTGGGCCTATAGGTGTAGGTTTGACCATATTAGGGTCATGGTTGACTTTGGTCAATTAGGGTCAAAGGGTTGACCTAATGGCATGCCCTAGGGTCCACTTAGATTGTTTTAGGGTTAGGGCAATGTGGTGGGGTCATGGTGTGATCAGGGTTCATATTTAGGCTAGTTTGACATTGTTTGATTTTGGCCCCTTAGTGGGCCCACACGGCTACAAGCCACTACCCAGGGTCAAACCTAGCTAAATCCCCTATCACCCACCCCATGCTTAACGCAATCTAAGTGAAAGGGGCCTAGAAGTAACATGGGATGTTACACGTTCCCAGGACTTGAAGAAGACGGTTCCAAACCTTACACGCCCTAGGTCACGAGCGTGACCATCCAGCAAACTTGCTTATAAATTTCAGGCAATTCCAGAAGCTGAGGAGGAGATTTTGGGAGCTTTTGGTCTATTTTATTTACTTTATTTCTTGCATTTTCAATTCATAGTGTAACTCTTTATTTCAAGTCTTTTTAATCATGTCTCTCTTCAACCTTTCATGTAATTCTCCCATCATGATGAGTAGCAAATTTCCAATTAGCACTTGATCATGATGAACTTTAGAATGAAATAAATATCTTCTTTTAATTTTCAAGTGCTCTATTTTATGTACTTCGATTTATCTTTGATCTTGTTTTCATCGAATTCATAAGTTGCAAATTATGTTTATTCGATCTTAGATCTGTATCCTAGATTTACCGAGAGGTTGTGGATATGAGTAGATCATTCAAGGATAAAGGGAGTCCCATGCACCCATCGAGAGGGGAAGGCATAGCTCTTCCGGATTGAAGTCAACTCCATTAGTGAGGTTTACCACCTAAAGCAGGCTTAGGTTTTTCGACTGGCCGAGAGTGTTGTACTTACCATGGTGATCTGGAAGTGATCAAACATGTAATCTCACTGCCAACGCGATATGAGCCTGCAGGGTCGCACATAAGAGGTGTGGAGAAGTTGGATGATTGACTGTGTTGGTAAAGGTTACCAATCACCGACCTGAATAGGGTTGGGCAAATGTTGCCTTGAAAGGATTGGTAAGAGTCGTCGATTGCGGGTCGACGAGTGTCGTCAACCCAAGGTCGACGATCGACGATTGACGAGAATCGTCGAGTATCGTCTACCGCGGGTCGACGATCGACGAGAATCGTCGAGCATCGTCGACCGCGGGTCGACGATCGACGAGAATCGTCGAGCATCGTCGACCGCGGGTCGACGATCGACGAGAATCGTCGAGCATCGTCGACCGCGGGTCGACGATCGACGAGAATCGTCGAGCATCGTCGACCGCGGGTCGACGGTCGACGAGTATGGTCCATCCTGCGTTCGGCGAGAATCGTCGAGTACTGTACTCTGATTCTCGCCGATCCTAGGTGATACTCGCCGACTGATTCTCGCCGAATCTGGTTGATGATTCTCGCCGATCGTCGCCAATTCTCGCCGATTGATTCTCACCGATTCTGGAACCCTAAATTCTGGGTGGTCTGCGGATAGCGATATTCCTAAGTCTATTTATTTCTTTGGTATAAAAGGACACTTAGGGTTTTCGGGAAACCAGATCTTCTTTCTGATCGAATCAAAATCGACGGAAGTGTTCCACCGTTCTGTTCGTTCCGCCGATCCCAAATCCCGCCGCCGACGGAAGTGTTCCTCCGCCGCCGTGCTTGCTCCGTCGACCTCCTCCCCTCCGGCGATCGTCGCTGGTGTTGCCTTTCCTTGCGCGGATCTAGCAGTCCGTGGAATAGCAAGGTGCGGTCATCATCCTTCCCGATTACCCGTGCGACGGAAAACTCGGCGTTCTCCCGCTCTTGTGGATTTCTGCAGAGACGTGGATATTATTCCACGTAGAACTCGCCACTAGCAAGAAGACGAAGCTTGGAGCATCTCCGTTGAGTTGTGACTCAACGCCACCGAGGTAATTTTTGCCTTGTTATATGTTAACTTCTTGATTCAACTACCATGGCCCGATCCCATCTCTTTTGGGTTTTTCTTGATGTTTTATTCTTCCGCTGCGTGCACAAGCATTGTGCCATCCTCTTAGAGAAACCCAACAGTGGTATCAGAGGGAGGTTGCGGCCATGATTGTTGTTTTAGAAGTTTTGTTATTCCAGTGCGTGTAAACCTAGGGATTTAGAAGTGTTCTAAATGTCTAGATTTAGTCTTGGTACCTCGCCAAGAACTTCTGGAATTTCATGCAAATTTCTAATTGTTAGAAATTGTAGTCTCCTTAGCAGTAACCATCCCTCAATTTTGTTTTGGATTTTGAATCCAACATAGAGAGATGAGCTTGTCTACTACTTTAAGTTGAGTTGTCTTTGCCTTTGTCCAATGCATGTAAATCTAAGGATTTGGAAGTTTCCGGATGTTCAGATTTATCCCTTCCTTCTATCAATTGTTGATGGTGTCAGGATGTGCACATAAGGGATCCATGTGGTTTAGATTTTTGTTTTTCCTTGGATGTGCACATTGATCAAATGTTGATCATGGTTAACTGTTAACCTATAATCAAATCCCTTCATCAAATATTAAGTGTTCGGATGCCTTCCGATGGATCACACTCTTCCTTCCTCGATCGATGAAGTGTGGGCTTTCCAAAGCAAGGTGCATTAATCTATCTTGGTAAGGGTGCGAGCGGATAATTGTGATATCCCACTATTGACATCGGGTCCAACTTAACTAGGTGACCTCAAAGGTTGAGTGCCTAGAGGCATAGGGTTGGCATGCACCATATGATGGATGTGAATAAGGAGTTATTCACCAACCATACAAGAATTGCATGAGGATGCAATTGGCAAGCGTTGCCTACCTAAATAACCGCATCGTGAGAGGAAAGCCAAAGCCTACTCATTGTGTTGGTGAAATACGGATCTTGTCCACTAAGAGAGTAGCTCGCATGAACTCTCTGAATTGTTAGTGAGGGCTATCATTCCGAATAAAATAGTGGGAGTGTTTTAATTGAAGTCCAAATTAAAATAATTGTATTTGAAATTTTGGTACTGATTTTATTCTGCATAAATTCTTGTAGAATTCCATGGAAAGTGTTTCACACTCCACGTTGTCTCTGAGAGCCATCCTTGAGAAGGATAAGCTCAGTGGGACAAATTACATGGACTGGTATAGGAACCTGAGAATTGTTCTCAGGCAAGAGCGAAAGCTCTATGTCTTGGAAGAAGAAGCCCCCGAGGTGCCGACCGGGAACTCTTCCCGTGCTGAGAAGGATACTTATAAGAAGTATACTGATGATGCTTTAGATGTCGAATGCCTTATGCATGCCACTATGAACTTTGAGCTTCAGAAGCGATATGAGAACATGGGGTGCAAGGAGATTGACGAGCATCTCAAGAAAATGTTTCAAGGGCAGGCTCGTCAAGAGAGATTCGACGTCACAAAAGCGTTGTTTCAGTGCAAGATGGGAGTTCGAGACTCAGTAGGGACTCACGTACTCAAGATGATTGGGTATATAGAGAACCTTGAAAGGCTGGGTTTTCCTCTTGGTCAAGAGTTGGCCACAGATCTGATCCTGCAATCGTTGCCGGACAGTTATGAGCAGTTTGTCTTGAACTACAACATGAATGAAATAGACAAGACACTACCCGAACTCCTAGGCATGTTGAGAACTGCCGAAATCAATATGAAGAAGGTCAAGCCTGCCAGCCCCATACTGATGGTGCATAAGGGCAAGGGCAAGGCCAAGGGCTCTAAGAAGATGAAGGTGAGACCTAAGTCATATCTTGAGCCCAAGTCTTCTGCACTGATGAAGAAGAAAAGCACGGTGAAGGAAGGGAAATGCCACCACTGTGGCAAGGCTGGTCATTGGAGGAGGAACTGTCCTTCTTACATTGAAGGTCTGCAGAAATTGAAGGGAGGTATGACTTCCGCTTGAAATGTCTACGTTATAGAGATAAACTTTTCTGCTCCTTCATCTTGGGTATTGGATACCGGATGTGGTTCTCACATTTGTACAAATGTGCAGGAACTGGGAAGGAGAAGATTGCTGAGTAAAGGGGAGGTGGACCTCCGCGTCGGCAATGGAGCAAGAGTTGCTGCTGTAGCCGTAGGGGTTTACCGTCTTTCTTTGCCCAGTGGGCTTGTAATAGAACTAGATAATTGTTATTTTGTTCCGGCCATAACTAGAAACATTATATCTATTTCATGTTTGGACATGATTGGATTTTCTTTTATAATTAAGAACAACTGTTGTTCTATATTTAAGAATGATGTTTGTTATGATGTAGCCCAATTGTTTAATGGTCTTTATGTTTTGAACTTGGACCATCTGATCTGTAATGTAGAAAATAATAAAAGACTAAGAATAAATGACTCGAACCGTACTTTTCTCTGGCATTGTCGTTTGGGCCATATCAACGAGAAGCGCATATCCAAACTCCATAGAGATGTACTTTTGGACTCATTTGATTATGAATCATTTGAGCGATGCGAATCTTGTTTGTTAGGCAAGATGACTAAAGCTCCTTTCACTGGTTATACTGAGAAGGCTGAGGATCTCTTGGGTGTTGTACATAGTGATGTATGCGGACCCATGAGTTCCATGGCTAGAGGTGGGTATTTCTACTTTGTTACATTTACTGATGATTTCAGTAGATACGGATATGTGTATCTTATGAAGTGCAAATCCGATACCTTTGAAAAGGTCAAAGAGTTCAAGAATGAAGTAGAAAACCAGTTGGGTAAAAGGGTTAAAGTACTCCGATCTGATCGAGGTGGCGAATACCTGAGTCATGAGTTCCGTGATCATCTGAAAGAGTGTGGTATTGTATCACAGCTCACTCCACCTAGAACACCACAACATAATGGTGTGTCTGAGAGGAGAAATCGTACTCTGTTAGACATGGTACGTTCGATGATGAGTCATGCAGACTTACCTGTTTCCTTTTGGGGTTTTGCTTTAGAGACTTCTGCAATGACATTGAATCGCGCTCCAACGAAAACGGTTTTGAAGACACCATATGAGATATGGACTGGGAAGCGTCCTAGTATGTCGTTCATTAAAATTTGGGGTTGTGAGGCATACATGAGACGTCAAATGCCTGACAAGCTGGAACCCAAATCGGATAAATGTTATCTGGTGGGATATCCTAAGGAAACGAAAGGGTATTACTTTTACCTACCGTCTGAGGGCAAAGTGTTTGTCGCAAGGACTGGTGTCTTCTTGGAAAAAGAGTTCTTATCAAGAAAGACTGAAAAGGTAGAGCTTGAAGAAGTTCAAGAACCACATATAGTGAATAAACCGGAATTGGATTCTGAGACAGGACTACAAGATGTTGTAGCTAGAGAACCTGCTCAGGGAACACAAGTCCTACGTAGATCTGGTAGACCGAGGTTTGAGCCTGAGAGATATGGATTTCTCGTATCTCAAATAGGTAATGTGTTGCTTATGGATCATGATGATGAACCAGCAACCTACCAAGAGGCTACGAATGGACCGGACTCCGATAAATGGCTTGAGGCTATGAAATCCGAAATGGACTCAATGTATGCAAACCAAGTTTGGAACTTGGTGGAACCACCTGAACGGGTACGACCCATAGGGTGCAAGTGGGTCTTCAAGAAGAAGACCGACATGGATGGGAATGTACAGACATTCAAAGGGCGACTGGGGGCTAAGAGTTTCAAGCAAATTCATGGTATTGACTATGATGAGACTTTTTCCCCTGTTGTCAGGGTAAAGTCCATAAGGATATTGCTTGATGTTGCTGCGTATTATGACTATGAGATCTGGCAGATGGATGTCAAAATGGCTTTCCTTAATGGAAACCTCCTTGAGGAAGTGTATATGACACAACCCGAGGGTTTTGTATCCCCAGATGAAGCCACTAAAATATGCAAGCTGAATAAGTCCATCTATGGACTGAAACAGGCCTCTCGAAGTTGGAATCTTCATTTTGATGAGAAAATCAAAGAGTTTGGTTTCATCAAGAATGAAGATGAGCCTTGTGTTTACAAGAGAATTAGTGGGAGCATTGTTGTCTTCCTGATATTGTATGTAGATGACATACTATTGATTGGGAATGACATTCCTACCCTGAAAGTTGTTAAGAACAACCTAGGGAACTGCTTTTCAATGAAGGATTTTGGTGAAGCGACTTACATACTCGGTATTAAGATCTATAGAGATAGATCGAAGAAGTTGCTGGGTTTGGCCCAGAGTACGTACATCGAAAAGGTGTTGAAGCGGTTCAACATGCTTGAGTCAAAGAAAGGATTTTTGCCCATGTCTCATGGTGTGAATCTCTCTAAGGACCAGTGTCCAAAGTCTTGTGAAGATAAGGACCGCATGAAATTGATTCCATATGCTTCGGCAATTGGATCAATCATGTACGCGATGTTATATACTCGACCCGACGTCTCTTTTACTTTGAGCATGACTAGCAGGTATCAGTCAGACCCCGGTGAGTGTCACTGGATTGCATTCAAGAATGTCCTGAAGTACTTGAGAAGCACTAAGGATGTGTTCTTGGTGTATGGTGGAGAGGAAGAGCTCGTTGTAAGTGGTTACACGGATGCTAGCTTCCAAACTGATAGAGACGACTCCAAGTCTCAGTCAGGTTTTGTGTTGTGCCTGAATGGAGGAGCTGTGAGTTGGAAGAGTTCCAAGCAAGAGACAGTTGCTGATTCTACAACAGAGGCCGAGTATATCGCCGCAGCTAATGCGGCGAAGGAGGCTGTATGGATTAGGAAATTCATCGGCGAGCTTGATGTAGTTCCTAGCATTGTTGGTCCCGTAGTTCTCTACTGTGATAACAATGGTGCAATTGCACAATCTAAGGAACCTAGATCCCATAAGCGCTCCAAGCATATACTTCGGCGGTTTCATCTTATTCGTGAGATTGTCGAACGAGGAGATGTGAATATTTGCAGAGTGCCGACTGAGGAGAATATTGCGGATCCACTGACAAAGCCTCTCGCGCAGAGAAAGCATGATGGTCATACTAGATTGATGGGTATACGATACCTAAATGATCAACTCTAGTGAGAATCTTGTGGATTGCATGTAAACATGTATTTTGTTGGCTATTTGTTCATATGATGAACATTGTACCTAGTTTTTCTCTTATAATTAATGGCAAGTTCATTTATTATGAATTTTTCTATATGATAGTTGAATGTTAACATAATAGATACCCTTAGAATGTTCGCTTCCATGGGACATCAAGTACGTGACTTGAATGTGAGAGCCTATGATTTATTTGAAGCTTCATTCTTAAAAGATCCCTGGTCGAGTATCATCATAGAAGCTAAGGGTGATGATGGTACATGAAGACCAGCACGTGCGTTGACTGATGACCGGTTCTCACAGGTCATGATATTGTGATATCAAGTCATCACGTGGGTACTTGTTAGTGAACAAGTTGTACTGGACAGACCCAACCTGAGACTACTCTGTGGATTGTCATCCAATTGTGTCACGAGTAGGTCTCAATTGACAATGGTGTTGTGGTCCTTTAACCTGAAGTCACAGCATTCATCAAGTGAGGAAGAGCGTGCTTTGATGCCATCTAAAGTCTTCCTTGAGAAAGGTTGATGATAAGGGTGGTTGTTGGGCATGTTACGAATCATTTGGGTGTTTGTGTGTGAGCAAATATGGGATTTGTCCTCCTGTATGACAGGAGTTGCATCCATGGGCCCCTTGATGGAACTGGACTGAGAAATGCATGGCCATGCTTGGTTGAGTCCATATGTGCTATTGGACTCACCATTCTCTGGAAGTCCGTCCTGGATCAAGAAACTTGGATTGAGCTATTACGAGGGTGACACGGTCCATGCCTCTAGTTCTTTCCGGATGTAAGGGACAAAGGGACAAAGACAACGCTGATACATTGGTCATAAAGGCTTATGAGTTATAAACTCTTATTGCTTGGGGAGTAATGATGCATTGCTAGATGCCGCTCATTGTTTGTGAGGTTTTTGGTTTGATACTTTCAAGATCAAGTGGGAGTCTGTTGGAGTTACCATGGTGATCTGGAAGTGATCAAACATGTGATCTCACTGCCAACGCGATATGAGCCTGCAGGGTCGCACATAAGAGGTGTGGAGAAGTTGGATGATTGACTGTGTTGGTAAAGGTTACCAATCACCGACCTGAATAGGGTTGGGCAAATGTTGCCTTGAAAGGATTGGTAAGAGTCGTCGATTGCGGGTCGACGAGTGTCGTCAACCCAAGGTCGACGATCGACGAGAATCGTCGAGTATCGTCGACCGCGGGTCGACGATCGATGAGAATCGTCGAGCATCGTCGACCGCGGGTCGACGATCGACGAGAATCGTCGAGTATCGTCGACCGCGGGTCGATGGTCGACGAGTATGGTCCATCCTGCGTTCGGCGAGAATCGTCGAGTACTGTACTCTGATTCTCGCCGATCCTAGGTGATACTCGCCGACTGATTCTCGCCGAATCTGGTTGATGATTCTCGCCGATCGTCGCCAACTCTCGCCGATTGATTCTCACCGATTATGGAACCCTAAATTCTGGGTGGTCTGCGGATAGCGATATTCCTAAGTCTATTTATTTCTTTGGTATAAAAGGACACTTATGGTTTTCGGGAAACCAGATCTTCTTTCTGATCGAATCGAAATCGACGGAAGTGTTCCGCCGTTCTGTTCGTTCCGCCGATCCCGAATCCCGCCGCCGACGGAAGTGTTCCGCCGCCGCCGTGCTCGCTCCGTCGACCTCCTCCCCTCCGGCGATCGTCGCTGGTGTTGCTTTTCCTGGCGCGGACCTTGCAGTCCGTGGAATAGCAAGGTGCGGTCATCATCCTTCCCGATTACCCGTGCGACGGAAAACTCGGCGTTCTCCCGCTCGTGTGGATTTCTGTAGAGACGTGGATATTATTCCACGTAGAACTCGCCACAAGCAAGAAGACGAAGCTTGGAGCATCTCCGTTGAGTTGTGACTCAACGCCACTGAGGTAATTTTTGACTTGTTATATGTTAACTTCTTGATTCAACTACCATGGCCCGATCCCATCTCTTTTGGGTTTTTCTTGATGTTTTATTCTTCCGCTGCGTGCACAAGCGTTGTGCCATCCTCTTAGAGAAACCCAACAGAGAGGTCTTAATTGATCAACCTAAGGTTAGTCGAGTGCGTATTCTCAAGAGAGGCGCTACGTAGCTTTGGAACCTCCCGGTCAAAGTTAATAATTTAGATGCTTGTGCTTTATAATTTCATGAGAATTTATTCTAACCCAAAGGGATTCTAGCTTATTTCCTATCATCGTATTACTCCTCTTAGTTTAACGTTTTTTTTCACAAAACCAATTTTCGTTCGATAAAATAATAGCTCTTCCTTCTGAGTACAAGTACTCAACGGTCCCCGAGTTTAAATACGATATTTCCTATACTAAATTTTGATAGGTGCATTTGCCTAGTTTGAGATTTTAGTTTGGAAATATTTCAAAACTATATAAATTTCCATCAGCTAGCGCCCCTTTGTGCGCGCTCTAACACAACGCCCTTGCTCGTGCACGCACACCGGTGGATGCCACCGCCTCCTACCACAATCTCTCTTGGGAAGCCTGTCTAAGCCACCTGAATTACCTGGGGAGGGCACTGTAATGCCCCGAAAATTGTTATCGAGCTGGTCGCGTCCAAAAGTAATTTTGGTTCCTGTATAGGGGTACACGGGCGTGTCCAAGGCCGTGTTTGGCATGGTGTTTTGGCCGATTTTATCCCGAGAAGGACACAACAAGAAACATGACTGAATGACACAGGCGTGTCATTTGACACGAGCATGTGCCTACCCGTGTTAGTACCCGTATTCCATAGAGTCATGACGATTGGCGTGACGGTTATTCGTGACACGCCTCCGGTCACGGGCGTGTCCAAGACCCGACACGGGCGTATCAGGTGGGGACACGGGCGTGTCTTGCCTGCGTGGTTTTTCTGCATTCGACAATCGTGCCAGGATCTATACACTCGGCCTGGGACACGACCGTGTGCGAGGCCGTGTTCGGCCTAGGTTTGAGGATTTTTGTGCAGATATGAGCCGTTCGTTTTCTTTAAGTAAGATCTGATGGCCCAGACATGTTCCTGCTATGTTAAGGACGCGAATGGTGGTTTAACTCCTCGTTTCTCCCTTAAGCTTTCTCTTTCCAAGGAGTTAGAGTAAGGAGGAAGAAGAAGGAGGATTGCGGCCACCAGCGGAGCATCGGAGCACCGTTTAGAGAATCGAGAGCGGATCCGTGGAGGAAATCCCGTTGCGAAGACTCATATCCGTGTACTTTTCCTATGGCACAAAAGCGTACTACAAGGGTAACGATTCTCTACTTGAGCATGTGAAGCTCTCTTCCTTTTTGCATAGGGAAACCCGCTCCCGCGAGTGTGCGGCGAGTGTGCGGTGTTCCTTGGGGTTGACGGGAATAGTCCCCCTTGTGTTGCATATAGAGTCCGGAATCGAAGTACGGGCATAGGCATTGTGTGTGAAGCCTACCCGGACATGTTGGTCTGGATCGGTGATGTTGCATTTGTTATGATTTGCAGGAGAAGACTCTGTGCTTTGGATTTTCGGGTTTCTACGCGGTAGATTGCAGTAGGGCTCCTTGGGGATTAAATCCAAGGCGCACCCGGAAAACTGAGAGGAATCATTATTCTGCTAACTTGGCAGTCTGGGAACCGGCCTTGAAAATAACTGGGTTATATGATTGTTTGGAAATAACAGGATCTGAGAGAAGATTGGCTCGTGCGTACGTCTTAAGGTGTATTACGCGTTGTGAGCAACGGGCAAGTGGAATCAGACCTGGGCTATGTGGTTCGGTGAGAGAGACCCGAAAAGGGGACTGGACGTTGGCATAGTCGGGAGCCTTAGACAGTGGTCAAAAAGGCTAAAATGCTCACGTTGTTGCCATCCCGGGGGTGGTGGTGAAGACGCTGAAGTGTCAGGATTCACCGATAATGTGCCCTAAGTGCACGGGGTGTTTGGTCGTGCGAGCCTACACCTGTGGCTAGCATGTTTGTACTATATTATTTTAGCTGGGCTAATGAATTGCAGGGAAGGAGCACCGTCGTCCCAAGTTAGGGGTGGGGTCGTTATAATTTGGTCGTCTTTTGGCTGACCGTTGGTTTGTTTTTCACCGTGCGGTGGAATGTTGCTTGCAGGTGCTGCGGAGTCGAGTACCAAATGGCGGGCTGGAGCCCATGTTGTTGTGCTGGCCCTAGAAGGCCAAAGCAAATAGTTGTACTTTACTTTTGTCATGTGTGGCCGACCTGCGAGCCGATGTATGGAAAACAATATTTAATTAAGTGAACCTCTGTAAGGCCATAAGGCCGTGTACCGTTTTGTGTATTTGTTTTCATTCCAGTTGTAGTGGTGTTGGACATTCATGTTATTTGGATACAAGGTTGGGTTCTTTCAACTGTTTAAAAGCTTCCACAAGAATGCTCTGTGTTAGGACGAGTAGTCTTAATTGGATAGTTTGGTTATTCATACGTAACCCTTCTGACTATCCGTGGTATATGGTGTCGGGTTCTAGCTGGACCTTCTACTATATGTCATACGACGGATGGGGGTGTTACAGGCACACTCGTCATTTCATAAAAATTGGCGATCCAGGTGACCAGAACGGAGCTACGTCATTCACCAACTCAAGATCCAGCCTTACACAATTACCAACACGTCCCTCTAGAAAACTATAAAAAGGCCTTCAGGCCTTCATTTGAAGATAAGCAACTCCCGAGGCTAGAGATAGCTCGGAGGTTTTATGACAAGAAAGTGGGACTTAGATCAATTCTCTGCTTGGAATTCGCTTTGCTCCCTCTCTAGACCGCAGAATCCTCGTTGCTTACTTTGACGATTTTGTGATCCTGAAAGAAGGAGCGGATGAACGCTCATATTGCTTCTCTCATCCAAGCTTCATGGACTTAGTTTATTTTCCACTTTATTTGTACTCAAAGCTTGTAACAGAGAGGTGACCTATCATCCTCCAAATAACTTCCAATACTTGTAACTATAGCTAAATAGTGGAATTTGACCCGGCATAGATCCGACCACGTAGTTCTTCACACTTTAAGAGTTTTCCACAGTAAAAAAGCCTCTTGTCATTATTGTTGGATTTTCATTGACTGTTTGCAACACTCTAGTTTTTCCCCCATTGAAAAACAATAAGTACTGGCTATTAGAGATACCGTCGGCGGTAGCTCGATACCGCTGGTGATTGTGGTCAGGTCGATGCAGTCGACAAATGATGTAGTCGATGCAGTCAATAATTTGGTGAAGTCATTTTGCTGCCGTATGCGATAGATGAATATTGTTGGAGATAGCGATGTAGTCGCTCCAATTGATACAATTGATTTGCTACCGCACGCAATAGCTATATTGCTGATAATAGAGATGCAATTGATGTAGTCGATGTAGTCGATTTGTTGTTGCCTGACAATAACTTAATATTGCAGGTGATAGTGTGCCACATGGTAGGTGGCCACATGTCAGTTGGCTTTGATGTGCCATTTAAGCAGTAATGTGACATTGACTTGGTAAAGCGGCTACAGCTGGAGCTATCGCCTGACGATAGCTCGATACCGCCGATAACATTTGTTTAAGATTTTCCCCATAAAATCAAGGTTGTTAATTGTTGTTTTTATTGGACATCATATGGATGAGGTTTCTTTCGGGATTGATAACGGGCTGAAGGTGAGAAAGTATTATCACTCTTTATTTCTCATTCTCTCCCTCCAAGTGGAAGGATGAAGAGGGATAAGAAGGAAGAGAGGTTGATTTAGCCATTGGAGCAGCTCCAACTTTGGAATCACTAACCAAAGCTAGATCCCCCGAGTGGAAAGTTCTGCGAGTGTTTCCATCCGGATCAACTACAACTTCAGGGCTCTGAAACGTTCTTCAAGGTTAACGACTCTCTTTCTGAATACTTGGACATGTGAAGTCCTTTATTTGACATGTTTGTGTGGAGGTTCCCATCAATTGGTGGAGAAAGAGACTTCCAATGGGTTGATTTGGTTTATCCCCATTATAATTTGCATACAGAGTCCGGATCGCTATATGGACATATGTATTTTGTGTGAGGCCCATCTATGACAAGTTGGTCTGGATTGGTAATGTATTGTTTTGTGTGTCGAAGAAGACTCCACGAAAAATCATGTAGTTTTAGGGTTTTGGGGTGTTCAGAATGTTGAAGGAAGTACTAGAGGTGTACTCCAGGAAACACCCAGTGTTTCAATAGAATCGATGTTCTATTGATACCACCCGCGATAACGCGATACCACTGGTGGTAGCTCCCAATGAGCTGATGTGATGAATGTGAAGCCCAGGTCTTGCAGATCGGGTGCATAACAATAAGCTGTGATACATGGATTGCCAAGCTTGGTGGCCTGATGTGCCGACCAAAGGGATTATGTTGCTTATCATGTTAATGGGCTAAAGTGAGGCTGACCCGCATCGTGTTGATTGTTCACGATGATTGAGATAAGAAAAGCTGATTTTAACCCGTCTAGTTTGAATCGGTGAACAGGTAGCTCCTCGTTGCACTGGTCATGCGGAAGTCTGGGAAGCATAATAGATTATGACTTGAAGTCGCTCAAATGTACCATCTAAGTGAGTGATGCTTAGGATGGAGGTAAGACATGAAATTCAGTACACCTATAATGTGCCCTAAATGCACGGGGCGTGTGGCCATGCGTGCTTACGTCTGTGATGGTTATGTAATTATATGAAATGCCATATTGCTTGATTGCAGGGAAGGAGTACCACCACTCTGGGAATGGGGTGGGGTAGTTATAATTGTCTGCTAATGCTGACCGTTCCTTTTTTTACCATATATTTGTGGGCTGGTCTTATGCAGGTACTGGTGAGCTGAACGAGAAGTAGCGGGTTGAAGCCTGTTTTACTATGCTGGTTCTCGAACACTGAAGTGCTCGTTTACTGCTTTCATGTATGACCGTCCTGCGTGCCGATATATGCAAACCACCCGTTTTTATATGTATAATTGTGTAAGGATATAATGATGAATATTTGTGTGACTATCATTCCAAAGCTTTATATAGTGAACATTCAGTCTTGTGGGTTATTGTTACTCCTTTGCTTCTGCTAGAATGCAACTCTGTGTTAGACTACGATGATATTTGCTTTCATTTAGTACCGCTCTCATCTGTTCGTGAAATATGGCGTGGAGCCCCGATCAGACCTTCTATTGTATTCTTTGTGACGGGCAGGGTGTTATAATTTGGTATCAACATCTGTTGGCAATCTCTTCTTTTTTGAATTCGTAGTCTAATTCTTTTAAGGGCTGGTGAGCACGTATGTGTGTTACAATTTCAATATCAAATTACCCATGAATTTCCACTTAGGAATGACAAATACACATGTTTGAGGCACCTCTGTGTTTCTATGAATGTTATTTACATTGTTGAATGTCGCTTAATTGTGTGTTTCAAGATTATAGGTGACTATGAGTGGTGTGGGGTCTCAACCCCACCACTCTACTGAGAGTAGTGTATATGCTGATGTGCCTACACCTCCTTTTGCTGAGACTGTTCACTTAGTTACTGAAGCTATCTTTGTGATAATCAATGCGCAGCCAGGAAGGCTGATGCTGCCTCCTACTCCTAGAGTGGCCCCAACGCTGGTTGGCGTAGTTGAGCATGTGATGGTGATACAAGTGGCTAAAGAGCCATTAGTATCAAAATGACTGATACATAAGTAACTGAAGCACGTTCTGAGATTCAATCCTCCTACGTTTATGAGTACTAGCACCCCAACTCACGTCAAAAATTGACTCTCTAGGATAAAGAGAACCGTGATGGCATTGAAGATGGAGGAAGAGCAGAAAGTCACCTTAGCTACTTTCCAATTGGATGGAGAGGCAAGGCTTTGGTAGGATGAACTGGAGTTAAATTAGTTTGTGGCAGACAACTGACTGATCTCTCGATGGATGAGTTCTCGAGATTGATTCTAGATAGGTATCTCTCTTTTGCATAGCAGATTGTGATGGAGAACCAGTTCTAGAGGTGGAATTAAGATGATAATCTGGTGGATGACTATCTACATGAGTTTACCAGACTTGAGCGATATGTATGCTCTACTTTTGCTGATGAAGAGCGTAAGACCAATAGGTTTTATGAAGGTTTTCAGGATGATCTGAGGTTACTTCTTTCAGGTTTGATGACATAGAGCTTTCTGACCTTGGTGAACATAGTTCGATCCCTAGAGCATGATATAAAGCAGATCCAACGAAATAAGGAGTTAGCTGCAAAGAAGCCAGAGTTCAAGGTCCCAAGCTGTGCAAAGTTTGGGCAGAATAGGAGGAGGAAAACGTCTAGGTTTTCGGATCCAACTTCTTCTATTATTTTTACAGCGACTTTTGGGCGAGTCCCAATTATTTGTTATACTTGTTGCAAGATAGGTCACATTGCTCGAGAATGTCATAGTGGTCCTCTAAGGACATAAGAAAAGGCAGGTGTGTCGTATGCGGAGAAAGCGAAGGTATTAGAGTCAACTGCATCCCATTGTGCTCCAGTGCAACCCTGAATTTACAATCTTGGCCAACAAGAGGCTATCAAACAAGGCGATGCAGTGACATGCACTATTTAGTATACAACTTTCATTGTTTTGCATATTATACTTGTTGCATTGCTTGTTTAACTTGTTCGTATTAGGCTTGGTCCTAATCTTGGACAATCTGGCAAGAGCACTATTTGATATAGAAGCTTCTCATTCCTTCGTTTGAGGACTTCATTTTGTGTATTGGAGTGCCTTTGGTCGTGTTGATAGATAGACTAGATGTGTTGTTGCCTAATGGGTCATTGATGCATGCAAATAGAGTTTATTGTGTTAAGGTATGGATATGAAGTCATAAGTTTGGATTGGAAGCATTTGGTTTGCCAATATCAGAGTTTGATGTGATCTTTGACATGGACTTGCTTTCAGAGCAGCATGTATGCATTGATTGCAACTCAAATGAAGTCACTATAGGGCAAAACACCAAACACGAGACTAAATTTGCTAGTATGTGAGGATTGTGCAAGATATTGATATCTGCTCTCCAAGTGTTCAAGGAGGTTTGAAAGGGCGCGAAGTAATTCTTCACGTTGTTTGAAGCTGTAGAGATGAAGCCCAGTTTGAGTGACGTTTCTATAATGTCGGAGTCTGTGGATGTTTTTCTAAAATATCTCATTGGAATTCCACTTCAATGAGAGATTGACTTCACTATTGAGTTGGTGCCATGTATGATACTTATGTCATGCTCACCATACCGGGTAGCACCAAAAGAGATGGAGGAATTAAATGTTCATTTATAGGAGTTACTAGAGAAAGGCTATATACGTCCAAGTATGTCTCCTTGGAGTGACCAGTCCTTTTTGTGAAGAAGAAAGATGAAAGCTTGTGTATATGTATCGACTAACATGAACTGAATAAGCTGACGGAGACAAACATGTATCTGATTCTAAGAATTAATGATTTATTTGATCAGCTAGTTGGATCAACTGTGTGTTTGAAGCTGGATTTGAAGTCTGGTTACTATCAGTTGAGGATTCGGGAAAATGATATTCCTAAGAAAGCATTTAATATACAATGTAGACATTATGAGTTCACTGTGATGTCATTTGGGCTAACAAATGCGCCATCGGTATTCATGAGTCTAATGTACAAAACCTTTCGGGAGTACTTGGGCCGGTTTGTGATCGTCTTTATAGATGATATCCTGATGTACTCTCAGTTAGAAGAAGATCATGTGAACCATTTGCGACTTGTTTTGCATACCCTGAGGAGGAATCGACTAAATAACAAGTTCTCTAAGTGTGAGTTTTACCTATCATTAGTGTCATTTCTTGTTTATGTGGTTAGTGGAGAGGGTATTGTACTGGATCTGATGATGATAGTTGAGATATAGGAGTAGCCCGTGTTTACTATTGTGGCGGAGGTCAGGAGTTTCCTTGGACATGCTGGCTACTATAGGTGCTTTGTAGAGAACTTTTCGCTGATAACTCTACCTCTCACTACGTTGACAAGGAAGGATCAGAAGTTTGTTTAGACGCCGGAGTGTACGCGAGCTTTCGATAAGTTGAAGAGTCATCTGACCACGACGTCTATTTTGTGTTTTCCATGTGGTACATAAGGATATGAGATTTATACCGATGTCTTAAGGAGCATCTTAGGTTTCATTTTGCTTCATTTTGCTTCATTTTGGAAAGGTTATAGCTTATGGATCTTTCCAGCTGAAGGTGCACAAGAGAAACTATAATGTCCATGACTTAGAGTTGGAGACTATGATTTTTGCCCTAAAGCTGTTGCGGCATTACTTATATAGCATGAAGGTTTGCATCTTTACGGACTATAAGAGCCTAAAGGATCTGTTGAATCAAAAGGATTTGAATATGTGACAAAAGAGGTTGATGGAGTTCTTGGGGACTACACCTTTGAGATACAGTATACTCCTGAGAAGGAAAATATTGTCACAGACGCGTTAAGTCACAAGGCTCCAATATTTGCAAACTGGATACAGATACATGATTAGTTAGCATCTTATTTGTGAATTGGAGGTCTTAGAGATCTCTGTTGTAGATAGGAGAACCAATGCGAATGTATGCTTGAACTGGACTGAGGTGCAATATGACCTCGCGAACAGGATTCGACAGACATCGGAGCTTTATGAAAGCATAAAGCGCTATATGGTAGAGACTGTGGATGGGTCAAATTCCCAGTTTTCTATCGAGGATGGTATTTTGTGGAAAGACAGTTGTTTGTGTAGTAATAGTTATTGGCTGATAAGGGAATAGAAATTGCAGAAGGAATCTGCAAAGGAGGAACCAGGCGGGGGATATCCCCCTCTACTGTGAGCTGCATCGAGTGGAGGGGCATGTGACCATGTCTTGCTCTGATTTTTGGGAAATAAGGAGCATGTTGGAAGCAAGAGCGAAAAATATAGTGCAATAAAGGCAGGAAGTCCTAGCAGGACCGATAACATTCCAAGATCTAGTGAGGAATTGATGTATGAGGCACAATTTACAAAGTGCTCAATCCACTCAGGGAGCACAAAGATGTTCAAGGACAAGAAAAAGTTGTTCTAGTGGGCAGATATGAAGAAAGACATAGCTCTCTATGTGGTGAGTGTCATACTTGGCACTAGTGAAGGCTGAATGTCAGAAGTATACTGGTTTCCTGCAGTCATTAACATTTCTCGAACGGAAGTTTGATAATATTTCAATGGATTTCATGTATGCCTTGTCGACATCGCAATACAAGAATGATGTCATTGGGGTAATTGTAGACTAATTGATAAAGATATCACACTTCATTCCGAACAGATGGGATGATTTAGTTGAAAAATTGGCAAAGCCTTATGTTGACAACATTGTACTATTGCATGGTGTGACTCGTAGCATCGATAGTGACCGAGATAGATAATTTACTTCAAATGATTGGAGACTAATACACCAACTGTTAGGAATCAAGCTGAAGTTCAGCATGACCTGTCATCCTCAAACGGATGGTCAGATCGAGAGGGTTAACAGGACAATGGACATGCTCCAAATGTGCGCATTGGATTTCCGCAAGAGGTGGGAAGACCATATCTATATGATTGAGTTCGCCTATAATAACAGTTACCAAGCGAGTATTCAGATGGCATACTTTGAGGCTTTATACAATAGGAAGTGTCGTACTCCATTAGCTTGAGCAGAAATGAGAGAAACAAAGTTATTTAGGAGAAAAGACTTCGATGAGGCAAACTTAATGATACGTTTGATCCGAGAGCGACTGTTGATTGCTCAGGATAGATGGGATAAATATTAAAACACCAAACATAGATATGTCAAGTTTGTAGTTGGCTACCAGGCGTATCGCAAAATCAAGCCTTTCGAGGGTGAGTCAAGGATTAGACACTTGAAAAGGCTAAGTCTGCGATACCTTGGACTGTTTGAAATTATTGAATGTATTAGTGAGCCTGCCTATAGCCTTGCTCTTTCATAGGAATTGAGTGAGTTGCATGATGTGTTCCACAGATCGGTGCTGAGAAAGGATGTACAAGATCCTACTCAAGTGGTTGTTGTAGATCAGGTGTCGGTCGATAGTTGATTAAAGATGAAATTGAAGACCAATTGTATTGAAGACACGAAGGTGAAAAAATTGCGGAACAAAGATATCAAGATGGTTAAAATCCACATGGACAATTACGGTTGCGAGGAACTCTCATGGGAGCATGAGCAAACCAAGATGGAAGAATTTCCCAACTTGTTTCGTTGAGATACATTTTGTATGTTATGTTCTTATATGTTTTGTTCTGGTACTGATTAATTTCGGGAAGAAATTTCTTTAAGGGAAGGAGATATGTAGCACTCCAGTTTTTCCTCCATTGAAAAATAGCAAGTGTTGGTTGTTGGAGATACTGCCATTGGTAGCTTGATACTGCTGGCGATGGTGGAATGGTCGATGCAGTCGACAAATGACGTAGTCGATGTAGTCGACAAGTTGGTGAAGTCAATTTTCTACCGCACATGATAATGGGATATCGCTGGCGATAACGATGCAACAAATGCAGTTAATGCATTTAATGTAGTCTATTTGCTACCACATGTGATAGTGATATTGCTAGTGAGAGCAAGGCGATCAATGAAGTCGATTTGATGTTGTCTGGTGACAACTTAATATCCCAATCAATAGTGTGGCACGTGGAAGGTGGCAATGTATCAGTTGGCTATGAAGTGGCCATTAAGCGACAAAATAGTGTTGACTTAGTCAAGCGGCTAACGCTGGAGCTATTGCCCGGTGTTATCCCGATACCACCGATCATTTGTTTATGATTTTCCATATAAAATTAAGGTTGTCTATTTCTTTTGTCTTAGATATCCTATGGATGATATTTCTCCTGGGATTGATAAGGGCTGAAGGTGAGAAAGTATTCACATTCTTTCTTTCTCATTCTCTCTCTCCAAATGGAATAAAGAAGATGGATAAGGATAAGGATAAGGAAAGGTTGTTTCAGCAATTGGAAGAGCTTCCAAGCTTGGAATCACAAGCCAAAGCTAGATCCGCGGAGAGGAAAGTGCTGCGAGTGTTTCCATCTGGATCAAATGAAACTTCATGGCTCTGAAATATTCTTTGAGGGTAATGACTCTCATTCTGAATACTTGGACATGTGAAGTCCTTTATTTGGCATGTTTATGTGGAGGTTCTGTAAAAATTTGTGAAACGCTGAAAATGGGAAACCAGGTGGCTGGAACACTCAACCAAATCAAGCCAAGTAAACCAGATAATAATAGAAGAACAGGAAAATCTTGTTCTTTCAATCCTCTTTATAATGCGAGGCATACATGGTGAGACATAATTCGCCAATGTACACAATGGAATCAAAGACAATAAGGCAAATAAACTAGCTGCACGGACTGAAAAAGTAATTGCCGACTCTGCCGAGCTGCATTAAGGAGTACGCTGAAGCCATCAAGTCGCCCGACCGCAACCAAACCGCTCGAACACCCCATTATTCTAATGTTGAAGAACTCTGTCTGCAATCCGCAAGCTGCCTAACAGCGAGGTTACATAGCCGCCAGATCATCCGCGAATAGTTGTAGCCAAACTGAATAGACTGCCAAAAGCGGAAAGCTTTATTGAACTTGGATAGATTACCAAAGAGAAGACCGCCTGGTCGAAAGCCGCGACCTACTGCAAACCGCCGATTGTATCAACATAGTCCGCACTAATCCTTGACTTAAGTTAGAACCAAGTCCCTGACTTCTCAACACTATCTGCACAATCTGCAATAACAAACACCAGTTAGCTTCTCAAACCGAGCAGATACAAAAAACTGTCCACAGAAATAGATCGAGCTCACTTACTATTCATTTGGTTGTAGTTACAATGTGACATAGGGTAATATTTCTAGGCACGGAGAGGAGTGCGGTCATCGACCTAGCTGATAGGATCACTACCTATCTCGCGGCGAGCACAAAGCATATCTGCACAATGCGGACACAAAGCCAGATCGCCTTGTTGCACCATTAAGGCAGGATAAAAACCTTATCCTCTTTGAACACCACAAATACAAGGCCAAGACTAGTCCGCCACACTTGCGTACACTGCGGATACCTCCAACAGTCCGCAGTATTCTGTGGACAGCTCCAGTCTGCACACCTTGAGCACTCAACTAGAGTACCAAGATGATAAGCTGCCAAGCTCGGCGGATAGTAAAGCTGCTTGCACAACACGTCGAACTCTGCGGACTGAGCAACATCAGACTTGATACAAATCAAAACCAAGTTCACAACTCCAAGATTCAAAAGCGCGGACTCCAAACTGGCAAACTCAAGAACCAGTCTGCACAATCCGGCAGACTCCAACACCAGTCCGCACTAACCGGCAAACTCCGTGGTTACACCAATCTGATCCACCAAAGTAGTCCAAGGGCACAAGAATATGCTGAACTAGCGATCTCCAGAAGAATCCGTAAACACGCAGGACTCGAAAAACTCCAGATTAGTCCGCACTCTCGCGGATAAACATCCTATCCGCCTGGTTACATCCTAAGAACAAACCGACTGTAGAACCACTGGCCGACCTGGCTATTCACCAATTCTTTCCACACAATCTGTGCGGTCAGTCCACCCAGGCTGCCACTTCTATTCGCCTAGTCCGCGCGGACAGTATGTGATGCAGTAGCCCCGAGCCGACCCCTCTCGGTTGGCCTAGCTAGAGGACCACGTTCTGGCGACCACTGCCGGGCTACAGCCCATGCACCCTACCCATGACCGCACCTATTCTAAGCACGGTGGGATGTTGAGGCGGGGTCTCGAACCCACAACCCCCTTGATAAAGAGCTTTTCTAACAGCTCTCATCACCAACTGAGCTGCAGCTCAGTTGGTGATGAGAGCTATTAGGAAAGCTCTTTATCAAGGGGGTTGTGGGTTCGAGACCCCGCCTCAACATCCCGCCGCGCTGAGAATAGGTGCGGTCATGGGTGGGGTGCTTGGGCTGCAACCCGACAGTGGGCCACCGTATAAGAGCCAGGCCACTGCATCAGTCCACCACTTTCACTTCCAAAAATTCAACACTCCCCCTTGAAGTGAGAATTGAAAACCAGCCCTAGAAGTCCCCGTAATCGAACAAATGGCCCCTTCGGCATCAGCATTGTGAAGATATCCACAATATTATCTTCACTCCGTGCATGTTCGACCATAAGAGATCCTTCTAGCACCTTCTCCCGAATGAAGTGATGCTCGATACCAATATACTTGGTCCTCGCATGACAAATTGGATTGTTAACCAGATTAAGGGAAAGGGTACATTCGTTGTCACCACATAGCAGAGTCAGACCCCGCACATCTTCATGTACGATCTCTACTAGTGTAAGACCCCTTTTTTCTTTTTAAACAATGAGGTTTTAGGCCAAGAACAGCCGCTTTGTGGTAACACCATCACGGCCAGGAAGGTCATCACTACAAAACTCCGAACCTGCCGGCCATATCGATCACAGAATAGTAACAAAAGTATGAGAGTACATGAAATTAGAACTCTAACACATGTCCACAAAAATCACATATATAGTAATAATTCTCCACGAAGGGAGAGTCCACAACAATAATAATAAAAGTACTGAAAATAGGGCTCATGCCTGATACATCAAGTCCTCACTACAAGTCACTTATCGCTGAAGCAAATCTATAATGACTACTAGCGAACGGGATTCTCTGTCCCAGGTGTTTTAACTCCGGTGCTAGATTGTCCCGTCTAAAAGCGTGCCGAACTCCGGGGCTGCACCTCCAAGCTAGGCTCCACGATCCCCTAAAATGATTTGGTCTGAGAACCGTTAGTGTAAAAGACTAAGTCCCATCATCCCCTAGCCCTCCCCCCATGGCTCCTAGGCACCGAGCGGAGAGTAGGAAAGGAAAGGTAATGAAGGTGGAGAATAATCAGGGCAGGTGACGGTGGAGCTATTCTAGCAGTTATTTATAGTGTATTTACAGCTAATGAAGGATGGTACAAGCTAGCCGTAAGGTAGAAAGTAAAACAGAGCAGTAAGTATATGAAAAGAAACAAGTAACCTTAACTTATATGAATGCCCATACAAACTTATAAGTTAAAAGATCTTTTATATGGCTCCCATCGTATAAAACGTCCCATAACGATTTATATGTTGGGGTGTCGGTTTTCAAGCAAGAAATAAATATATCCATAAAATAATAACCTTAGCTTATAAGCATGTTCACACAAGCTTATAAACTAAGGGGTCGTTTTGCAGGGCCTATCGTATAAACTGTCCCAAATCAATTTATACGATGGGTGTCAGGTTTAATGTAATGATTTATGATATGCTATGTTATGCCATGAATCACGCAAGTGCAACACACCCACCCGACTCTGTGTACACAGACCTTTAGTTCCCCCTTTCTGGAGCCTAACCTCCCAGGATACCTCCGTAGTGGCAAACGGAAGCGGTTGGTTGGGCCTCGCCCACCTCTAAACTGATAATTGCACTACTATTCAGACCTATCGTACGCCTCAACACTGGTGCACTAAGAGGAGCTCTTGCGTACTCTTTGCCGGCTGGTCCACCGGACTAAATTTGGCGAAATGCTAAACCACACTTGCCGAGTCAACGTATTGGCATCGGTGCATCGACCTTCCAACATCGAAGACCCACCACCTTAGAATTTATGCACATGAAATCATGATGTATCAACCACCGAGCCAAAGCTTTCCGAAAAATCCCGTCCGTCACAAATATCTACCGAGCCAAAGCTCCCAAACTAACCCATCCGTCTCAAAATCATCCGAGCCATTGGCTCGCCGGGCTAACCTGCCCATCACCAAAACCACCGAGCCTACCACCCGTGTGAGCCAACCTAACTTCCCGAGACACCGAGGTGTGTGAAAGTGAACCCCTAGTTATACTAGTTTCCCTTAAATATTGATTTTCCCTAAGGTTTAGGTTAGCCCATGACTGCCCAAGGTATTCCCGGTAAAGGGCTTTCACAGGGCACTAGGAACTACGATGGGCTGAAGCCCAAATCTCCCTTTTGCAAGGCACTTATGGTTATTGGTTAATACCCGATTTCCTATCCCTTTTTAATATTACTCTGGATCTAACCCTAGTGTGTTTGGACTCTCTCTCTCTCTCTCCACAGGAAAGACAATCTTTCGTCGATCCCGAGCACCTCTTAACTCTAGCCAACCTAACACTCTCCTTATCATGATTCCTAATGAAGCTCTCCTTCATCTTACTAAATCAGCATGCTTTTCTCCCCACTTCCTATGACCATATCTCATGTTATCACAATTTCTGCAGTTTTACTAAATGCAGACCAACATATGCTATATGATGTACATGATATGAGGGTGCTCCAAATTTCATCCACAAGCCTTAAGATATTTACTGAGGGTCTATCATGACATGATTATCCTATCTCCAGAAACTTATAATTTTGCTAATTAATTTGGTATTTAATTAATTTTCCCCAAAATTAGGTCATGGGTAATTTGAACATAAAGTACAATATGTTCTCAAATAATGGTCACCCAAAAATTATGAACACTAGATAATAGAGGAATAACAGTAAATACCAAGCTTCATGATTTTTCGATAAATTATTTGGCCTCTAATTAATTAATCCAATGATAAGGCATTAATTATGGGTAAAGAAGAAAGTACTAAAGTTATTCATCAGAAAATTGTAGAAAAATTACTGAATCTCAAGAATGAATAGAAAGGGCCTCTGACCAAAAATCACATTTTTGAAACTGAATAAGTATCAAAATAAATGCAATTACTTTTACTTAGAAAACGGCACCTTGTGAACCAACCCCTACAAATAAACTTCCCAAAATTCCACAAACAATCACAGAGCTTTAAAAGGTCAATAAAGGTCTTCTTACCAAATTTCATAAGTTTAGATTGAGTGGTTTGTTCATAAGAAATTTCTAAGTAGAGAGTGCAACTTGATCGGTTGTGAGTGAAGTACCCCATATAATGATCAAAAATTCATATTAAAAATTTCTAGGGCTTATTATAGTCGTAAAACATAGCTTGACTAAATATCATCCAAACCCAAGGTTAGAAGTCACATAATAAAATTCTTCAAGACAACTCATGATAGTGCACTTTTTAAAAGAACCCAATTGTAAACTCATCCAAACATTATGTAGTATATTTAAGTTGTTAATATGATTACGAAAATGACCTCTACCAAAATATCATGCAGTTCAACTAGTCATATGAGCCACTAGACATTCCATAAGGTGTATGGACCCAAAAACTTACCCAGCGGTTTAAGTGGTGTTCATGTGTCCAAAACTCACCACATCTCTCCCTAGGGCTTTTGACCACCTTAGAATCACATGGACTAAACACCAAGTCCATACAAGGGCATTTCAACCCTTGCCCTCCACAAATCCCCAAAGCACAACCTTAGGGCATGTACTTGGGTCCTAGGGCAAATCTACCATAACCCACCCCAAATTCCATGTAAGGGTGTCTAGCATCACATCAAACCAGTGGCCCAAGTTTCAACCTCTGTTGAGGTGATTTGACTACTTAAACCCACAAGGAACACTTTGACCTAAATACCCCTCTTTTGGCCAAGGATAGGGTTTACAAAAATTCAACCCAAATCATCTGAAAATGAGATGGAATTTTATCCAGAGACTTATGATGACCCCAAGGACCATTCACCAAAATTTGGGAGGGTTTGGAGGTCATTATCTCCTCTAATTAAATTACCCTAGGATTATTAAATAATTTCAACAACTATGGAAAACGTATTTCCAAAAATTCCCATTTTTGGATATGTTCTATGTATAGGAAAGAATAGCCCCCATCCAAAATTTTAAGTCATTTGGATGGTTGTATTTATGGGGGGCACTCAAAATATTCTCTAGTCTATCCTAGGTATAGTCCTCACCAAAATAAGTGCTCTGATCAAACCACTTACCCAAATGGGTTGAAAAAATTTTAAAATAAAGTAGACCTTAGAGCTACAATTTTCATGTTAATCATTTTCTTTGAAAAAGCACCTAGGTATTTTTAAAATAATTCCTAATATGACTATTTTTATGGGCAAAAAATACATTAATTATAATATATACAACTTGATCTAGCACAGATATTGACACAAATTCGACGGTTGCCGGTTATCCTCTTCCTCTAGCCGACGGGTAAGATTTACCCGACCTGGATCTTGTTCCATCCCTGTTTCCCGGCCACCTGGCAACCTCCCTGGCCGACCACCGCCGCCACCACCTCCATTGAGGTGGGGGCTATCGCCGGGCGGCAGCACGGCCGCCGGAGGGGCGGATTCAGGCGAAACAGGGATGGAACACCAGGAAAATGAAAGCTTTGATCGGGCTCAATTGAGCATGATTCTTATCCCTATTGAATCCTATGATCTGCCCACGGAAGAAGGAGCAAGTGTGGACATGTTGGGAGGGCTGGAGGCGCATTGCTCTCTGATTTGCCAGGGTGGTGGTGGCGCAGATCGGGTTTCTCCAACAACACTGTCAAGTGCTTTGAATCCTTCAGGTAAAGGATACAACCTTCCCCCTCTTCCCGGTGATGCTTTTAAGATCCCTAATTGGGGAAGGGGAAGGGTGTAACTCCAATGGCCATGAATGGCCATGAATGGTCATTTTCGGTTTCAGCCATTTGAAGGACTGAGCCACCCCATTGGTCGGCCACCTCCTGAAAACCCCTCCCCTGCCTCCAAGGAGCAAAAGCCAATCAAGGTGGGGGGGGGGGGGTTGAAACCTCCATGGCCATAATGGCCATTAAGCTCCATTTTCTCTCTCCTCCCAAGTGGGGTAACCTCCTTCCTCTCTCTCCTAGTCATCACTCTCTGAATTTGGTGGGCCCAAAATGTGTCTCTCCACTTCCTTAGACTAATGGGACACGCCACATGGGCTTAGCCCACTTGAATTAGGCTAGGTTAACCTAAGTTGACCACTTTGACCCATGAGTTGACTTTGGTCAACATGACCATTTGGGTTGACCCCAAGGGCTCCTTAGTGATGCCTTCGCTTCCCCTAAGGTCTAGGAATGGTTTTGTAGGGTTGACTTGGCACCTTGGTGGTCACTTGTCCATTAATTATGACACTTTGACCACTTTATGGCTAGGGTTGACTTCGGTCAACTTAGCCTCTAAGGTTGACCCCAATGGGTCTTTGGTGACCCGTTGACTTCACCTTAGGTCCAGGAAGACCTAGGTAGGGTTGGTTGGGCAGATTAGGGGCACATTGCCCTTAGTTAGGGAACCTTGCCCAATTTAGGACTAGGATAATCCTAGGTCAACTTGGCCACCCTGGGTTGACTCCAATGGACACTTAGGGCTCTAATGGACCTTGCAATAGGTTGGTGAGGTTGTGATGGGGTCTTGGAGTCATGGTGAAACCCCATGATCATCCTAAACTAGTGTTTAGAAACCTACTATTTACAGACCATAGTGATCTCACCTACATTCCTAGGTCCACTTGGACTTCTTGGGCTTCCTAGGGTTTTGTCATGACCTAGTCATGACAAAACCACTCTTAGGGGTCAAGTTGTCTGAGGGATGTTACAAACCCAATACATAAACAAAAAATTTCGTCCTCGAAATCCAAGTTAGGCCTACGGGATTTCAAGTATGAGAAATAAAATGTAACATCCCGAGAGGTTGTAAGGAATACGTGACTGAAAAGCTCCGGGTACTTTTGTTGCATCTAATCCCATGGCTGCCATGCATATGCCTCCTGCCCATGATTCCTCCACAAGACCTTGACCAACGAGACCTTCTTCCGTTGCAGCACCAACATCCCAGTATCGTCTATCTGGATCGAATCCAGGTGCACTGATCGATCAGAAGTTGTAGGCCCACCTGTAGTTGTAATCTGCTGCTCCGACCAATGTAGAGTTATCCTCAGGGAGGAGACGTGAAAGACGTCGTGCAAACCCGCTAGCTCTGGCGGCAGCTCCAGTCTCGGGCTGAGCTTCTTCTAACCATGCACCCGCGAGACTTCATGTATCGGTCGGATCTTCAAAAATACCCGGTCTCCAAGCTGAAACTCTACCTGACGATGCTGAGCATCGTAATACTTAACCTGCCTTCTCTGGGCCTCCAACATCATGTCTCGTATCAATCATACCTGAGCATCCGTATCCTCGACAAACTCCGAGCCCAGTTCCTTCGGATCCTCATCCAGGATCCAAGACAAAGGATTCCTGCATCTCCGCCCGTATAAAGCCTCATAAGGGGCCATACCGATAATGGACTGGTGGCTGTTGTTGTACGAGAACTCAATCAATGGTAGCTGCCTCTCCCATGGCTATTCGTGGTCCAGTATGCAAAGATGCAGTAAATCCACCAGGGTCTGAGAGGTGCACTATGTCTGTCCATCCGTCTGAGGGTGGAAGACTCCAAATAAGCCTGAACTGCCCTCCATTCCTTAGATATGAATCGTCCATCACAATCGGAAACTATCGTCCTCGGCACTCCTCATACCAAACCTTGTTAAAAGTGGACAATTTACACGTGATCCCACATATGAGTACACAACTGCTTCCGCTGCTTAGTTTGTCCCCAAACTAAACTCGTGTGGGGGTGACCTAGGGTTAGTGGACTGCTATTTTTCGATCGAGGTTTGGCTCTGATACTACTTGTAAGACCCCATTTTTTTAAAACCATAGGGTCTTAGGCCCAATACTGCCACTTTATGGTGACACAATCACACCCAAGAAGGTCGTCACTACAAAATGCCGATCTTGTCGGCCATATTGATCACAGAATAGTAGTAAAAGTATGAGAGTACATGAAATTAGAACTCTAATACATGTCCACAAAAATCACATATATAGTAATAATTATCCACAAAGGGAGAGTCCACAACAATAATAATAAAAGTACTGCAAATAGGGCTCATGCCTGATACATCAAGTCCTCACTACAAGTCACTCATCACGGAAGCAAATCTATAACAACTACTAGCGAACGGGACTAACTATCCAAGCTGTCTGAACTCCGATGCTAGACTGTCCCGTTTCCAAGCATGCCGACCTCCGGGGCTGCACCTCCAAGCTGGGCTCCACGACCCACTAAAATGATTCAGTACGAAAACCGTTAGTCTAAAAGACTAAGTCCTATCATCCCCTACCCATCCCCCCATGGCTCCGAGGCATCGAGCGGAGAGGAGGAAAGGAAAGGTAATGAAGTTGGAGAATAATCAAGGCAGGTGACGGTGGAACTATTTTAGCAGTTACTTAAAATGTATTTATAGCTAATGAAGGATGGTACAAGCTAGCCGTAAGGTTGAAAGTAAAACAGAGTTGTAAGTATATGAAAAGAAACAAGTAACCTTAACTTATCTAAATGCTCATACAAACTTATAAGTTAAGGGATTTTTTACAAGGTTCCCATCATATAAAAAGTCCCATACCGATTTATACGTTTGGGTGTCAGTTTTCATGCAAGCAATAAATATATTCATAAAATAATAACCTTATCTTATAAGAACGCTCATGCAAGCTTATAAACTAAGGGGTCGTTTTGCAGGGCCTATCATATAAACTATCCCATACCAATTTATATGATGGGTGTCAGGTTTAAATGCAATGATTTATGTTATGCTATCAGAAAGGGGGAACTAAATGTCTGTGAGCACAGAGTCGGGTCGGTGTGTTGCACTTGCGTGATCCATGGCATAACGAGCTTAACCTCCCAGGATACCTCCACAGTGGCAAACAAAAGTAGTGGGTTGGGCCTTGCCCACCTCCAAACTGGTAATTGCACTACCAGTCTGACCTATCTGTTAGAAAGTAGAGAAAAGAAGCGAAAAGTAGAGAACAAGCCGAATAAACTTTTGAATAACTGAAATTTTATTATCCAAAAAAGATAACTATTACAAAGGTATGCCCTCCCTTATATAGAATGGAGGAGAGAAGAGAGAATACAAATAAGAGATGTGGGACTAAAATTTACAAGCTAAGCGGACTGTACAAAGTAAACCGCACAGGCCGCGCGGTTAGACAGAAGGACTAACCGCACGGCTTACAATAAGAGATGCAGAGAGGTCGCCTGTGAAGATTGCTAGACCGCCCGGTTTACAAGTCGCCGAGTCAAACCGCCAGACCGCGTGGTCTCCAACCCGCCAAGACAGACCGCCCGGTCTCCAACTTCAACACTCCCCCTCAAGCTGGAGCATATATATCAATCATGCCCAGCTTGTCGCAAACATGCAGAAACGAGGCGGAGACTGGCTTGGTGAAGATGTCAGCTAGCTCTTTATCAGATGTGACAAACGGAGTGCAAATCTGTTCTTTTAAAATCTCTTCACGAATGAAATGGCAGTCAACCTCAATGTGCTTTGTTCTTTCATGGAATACCGGATTTTTGGAGATGTATATGGCGGCCTTGTTATCACAGAACATAGGTAGAGGATGGTTGTACACCTCTCCTAAATCTAGCATGAGAGCCCGCAACCATTTCAACTCACAAGTGGTTGACGCCATACTGCGATACTCAGCTTCTGCACTGGACCTGGAGACAACAGACTGCTTTTTACTCTTCCAGCTCACCAGATTTCCCCCAACAAAGGTGCAAAAACCTGAGGTAGACTTGCGATCCCCTTTGTCATCAGCATAACTTGCATCTGAGTAGGCTTCAATCCTCAGATGACCATTCTTCTGAAACAGTAATCCTTTCCCAGGCGCTGCTTTGACATATTCCAAGATCCGCAAGGCGGACTGAAGATGACAATCCCTGGGCGCTTGCATGAATTGACTCACCTTACCCACAGCATAAGAAATGTCGGGTCTGGTCACTGTGAGATATATGAGCTTACCAACCAGACGCCTGTACCGCGAACTATCTGAAAGAAGAGGCGAATCATCTGTCCAGGTTTTGTCCTCCCCAATAGCCATGGGACATCGGGCAGGTTTAGCTCCAGTCAATCCTGCCTCTTTTAAAAGATCAAGGGCATACTTACGCTGAGAGAGAACTAAGGAGTCGGGCTTCCGAGAGAGTTCGATCCCCAGAAAGTACTTTGGAGAGCCCATATCTTTAGTGATCAGATGTTGGCGAAGATGTAGCTTTGTCAGGGCTACCCCTTCCTGGTCATCGCCAGTGAGAAGAATATCATCGACGTATACAGCAAGAACAACCAGCCCAGAAGGAGTTTTGCGAATAAAGAGAGAGTGATCAGCAGAGCTTCGCACAAAACCAACAGCCGCCACAATACCGCTGAACTTGTCAAACCAAGCTCGAGGACTCTGCTTGAGGCCATAAATTGCCTTCTGCAGCCGGCATACTCGTGTCTCCCCCTGAGCAACATACCCAGGAGGTTGCTCCATGTAAACGGCCTCGTGAAGATCACCATAAAGGAAGGCATTCTTGACGTCCAGCTGAGAAATTGGCCAATCCCGATTGACGGCCACAGAGAGAAGAACCCGGATTGTGCTGAGACGAGCCACAGGGGAGAAGGTGTCAAAGTAATCAACTCCATAGGTCTGAGTAAAGCCCTTAGCCACAAGGCGAGCCTTATACCGATCCACAGTGCCGTCTGGGCTAAATTTGACCACAAAGACCCAGCGACAGCCAACAACATCAGTGCCAAAGGGAGGAGGAACAAGAGTCCAGGTACCCCGCTCAGTGAGGGTCGCCATTTCCTCATCCATGGCCATCTTCCAGTGAGGAATAGCAAGGGCCTCCTGATAGGAGCGGGGTGTGGCAGTGGCAGAGATAGCCAGTGCAAAGGCCCTGCGAGAAGGAGTAAGACGATCATAGGAAACAACAGCAGCAAGGGGGTGTAAGGTGCACGTCCGCACCCCTTTGCGAAGAGCTATAGGAAGATCCAGGTCAGCCGGGCCCGCGGCATCCGGAGCATCCGTGGTAGAGAAAGCTGGCCCGGGAGAAGAGAGCGACGGCAGCGGAGAGGAGGGAGAGGGTGGTGGGGAAGGGAGAGAGAGAGGTGGAGGAAGAGGAGGGGGTGGAGACGGTATAGTGGTGGAGAGTGTAGGAGGAGACGAGGGAACGAAGGGAACGGCAGGAGAATCAGAAGCTGGGAGAAGAGGAGAAGAGGCATCCGAGAAGTAGGAGGTATTCTCGAAGAAGGTGACGTCAGCAGAGACGAACTGCTTACGAAGGACGGGATCAAAGCAACAGTAGCCTTTCTGAGTGGTGGAATACCCCAGAAAGACACATTTGGTGGAGCGAGGGGAGAGCTTATCACGGGTGGCAGAAGGGGCATGCACAAAGGCAGTGCATCCAAAGATTTGGAGAGGGAGATGAAACGGCTCCTTGCCCGGATACAAAATGGAGAACGGGGTTTGGCCATGGAGAACCGTGGAGGGAATGCGATTGATGAGGTAGCAGGCAAGGAGAACAGCATAGCCCCAATAGGAGCGAGGAACATGCATCTGGGTCATCAAGGTGCGAGCGACATCGAGCAGGTGTCGGTTTTTGCGTTCGGCTACACCATTTTGTTGTGAAGAATAGACACAACTAGTTTGATGAAGAATCCCATTTTGCATGCAGAATGTAGAGAAGTCACGACTGAGATATTCTGCGGCATTATCAGACCGAAAAACCTTGATAGAAACATCAAACTGAGTTTTGATCATGAGATAGAAGGATGTCCATACAGAGAATAATTCAGAGCGATCTTTTAACAGATACACCCACGTACAGCGAGAGAAATCATCAATGAACGTGACAAAATAGGAACTACCCCGACCAATGGTAAGAGTAGGAGAAGGACCCCAGATGTCGGAGTGGATAAGATCAAACGGACGGGTAGAGCTACGAACGTGCTTTGGAGGGAAGGAGGAGCGGTGATGCTTGCCAAGCTGACAGGCCTCACAGTTGAGCGGAGGACTTTGAGGAGGAAGGTGGGGCAGAAGTTGACGAAGAAGACGGGGAGGAGCATGACCAAGGCGGAGATGCCATTGGAGAAGATCTGTGGAGGTGGAGGAGAAGGTGGAAAAAGCAGAAATGTTGTCTAGGAAGTATAAGCCGCCACTCTCAGTCCCAGTAGCAATCGTCCGTTGGGAGTCCGGATCCTGAAAAGAGCAAGAAGTAGAAGTAAATGTGACGGAACACTGTAATTGCTTGCAAAGAGATGTAATAGATAATAAGTTGCACGGGAACTGGGGCACATATAGAGTATCCGCCAAGTGAAGAGACGGGGTGACATGAACTATCCCTGTGCCATGAACTGATGATGAAGAGCCGTCAGCGAGAGTAACTGGGGGCAAGCGAGCATGTTTTTCTAGGAGAGAGAAACACGGGAGATGGCCGGTCATATGATTCGTAGCACCAGTGTCGATCAGCCATTTGCCCTGAGTAACAACGTGTGCACGACCAGAAGACGTGATAACCGAGGCGAAAGCCATGAAGGGAGGAAGAAGAAACTGCAGCGGTCTCGGTGACAGCACACCAGCGGCACGAAGGGCTACGACCAAGGTGCAGAGCACAAGCCGCGCGACTAAACCAGGAGGTCGCGGCGACTAACAAGAGAAGCGGCTAAGAGCGAAGAGGCGGAGAGGCCGCTCAAACAAGGAAGAAGCCGCGTGAACACGAGCGGCTAGGATTCAGATCAAGGCACAGCGGGGAAGAAGTCGCGCGGACTGCAAAGGGCCGAGCGAACAGAAGAGAGGAGAAGAGCAGGTGACCGCGACCAAGATGCGGGTAAGAAAGGGACAACCCGCACGGTCAGGCAGATCACAGCAGTTGCGAGAATGCGGTCAAGGGCACAGCGGGGAAGAGGTCCGCGCGGACTGAAAAGGCCGAGCGAACAGAAGAGAGGAGAAGAGCAGGTGACCGCGACCAAGATGCGGGTAAGAAAGGAACAACCCGCACGGTCAGGCAGATCACAGCAGCAAACGCGAGTGCAGAGACAACACACGCGGACAGAGACAGACCGCAGCGACTAGGAAGTCGGAGCGGCAGGAAAGAGCAAGGAGCGCGGCGACACGGAAACAGGTCGCTGCGACAAAGAGCAGGGGGAGAAGAGAAACAAGAAGAGCAAGCCGCGCAAACAGGCAACGGACAGAAACAAGCCGCGCGGATAGAAACAAGTCGCGCGGACAGAGGAGAAGGCAAGCCGCGAACAAGCCGCAGAACGCGGAAGACAAGCCGCGAACAACAGAGAGCGCACAGAATCAGGAGGAAAAGACCGTGTCCTCTGATACCATGTTAGAAAGTAGAGAAAAGAAGCGAAAAGTAGAGAACAAGCCGAATAAACTTTTGAATAACTGAAATTTTATTATCCAAAAAAGATAACTATTACAAAGGTATGCCCTCCCTTATATAGAATGGAGGAGAGAAGAGAGAATACAAATAAGAGATGTGGGACTAAAATTTACAAGCTAAGCGGACTGTACAAAGTAAACCGCACAGGCCGCGCGGTTAGACAGAAGGACTAACCGCACGGCTTACAATAAGAGATGCAGAGAGGTCGCCTGTGAAGATTGCTAGACCGCCCGGTTTACAAGTCGCCGAGTCAAACCGCCAGACCGCGCGGTCTCCAACCCGCCAAGACAGACCGCCCGGTCTCCAACTTCAACACTATCGTACGCCTCAATGCTGGTGCACTAAGCGGAGCTCCTGCGTACTCTTTGTCGGCTGGTCCACCAGACTTAATTTGGCGAAGTGCTAAACCACACTTAACGAGTCAACGTATTGGCGTCGGTGCATCGACCATACAACACCGAAGGCCTACCACCTTAGAATTTATGCACATGCAAACTTGATGTATCAACCACTGATCCAAAGCTCCCCGGACAATCCTGTCTGTCACAAATATCTACCGAGCCAAAGCTCCCCGGACTAACCTGTCCGTCTAAAAACCATCTGAGCCATTAGCTCGCCGGGCTAACCTGCCCATCACCAAAACCACCGAGCCTAACACCCGTGTGAGGCAACCTAACTTCCCGAGACGCCGGGGTGTTTGAAAGTAAACACCTAGTTATACTAGTTGAACTTAAACATTGATTTTCCCTATGATTTAGGTTAGCCCAGCACTGCTCAAGGTATTCCCGGTGAAGGGCTCTCACAGGGCACTAGGAAATACGATGGGCTGAAGCCCAAAGCTCCCTTTCGCAAGACACTTACTGTTATTTATTAATACCCGATTCCCGATCTCTTTTTAATATTACTCTGGATCTAACCCTAGTGTGTTTGGACTCTCTCTCTCTATCTCTCCACAGGAAAGATGATCTTTTGTTGATCCCGAGCACCTCTTAACTCTAGCCAACCCAACACTCTCCTCATCATGATTCCTAATGAAGATTTCCTTCATCTTACCAAATCAGCATGCATTTCTCCCCACTTCCTATGACCATATCTCATGTTATCACAATTTCCGTAGTTTTACTAAATGTAGACCAATATATGTTATATGATGTACATGATAGGAGGGTACTCCAAATTTCATCCACAAGCCTTAAGATATTTAATGGGCATCTATCATGGCATGATTAGCCTATCTCCAGAAACTTATAATTTTCCTAAATAATTTGGGATTTAATTAATGTTTCCCAAAGTTAGGCCATGGGTAATTTGAACATGAAGTACACTATGTTCTCAAATAATGGCCGCTCAAAAATAATGAACACTAGATATCAGAGGAATAACAGTAAATACCAAGCTTCATGATTTTTCCATAATTTATTTAGCCTATAATTAATTAATACAATGATTAGCCATTAATTATGGGTAAAGAAGAAAGTACTAAAGTTAATCATCAGAAAATTGTTGAAAAATTACTGTATCTTAAGGATGACCAGAAAGTGCCTCTGACAAAAAATCACATTTTGCAAGCTCAACAAGTATTAAAATAAATTCAATAACTTTTACTTAGAAAACGACACGTTGTGAACCAACCCCTACAGATAGACTTCCAAAAATTCCACATAAATCATAGAGCTTTAAAATGTCAATAAAGGTCTTCTTACCAAATTTCATAAGTTTCCATTGAGTGGTTTGTTCATAAGAAATTTCTAAGTAGAAGGTACAACTTGATTGGTTGTGTGTGAAGTACCTAAAATAATGATCAAAACTTCACATTAAAAATTTCTAAGGCTTATTATAGTCTTAAAACATAGCTTGACTAAATATCGTCCAAACCCAAGGTTAGGAAGTCACATAATAAAATTCTTCAAGACAACACATAATAGTGCACTTTTCAAAGGAACCCACTTGTAAACTCATCCAAACATTATGTTTTATATTTCAGTGGTTATTATGATTAAAAAAATGATCTCTACCAAAATATCATGCAGTTCCAAAGTCAAATGAGCCACTAGATATTTCGTAAGGTGTATGGACCCAAAAACATAACCAGTGGTTTAAGTGGTGTGCATGTGTCCAAATCCCACCACATCTCTCCCTAGGGCTTTTGACCACCCTAGTATCATATGGACTAAACACCAAGTCCATACAAGGGCATTTCACCCCATGCCCTCCACAAATCCCCAAAGCCCAACCTTAGGGCATGTACTTCGGTCCTAGGGCAAATCTACCCCAACCCACCCCAAATTCCATGTGAGGGTGTTTAGCATCACATCAAACAAGTAGCCCAAGTTTCAACCTCTGTTGAGATGATTTGACTACTTAAATCCACAAGGAACACTTTGACCTAAATACCCCACTTTTGGCCAATACTAGGGTTTATAAAAATTCAACCAAAATCATCTCCAAATAAGATGGAATTTTATCCAGAGTCTTATGATTACCTCAAGGAACACTCGCCAAAATTTGGGAGGGTTTGGAGGTAATTAGGTCCTCTAATTAACTTACCGTAGGATTATTAAATAATTTCAAAAACTATAGAAAACGTATTTCCAAAAATTTCCATTTTTGGATATGTTCTAGGTATAGGAAGGAATAGCCCCCATCCAAATATCCAGTCATTTGGATGGCAGGATTGATAGGGGCACTCAAAATAATCTCTAGACTATCCTAGGTATAGGACTCACCAAAATGAGTGATCTAATCAAACCACTTACCCAATTGGGTTGAAACAAATTTTAAAATAATGCAGACCCTTAGAGCTATAATTTTCATGTTGATCATTTTCTCTGAAACAACACCTAGGTATTTTCAAAATAATTCCTAAGATGACTGATTTTTAAAGGCAGAAAATACATTAATTATAATATATACAACTTGATCTAGCATAGATCTTGACGCAAATCCGACGGTTGCCGGTTTTCCTCTTCCTCCATCTGACGGGTGAGATTTACCCGACCTGGAGCTTGTTCCATCCCTGTTTCCCGGCCACACGGCCACATCCCTGGACGGCCACCGCCGCCACCACCTCCGTTGGGGTGGGGGCTATCGCCGGGCTGCACGACCGCCAGAAGGGCCGATTCTGACGATCCCGACAATGAATTTTTTCTCGAAAAAATAGGAAAATGAAAGCTTTGATCGGGCTCAATTGAGCCCGATTCTTATCCCTATTGAATCCTATGATCTACCTACGGAAGAAGGAATAAGGGAGGACCTATTGGGAGGTATGGAGGCGTGTTGATCTCCGATTTGCCATGGCGGTGGTGGCGCCGATCGGGTTTCTGCAACAACACAGTCATGTACTTCGAATCCTTCATGTAAAGGTTGTAACCTTCTCCCCTCTACCTGGTGATGCTTTTAAGATCCCTAATTGGGGATGAGGAATGGTGTAACTCCAATGGCCATGAATAGCCATTAAGGGTCATTTTAGGTTTCAGCCATTTGATGGGCTGAGCCACCCCATTGGTCGGCCACCTCCTTATAATCCCTCCCCTGCCTCCAAGGAGTGAAAGGCCATCATGGTGGGGGTGGGGGGGTGGGGTGGGGGGGGGGGGGGGGGTGGGGGGGTGGGGGTGGGGGGTGGTGGTTTGAAACCTCCATGGCCATAATGACCATTAAGCTCCATTCTCTCTCTCCTCCCAAGTGGGGTAACCTCCTCCCTCTCTCTCCTAGTCATCACTCTCTAAATTTGGTGGGCCTAAAATGTGTCTCTCCACTTCCTTAGACTAATGAGCTACGCCACTTGGGCATAGCCCACTTGAATTGGGCTAGGTTAACATAAGTTGTCCACTTTGACCAATGAGTTGACTTTAGTCAACATGACGATTTAGGTTGACCCCAAGGGGTCCTTGACGACCCCTTGGCTTCCCCTAAGGTCTAGGAAGGGTTGTGTAGGGTTGACTTGGCACCTTGGTGGTCACTTGCCCCTTAATTATGTCAATTTGACCATTTTAGGGCTAGGGTTGACTTGGGTCAACTTAACCTCTAAGGTTGACCCCAATGGGTCTTTGATGACCCGTTGACTTCACCTTAGGTCCAGGAAGACCTAGGTAGGGTTGGTTGGGCACATTAGGGGCACATTGCCCTTAGTTAGGGCACCTTGCCCAATTTAGGACTAGGATGTTCCTAAGTCAACTTGGCCAAACTGGGTTTACTCCAATGGACCATTAGGGATCTAATGGACATTGCAATAGGTTGGTGAGGTTGTGGTGGGGTCTTGGTGTCATGGTGAAAACCCATGATCATCCTAAACTAGTGTTTAGAAACCTAAAATTTGCAGACCATAGTGATCTCACCTACATTCATAGGTCCACTTGGTCTTTTTGGGCTTCCTAGGGTTTTGTCATGACTAGTCATGTCAAAACAACTACTAAGGGTCTAGTTGTCTGAGGGATGTTACAAATCCCAATACATGAACAAAAAATTTCGTCCACAAAATTCAAGTTAGGCCTACGAGGTTTCAAGTATGAGAAATAAAATGTAACATCCCGAGAGATTGTAAGGAATACGTGACTGAAAAGCATTGGGTACTTTTATTGCATCAAATCCTGTGGCTCCCATGTATGCTCCTCCTGACCATGATTCCTCCATAAGACCTTAACCAACAGGACCTTCTTGCTTCGCAGGACCCGCATCCCAGTATCGTCTATCCAGATCAGCTCCAGTTGTATTGATCAATCAGAAGCTATAGGCTCATCTGTAGTCATAATATGCTGCTCCGGCTGAAGTAGAGCTCTCCTCAGGGAGGAGACGCGAAAGACATGGTGCAAACCCGCTACCTCTTGCAGCAGCTCCAGTCTATAATCCAAGGGACCAATCTGTTCCAGGATCCTGTAAGGCCCCATGTATCTCGAGTTGAGCTTCTTCCGTTCACGCACTCGCAAGAATCCATGCATCGGTCGGATCTTCAAAAATACCCAGTCTCCTACCTAAAACTCTACCTGACGATGCCGAGAATCGTAATATTTAGCCTGCCTGCTCTGGGCCTCCAACATCTTGTCTCGTATCAATCATACTTGAGCATCCATATCATTGACAAACTCCGAGCCCAGTGCCTTCGGATCCTCGTCCGGGATCCAAGACAAAGCCGTCTTGCATCTTCGCCCATATAAAGCCTCATAAGGGGCCATGCCGATGCTGGACTGGTGGTTATTATTGTACGAGAACTCGATCAGTGGTAGCTACCTCTCCCATGGCTCTCTGCGGTCCAGTATGCAAAGATGCAGTAAATCCTCCCGAGTCCGATTGGTGCGCTTTGTCTGTCCATCCATCTGAGGGTGGAAGGCGGTACTAAACGTCAGCCGTGACCCCAAATAAGCCTGAACCGCCCTCCATTCCTTACACGTGAAACGTCCATCACGATCGGACACTATCATCCTCGACACTCCTCATCTCAAACCTTGTTAATAGTGGACAATTTACACGTGATCCCCCATATGGGCACACGATTGCTTCCGCTGCTTAGTTTGCCCCAAACTAAACTCGTGCGGGGGTGACTCAGTGTTAGTGGACTGCTACCTTTCGATCGAGGTTTGGCTCTGATACCACTGGCAAGATCCCATTTTTTTTCTTTTTAAACCATGGGGTCTTATGCTCAGAAACGTCGCTTTGTGGTGACACCATGACGCTCAGGAAGGTCATCACTACAAAACGCTGATCCTACCGGCCATATGGATAATAGAATAGTAGCAAAAGTATGAGAGTACATGAATTTATAACCCTAACACATGTACACAAAAATCACATATATAGTAAAAATTCTCCACGAAGGGAGAGTCCACCATAATAATAATAAAAGTACTGAAAATAGGGCTCATGCCTGATACGTCAAGTCCTTACTACAAGTCACTCATCGCGAAAGAAAATCTATAACAACTACTAGCGAACGAGACTCACTATCCCAGCTGTCTGAACTCCGGTGTTAGACTGTCCTGTATCCAAGCATGTCGACCTCCGGTGCTACACCTCCAAGCTGGGCTCCACGATCCCCTAAAATAATTTGGTCCGAAAACCATTAGTCTAAAAGACTAAGTCCTATCATCCCCTATCCCTCCCCGCATGGCTCCTAGGCACCGAGCAGAGAGGAGGAAAGGAAAGGTAATGAAGGTAGAGAATAATCAAGGCAGGTGTAACAACCAAATCCATTCATATAGTATATACTAGAAGCTCCGGCCGGGGCCCCACAACGTATACCACAAAAAAGGCGGCGAAGTTACGAAGTGATACCAGAGTTGAGCATCCTAACACATATGCATTCTAGCGGAAGCCTATAACACCTAACTTGAACGCTACCCTGAATGTCCACCCTATACACATCACATTTATATACAACAGGAATGTCAGCAAATACAAAGTCAGGTGGTCTTATGGCCTTGCAAGTCTCTTTACAACTGTGGCTTTAAACATTGGCGCGCAGGCTAGCCACATATAAATAAAACACACATTTGCTTCGCCTTCAAGGTATAGCGGCAGCAGCAGCAATAGCAATAGCAGGGTCTTCAGCCTTTACATGTCCCGCTTGGTTCTCCAGGAGCTGTGCAAGGACATTCCACCCAACGGTGGCAAACAAGGGAACGGTCAACATTCAGCTGACCACTTTTATAACGACCCTACATCTTTCCCGGGGCAGTGGTATTTCTTCCCTGCAGGCATAGAATTTCACAGGCAGATATATATATTCATACATTGTGCTCTCCCGCACATACATTCCATCACAACCGTCAGTCATGCGGCCCGACCGTCTGTGCACTCAGGGCACATTCATGGTGTATCGGCGAACCAGTTGCCCACCACCGTATCAGGGTCGCAACTCAACGACAAATCAATTGAGCATTTATTCTATGGAGTGCAGCCGGAGATTATAGTCTTACTGAACCGGGATTGGCCCATAGCCCCATTGTATCGCGGCGTACATGCCTAAGACTCTCGCTATGCGCTCCAACAGAGCGCACTTTCTAGTCTCACGTCAGACGGACATAACGCATGTGGGATCATCCACCCCCCGTTGCTCAAATCGCCTTGCCATCACCGAGTACGGCGTACTCGCGGCTAAATAAAGGCGCGGTTCGGTTTCACCGAGCCTGTTTGGCAGAAAGCCTGGGTGTTTTCCTGGGCACACCAATACTTATCATCACACCAATTACATATCACACATCAGAGGGTCTTTCCTGGGCACACCAGTACTTCCTGCTACTCCCTTTCGCAAGTACAACCCCACAAAAAGCACAGAGGTCAACGGTGGTTTCCTGGCTTTCCACGTCAGTACTTCCTGCTACTCCCCTTCATAGGTACCACCCCTGAACAGCAAGCATTACAAAAGGGTATTTCCTGGACTTTCGATCGAGTACTTCCTGCTACTCCCTTTCATAGGTATAACCCAATAACACAAGAAGCACAAGCATCACAAGGGTATTTTCCTGGACTACCACTTCAGTACTTCCTGCTACTGCCCTTCACAGGTTTAACCCATCGACTCTTAAACTACATGTTTATCACGGAATCTTCTCTGATGCGTATATGAAACATCACCCATCCAGACAAACCTGTCCAGATGTGCTTCACACAACATGCCTATTCCGTACTCCTTTTCCTGATCTATATGCCAAGTGATTTGGGATTCCATGAATCAACCCAAGAGACTCCCACAATAAGCCACCCTCTGGTGGGGGAATCCGATGCACAAGCCAAAAAGGAAGCCTTCGCATGGCTAGGAAGAAAATTCGTTACCCTCGAAGATCGCTTCGGCGTCATGAGCTCCTAGCTGGCTCGAAAGAACAACAACGGCTTTTCCTTCACAACGCTAGCCTCGGATCTCTTGCCGAAACCCCGTAGCACCACCGGTGGCCAGCTCCTCTTCCTCCCTCTCCTTCTTTCTCTCTTTCTCTCTCTAGGAGTTTAGGAAGATGAAGGCCAAAAGGACAATGAGAACTTCCTTCTCTTCCCCGGCCATAAGGAAGTAGGGAGGCACCACAGCCCTTGGATCACAGCTGAAGAAATGGACGGCCACGATTTTTGTTGGGTACATTGGTTTAAATGTACCTGATTTGAAGAAGCCTCACCCTACTCAATGATATACATCAAAATATATTTGATGTATTTTGAGTTGCCTTGTGCAGGTTAAGTATTTGCAGGGAAAGATGAAAAGATTCTAAGTCCATGTGTGGACACCCAGAAGGAAAGTGTCGACACTTAAGAAGACTTGTGTCGACACCCAGGCAAGCAGTGTCGACACTTGGAGTAATTGTGTCGACACCATGGATGCAGAGTCGACACCAGACAGAAATTGTCAACAAATGAAGGCTGTGTCGACAATCAATGAAGAAATGTCCAGTGAAGAAGTGTCGACACTTAGAAGCAGTGTTGACACCCAGAGGAACTGTGTCTACATCAGAAAGTGTCGACACTTGGAGGCTGTGTCTACACTCAGCAAATTTCAACAGAGTCTAAGTATAAGTGTCGACACAATGAAGAATGTGTCGACACTCAGTAGAAGACTCAACACTTGAAGAAAGTGTCGACACAATGAAGAATGTGTCGACACTCAGCAGAAGACTCAATACTTGAAGAAAGCGTCGACACAAGAAAGAATGTGTCGACACTCAGCAGAAGACTCAATACATGAAGAAAGTGTCAACACTTGGAGGCTGTGTCGACACTTGGAGGCTGTGTCGACACTCAGCAAAGTTCAACAAAATTCTAAGTACAAGTGTCGAGACTAAGGAGATGTGTCGACACTCAGCCAAAGTCTCAACAGAAGAAGAATGTGTCGACACAAGGTGCAGTGTCGACACTCAGCAAGTATCAACACAGAAGGCTTGTGTTGACACCAAGAAGATGTGTCGACACTGAACAAGTTCAACACATGAAGATGTGTCGACACAAAGGAGTTGTGTCGACACTTACAAGAATCCAACAAAGTACTGAAGAACAAAGAGTTGTGTCGACACTCAATATCAGTGTCGACACATATTGAAGAAGTTGTGTCGAGAAGTGAATTCTACAACACAAGGAGTTGTGTCGACACCTTGAAGGCTAGTGTCGACACTTAGTCTACTTGTGTCGACACTTGGTCTATAAGTGTGGACACTTAAAGACAGTCTGTCTCGACACTTTCAGACAGTTACAGATTTTTCAAGAACTGACTGGATGACTTGACAGCTGCCATTCCAGCCGGTCTACTACACCTGTCAGAGTTGTCAGAAATCAGTTAGGAACCGGACCAGCCGGTTACCATGAAGAAGGCCTATATATAGGCTTATACTGTCTACAGAACCATATGATCAAGTGATTGAAAAAGAAAAGAAGATCTAGCTATTCAGTGAAGAATCAAGTGAAGATCTAAGAAGTTGTAGAGGGAGCTCCATCCAAGAAGACAGTCGTTGGAACCAGGCTGTGAAGAAGGGTTCAGACCTAGTTCTGAATCTTAAGTTGCAGTGATTGAAGATCAGATGCAGAGAATCAATCCTATTGTGTTCTACATTCAAGAAGCTTTGAGAAAAGCCAAGTAAGATTGTTCTCAGCAGAGTTCTTCCAAGAACTCATCAAGAACCTATCAACTCATCTCTCTATTCAGAGTTGTATGTATATACACTTTGTATTTTATATTTTCTTGTAGGATTCTTAGGGATCTGAGTTGTAAGCCTGCAATTATAAAGGCTGAGTGGTAGGGCCTGTGTGCCTGAGTGTAGGAGATCTGTATCTCTGAGTGTAGGCCTGTTGTGGTTGAGTGTAGGCCTTGTGGCTGAGTGTAGGCTTTGTGAAGAAGCTGAGTGTAGGTCTTTGGAGAAGACTGAGTTGTAGGGCCTTGGGCCTGAGATGTAGGAACCTGTTTTGGGGTTCTGAGTGTAAGATCTCAGGATCTGAGATAGTGGAGGAGTTTGGCCGAATCTAGTACACTACTAGATAGGCGAAGGGGAAAGTGGATGTACCCAAACCTTGGGGAACCACTATAAATCTATGTGTCCACTGTGTGCATGTGTTATTCTATGATTGCTGATTGATTGTTGTGAAAAAGTAGATATAACTCTGTGAAAATAATCTGCAATCTGCCTTAAAAGGTTAAAAAGATTTAGTCACCTATTCACCCCCCCCCCTCTAGGTGATTAGGTACAATTTCTTTCAAGTGGTATCAAAGCGAGGTTCCTCAAAAAGGACTTAACTGTCTGAGTAGATCCTGTTGGCAGATTCAGTCTAAGTAAATTGCAGAATCAAGAAACTCAAGAATCATGGGTTCAACTGAGAATCATAAGGAACTTGGATCCATGAAGTTGCCCATTTGCAGAAAAGAAATTTTTGGCATCTGGAAAGAAAGGGTGAGACTGTTTATGGAAGCCTCAGACCCTAGAATTTACATCACAGTTAAAGAAGGGTCATATGTGCCTATGAAGGTTTCAGTCCTGGATGCAAATCAGAGAACACCTAAGGATTTCTCTGAAATGACAAAGGATTAGATAATTCTAGCCATAATGGACAAGATGGCTCAAAATATCATTGTGAGTGCCATAGATGATGCTACCTTTTAGAACTTGATACACTGTAAGACATCTAAGGAGATGTGGGATACTCTTATAGTGTACATGGAGGGTTCAAAAGAAGTGAGACAGGATAGAAAATCTTTGTTAAACCAAGAATATGAAAGTTTTAGGCAAGGTAGGTCTGATAGCATCACAGAATGCTATAAGAAGTTCTATAGGATTGTCAATGAGCTAATGTCCTATGGAAGAGAGTTCAGTAATTATGAGCTAAATGATAAGTTTCTAAGGTCCCTAACAAAGGATTGGGACACCAAGATCTGTGCCATAAGGGAAATGACAAAGTTAGCAGATATCCCTCCACCAACACTATTTGGAAAACTGCTATCCTATGAGATGTAGTTGATGGTGAGGAAAGAAGAGGAGAAGTCTACCAGAATTGAGAATAAAGAAAGAACAATGGCATTTAAGACAGAAGCCACCAGAAAATACAGAAGTAAGTCACCAACTCCACCTCCTAAAGTAGTTGAGACTGAGTCAGATGATTCAGAAAGCAGAAAGTCTGAAAGCAGTGGAAGTGATGAGGATTTTGCAGCATTGACAAGACACTTTCAGAAGTTTCTAAAGAAGAAATAGTGGAGGTCAAAGCCATCCACTTCACAGGGCAAAAATGACTATTATCAGAACAAGAAGTCATCAAAGAAAGACAAAAGAAAGACCAAGTCAAGCAAAGCCATTTTATCAAAAATTGTTTGCTATTGCTGTAACAGACAAGGACATGTTATTGCTAACTGTCCTGAGAGAAGGAAAGAGTCTAATGATAAGAAAAAGACTCAATTCAAGGGCAAGAAGAAAAAGTCTTTTGTTGCCAAGAAGGACAAAGGCTTGTCAGACATGTCCTCTTCAGAAACTAAGTCAGAAGTTGAAGCTTACATAGGACTATTTGCTGAAGAAGAGGAAGAAGAGTTCATCCAGATCATGAACTCCATATATGAGCAAGAGGACATCCAGTGCAAAGGACTGATGGCCTTAACAGAATGTGACAAAATCCAGGAGCAGCCTGGACCTAGTAAGGTACAAAATTGTTCTTTAAGTTCAATTTCTAGTGCTAGTTCTGATTCAGTTACATCAGCATCAAATGATGCCAGTAGATCTGAATCAGAAGGGGATATTCATCAATTGATTGATGAATATAGAGCTCTGTTGCAAGCTTTTAAGAAGATCAAGTCCCTAGCCAAGAGTCAGGCAAAGGAAATTGCTAGTCTCAAAGCTACTGCAACTGATTCTGAGAAAATGATTGATCAAAAACTAAATGAAATAGCCAGACTGAAGCACATAACTGTGATTCAGATGGGAACTATAACATTTAAGAATGATCAAATCAGAAGTCTGGAGATTAGTCTTCAGAAGGAGAGAGACATTGTTGCAAGATTTTCTAAACCTAAGTCTGTTCTACCTTTGATTGATGAGTTTATACCTCATAAGGGTAAAACTGGATTGGGGTTTACTAACCCTACTAGGACTGTCAAGTCCAAGTCTAAGGGCAAAGCCCCAGCTCTCAACAAGCCAGTTGTAGATAAAATAACTAAGAATGTACGTAAGCAAAGGTATAATAGATTTGAGTGCTGGTGCTGTGGCATAGTAGGCCACTTTGCCATGGACTGTTGGCACAATTCAAGTGCCAAAGTGAGTAGCAAACTGCTTGTTGGAAAATCTACAGGTAGCTTTGTTAGGAGGCAAACTAACCAGTACCAAGGACCCAAGAATTCTTTGGGTTCTAAGGTCAACTAATCTGTTTTGCAGGTAAGTCCAAGTGGCCATGCCCCATTATGGTACTTGGACAGTGGATGTTCCAGACACATGACTGGAACAAGGGGGTTGCTAAAGGACTACACACCTATCAAGGATGGTCCAAAAGTCACCTTTGGTGGTTCTGAAAAAGGAATTATCAAGGGTTTTGGTAATATTTCTAGCACCCATATTACTATTACTCAAGTGGCTTATGTTAAAGGTTTGAAACATAACCTTATTAGTATAAGTCAATTGAGTGATTTAGGATATGACATCTCATTTGTCAAAGATGGTTGTCATATCAGGAGATCAAATGATCAAGAGATCATTTTGACTGGTTACAGAAAAAGAAATGTCTACTGTCTAGACATTATGTGTGAGAACAATGGTTCTCCAGTGTGTCTTGTAGCTGATGAGAAAGTCTCTCATTGTGTCAAATGGCACAAGAGGCTAGCCCATCTTAACTACAAGACAATTGGCCAACTATATAGCAAAGAGTTAGTGAGGAATGGTCCTCAAGTTAAGTGTATTAAAGATGGAATATGCTCAGCTTGTCAAAAGGGCAAGCAGACTAGATCCACCTTTAGTAGCATTGAAAACAAAGATGCTGTGAGGTGTTTATACCTCTTGCATATGGATCTCTTTTGTCCTATGACAGTTCACAGCCTAGGTAGGAAGGTCTATAAATTTGTAGTTGTAGATGACTACTCAAGGTTTTCCTGGGTGTTCTTCCTTAGACAGAAATCTAAAACACCTAGTATCTTCTATAACTTTGTCAAACAAATTCAGAATGAGCTAGACAGTACAGTGGTCAAGATAAGAAGTGACCATGGTACTGAATTTCAGTCTGATAGTATAGCAAAACTATGTGAAGAATTTGGGATATTTCAGGAGTTTTCTTCACGAAGAACACCTCAGCAAAATGGCATTACTGAGAGGAAAAATAGAACCTTGATTGAGGCTGGTAGAACACTATTAAGTGACACATCTCTACCAGAATATTTCTGGGCTGAGGCAGTTAATACTACATGCCATGTAATTAATAGGCCTACCATTACTAAAAGCCACAACAAGACCCTCTATGAGATTGTGAAAGGCAGAAAACCAAACTTATCCTATTTCCGGATCTTTGGTTGTAAGTGCTTTATACTTAACAATGGAAAGTCTTACTTGACTAAGTTTGCTGCCAAATCCCAAGAGGGGATCTTTGTTGGGTACAACAACAATAGTAAGGCTTATAGAGTCTACAACTTGTCTACTCAAGTTATAGAAGAGTCTGTACATGTAGTATTTGATGAAACTAGACTTATTAACAATGAGTTGTCTAGTAGTATTTGCAGCTCCATAGGTGTGACTGAGAAGATGGACAAGCTCACTATAGAAGAAGGACCTACTACAAGACAGCAAGTAGAAGATAGTGGCTGTTGTCCAGGGGGAGTACTACATGCACCTAATGCAAAAGAAGTTCAAGGAGTGCAGCAAGATGAAGAAACTGAAGAAGTTCAACCTGAAGCCAGGATGCCTCCAGCTAATAGGCATGTAAGAGATCATCCAGCAGATCAAATCATTGGTGATCTAAGACAAGGGGTACAAACAAGGAGCAAAAATCAGCGTGCAGCACTCTACTCCAGTTTTCTATCCCAAGTAGAGCCAAAGATGTTTGAAGAAGCCATCCTAGACCCTCATTGGATTGAGGCAATGCAAGAAGAGTTGAATCATTTCAAAAGGTGCAAAGTCTGGGAGCTTGTTCCTAAACCAAAAGACTACAACATAATTGGGACCAAGTGGATCTTTAGGAACAAGATGGATGAACATGGAGTAATTGTCAAGAACAAAGCAAGATTGGTTACTAAAGGATATAGGTAGGAAGAAGGTATTGACTTTGATCAAACCTTTGCTCCAGTAGCCAGACTGGAAGCCATAAGGATGTTCCTGGCCTATGCAACCTATCAAGGATTTAAAGTATACCAAATGGATGTAAAGTCAGCCTTTCTTAATGGTAATCTAAAGGAAGAAGTCTATGTGGAACAGACATCAGGTTTTGTTGATTCAACTCAACCTAATTATGTCTATAGACTTAGGAAAGCTTTGTATGGGTTAAAACAAGCCCCTAGGACTTGGTATGAAACCCTGTCTAGTTTCCTCATTGAGAATAAATTCACAAGTGGGAAAATAGACAAGACTCTATTCCTTAGGGAATCCAGAGGCAAGATAATACTAGTCCAAATATATGTAGATGATATCATATTTGGGTCTACTGAAAGTAGTCTTTGCAAAAAGTTTGCAAAACGTATGCAAGGGTAATTTGAGATGAGCAGTATGGGGGAAATTAAGTTCTTCTTGGGTCTCCAAGTTAGACAGACTGAGAATGGTTAATCCATATGCCAGTCTAAGTTCACCCTAGAACTGATAAGGAAGTATGGTATGGATTCATCCAGTACCATGAAGACTCCTATGGGGTTAAGTATGTCTCTTAACAAAAATGATGCAGGGAAACCTGTAGATGAGACTTTGTATAGAGGAATAGTTGGCTCCCTACTCTATTTGACTGCAAGTAGACCAGATATCATGTATGCTACATGTGTCTGTGCTAGGTACCAAGCATGCCCTAAAGAGTCTCATTTGACAGCAGTCAAAAGGATACTGAGATATCTAAAGGGCACTCCTTATCTAGGCCTTTGGTACCCTAGGAATGGAGATTTTGAACTGACAGGTTATTCAAATGCAGATTTTGCAGGCTGCAAAGAAGACAGAAAAAGTACAACTGGAACCTGTCAATTCCTAGGTGGAAGACTAATTTCATGGAGTAGCAAAAAGCAAACAAGTGTGGCTATCTCCACAGCAGAATCAGAGTATGTGGCTGCAGGAAGTTGCTGTGCTCAACTTCTTTGGATACAACATCAGCTAGTAGACTATGGAATTCAGGTAAGTAGAACACCACTATTCTGTGATTCTACTAGTGCTATATCTATTGCAAACAATCCTGTTTCCCATAGTAGAACTAAACATATTGAAATAAAATATCATTTTCTTAGGGAACATATAGAAAAAGAAGATATTTCACTAGAATATGTAAATACAGATCATCAACTAGCTGACATGTATACTAAGCCTCTAGAATAAACCAAATTCAATAGCTTTAAAATTGAATTAGGTATGATAAACTTAGAATAAGTTTACAGAAATGGCTAAGTAAAATAGTGTGGACACACAGAGTTGTCTGTGTCGAGACAGAAAATTGGTGTCGACACTTCAGAGAAAAGGTGTCGATACGTCTAGGAAGTTGGTGTCGACACTTCAGAAAATTAGTGTCGACACATGCTAAGTAGGTGTCGACATATCCAAGCTGGTGTCGACACTTAGGCTTTACTCAGAATTAGTGAAGTAAAGTCTCGCCTATGTGTCGAGCTAAGTGGTGTCGACACATAAACAAGTGTCGACACATATATTCTGTCGACTATACTTGTGTCGACACATTGGTGTCGAGACATTATAAGTCGGTGTCGACACTTTTCAATAGTGTCGACACAATTTGAGTTTGCTGACGCGCCCTTTCATCTTCAATCCTAGAAAGGTATAAATAGGATTTCGCAATTGTCTGTCGACACGCTCACTAAAGTTTCGAGACCAAACTTGTGTGTCGACACCTCTCTTCTCTCAATTCAAATTCTTCAAACCCTAATGGCGCCCAAGCTCGAGGAGAACGTGAATGAAGGCTATGAACTGGTGCGGCATGCGTTTGACGATGCAGAACAAGAGATCAAGGATGTGGTAACCCTAGTTGCAGACTCAGGGTTAGATTTTCTTGTTTCAGAGCCAACCAAAATATGGAAGAAAGAAGTATTAGAATTTCTGAATGGAGCAACCCTAGACGAATCTGGATTCAAGATAAAGTCAAAGGTACATGGAGAAAAGGTGATGGTCTCACCAAAGAGTTTAAGAAAGGTTCTAAACCTACCAAGGACAAAGGAAGAAGATGAAGTTACTGCTTCTAAGACTAGAGAAGCTTTAACATGGTGTGGACTGGATTCCAAGCTGAAAATTGGATCAGTATTCAATAGAAAGGGGATGAACAGCAAAGGAAAATTCCTCTCTGAAATTGTTGGAAAGGTGATCTTGAGTAAGCCTGGAGGGCATGATAGGGTATCAGCCCATATGTTCAGTCTCATGACAAGGATTATCTTCACATTGAAAATTGATTGGTCTGTAGTAATCTTTGAGAAGATTAAAGAGAGTATGAAGAAGCCCAATTTGGGTAGGATACTCACTCTTTACTTGGCTGGTAGTATACCAGAAGTAATGAGTCAACCTGCTGGATCTAAAATCAATCATATGAGGAAGATGGACATGAGACTCTTCTCAAGATGGGATAGGGTCTTGACCAAGGAATTGCCTACTCCTGAGAAAATAACTCCACAAAAGAAGAAGAAGAAGAAGATAGCCCCTGTGGCTCAAGATTCATCTAGCAGCTCTGAGGAGCAAGTTGTCTTTACACCAGATGATGAACAAGAACCTGGAGATGCTGGGAAGTCTCCATCTCAACAAGAGGTTGCAGAGAGGCAGGGGGAGTTACCTCCAGCTAGCCCCATACACCAGGATTCTATCCAGGGGGAGCCTCTAGTAGTGGAAGAGCCAACTCCACTAGAAAGTGAGCAAGCTACAAACACCATACTTGAGGTACTCATTGAAATCAATAACTTAGTTTTTCCTATAGAGGATAATGTTTTCTCTTATTCATTAAATCATGTTAATCAACAACCTCAGATTGATAGTCTACCCCCAGATGTTGTCATGGAGGACATATCTGTTGCAGCTCAAGTTGTATCTGATCAAGTTGTTGATGAGACAAGGGATTCTCCATCACAACCTCAACAAGTGTTTACAATGGAAGATCTCTTCCTTAATCTCGATCAAACAGACTTTGAGAAAGCAAGTGCTGCTGCTGAGGGGGAGAATGCTCCAGTTGAGGGGGAGTAAGTGGAGATTCTTGAAGAAACTGCAAGGAAAGAGCCTGAGAAACCAAAGAATGTTGAGGAGCTACCTAGGGAAAGGGTAGAAATAGCAAGCACTTCAGCTTCTGAAGATGAGGAGGCTGCAAGAGCTAAGAAAAGGAAATTCCAAGTATTTAAGAGAAGGAGCCAGAATTACAAAAAGGCCTTACAAACAATAGCACCACAGCCTATATCACAGCCAACACCATCTGTAGATTATAGTTCTCGCATGGTTGCTATGCAGATAAAACTTGATGAGCACAGGAAGGCTATAGAAATATATATGGATGATGGGCATAAGTCTTTACAGTTTGTTCTGGCCCACGACATTAAATCTATTAGATTTGAGATGAATCTAAATAAGAAGGAGATGACTAACTGCTTCCACAAGGGAGGTAATGCAGTGGTATACTTGGCTACACATCAGGAGAAGATAAAAGCTCAAGTGGATGAACTTGAAGTAAAGCAAGGCTATGTACTGGAAAATCAAATCAGAATGAATGATAACTTGACAGCTTCTCACAATGCTATTGTCACTGAACTTAAGAATATAGCCTCTGCACAGAATGTAGCCCTGACCACTGCCAAAGAGGAGTTTGACAAAGAATTGCAAAAAAGTCTAACTGCTGTAACTTCTGCAATTCAAGATTCCCAGAAGCTCCTCACTGAAAAACTCCAAAGGTTAAAACCTTTCTACAGGGATGGAGTCAATTATCTCAATGCCCAAATCAGATTTCAGAAAGATGATTTAAGAGATCACATAGTAAGAGAAGTCATAAAGGGGGAGAGGGTATTAGTCAAAGCAGGCTCTGACCATGCAAAATGGATTTCCAATTCCATCAGAGCCACTCTTGGTTATCCTCCTTTATGTGATGATGATAATGTTGCTGAGTCTGGGATTAATCCTGCCTATCTTGGAGGTGAGCAAGCTGAAGTAGCTCAGGTGATCTATCCTCCACCAGACTTTGATATGGTACAAGCTGATATACAGTCCATGTATAGCCCACCTGAGGGACAGCACAATGTTATCATAGAGAAGGTGGTTCAGCCAGTATCTGAGGCTTTACAGGAAGCTATACTGAAGGAACAAGCTGAACAAGAAGCTAGATTGTCTAAGAAGAGGTTCAGAGAGCAAGCTGAACAAAGGCCTGATTTTGAACAGTGGAGCCCCACTTCAATAAATATTATTTTGACTGCTTGGAAGGCTGCCAAAGATAATATACAAGACAGAAACAAGTGGTATTCTAAACTAGAATTGAGAAAGCATGAAAACAGGCAAGAAGCCATAGTGCAATATAGAAGAAAGGCAAAGATGGGAAAGCTACCTCCTACTTCCCAGGAGCCTAGCAAGTACTTTTCCAAGCCTTATCATTACTTTGAGAGGCAAAAGATTAAAGCTGAAGAGCTAAAGAAGAAGGATCTGAAAGGGAAAAAGCTTGTTGATACTGAAGATGCTGAAGCCCCTGTACCAGCCAAGATATAGTCTGGAAAGAGAATAATGATCAAGGATGTTGAACAAAAATAGAATAGAATTTTCTTCAGTTGACAATTGTAATCTTTTGATTTTAAACACTTTGTAAACTTTTGAAAAATGAATATGACAAAGTTGATAGAACAATGTGCTGTGTGATAAATCTAATTCATAATTGTTCTGAGATGATATCTATGTATACATGTTTGTTTAATACATGTTTATGTTTTCCCTGATTGTATAATCCTGTTTACATCATACTGTGATTTGGTTATGTATGGTGTATATCATTGACTAAGGGTTATGACTTCTCCAAATAGGGGGAGAGTGTTGGGTACATTGGTTTAAATGTACCTGATTTGAAGAAGCCTCACCCTACTCAATGATATACATCAAAATGTATTTGATGTATTTTGAGTTTCCTTGTGCAGGTTAAGTATTTGCAGGGAAAGATGAAACGATTCTAAGTCCATGTGTCGACACCCAAAAGGAAAGTGTCGACACTTAAGAAGACTTGTGTCGACACCCAGACAAGCAGTGTCGACACTTGGAGTAATTGTGTCGACACCATGGATGCAGAGTCGACACTAGACAGAAAGTGTCGACACATGAAGGTTGTGTCGACACTCAATGAAGAAATGTCCAATGAAGAAGTGTCGACACTTAGAAGTAGTATCGACACCCAGAGGAACTGTGTCTACATCAGAAAGTGTCGACACTTGGAGGCTGTGTCGACACTCATCAAATTTCAGCAGAGTCTAAGTATAAGTGTCGACACAATGAAGAATGTGTCAACACTCAGCAGAAGACTTAACACTTGAAGAAAGTGTCGACACAATGAAGAATGTGTCGACACTCAGTAGAAGACTCAATACTTGAAGAAAGTGTCGACACAAGAAAGAATGTGTCGACACTCAGCAGAAGACTCAATACATGAAGAAAGTGTCGACACTTGGAGGCTGTGTCGACACTCAGCAAAGTTCAACAAAATTCTAAGTACAAGTGTCGACACTAAGGAGATGTGTCGACACTCAGCCAAAGTCTCAACAGAAGAAGAATGTGTCGACACAAGGAGCAGTGTCGACACTCAGCAAGTATCAACACAGAAGGCTTGTGTCGACATCAAGAAGATGTGTCGACACTGAACAAGTTCAACACATGAAGATGTGTCGACACAAAGGAGTTGTGTCGACACTTACAAGAATCCAACAAAGTACTGAAGAACAAAGAGTTGTGTCTACACTCAATATCAGTGTCAACACATATTGAAGAAGCTGTGTCGAGAAGTGAATTCTACAACACAAGGAGTTGTGTCGACACCTTGAAGGCTAGTGTCGACACTTAGTTTACTTATGTCGACACTTGGTCTATAAGTGTCGACACTTAAAGACAGACTGTCTCGACACTTTCAGACAGTTACAGATTTTTCAAGAACTGACTGCATGACTTGACAGCTGCCATTCCAGCCGGTCTACTACACCTGTCAGAGTTGTCAGAAATCAGTTAGGAACCGGACCAGCCGGTTACCATGAAGAAGGCCAATATATAGGCTTATACTGTCTACAGAACCAGATGATCAAGTGATTGAAAAAGAAAAGAAGATCTAGCTATTCAGTGAAGAATCAAGTGAAGATCTAAGAAGTTGGAGAGAGAGCTCCATCCAAGAAGACAGCCGTTGGAACCAGGCTGTGAAGAAGTGTTCAGACCTAGTTCTGAATCTTAAGTTGTAGTGATTGAAGATCAGCTGCAGAGAATCAATCCTATTGTGTTCTACATTCAAGAAGCTTTGAAGAAAAGCCAAGTGAGATTGTTCTCAGCAGAGTTCTTCCAAGAACTCATCAAGAACCTATCAACTCATCTCTCTATTCAGAGTTGTAGGTATATACACTTTGTATTTTATATTTTCTTGTAGGATCCTTAGGGATCGGAGTTGTAAGCCTGCAATTATAAAGGCTGAGTGGTAGGGCCTGTGTGCTTGAGTGTAGGAGATCTGTATCTCTGAGTGTAGGCCTGTTGTGGCCGAGTGTACGCCTTGTGGCTGAGTGTAGGCTTTGTGAAGAAGCTGAGTGTAGGTCTTTGGAGAAGACTGAGTTGTAGGGCCTTGGGCCTGAGCTGTAGGAACATGTTTTGGGGTTCAGAGTGTACGATCTGAGGATCTGAGATAGTGGAGGAGTTTGGCCGAATCTAGTACACTACTAGATAGGAGAAGGGGGAAAGTGGATGTACCCAAACCTTGGGGAACCACTATAAATCTGTGTGTCCACTGTGTGCATGTGTTATTCTGTGATTGCTGATTGATTGCTGTGAAAAAGTAGATATAACTCTGTGAAAATAATCTGCAATCTGCCTTAAAAGGTTAAAAAGATTTAGTCACCTATTCAACCCCCCCTCTAGGTTATTAGGTACAATTTCTTTCAATTTTGCCACAAAAGGCTATTTTTGCGTGACACGGCCCGTGACACGCCCGTGTTACGGGCCCTGTACCCCAAGCGGTGCTCCACCGACATATTTAGACCAGTACACGCCCATGTGACACGCCCGTGTCACGGGCCGTGTCACTTGACACGCCTTCAGACACGCCTGTGTCTGGGGCCGTGTACATCAGGCTGCACAAAATTGAGATCAACCCAAGGGGCACAGCGCCAGTGACACGCCCGTATCACAGGTCGTGTACCCTAAGACACAGCCGTTTCCCGCCCGTGTTCATCAGGCCTCAAGGCCTTGGGCACATCCCGAAAAGGACATGGCCTGTGACATGCCCGTGCCACAGGCCGTGTGCCCATACACGGCACTAGACATGCCCCAGCTCCACTTCGTCGAGCTAAAATTTGTCGACCCGTGATGACACGCCCGTGTCACAGGCCGTGTTCTCTGCTCTCGACAATCGTCGACCAAATTTTGTCGACCCCTCATCGACTGCTCACCCGAGAAGTACATGTCGTGGGACACGCCCGTGTCCCAGTCCGTGTCACCCAATTTTGCCAAATTCTGGGATTTGGGGACTTTTGTCCACTCTAGAATTTAGGGTGTTACAACTCTCCCCTCCTTACAAAATTTCATCCCCGAAATTTGCAGAAAGTAAGGAACTCAATAGAAGAGGTTTTATTGTTCACTATAACGTGACACACACTGCACAATAGTGACACAAAGCGCTCGAGAAATACGCTCTCGCTCCCATGTGAGTTCTTCATGGCCGCAATTGTCCCACCAGACTTTGACTATCTTGACCGTCTTGTTCGGTAACTTTTTATCGGCACGATCTTCGATCCGAATGGGTTGAACTTTCACCGTTAGCCCATACTCCACCGGCACACGATCACTCTCGATCATATGAGCTGGATCTTTAACGACCTTCCAAAGTACGGAGATGTGACACACATCCTGTAATCCACCCAAGTCTGCCGAAAGAGCTAGCTGAGATGCAGCTTCTCCGACTCGCTCTACCACTTCAAATGGACCAAGATAGCGTGCACTCAACTATTTCAGACTTCGAGTCCCAGATACGCGTTTGAAGGGTTTGATCGGCAAGTATACTCAATCGCCTACCGCGAACTTCATGTTCCGGTACTTGGCATTGTAGGATTTCGCTTGACGCTCTTGGGCTACAAGTAGCCTCTCACGAACAGTGTGTCTCGTCGAGTTCGCTTCTTCAACTTTATTACGCCTAGACACTTTGGATTCGCCTTCAAGTTAATGGAGTACGACACTTCCAACCATCCAAAGCTTCATGCGGTTCCATATCGATGCTCGCTTGGTAGATGTTGTTGTAGGCAAACTACACCATATAGAGAGGATCTTCCCATCTCTTGCCAAGGGCCAGGACGCACATTCGAATCATGTTTTCCATTATCTTGTTGGTCCGCTCAATTTGGCCATCCGTTTGGTGTTGAAAGGCTGTCCTGAACGTCAACTTTATGCCCACAGCTGATGGCTTAACCTTCAATCAGTTGATGTGAACCGTTCATCACACGCATTTCCGATGCTCCGAGGAACATCATGTAGCCGTACACTATGCTCAACATCACGCTGTGACAAACTTTTCACGGAATTGTCCCGTTTGGTCGGAAGGAAGTATGCCACTCTCATCCACCAGTCTACATTCACGCAGACTGAATAAGTCCCGTGTTGAGATCTCGGCAACTCGTGCATGAAAGCCATTTTGAAATCGTAGCGAACTTCCATTCCGAAATCGGCAACGAATTCCGGAAATTGCCAGGCTTCTGGCATTCCGCCGTCACCAACACAGAAGTTTGGCATTTGGACACATAATGAACAACATCTTTCTCCAGTCCTGGTCATCAGAATAGCTTCTTCAAATTTCTGAACATCTTTGAGTTCCCAGGGTGACTGGAGTACTATGTATGATCTTTCCTCAACTTACCCAAATTTGGGACGCACAACCGGTCCTCTTTCCGCAAAAGACCATCGTCTCAGGAGCCTTTGCCATTTGGCCCAACTTTAGCATAGCGTTGGAGACTTTCATCCAGTTTTGTTGCTTGTCGAACCCTGTTCGCAAGGTCATGCTATACTCCCGTCCAGTTCAAACATGCACCGGATGTAGCATTCTTGTCGACACAAGAAAGGTCTAGCATTTCCAACTCCTGGATTAGCCGTTCATGGTGCCTTTGTAGCCACTTTACCCTTGATAGAATTCTCCAACTCAGGGTATCAACGACTACGTTTCCCTCCTCGGGAGTATAATGCATTTCAAAGTTGTCGTCCCTAAGGAAACTTCGCACACCTTTGTTGTTGCATTTACAGGTTTCGGCTCTTGTGGTTCGTATAAATCTCCACTTTCACGCCATAAAGATAATGCTGCTATAAATTTAGAGCAAATTTCACCGCTGCCAACTCTAAGTTGTGGCCGGTATGTAATTGGCGTGAGCTATAAGCAATCACTTTCCCATTCTGTAGAAGAACGCAGCCTAAGCCGCTTACTGAAGCATCACGGAAGATGTCACATCCGTCAATACCACATGGCGACGTCAACCCAGGCGCCGTGGTTAGTCGACTCTTTCGTTCTTTCAAAGTTCTCGCGCACTCTGGCGGCTAACCGACCATCTGATCCTTTTTTGTCAGTGTGGTCAAAGGCAAAGCAATCCACGAGAGGTTTACAATACACCGTCGATAGATGCCTGCCAGGTCAAGGAAACATCTGACTTCGGCCACTAAAGACAACACCGGCCACTTCTGTATGGCTCCTCTTTGTTTTTGACGGATCCACTGCTATGCCTTCTCTCCTTACCACATAGACCAAAAATGACACCGATGATAGCCAAAACTTACAGTTCAAGACCTTGTCATCGAGTTTATTACTTTGCAAAGTCTACAACACCAACCGTAAGTGGTTTTCGTGATCAGCGTCAGATTAAGAGGAGAGTACCACAAAAGATCAGAAATGCACACGATCACAAACAAGTCCAGGAACTCCCGTCACGTTCGGTGCATCAGGTCCATGAACAATGCGGGTGCATTACACAGCTCAAACGACATTACCGTGAATTCATAATGAATGTATCGTGTGCCAAATACGGTCTTGGGAAGGTCGTCTTCTCGCATTCTTCACGGGTACTACTTAGATTTCCCATCCAACTAAGGGTAGTTGGTTGATCCCACCAGCTAATCGACCAATTCGTGGAATCGGCTGGTTACTCGTTTCTTGCAGCTTAGAGAATCAATAGTTACTCGCAAATCACCATCTTTCCTTTTCATAAGAAGAATAGGTGCACTCTAAGGTGACATACTTGGGCATATACATCCCTGCGCCAACAACCCTTGCAATTGGATTTTCAACTCAGCAATTCCTTTGGCGTGACGTGATGCAGCGAGCATGCCACATGTTTCATACTTGGGACCAATAGAATAGAAATCGACCTCTCGCTGCGGTGGTAGCCTAGGAAGATCCTTAGGAAACACAACACATCTGCAAGCTTCCATATTGGTAGCACAGATGCGTCCAAACACAATTCCCGATGTCCAAGTTGCACCGCCACAGTGCACCCTTGTTGCAAACCATTCATTCAGTAAGAACATCCATCCATGTTCAAAAATGCTCTCACCAGTGTATTCCAAATCACATCACACACACAAGCTACATACATAGTATGCAATTAGAAAAGCAAGCAACAATGTTATCACTTGTGCCAACGCCATGAGTAAAGGCGTAGGAGTGCGCCTGGGATGCAGAGGACGTTACCACTGCTTTTCCCGTTTCCACATAAGATGCTCCAATATTCTATTGAACCATTTGTCAACCACTTCGTACAATGATGGGCGAAATTGTCCCCATGTAATAGAAAATCAACTATCTATTCATATTCACGATTACCGTACAAACACGTTTAGTCCACACATACATGTATTGTACGCATATAGCACAAACGTAGTAGTGGAAACTGCCAAGCAACACTGCTTATTGTACAGACAACACCTGCCGAATCCACAAGTACATGAGTAGCACAGTTATTTATATACAACAAGTCGACAGTTCCTCCTTATCTAAGAGTCACTTCGGCAATATCGGGCTTTATGTCCTGCTTCATCACATACGTAACACTTGTATTGCTTCTTTGGCTGCGGAGCACCATCCCAACAGTCTCGGGAGATATGTCCTTGCTCCCCACAAGTATAACAAGTGAGAGTCTCACGTCTCTGCCTCTTACGGGGAGCAGACTTTTCAACCCTTGGAACTCTCATTTCTCTGGTCGCAGAAATTTGCTGGGCTCGCGCAGGCATTTGCTGGGCTCTCGTCAAGTCCATCTCCAAGAGTGTAGCTTACTCCAATGGTTGGAAGCCCAATATCTTAGGACCCATCAACAAGAAACGAAGTTCATGGCGGAGCCCATCATAAAACCGATTGATCTTCGTCTTCTAGGTTTCAAACACAAACTCTGGTTGTTGTCTCATTGCAACAAATGCGTGAAAGTACTCCTCAACCGTGTCATCTCCTTGGCTCAAGCACACGTTTAACGACAAAGCAGATGTGTTTCCCCTGGATGTCTGCTCTCTTATACTGACCGGCATAGGATGCAGGAACGGGTCAGAGGGTTGCACCTGTCTCTCATGGTAAGCCTTGAGCATTGCAAAAACCACATCAGCAATAAGTCGAGCCATCTCTATCGATGGAGGAGATGTTGGTACCACAATTGATGTCATACTTCCCATCAAATGGTGGGGTTTCTGCTGCCACGCCATTGCACTAATCGCGTACAGTCAAAAAATACACAAGTAAGAAACAAACATATTGCCAAAACAATACCAAGAACGCACAGGTTCCCCAAACAAGTGTCTTTGCATGCATTCCTCAGTGGACATTCAAGAGTTCAATCGTGTTAACGCGGTTTGCACTGACACTTGCTCGCCACCCCACAAAAGAATTCGACCACGAATTCGAAAGGGAACGACCGAGAGAGCTGATACCAAAAATGTAACAACCCCATCTGTTCATATAGTATACACTAGAAGGTCCGACCGGGGCCCCACAGCATATACCACAAAATAGGCGGCGAAGTTACGGAGTGATACCAGAGTTGCGCATCCTAACACATATGCATTCTAGCGGAAGCCTATAACACCTAACTTGAACGCCACCCTGAATGTCCACCCTATACACAACACATTTATATACAACAGGAATGTCAGCAAATACAAAGTCAGGTGGTCTTATGGCCTTACAAGTCTCTTTACAACTGTGGCTTTGAACATTGGCGTGCAGGCCAGCCACATATAAATAAAACACACATTTGCTTCGCCTTCAAGGGATAGTGGCTGTAACACCCCCTATCCGTCGCATAGCATATAGCAGTAGGTCCGGCCGGGGCCCGACGCCATATACCACAGACAGACCGGGTGGTTACGTATGGAAACCATCCAACCAATCTCAACGTCCTACACAGAGCATTCTAGCGGAAGCAGTTTATATAAGTTGTAAACAAGAACCCAGCATTAGAGCACGAATGTCCACTAGTACATAATTAGGAATGTATACAAAATACCCAAAATCGGCCTTAAGGCCTTACAGAATGTTTCACTTGAGTAATACATGATTTACAAACCTCGGCACACAGGCCGGTCATACATGAATAAAACAGAAAACATTTCCACTTGGGCCTTCGAGGGCCAGCTTCGCAAAAAGGGCTTTAGCCCGCTATTGACCGCTTGGTCCAGCTGCACCTGCAAGCAACAAACCACCGCACGGTGGCAAACAAGGCAACGGTCAGCAATGCTGACCAAATTATAACGATCCCGCCCCCAACTCGGGGCGGCGATGCTCCTTCCCTGCATTTCATTAGCACAAGCGAGCAATGCATATAACCATAGCCATTTCATCACAGACGTTGGCTCGTACGGCCACACGTCCCGTGCACTCAGGGCACATTCTCGGTGAACCGGTCGATGTCACGTCAATTAAAGCCATTAACATTCCGGACTCACCACCGCCACTTAGACGGCCATTCCTATGAGCAATTCGTCTTCCTGACATTGGTCACGTCAATTTAAGCCATTGACCGCCGAAGACTCACATCTATGCCAACGGAGAGTGCCACGTAACCTTAGGTCTCTCTAACCGAATGACATAAAGCGGGTACGGTTCCATCTAACCCGTGCTCACATCGCAACGACAATTTAAGCCATTTGCACGGGTCAAACTTCCACCGAGTCCCATTCTACCGCAAGACACATAACCCAGTTATGTTCGAGTTGGCTCTCAGGCTACCAAGTTGGCAAGATCTCGTATCCGCCCAGTTTTCCGGGTGCACCTTTGGGTTAGTCCCCAAGGCTCCCTGCTGCAATCCACCGCATAGAAAACCCAAAAAATACCCAATAGCACGGAGTCTTCTCCGGCCTTATGCAATGCAACATCACCGATCCAGACTAACATGTCCGGGTAGGCTTCACACAAAATGCCTACGTCCGTTCTCGCATACGGACTCTAAACAACGGGGACTTTACATATCTACCCGAAGGAACGCCTCCAACTCTCCGCAAACTCGCGAGAGCGGGCTTCCTATGCTAAGAAAAGGAGTGATTCATGCTCAAGATGAGGATCGTTACCCTTGAGTTCCTCTTTGGCGCCATCGAAAAGTAATCGGATAGAAATCACCGCACTTGCGTTGCCTCCGTGGATCCGGAGTCGGCTTGCGATTCGGAGCTCCGAAGCTCCTCCAATGGCGGATCTAGCTCTTCTTCCTCCAAGGGCTCTCCTCTTTCTCCAAGGGTTTGGAGAGATGAAAAAGGTAAGAAAGTGATGGATTTTCTAAGTCAAACCCGGGTATATCCTCTCAGGAACCATCCCCAGCCGTTAGATCTTCAATCAAGGAAACGAATGGTTTTGATTCGGGGCTGAAATGCCCAATCTGGACCGAACACGGCCTGGCACACGCCCGTGTCCAGGGCCGTGTGCCGCATTCGCCATCAAAATCGAATCTCCTGGACCCTCACACGGGTATCGAACACGCCCGTGTTCGAGCTGACACGCCCGTGTTCCAGCTGACACGGCCGTGTAGCCGGCCGTGTACCCCATGATTTTTCCCCCGTTTTCAACCCGAGCACTGCACGGGTCCTAGGACACGCCCGTGTCCTTGCCCGTGTCACCTTGACACGCCTGGACCCCAGGCCGTGTACACGGGACAATTCGTCGAGGGAAGATCGACGACTTGATGACACGGCCTTGGACACGCCCGTGTCCTAGGCCGTGTTCCTTGTCTCGACGATCGTCGAGTGAATCTCGACGACTCCCCGGGACGATCGTCGACACGGGTCGACACGCCCTGCGACACGCCCGTGTCGCAGGCCGTGTGCCCATTCTCGACGAATCATCGAGTATAACTCGACGACTTCACGGCTAAGTGTCGACACGGGTCGACACGCCCTGCGACACGCCCGTGTTGCAGGCCGTGTGCCCATTCTCGACGAATCGTCGAGTATAACTCGACGACTTCGCGGCTAAGTGTCGACACACGCTTGACACGCCCTGGGACACGCCCGTGTCCCAGGCCGTGTGCCTTCTGCCAGAACCCAAACTGGCCCAAAATGTCCCCCTTTGCTCCTTTGAGTTTCGGGGCGTTACAACTCTCCTCCTCTTAAAAGAATTTCGCCCACGAAATTAAATAAAGGAAAGACATGTACAAAACTAAAATTTGTACCTGAGCGGAACAACTCCGGATATTCGTCAAGCATCGTCTGCTCTCGCTCCCAAGAGAGCTCCTCACGACCGCAATTGTCTTACCGGACTTTGACCATCCTGATCTCTTTATTGCGTAGCCGCTTGACCTCCGAGTCCTAAATCCGCACGGGCTTGACCTTTGTCGTTAGCCCACTTCCCACCGGCACTTGATCGACCGCGATCACTTGCGTAGGCTCTTGCACCGCCTTCCGAAGCACCGAAATATGGAATACATCGTGTAAACCACTTAGCTCCACTGAAAGCTTCAATCTATAGGCCGCTTCTCCAACTCGCTCCAGAACCTCGAACGGTCCAAGGTACCTCGGGCTTAGCTTTTTCAATCGCCGTACCCGCGAGACACCCTTGAATGGCTTTATCTTTAAGTATACATAATCGCCCACAGCGAACTCCACGTTCCTGTGCTTGGCATTATAGTACTTCGCTTGCCGGTCCTGAGCAATAAGCAACCTCTCCCGAATGGTTCTCACCAAAGAAGTAGCACCCTCTACTTCCGATCGCTTATACAACTTTGACTCACCCGTTTCTATCCAAGACAATGGCGTGCGACATCTTCTACCATATAGGGCCTCGAAGGGCGCCATCTGAATACTTGCTTGGTAGCTGTTGTTGTATGCGAACTCCACCAAATAAAGGTGGTCTTCCCATTGCTTTCCGAAATCCAAGACACACATGCGAAGCATGTCTTCCATGGTTCTATTGACCCTCTCGGTCTGCCCATCTGTTTGCGGATGGAAGGCTGTGTTGAACTTCAACTTAGTTCCCAACATTTGCTGCACCAGCCTCCAATCATTGGACGTGAACCGCCCATCTCGGTCACTCACGATGCTGCGGGGCACACCATGAAGCCGCACTATGTTATCCACATATAGCTTTGCCAGCTTCTCCACCGGATCATCCTTCCTATGCGGAATAAAATGCGACACCTTCGTTAATCGATCAACAACCACCCAAATGGCGTCGTTCCCCTTTTGCGACCTTGGCAAACCGTGGACAAAGTCCATAGAGATGTCGTCGAATTTCCACTCCGGAATAGGCAAGGACTTAAGAAATCCTCCCGGCTTTTGGCACTCCGCCTTTACCAAGGCGCATGCTTGGCACTTCGCTACGTATAGCGCCACATCCTTCTTCAAACCCGACCACCAAAACAGTTTCTTCACATCACGGTACATCTTCGTGCTCCCCGGGTGAATCGAGTACTTGGTATGGTGCGCCTCGTACAACAACTCCACCCGTAAATTGCCCACACTTGGGACGCACAGACGACTGTCTTTCCAAAGCAATCCGTCCTCCACGACGAATTGGGAATTTGACCCATCCAGAGCCTCTATCATGAACTGCTTCATATGAGCATCCATATCCAAAGCCTGTCGAATACGATCAGCCAGGTCATATTGGACTTCAGTCCAATTCAGAACTGCTTCAGCACTTGATTGTCTATCCACACAAACAATCTCCAGCGCCTCCAACTCCCGCACCAACCGCTCATCATGCTCCGATAGCCAATTGGCTTGAGCTAGGGCTCGGCGACTCAATGCGTCTGCAACCGCATTCCCTTTGTCAGGCACGTAGTGGATCTTGAATGTATAGTCCCCCAGGAACTCCATCCATCTACGCTGCCGCATATTCAGATCCTTCTGATCTATCAGGTACTTTAGGCTCTTGTGATCGGTGTAGATATCAATCTTCACACCGTACAAATAGTGTCTCCACAGCTTCAAGGCAAAAATCACGGCCCCTAACTCCAAGTCATGGACCGGATAATTCCTCTCGTGCACTTTTAGCTGTCTCGAGCCATAAGCTATCACGCTTCCGTGCTGCAGTAGCACGCAACCCAAACCGCTGCCCGAAGCATCACTATATATCTCATAGCCTTTGGTTCCACATGGCGAACTCAGCACAGGCGCCGTGGTCAACCGACACTTCAGTTCCTCAAAAGCTCGCGCGCACTCCGGCGTCCAAACGAACTTATGCTCCTTCCTCGTCAAAGTAGTGAGAGGTAACGCTATCCGCGAGAAGTTCTCTACGAAGCGCCTATAATAGCCGGCAAGCCCCAAAAAGCTCCGGACTTCTGCTACCGTAGCAAGCTCAGGCCACTCCCGTATCGCAACAATCTTCGCCGGATCCACAGCAATACCCTCTCCACTCACTATATGCCCGAGGAACGCCACTGAGGATAGCCAAAACTCGCACTTTGAGAACTTGGCATACAACTGGTTTCTCCTTAGCGTCTCCAACACCAAATGAAGATGCTTGAAGTGATCTTCCTCACTTTGCGAGTACACCAAAATATCGTCGATGAAGACGATCACGAAATGGTCCAAGTACTCCCTGAACGTCCTGTTCATCAAATCCATGAATACTGACGGCGCATTAGTCAGCCCAAACGGCATGACCGTAAACTCATAATGCTCGTATCTCGTACTAAACGCTGTCTTCGGGATATCACTCTCCCTTATCCGCAGCTGATAGTACCCAGACTTGAGATCTAACTTCGAGTACACCGTCGACCCGACTAACTGATCAAAGAGATCATCAATCCTAGGGATCGGGTACTTGTTCTTCTCAGTCAGCTTGTTTAGCTCCCGATAATCAATACACAACCTCAAGCTTCTGTCCTTCTTCTTAACAAAGAGGACCGGTGCGCTCCAAGACGAAGAACTCGAGCGCACATACCCTTGTTCCAACAACTCTTGCAGTTGAACTTTCAGCTCCGCCATTTCCTTAGGCGCTAGCCGATACGGAGATCGTGACACAGGCTTCGCACCTGGCACTAGCTCGATCGTGAAATCTATCTCCCGTTGAGGCGGGGCTCCAGGAAGATCTGCGGGGAACACATCAGGGTATTCCGATACCACTGAAATACAATCCAAAGTGGGCTTCGGCTTTGCAGCGTCCACTAGTGTAAAGAACAGTTCTGCTCCGGCACGAACCGCCTTCACCACCTGAAGAGCAGACATCAATGTATTGCTCGACCCCTTTAAGCCCGTAAAAGTCGTCTCACGACTTACTCCCAGCTTGACTTCCTTGCTACCGCAATCTATATGGGCTTGCTGCTCCGAGAGCCAGTCCATGCCAAATATGACGTCGAACTCCACTAACGGAAGTAAAGACGCTCGCAGGTCGAACTCCTACTCCCCAATACGAATCTTAACATCGCAGATCCTATCCGCTCGCATCGAACACCCATTAGGCAACAACACATCCAACTTATCCTTCGCCATCGAGGAAGGGACCCCGATGCGTAATATAAATCCTTCGGACAAGAAGGAGTGTGAAGCTCCCGTATCGAAGAGTGCTCGTGCCGGATTTTCACAAATCAAAACAAATCCTAAACAAGTAGTGGTAAGGTAACATGTGCATAACAAGCATATAAAGGAAATTGACTTGCTATAAATTAAACCGTACCTGTCACCACATCAGCTTGTTTAATGGCCTCCTGTTGGCCAAGATTGTAGACCCTTGGTTGGGCCGGAGCATAATGGGATGCGGTCGACTCCACCGCCTTTCCCTTCTCTTCATAAGTGTCTCCCGGCCTCCTCTCGGACTTAGGACGTCCGCTCCAACAATCACGGGCAAAGTGCCCCGTCTTTCCGCATGTAAAACACGCGCCCGGGGTCCGACTCGTAGTCGCCCCAGAAGCACCAGAAGGAGCTGGACCCGAAGTCTTATGCTTCTTGAAAGACCTCCGATAGCCGGACTTTGAAGTAGTCGGCACTCTGATCTCAGATTTCTTATCAGCCAAGCCTTTCTTCGCTTGTACATTCTTCATGTCCTTCTCCAAGGACCGGGCAGTATTGACCAAGGTTAAGAAACCCTGCGTCATCGGCCCCGACAGTAATAGTCTCAGCTCATCCCTCAAGCCTTCATAAAAATGATTAGTCTTGCGCTCCTCATCCATGATGGTGGAGCTAGCATAACGACTCAACCGCGTAAACTCGTGGAGATATTCATCCACGCTCCTCTCACCCTACACCAACTTCAGGAACTCATTCTCCATTGAAATCCTCTGAGTAGAAGGGAGGTATCTTGCTAAGAACAATCCCGAGAACTCTTCCATCGGAACGTCTATCAGTTGTCTACCTCTCAAATGATGCAGCTCCAATCCTTCCAACCACATCCTTGCTTCACCGTCCAGCAGGAACGTAGCGATGGTGGTCATTTGCCACTCCTCCGTCTCCGTCGCCGTCATGACTCTCTTCACCCTAGAGAGCCAGTCTTCAGCCTGAGATGGGGTTCCCAACCCCGAGAATAACGGAGGGTTAAAGCTCATTACATGCTTCAACTGCCTCTCAGTGGCCCTCCTTGGCACTATCGGTTCCAAAACCACTTGTTCGACCCTCCTCGGCTCAGCCTCTCGCAGAGGTACTTGCTCCATCGCAGGAGCGGGCTGTTGCGCTTGCCTTCCAGGCTGCGCATTTATCACGGCCAACACCGCTTCAGCCACCAAACGTATATTCTCAGCCGACAGAGGTGTTGCGGGAGCAACATCCGGTGCACTGCTAGCCTCAGAAACTCGGCGTTCTGATGGCCCAACACCACTTCTGGTCACCTATAGTGGTACAAAACACCATTAAGCGACCACATAACATGGCAAACAGCAATTATAGGAACACACAGGTTCCTCAAACACGAGTATTTTCATTCCTAAGTGGACATTCATGGGTTCTTTTACCATTATAACGATGACGCACACAATGTGCTCACCACCCCTTAAAAAGAATTCGCCCACGAATTCAGTTTAAGCCCGACCAAAACCAGTAGTCTGATACCAAATTGTAACACCCCCTATCCGTCGCATAACATATAGCAGTAGGTCCGGCCGGGGCCCGACGCCATATACCACAGACAGACCGGGTGGTTACGTATGGAAACCATCCAACCAATCTCAACGTCCTACACAGAGCATTCTAGCGGAAGCAGTTTATATAAGTTGTAAACAAGAACCCAGCATTAGAGCACGAATGTCCACTAGTACATAATTAGGAATGTATACAAAATACCCAAAATCGGCCTTAAGGCCTTACAGAATGTTTCACTTGAGTAATACTTGATTTACAAACCTCGGCACGCAGGCCGGTCATACATGAATAAAACAGAAAACATTTCCACTTGGGCCTTCGAGGGCCAGCTTCGCAAAAAGGGCTTTAGCCCGCTATTGACCGCTTGGTCCAGCTGCACCTGCAAGCAACAAACCACCGCACGGTGGCAAACAAGGCAACGGTCAGCAATGCTGACCAAATTATAACGATCCCGCCCCCAACTCGGGGCGGCGATGCTCCTTCCCTGCATTTCATTAGCACAAGCGAGTAATGCATATAACCATAGCCATTTCATCACAGACGTTGGCTCATACGGCCACACGTCCCGTGCACTCAGGGCACATTCTCGGTGAACCGGTCGATGTCACGTCAATTAAAGCCATTAACATTCCGGACTCACCACCGCCACTTAGACGGCCATTCCTATGAGCAATTCGTCTTCCTGGCATTGGTCACGTCAATTTAAGCCATTGACCGCCGAAGACTCACATCTATGCCAACGGCGAGTGCCACGTAACCTTAGGTCTCTCTAACCGAACGACATAAAGCGGGTACGGTTCCATCTAACCCGTGCTCACATCGCAACGACAATTTAAGCCATTTGCGCGGGTCAAACTTCCACCGAGTCCCATTCTACCGCAAGACACATAACCCAGTTATGTTCGAGTTGGCTCTCAGGCCACCAAGTTGGCAAGATCTCGTATCCGCCCAGTTTTCCGGGTGTACCTTTGGGTTAGTCCCCAAGGCTCCCTGCTGCAATCTACCGCGTAGAAAACCCGAAAAACACCCAATAGCACGGAGTCTTCTCCGGCCTTATGCAATGCAACATCACCGATCCAGACTAACATGTCCGGGTAGGCTTCACACAAAATGCCTACGTCCGTTCTCGCATACGGACTCTAAACAACGGGGACTTTACATATATACCCGAAGGAACGCCTCCAACTCTCCGCAAACTCGCGAGAGCGGGCTTCCTATGCTAAGAAAAGGAGCGATTCATGCTCAAGATGAGGATCGTTACCCTTGAGTTCCTCTTTGGCGCCATCGAAAAGTAATCGGATAGAAATCACCGCACTTGCGTTGCCTCCGTGGATCCGGAGTCGGCTTGCGATTCGGAGATCCGAAGCTCCTCCAATGGCGGATCTAGCTCTTCTTCCTCCAAGGGCTCTCCTCTTTCTCCAAGGGTTTGGAGAGATGAAAAAGGTAAGAAAGTGATGGATTTTCTAAGTCAAACCCGGGTATATCCTCTCAGGAACCATCCCCAGCCGTTAGATCTTCAATCAAGGAAACGAACGATTTTGATTCGGGGCTGAAATGCCCAATCTGGACCGAACACGGCCTGGCACACGCCCGTGTCCAGGGCCGTGTGCCGCATTCGCCGTCAAAATCGAATCTCCTGGACCCTCACACGGGTATCGAACACGCCCGTGTTCGAGCTGACACGCCAGTGTTCCAGCTGACACGGCCATGTAGCCGGCCGTGTACCCCATGATTTTTCCCCCGTTTTCAACCCGAGCACTGCACGGGTCCTAGGATACGCCCGTGTCCTTGCCCGTGTCACCTTGACACGCCTGGACCCCAGGCCGTGTACACGGGACAATTCGTCGAGGGAAGATCGACGACTTGATGACACGGCCTTGGACACTCCCATGTCCTAGGCCGTGTTCCTTGTCTCGACGATCGTCGAGTGAATCTCGACGACTCCCCAGGACGATCGTCGACACGGGTCGACACGCCCTACGACACGCCCGTGTCGCAGGCCGTGTGCCCATTCTCGACGAATCGTCGAGTATAACTCGACGACTTCACGGCTAAGTGTCGACACAGGTCGACACGCCCTGCGACACGCCCGTGTCGCAGGCCGTGTGCCCATTCTCGACGAATCGTCGAGTATAACTCGACGACTTCGCGGCTAAATGTCGACACACGCTTGACATGCCCTGGGACACGCCCGTGTCCCAGGCCGTGTGCCTTCTGCCAGAACCCAAACTGGCCCAAAACGTCCCCCTTTGCTCCTTTGAGTTTTGGGGCGTTACAGTGGCAGCAGCAACAACAACAATAGCAGGGTGTTCAGCCTTTATGTGTCCCGCTTGGTTCTCCAGCACCTGTGCAAGGACATTCCACCCAATGGTGGCAAACAAGGCAACGGTCAGCATTCAGCTGACCACTTTTATAATGACCCTACCCATTTCCCGGGGCAGTGGTATTTCTTCCCTGCAGGCATAGAATTTCACAGGCAGATATATATTGATACATTGTGCTCTCACGTACATACATTCCATCACAACCGTCAGCCATGCAACCCGACAGTCCATGCACTCAGGGCACATTCTTGGTGTACCGGTGAACCAGTTGCCCACAACCGTATCAGGGTCACAACCCAACGACAAATCAATTGAGCATTTACTCCATAGCGTGCAGCCAGAGATTGTAGTCTTAGTGAACTGGGATTGGCCCGTAGCCTCCACTGTATCACGGCATGCAAGCCTAAGACTCTTGCTATGCGCTCCAACAGACCGCACTTTCTGGTCTCACGTCACACGGACATAATGCAGGTCGGATCATCCACCCCCCGTTGCTCAAATTGAATTGCCATCAACGAGTACGGCGTAATCGCGACTAAATAATGGTGCGGGTCGGTTTCACCGAGCCTGTTTGGCAGAAAGCCTGGGTGTTTTTCTGGGCGCACCAGTACTTATCATCACACCCATTACATATCACACATGAGAGGGTCTTTCCTGGGCACACCAATACTTCCTGCTACTCCCTTTCGCAGGTACGACCCCACAAATAACACAGAGGTCAACGGTGGTTTCCTTTCTTACCACGTCAGTACTTCCTGCTACTCCCCTTCATAGGTACCACCCCTGAACAACAAGCATTACAAAAGGGTATTTCCTGGACTTCCGATCCAGTACCTCCTGCTACTCCCTTTCACAGGTATAACCCAATAGCACAAGCAGCACAAGCATCACAATGGTATTTTCCTGGACTATCACTCCAGTACTTCATGCTACTTCCCTTCACAGGTTTAACCCATCAACTCCTAAACTACACGTTTATCACAGAGTCTTCTCCGATGCGTATATGCAACATCACCAATCCAGACCAACCTGTCTAGATGGGTGTTGGGTACATTGGAAAATATGTACCAGATTTGAAGAAGCCTCACCTTAGTCAATGATATGCATCAAGGTGTATTTGATGTTGTTTTGAATTTATATGTGCAGGTTAAGAAAATGCAAGAATGCAGGAAAAATTTCTAAGTCCATATGTCAACACCAGGATAAGCTGTGTCGACACTTATGAAGGCTTGTGTCCACACTGGAGAAAAGCTGTGTCGACACTTGGAGTTAATTTTGTCGACACTTGGAAAGGCTGTGTCGACACCTGAAGAAACTAAGTCGACATACAGAGGAAGTGTCAACACACATAGAAGTTTAGTCGACATCAGCTGTGTCGACACACAGAGAAGCTTAGTCGACATCAACTGTATCGACACCAAGAGGCAGTGTCGACACACAAAAGACTTTCTCGACATCAACTGTGTCGACACCAAGAGGCAGTGTCGACACACAGAAGTCTTTGTCGACATCAACTGTGTCGACACACAGGACTTGTGTCGACACACTGCAGAGTTTCAACTAAGTTGAAGAGAAGAAGTGATTGTGTCAACACACAGAATCAGTGTCGACACATTCTACAGATGCTGTGTCGAGAAGCAGTATCAATAACAAAAGAGATGTGTCGACACCACCAAGGCTTGTGTCGACACTTAGTGCACTTGTGTCGACACTTAGTCTATTTGTGTCGATACATGATGAAGTTCAGTCTCGACAATTTACTGACAGACAAAATTTCAAGAAGTGACTGTATGACTTGACAACTGCCGTTACCAACCGGTCTACTGCAACTGTCAGAGATGTCAGAAGTTTATTAGAAACCGGATCAACCGGTTACCATGGAGAAAGTCTATATAACAGCATTCTCCTTCAACAGATGATGATTGATGATAGAAGTAAAAACACTGATACATAATGAAAAGAAGAAGTTGGAGAGAGAGAGAGCTCCATCTACTGAAGTGCAGTTGCTGAACCAGGATGCTAAGAAGGATTCAGATTGTGATCTGAATATCAAGAAAGAAGCTGATTGAAGATCAACTTCACAGGAGATTCAACCCTACTGAGTTCAGATTCAAGAAGCTTTGAAGAAAGCTAAGAGTGGTTGTTCTCTGCCATCAGGTTCTTCTAAGAACTGATCAAGAAGCCATCCATCCATTCTCTCTCTACCTGGGTGGTGGTTAAATACTTTGTTAAATCTATTTTCCGTAGGATCTTTATAGATCTGAGTTGTAAGCCTGTGTTTATAAAGGCTGAGTGCAGGAGAGTATTTTCTCTGAGTGGTAGGCCTTATTGAAGGCTGAGGTAGGGCTGTAAGCCTGAGTTATAGGAGATTATGATCTCTGAGTGTAGGCCTTGTTGAAGGCTAAGGTAGGGCAGTTTGCGTGAGCTGTAGGAGTGTGGACTCACTCTGAGTTGTAGGAGCCTTGTTGGGTTCTGAGCTGTAAGATCTGAGGATCTGAGGTGAAGAGAAGAAGTTAGGCCGAATCTAGCACACTGCTAGATAGGCGAGGGGGGAAAGTCGATGTACCCAGACCTTGGGGAACCACTATAAAATCTATGTGAAATCTGTGATTGTGTGATTCTGTGAATTCTGTGCTGTATTAGCTGTAGAATTTTCTGTGTTTGAGTAATTTACTGAATAGATATTCTGCCTTAGAAGAAAAAGGAATTACACATATTCACCCCCTCTAAGTGGTTAGGCACTAATTATTTCAAGTGGTATCAAAGCTAGGTTCCTCAAAGTTAGACTTAACAGTTTGAGTGAGATCTGTAAGGCAGAATTAAGATCAAGAAGATGGGTTCAGGAGAAAACCATAAAGAACTTTTTTCAATGAAATTGCCCATCTGCAGGAAGAAAATATTGGGAATCTGGAAGGAAAGGGTCAGATTGTTTATGGAGGCATATGATCCTAGAATCTATATAACAGTTAAGGAAGGGCCATATGTTCCAATGAAGATTTCTGTTCTTGATGCCAATCAGAGAATTCCAAAGGATTTTTCAGAGATGACAAAAGATGAAATCATCTTGACAACAATGGATAAAAGAGCCCAGAATATTATAGTAAGTATCATTGATGATTCAACATTCCAGAATCTAATACACTGCAAAACCTCCAAGGAAATGTGGGACACATTGATAGTCTACATGGAGGGTTCTGAAGAGGTTAGGCAAGATAGAAAATCTATGCTTAATTAAGAATATGAGAGTTTCAGACAAGCCAAGTCTGAAAGTATTAGTGAATGCTATAAGAAGTTCTATAGGATAGTCAATGAACTAATGTCTTATGAAAGAGTTTTCAGTACTTATGAGTTAAATGATAAATTACTTAGGTCATTAACTAAGGATTGGGATACAAAAATCTGTGTCATAAGAGAGGGGGCCAGATTGGCTGAGATTTCTCCTCCAACACTGTTTGGAAAATTGTTGTCATATGAGATCCAACTGTTAGCTAGAAAGGAGGAAGAGAAAAACATAAAGGCTGACTATAAAGAAAAGTCAGTGGCTTTCAAGGTTGAAGATACAAGGAACAATAGGAAAATGTCTCCATCTTTTCCTAAGAGAGATGCATAAATTATCTCAGAAAATTCAGATAATCCCAGTTCAGACAGCAGCAATTCAGATGAAGACTTTGCAGCATTTACAAGGCAGTTCCATAGATTCTTGAAGAAGAAACAGTGGAAATCTAAGCCTTCCACATCTCAGTCCAAGGTTGATTATTATCAGAAAGGGAAATCATCCAGGAAGGACAAGAATAGGACAAAGCCTGACAAGTCAACTACATCCAAGATTATATGCTATTGCTGCAACAAAGCTGGACATGTTGCGGCTGACTGTCCTGACAAGAGAAAGGAGTCTACTATTAGAAAGAAGTCAAAGTACAAGAGCAAGAAGGAGAAATCCTTTGTTGCTGAGAAAGAGAAAAGCTTGACAGATCAATCAACTTCAGAATCAGAATCTGAGGCTGAGGCATATACTGGTCTGCTGCAGAATAAGAGGATGAGTTCATGCAATTACTGGACTCTATCTATGAGCAGGAAGACCATCAGTTTAAAGGACTAATGGCTGTGTCTGAAGAAGACAAATGTCAGGATCAGCCTGGCCCCAGTAAGGTAAATTATGTATCTGTAGATTCTGATTACTTCACTGGGTCAGAATCAGATGCATCTCCATCAAGAGATGAAGATGGGTCTGAATCTGAAGCGGATATTCATCAGCTGATAGATGAATATGGGGATCTATTGAAGGCACTAAAGAGAAGCAAAAACCTGGCCAAGAGTCAGGCTAAGGAAATTGCATCACTTAAGTTGGCTGCATCTGATTCTGAGAAGATGCTGGATCAAAAGTTGAATGAGATTGCCAGATTGAAAAACATAAATGTTATTCAAATGGGAACAATCACATTTAAGAATGATCAGATTAAAAGTCTGGAAAACAGACTTCAGAATAAAAAGGAGATAGTGGCTAGTTTTTCTAAGCCAAAACTTGTATTACCCTTGATTGATGAGTTTGTGTCTCAAAAGGGTAAGGCAGGAATAGGCTATAAGAAAACTGCATGGGCTGCTAAGTCAAATTCTAAAGGCAAAGCCCCAGCACAAAACAAGAGACCTGCTGCAAACAGTACATCTAAGGTTGTACCTAAAAAGAGGTACAATAAGTTTGAGTGCTGGTGCTGTGGCAAAATAGGCCACTTTGCCTTAGACTATTGGCACAATTCCAGTGTCAAGGAGAGTAGCAGTCTGCCTGTTAGAAAAGCTGCAGGCAGATTTGTTAAGTTTCAGACTAACTTGCACCAAGGACCCAAAAGTTATTTGGGTTCTAAGATTAAGTAATCTGTGTTGCAGGTGAGTCCAAGTTGTCATGCCCCTATATCGTACTTGGACAGAGGATGTTCCAGGCATATGAATGGAACAAGGGGACAGCTAAAGGACTACTCACCTATGCTGAATGAGCCTAAAGTAATCTTTGGTGGTTCTAAAACGGGAGTCATCAAAGGTTTGGGTAACATTTCTAATAACTCAGTTACTATCACTCAAGTGGCCTATGTAAAGGGTTTGAAACATAATCTTATTAGCATAAGTCAGCTGAGTGATTTAGGATATGACATTTCATTTGTCAAGAATGAGTGTCATATCAAAAGGTCAAGTGATCAAGAGGTCATATTGACTGGTTATAGAAAAAGAATTGTATATTGCCTAGACTTTGTGTGTGAGAATGGAAATTCTCCTATCTGTCTTGTAGCTGATGAGAAAGTCTCTCATTGTGTCAAATGACACAAGAGGCTAGCCCATCTTAACTACAAGACCATTGGCCAACTCTTTAGTAAAGAGTTAGTGAGGAATGGTCCTCAAGTTAAGTGTGTTAAGGATGGAATATGTTCAGCTTGTCAAAAAGGCAAGCAGACTAGATCCTCCTTTCATAGCCTTGAAGTTAAGGATTCAGTGAGGTGCTTGTACCTCTTGCATATGGATTTATTTGTTCTTATGCCAGTTCAGAGCCTAGGTAGGAAGGTCTACACTTTTGTGGTTGTAGATGACTATTCTAGATTCTCATGGGTATTCTTTCTGAGATAGAAATCTGAAACCCCAAAGGTCTTCTATAATTTTGTTAAACAAATTCAGAATGAATTAGATAGTTCAGTCGTCAAAATCAGAAGATTCCATGGAACTGAATTCCAATCTAAAAGTATGAAAAGACTGTGTGAAGAATTTGGGATTCTTCAGGAATTCTCCTCACCTAGAACACCTCAGCAAAATGGCATTGCTGAGAGAAAGAATAGGACATTGATTGAGGCTGGAAGAACTCTATTGAGTGATACTTCTCTCCCAGAATATTTCTGGGCTGAGGCAGTTAACACTGTATGTCATGTGCTCAATAGGGCTTCCATCACCAAAAGCCACAAAAAGACACCCTATGAGGTTGTGAAAGGCAGAAAACCAAACTTATCCTATTTTAGGATCTTTAGTTGCAAGTGTTATGTACTTAACAATGGCAAATCTCACCTTTCTAAGTTTGCTGCCAAATCCCAAGATGAGATATTTGTTGGGTATAGCAATAATAGTAAGGCCTATTTGGTCTACAACTTGGCTACTCAAGTTGTAGGAGAGTCAGTTCATGTTATCTTTGATGAAACTGGACTTATTAAGAGTGAGTTGCCAAGTAGTTCTTGTAGCTCCATAAGTATACAGCAGAAGATGGACCAGCTTACTATCAGAGAAGATCCAACTGCAAAGAAGGATGTGGAAAATGGTAGTTGCTGTCCAGGGGGAGTACAAGACACTCAAGATGCTGAAGAAGAACATGAGGTGCAGCATGAAGAAGAGATTGGCGAAGATCAAACTGCTGATAGATTACCTCTAGCAGTTAGACAGTTGAAGGATCATCCTGCACACCAGATCATTGGTGATCTAAGACAAGGAGTACAAACAAGGAGCAAGAACTTGAACACAGTTCTTTGCTATAACTTCTTATCTCAAGTGGAACCCAAGAGATTTGAAGAAGCAATTGAGGACCCATACTGGATTGATGCCATGCAAGAGTAGTTAAATCAGTTCAGAAGATGCAAGGTCTAGGATTTGGTTCAAAAACCAAAGGGCCACAATGTCATAGGGACAAAGTGGATATACAGAAACAAGCTGTATGAGAGTGGGATCATAGTGAAGAACAAGGCAAGGTTATTTGCCAAAGGATACAGACAGGAGGAGGGCATAGACTTTGATCAGACTTTTGCTCAAGTGGGTAGGTTGGAAGCTATCAGACTATTCCTAGCCTATGCAGTATATCAAGGGTTCAAAGTGTTCCAGATGGATGTGAAGTCTGCATTCTTAAATGGAGACTTAAAAGAGGAGGTCTATGTAGAGCAACCCTCAGGTTTTGTTGATCCACTCAATCCTACTTATGTCTATAGACTCAGGAAAGTTTTGTGTGGGTTAAAACAAGCTCCAAGGGGTTGGTATGAAACCCTATCTACTTTCCTCATTGGGAATAAATTCTCAAGGGGGAAAATAGATAAGACTCTATTCCTTAGGGAATCCAAAGGAAAGATAATCCTAGTCCAAATATATGTTGATGACATAATATTTGGGTCTACTGAAAGTAACCTTTGTAGGAAGTTTGCAAAACTTATGCAAGGAAAATTTGAAATGAGCAGTATGGGAGAACTTAAGTTTTTCTTGGGTCTCCAAGTAAGACAGACCGAAGATGGCTTGTCCATATCCTGGTCTAAGTTCACCCTGGAGTTAATTAAAAAGTATGGTATGGAGTCATCCACTACCGTGAGAAATCCAATGGGGACAAGTGTATCTCTTAGCAAAGATGATGCAGGGAAACCTGTAGATGAAACTTTGTATAGAGAAATAGTTGGCTCCCTCCTATATCTGACTGCTAGTAGATCAGATATCATGTATGCTACATGTGTCTGTGCTAGGTACCAATCCTACCCTAAAGAATCGCATTTTACCGCAGTCAAAAGGATTTTTAGATATTTTAAGGGCACGCCTAATCTAGGCCTTTGGTATCCTAGGGATAGAGATTTTCTACTAATGGGTTATTCAGATGCAGACTTTGTAGGTTGCAAAGTCGATAGGGAAAGTACTACAGGCACTTGTCAATTTCTAGGAGGAAGATTGGTGTCTTGGAGCTGTAAGAAGCAGACCAGTGTGGTTATTTCCACAGCTGAGTCAGAGTATGTTGCTGCTGGAAGTTATTGTGCACAACAATTATGGATACAACATCAGTTAGAAGACTATGATATCCAAGTAAGTAGAACCCCATTATTATGTGATTCTACTAGTGTTATTTCTATTGCACATAATCAAGTTTCTCATAGTAGAACAAAGCATATAGAAATCAGGTAATATTTTCTTAAAGACCATGTAGAGAAAGAGGATATCTCTTTAGAATTTGTTAGTACTGATTTACAACTAGCTGACATGTTTACTAAGCCTTTAGATGAAACTAAATTCAACAATTTCAAAATTGAAATAGGTATGTTGAACATAAATTAGTTTACAAAATTTAGCTAAGTAAAATTGTGTCGACATCAGAAGTTGTCTGTGTCGACACATAATAGTTGGTGTCGACATTTCAGGAAAGTAGTGTCGACACATCTAGAGAATCGGTGTCGACACTTCAGAGAAGTGGTGTCGACACATCCAGATGTGGTGTCGACACTTAGAGTATAGACACAGATTCGTCGACCTCAGATCGTCGAACTCGACAAAGTCAAATAGAATTGATGTCGAGTCATTAGAAGTCTGTGTCGACACTTTTCAACAGTGTCGACACATTAAGAGATTGTTGATGCGACTTTTGACCTTCATTACTTAGAAAGGTATAAATAGGTCAACACCATATTCTGTCGACACACTCTCTATATTTTCGAGACCAAAACCCTGTGTTGACAACTTCTCTCTTCTCAATCCAAGCTTTCACTCAACCCTAATGGCGCCGAAGCTAGAAGACAATGTCAATGAAGGCTATGAGCTTTTACGCAATGCCTTTGATCATGCGGAATCTAAAATTAAAGCCGTAGTAACCCTAATTGCTGAGAATGGGTTAGAATTTTTGGTATCTGAACCAACAAAGATTTGGAAGAAATAAATTCTGGATTTCTATGGCGCAGCTTCTATAGATTCAACTGGACTCAAGATCAAGTCTACAGTTCAAGGAACTAAGGTTAAACTTACTTTGAAGAGCTTGAGAAAAACTCTTCAACTACCAAGAATTCAAGAAGAAGAAGTAGAAGTTGCCTCATCCAAGACAAGGGAAGCACTTCAATGGTGTGGATTGGATCCCAGCTTAAAGATTGGTTTAGCAATGAACAAAAAAGGAATGAATCTACATGGAAAGTTTCTTTCAGAAATAGTTGGCAAAGTCATTCTCTGTAAGCCAGGGGGCATGATAGGATATCAGCCTATATGTTCAGCCTGATGACCAGGATCATCTACAGACTAAACACTGATTGGTCAGCAGTAATATTTGAAAAGATTAAGGAAAGTATTAAGAAACCAAATCTGGGAAGGATTATGAGTCTCTACTTGGCTGGAATAATTACAGAAGTAATGACACATACTGCTGGTTCAAAGATTAACCATATGAGGAGAATGGACATAAGGATTATATCTAGATGGGATAGGGTCCTAACTAAGGATATGCCTGAGGAAGAAAGGCAAGAGATTCCTGAAAAATCTACAGAAAAAGATATTCCTGCACAAGACCCTACAGATAGTGCTCAAGTGCAGGGGGAGCCTCATGTTGAGGGAGATCCAATACACTTGGAAAGTGATATTGCTACACAAACTATCCTTGAGGTAATACATGAGGTTAATCAATCAATTCTTAATGATAGGGATGAAATTCTAACTGAATCTTTGATTGATGTTGACCAGCCAACTCAACTACACAGTCAAGCTCAAGATGTTATCATGGAGGATACATCTGCTACTGATCATGCTCCAGAGATAAGAGTATCTCCAGTCCCTACTCAACAAGAGTTCACTCTTGAAGAGTTGTTCCCTGATTTAGGGCAAACTAAATTTGAGTGGGAGAAAGCAGATTTTGAGGGGGAGCAAGTTAACCTTGAGAAAGAGCAAGTTAGTACTATGGGGGAGGAGCAAAGGACTCAGGGGGAGCTACCTAGGACTGCACAGGAATTGCCTCCTAGTCCTAAAGAGAGAGTTGATATTGCCAGTACCTCAACTTCAGAAGAGGAAGCAGAAATTCAAGCTAAGAAAAGGAAGCTAATGGTATTCAAAAGAAGAAGCCAGAGTTATAAGAGGGCATTACAAACTACTCCACAATCTGCCCCAGCAACAGATTATAGTTCCTTATTAGTCTCACTGCAAGTAAAGTTGGATGAACAAAGGATTGCAATGGAGAAATATATGGATGAAACTCGGAAAGATCTACAACTCTCCTTGGCTACATATATTAAATCAATAAGATTTGAAGTTAATCAACATAAGAAGGAAATGACTGATTGTTTTCACAAAGGAGGTAATGCTGTGGTTTTCCTAGCCACACATCAAGAAAAGGCCAAGACTCAAGTTGATGATATAGCTGTCAAGTAAGGCTATGTCCTAGAGAATCAACTTAGAATGAATGATAATCTGACAGAATCTCATAATGTGATGTTACAGAACTGAAGAATGTTGCAACTGCCCAGACTGAAGCAAGGACTAATGCTAAGGCAGAGTTTGATAAGCAATTACAGGAAGGCCTAGCTGCTGTCAAAACAGCTATTGAGCAATCTCAAAAGACCATTTCTGGACAGCTACTGAAGTTAAAGGCATTCTATAAAGATGGTGTTAATTTTCTTGATGACCAAATCAGATTTCAAAAAGATGACCTCAAGGATCATGTTGCTAGAGAAGTTATAAAGGGGGAGAGAGTGTTAGTCAAAGCTGGCTCTGATCATGCTAAATGGATCTCTAATAGCATCAGAGCCACCCTTGGATATCCACCCCTCTGTGATGATGATAATGTGGCTGAGTCAGGTATACACCCTACTTATTTTGGAGGTGATCAAGCTGAAGTTGCTAAAGTTATTTATCCTCCAGCTAATTTTGAAATGATTCACCAAGAAGTATAATCAATGTACAGCCCTCCAGAGGGTAATAAAAATGTTATCCTTGAGAAAGTAGATATGGCAGTGCCAGAGGCAGTTTTGAACAAAGAGCAAGAAGCTCTATTGTCTAAGAAAAGATTCAGAGAACAGGCAGAGTTGAAGCTTGATTTTGAGCAGTAGAGTCCAACATCCAGGAACATTATACTGACTGCTTGGAAAGCTGTAAAGGATCAGACCCATGATAGGGTCAAATGGTACACAGAACAAGAATGACAAAGCATGAAGCTAGACAAGAAGCCATAGTTCAATATTGAAGAAAGGATAAAGATGGGAAGCTACCTCCTAATGCTCAGGACCCTAGCAAATATTTACCTAAGCCTTTTCATTACTTTGAAAGGCAAAGAATAAGGGCTGAAGAGTAAAAGAAGAAAGATCTAAAGGGAAAGAAGCCAACTGATGATACTGATGCTCCAGTTTAAGCCAAGATCCAATCAGGTAAAGGAATTGTCATCAAGGAGCCAGAGCAGGCTTAGATTAGATTCACTAGATTTTATGATATTGTAAACTTTAGTGTTTAAAATCTATGTAAACTATTATTAAAGAAACTTTTGAAAGTTGAAACAGAACATGATTAATGCTCATTTTGGTTGCATTATTATTCTGTGATGATTTGTTATATATGTTTTGTTTAGGAGTTACCCTGTCATATAATGTTGTTATACATCATAATGTGTATTTGTTGTGAAAGGTGTATATCATTGACTAAGGGTTATGAATTCTCCAAATAGGGGGAGATTGTTGGGTACATTGGAAAATGTGTACCAGATTTGAAGAAGCCTCCCCTTGCTCAATGATATGCATCAAGGTGTATTTGATGTTGTTTTGAGTTTATATGTGCAGGTTAAGAAAATGCAAGAATGCGGGAAAACTTTCTAAGTCCAAATGTTGACACCAGGAGAAGTTGTGTCGACACTTATGAAGGTTTGTGTCGACACTAGAGAAAAGCTGTGTCTACACTTGGAGTTAATTGTGTCGACACTTGGAAAGGCTGTGTCGACACCTAAAGAAACTAAGTCGACATACAGAGGTAGTGTCAACACAAAGAGAAGTTTAGTCGACATCAGCTGTGTCGACACACAGTGGCTGTGTCGACACACAGAGAAGCTTAGTCGACATCAACTGTGTCGACACCAAGAGGCAGTGTCGACACACAGAAGTCTTTTTCGACATCAACTGTGTCGACACCAAGAGGCAGTGTCGACACACAGAAGTCTTTGTCGACATCAACTGTGTCGACACACAGGACTTGTGTCGACACAGTGCAGAGTTTCAACTATGTTAAAGAGAAGAAGTGATTGTGTCGACACACAGAATCAGTGTCGACACATTCTACAGATGATGTGTCGAGAAGCCGTATCAACAACAAAGGAGATGTGTAGACACCACCAAGGCTTGTGTCGACACTTAGTCCAATTGTGTCGACACTTAGTCTATTTGTGTCGACACATGATGAAGTTCAGTCTCGAAAATTTGCTGACAGACAGAATTTCAAGAAGTGGTTGGATGACTTGACAGCTGTCGTTACCAACCGGTCTACTGCAACTGTCAGAGATGTCAGAAGTTTGTTAGAAACTGGATCAGCCGGTTACCATGGGGAAAGTTTATATAAAGGCATTCTCCTTCAACAGATGATGATTGATGATAGAAGTAAAAACACTGATACAGAATAAAAAGAAGAAGTTGGAAAGAGAGAGCTCCATCTACTGAAGTGCAGTTGCTGAACCAGGATGCTAAGAAGGATTCAGATTGTGATGTGAATATCAAGAAAGAAGCTGATTGAAGATCAACTTCACAGGAGATTCAACCCTACTGAGTTCAGATTCAAGAAGCTTTGAAGAAAGCTATGAGTGGTTGTTCTCTGCCATCAGATTCTTCCAAGAACAGATCAAGAAGCAATCCATCCATTCTCTCTACCTAGGTGGTGGTTAAATACTTTGTTAAATCTATTTTCTGTAGGATCTTTATAGAACTGAGTTGTAAGCCTGTGTTTATAAAGGCTTAGTGTAGGAGAGTATTTTATCTGAGTGGTAGGCCTTGTTGAAGGCTGAGGTAGGGATGTGAGCCTGAGTTGTAGGAGATTGTGATCTCTGAGTGTAGGCCTTGTTCAATGCTGAGGTAGGGCAGTTTGCCTGAGCTTTAGGAGTGTGGACTCACTCTGAGTTGTAGGAGCCTTGTTGGGTTCAGTGCTATAAGATCTGAGGATCTGAGGTGAAGAGAAGAAGTTAGGCCGAATCTAGCACACTGCTAGATAGGCGAAGGGGGAAAGTGGATGCACCCAGACCTTGGGGAACCACTATAAAATCTGTGTGCAATATGTGATTGTGTGATTCTGTGAATTCTGTGCTGTATTAGCTGTAGAATTTTCTGTGTTTGAGTAATTTACTGAATAGATATTCTGGCTTAGAAGAAAAAGGAATTACACCTATTCACCCCCCCCCCCACCCTCTAGGTGGTTAGGCACTCATTCTTTCAATGGACTTCACACAACATGCCTATTTCTTATTCCTTTTTCGGATCTATATGCCAAATGATTGGGGATTCCATGAATCAACCTAAGAGACTCCCATAATAAGCCACCCTTTGGTGGGGGAATCCTATGCACAAGCCAAAAAGAAAGCCTTCACATGGCTAGGAAGAAAAGTCGTTACCCTCGAAGATTGCTTCAGTGCCATGAGCTCCTAGCTGGCTGGAAAGAACCACAACAGCTTTTCGTTCACAACGCTAGCCTCGGATCTCTTATCGGAACACCGTAGCACCACCGATGGCCCGCTCCTCTTTCTCCTTCTCCTTCTTTCTCTCTTTCTCTCTCTAGGAGTTTAGAAAGATGAAGGCCAAAAGGACAATGAGAACTTCCTTCTCTTCCATGGTGTTAAGGAAGTAGGGAGGCACCTCAGCCCTTAGATCACAGCTGAAGAAATGGATGGCCATGATTTTGCCACAAAAGACTATTTTTGCCTAACACGGCCGGTGACACGCCCGTGTTACGGGCCGTGTACCCCAAGCAGTGCTCAACCGACTTATCTAGTCCAGTACACACCCATGTGACATGCTTGTGTCACGGGCCATGTCACTTGACATGCCTTCAGACACGCCCGTGTCTGGGGCCGTGTACATCAGGCTGCACAAAATCGAGATTAACCCGACGGGGACACGGCTAGTGACATGCCCGTATCAAAAGCTGTGTACCCTAAGACACAGCCGTGTCCTGCCCGTGTTCACAAGGCCTCAAGGCCTTGGGCACATCCCGAAAAGGACACGCCTGTGACACGTTGTGTCAAAGGCCGTGTGCCCATACACGGCACTAGACATGCCCAGCTCAACTTCATCGAGCTAAAATTCGTCAATCCGCGAGGATACGCCCTGTGACAAGCCCATGTCACAGGCCGTGTACTCTGCTCTTGATAATCGTTGACCGAATTTTGTCGACCCCTCGTCGACTGCTCACCCAAGAAGGACACGCCCTGGGACACGCCTGTGTCCCAGGCCGTGTCACAAAATTTTGCCAAATTCTGGGATTTGGGAACTTTTGCCCACTCTAGAATTTAGGGTGTTACAGCAGGTGACGGTGGAACTATTTTAGCAGTTATTTATAATGTATTTACAGCTAATGAAGGATGGTACAAGCTTGCCGTAAGATAGAAAGTAAAAAAGAGCAGTAAGTATATAAAAAGAAACAAGTAACCTTATTGTAGGAAGGAGACCGGGCAGACTGTTGCTGTTCGGATACCGGGCGGTCTGGCGGTTTCTCCTAGTCAGTCTGTATGGTAGGCTGTTGCAGTTTGGTGTCCCAGCGGTCAGGCGGCTTGTCTCAGACAACTTGGAGAGCGGCGGTCTAGCGGTCTCCTGTGATGACTTGCTCTCTGGGATGCTTGTTCTCTCATCCTGGTTGTGGTCGGGCGGTTAGCCGGTTTGTCTAACCGCACGGCTTGTCCGGTTTGTCTTTTTGTAAAGCCGCATATACTTGTAAATTTTTAGTCCCACATTGCTTTTTTGTAATCTCTCTCATCTCCTCCATTCTATAAAAGGGAGGCTATACCATTGTAATTGATACCTTTTTGGGATAATAAAGTTTCTGTTAAACCACTTCCGGTTTGTTTCTGTTTGTTTCTAACATGGTATCAGAGGAAACGATCTTTTCCTCCATATTGTGTGCGCTCTCTGATTCTCGCGGCTTGATTCTTCTTTCTATGACCTGTCTTCGCGGATTGATTCATCCTCTGACCGTTGCCATGTTCGCGCGGCTTGTTTCTGCTTTCCGCGACCTGTCTTCGCGACTTTCCTTCTCTTCTGACCGTTGCCTTGTTCGCGCGGCTTGTTTCTCCTTGCTTCTCTTCTCTAGCTACTCTTCTTTGTTTTCGCGACCTGTCCTTAAGTCGCAGCGACCTGCTCTCACCACTCTCCTCCTCTTAGTCGCTGTGACCTGTTTTGTAGTCGTCGTTACCTTGTTGCCCCTCTCCTAACTGCCTTCGCTCCTCGCCTCGACCTGTTTCCTTCTAGCTGCTCCTGCTTACTAGTTGTTACGGCCTCTCTTTTGCGGTCTGACCTGTTTTCTCCTGCCTGCATCCTTCCTAGCCGCGCGGCCTGCTTCCCTTTGCCTGACTTGCGACTTGTTGTTGTCGCCGCTTCTTCCTGTTCTCTCATCGTCTCTCTTCAATGGATTCCACCTCCAAGCTGTCCGCCTTGGTGGTCACCTCTTATGGTAGTGCCCACGCTATTACTCGTGGACGATGGTTGATCGACTCTGGTGCTACAAATCATATGACAGGCAATCCTCAGTTTTTCTCTCATCTAGAAACACATGATCGGTTGCCCCCGGTCATAGTTGTTGATGGCTCTCCCTCCCCGGTCAATGGGGCGGGTATGGTTCAAGTCACTCCATCTCTGTTCCTGGCAGATACCCTCTATGTGCCCCGGTTTCCTTGCAATTTATTATCAGTTACTTCTTTATGCAAGCAACTACAGTGCTCCGTCACATTCACTCCTACTTCTTGTTATTTTCAGGATCCGGCCTCCCAACGGACGATTGCTACTGGGACTGAGAGCTGCGGCCTCTACTTCCTCGACAACGTCTCTGATCTATCCGCCTTCTCCTCCTCCTCTACAAATCTTCTTCAATGGCATCTTCGCCTTGGTCATGCTCCTCCCTGGCTTCTTCGCCAGATTCTGCCCCACCTCCCTCCGCATCATCCTCCTCTTAATTGTGATGCATGTCAACTTGGCAAGCATCACCGCTCCTCCTTTCCTCCAAAGCAAGAACGTGGTTCTACCCGTCCGTTTGATCTTGTTCACTCCGACATCTGGGGTCCTGCTCCTACCCTTACCGTTGGTCGGGGTAGTTCCTATTTTGTTACTTTCATTGATGAATTTTCTCGCTCTACTTGGGTATATCTCTTACGCGACCGCTCTGAACTTTTTGATGTATGGACATCCTTTTACCATTCCATTCAAACTCAGTTTGATATCTCCATTAAAATCTTACGCTCGGATAATACAAAAGAATATCTCAGTCACGCTTTTTTCTCTTTCTGCACGCAATATGGGATTATTCATCAAACAAGTTTCGTTTACACCTCCCAACAAAATGGAGTAGCGGAACGGAAAAATCGTCACCTCCTTGATGTCGCTCGCACACTGCTCATGCAAATGCATGTCCCTCGCTCCCACTGGGTCTATGCTGTTCTCATTGCTTACTATCTCATCAATCACATTCCCTTCACCGTTCTTCGTGGTCAAACTCCTTTCTCCATTCTCTATCCGGGCAAAGAACCCTTTCCTCTTCCTCTACGTATCTTTGGCTGCACAGCCTTTGTGCATGCTCCCTCTGCCACCCGCGACAAACTCTCCCCGCAGTCCACTAAATTTGTCTTTCTGGGGTACTCTCCCACTCAGAAAGGTTATTGTTGCTTTGACCCTGTTACCCGCAAGTAATTTGTCTCTGTGGATGTCACCTTCTTTGAAAATACATCTTACTTCTCTTCCTCTTCCTCCTCTACTCCTGCTGATCCTAACTCTCACCACAACCCCACAATTCCCTCTGCTCCTACTACTGTTCCGCCACCTCCACCATCTCCACCATCTCCGCTATCTCCACCCTCTCACGCATCTTCTCCCCCATCTGCCTCCTCTTCGCCGCTGTCGCTCTCTCCTTTTGGGCCAGCTCTCTCCGCCACGGATGCTCCGGTTGTTGAGGAACATGCCGACCTGGGTCTCCCCATAGCTCTTCCCAAAGGGGCGCAGACGTGTACCCAGCACCCGCTGGCTGCTGTTGTTTCATATGATCGTCTGACTCCTTCTCACAGGACATTTGCATTGGCTATCTCTACGACCGCCACTCCCCGCACCTACCAGGAGGCTCTTACTATTCCTCATTGGAAGACTGCTATGGATGAGGAAATGGCTACCCTCACTGAATGGGGGACCTAGACCCTGGTTCGCCCACCTTTGGGCACGGATGTTGTTGGCTGTCGTTAGGTCTTTGTTGTGAAATTTTGTCTCGATGGTAGCGTGGATCGCTACAAGGCCCGCCTGGTGGCCAAAGGTTTCACTCAGACATATGGTGTTGATTACTTTGATACTTTCTCTCCTATGGCTCGTCTCAGCACCATTCGGGTCCTTCTCTCTATTGCTGTCAACAGGGATTGGCTCATTTCGCAGCTGGATGTTAAGAATGCTTTCCTCTACGGTGATCTGCAGGAAGCTGTTTACATGGAGCAACCTCCTGGGTATGTTGCTCAGGGGGAGACACAAGTATGCCGGCTAAATAAGGCTATCTATGGCGTCAAGCAGAGTCCTCATGCCTGGTTTGACAAGTTCAGTGGCATTGTAGCGGCCATTGGTTTTACGAGAAGCTCAGCAGATCACTCCTTGTTTGTTTGGAAAACGTCCACTAGTCTGGTTGTTCTTGCGGTTTATGTTGATGACATTCTTCTTACTGGCGATGATCAGGATGGGGTATTGCTGACAAAGAAACACATTCGTCAACACCTGGTCACAAAGGATATGGGGTCCCTGAAATACTTTCTGGGGATTTAAATCTCTAGGAACCCGAACTCCATGGTCCTTTCCCAACGAAAGTTTGCTCTTGATCTTTTAAAGGAGGCAGGATTGACTGGTGCTAAACCTGCCTGTTGTCCTATGGCTGCTGGAGAAGACAAAACTTGGACATATGACTCTCCTCTTCTATCTGATCTTACGAGGTACCGGCATATGGTGGGCAAGCTCATTTATCTCACGGTAACCAGGCCCGACATCGCTTATGCTGTTGGCAAGGTGAGCCAGTTCATGCAAGCTCCTAGGGAGTGTCATCTACAATCTGCCCTGAAGATATTAGAGTATATTAAAGAAGCACCAGGGAAAGGACTCCTCTTTCAGAAGAATGGTCACCTAAGGTTTTTAGCGTACTCTGATTCAAGTTATGCTGATGACAAAGGGGACCGCAAATCGACATCAGGTTTCTGCACGTTTGTTGTAGGAAATCTTGTGAGTTGGAAGAGCAAGAAACATTCTGTGGTCTCCAGGTCTAGTGCAGAGGCGGAATATCGAAGTATGGCGTCGACTACATGTGAGTTGAAATAGATGTGGACTCTCATGCTTGACTTAGGAGAGGTTTACAACTATCCTCTTCCAATGTTCTGTGACAATAAGGCCGCGATATACATTTCCAAAAATCCGGTCTTTCATGAGAGAACAAAACACATAGAAGTCGACTGTCATTTTATTTGGGAAGAGATATTGAAGAAGCAGATTTGCACTTTGTTTGTCACTTCCGACAACGAGTTGGCAGACATCTTCACCAAGCCGGTGTCCGCTTTCTTTTTCCACATCTGTGACAAGCTGGGCATGATTGATACCTATGCTCCAGCTTGAGGGGGAGTGTTGCACGATGGAGACCGGGTGGTCTGTTGATGTTCGAAGACCGGGCGGTCTGGCGGTTTCTCCTAGCCGGTCTGTGTGCTGGGCTGTTGCAGTTTGGTGTCCTAGCGGTCAGGCGGCTTGTCTCAGACAACTTGGAGACAGGGCGGTCTAGCGGTCTCCTGTGACGACTTGCTCTCTGGGGTGCTTGTTCTCTCATCCTGGTTGTGGTCGGGCAGTTAGCCGGTTTGTCTAAACGCACGGCTTGTCCGGTTTGCCTTTTTGTAAAGTCGCATATACTTGTAAATTTTAAGTCCCACATTGTTTTTTTGTAATCTCTCTCATCTCCTCCATTCTATAAAAGGGAGGCTATACTATTGTAATTTATACCTTTTTGGGATAATAAAGTTTCTGTTAAACCACTTCCGGTTTGTTTCTGTTCGTTTCTAACAAACCTTAACTTATATGAATGCCCATACAAAATTATAAGTTAAGTGATCTTTTACAAGTCTCCCATCGTATAAAAAGTCTCATACCGATTTATACGTTGGGGTGTCGGTTTTCAAGCAAGTAATAAATATATCCATATAATAATAACAATAGATTATAAGCACGCTCAAACAAGCTTATAAACTAAGAGGGTCATTTTGCAGGGCCTATCGTATAAACTGTCCCATACCAATTTATACGATGGGTGTCAGGTTTAAATGCAATGATTTATGATATGCTATGTTATGCCATGAGTCATGCAAGTGTAACACACCCACCCGACATTGTGCACACAGACATTTAGTTCCCCCTTTCTGGAGCCTAATCTCCCACGATACCTCCGTAGTGGAAAATGAAATTGGTGGGTTGGGCCTCGCCTACCTCTAAACCGGTAATTGCACTACCAGTCAGACCTATCATACGCCTCAATACTGGTGCACTAAGCAGAGCTCCTGCATACTCTTTGCCGACTGGTCCACCAGACTTAATTTGGCGAAGTGCTAAACCACACTTGCCAAGTCAATGTATTGGCGTCGGTGCATCGACATTCCAACACCGAATACCCACCACCTTAGAATTTATGCACATGCAATGTTGATGTATCAACCACCGAGCCAAAGCTCTTCGGACAATCCAGTCCGTCACAAATATCTACCGAGCCAAAGCACCCTTGACTAACCCGTCCGTCTCAAAACCATCCGAGCCATCGGCTCGCCGGGCTAACTTGCCCTTCACCAAAACCACCGAGCCAACTGACCATGTGAACCAACCTAACTTCTAAAGACACCGGGGTGTGTGATACTGAACCCCTAGTTATACTAGTTGCCCTTAAACATTGATTTTCCCTGCAGTTTAGGTTAGCCCAGCACTGCCCAAGGTATTCCCGATGAAGGGCTCTCACAGAGCACTAGGAACTACGACGGGCTGAAGCCCAAAGCTCCCTTTCGCAAGGCACTTACTATTATTGGTTAATAACCGATTCCCGATCCCTTTTTAATATTACTCTGGATCTAACCCTAGTGTGTTTGGACTCTCCCTCTCTCTCTCTCCACAGGAAAGACGATCTTTCGTCGATCCAGAGCATCTCTTAACTCTAGCCAACCCAACACTCTCCTCATCATGATTCCTAATGAAACTCTCTTTCATCTTACCAAATTAGCTTGCATTTCTTGCCACTTCATATGACCACATCCCATGTTATTACAATTTTCGCAGTTTTAGTAAATGAAGACCAACATATGCTATATAATGTACATGATAGGAGGGTACTCCAAATTTCATCCACAAGCCTTAAGATATTTAATGGGGGTCTATCATGACATGATTAGCCTATCTCCAGAAACTTATAATTTTCCTAATTAATTTTCCCCAATTTTGTCCATGAGTAATTTGAACATGAAGTACAATATATTCTCAAATAATGTCCACCCAAAAATTATGAACACTAGATAACAGAGGAATAATAGTAAATACCAAGCCTCATGATTTTTCCATAAATTATTTGGCCTCTAATTAATTAATCCAATGATAAGCCATTCATTATGGATAAAGAAGAAAGTACTAAAGTTAATCATCAGAAAATTGAAGAAAAATTATTGAATCTCAAGGATGACCAGAAAGGGTCTCTGACCAAAAATTACATTTTGTCAATCTCAATAAGTATAAAAATAAATTCAGTTACTTTTACTTAGAAAACTGCACCTTGTGAACCAACCCCTATAGATATACTTCCAAAAATTCCACAAAAAATCACAGAGCTTTAAAATGTCAATAAACGTCTTCTTAACAAATTTCATAAGTTTCCATTGAGTTGTTTGTTTATAAGAAATTTCTAAGTAGAAGGTTCAACTTGATGGGTTGTGAGTGAACTACCCCATAAAATGATCAAAAATTCATATTAAAAATTTCTAGGGCTTATTATATAAAACATAGCTTGACTAAATATCATCCAAACTCAAGGTCAGGAAGTCACATAATAAAATTCTTCAAGACAACACATGATAGTGCATTTTTCAAAGGAACCCACTTGTAAAGTCATCCAAACATTATATAGTATATTTCAGTGGTTAATATGATTAAGAAAATGACCTCTACCAAAATGTCATGCAGTTTCAAAGTCATATGAGCCACTAGACATTCCCTAAGGTGTATGGACCCAAAAACTTACCTAGTGGTTTAAGTAGTGTTCATGTGTCCAAAACTCACCACATCTCTCCCTAGGGCTTTTGACCACCTTAGAATCACATGGACTAAACACCAAGTCCATACAAGGGCATTTCACCCCATGCCCTCCACAAATCCCCAAAGCCCAACCTTCGGGCATGTACTTGGGTCCTCGGGAAAATCTATCCCAACCCACCGCAAATTCCTTGTGAGGCTGTCTAGCATCACATCAAACCAGTGGCCCAAGTTTCAACCTCTGTTGAGGTGATTTGACTACTTAAACCCACAAGGAACACTTTGACCTAAATACCCCTCTTTTGTCCAAGGATAGGGTTTACAAAAATTCAACCCAAATCATCTCAAAATGAGATGGAATTTTTTCCAGAGACTTATGATTACCCAAGGACCACTCACCAAAATTTGGGAGGGTTTGCAGGTCATTAGCTCCTCTAATTAAATTACCCTAGGATTATTAAATAATTTCAAAAACTATAGAAAAAGTAATTCCAAAAATTCCTATTTTTGGATATGTTCTATGTATAGGAAAGAATAGCCCCCATCCAAAATTTCAAGTCATTTGGATAGTTGGATTGATGGGGCACTCAAAATAGTCTTTGTTCCATCCTAGGTATAGTGCACACCAAAATGAGTGCTCTGATCAAACCATTTAACCAAATGGGTTGAAACAAATTTTAAAATAAAGTAGACCCTTAGAGCTACAATGTTCATGTTGATCATTTTCTCTGAAACAACCCCAAGTTATTTTTATCATAATTCCTAAATGTCTGATTTTTAAAGGCAGAAAATACATTAATTATAATATTTATAGCTTGATCTAACACAGATCTTGACGTAAATCCGCCGGCTGCCGGTGATCCTCTTCTTCCAGCCGACGGGTGAGATTTACCCGACCTGGAGCTTGTTCCATCCATGTTTCCCGGCCACCCGGCCACCTCCCTAGCCGGCCACCGCCGCCGCCACCTCTGTTGAGGTGGGGGCTATCGCCGGGCGCAGCACGACCGCACCTCTGGGCGATCCCGACAATGAGTTTTTTTCCAGGAAAAATAGGAAATTGAAAGCTTTGATCTGGCTCAATTGAGACCGATTCTTATCCCTATTGAATCCTATGATCTACCCACGGATGAAGGAGCAAGGGAGGACATGTTGGGATGGTTGGAGGCGCGTTGATCTCCGATTAGCCATGGTGTTGGTGCCACCGATCGGGTTTCTGCAACACATAGTCAAGTGCTTCGAATCCTTCAGGTAAAGGTTGTAACCTTCTCCCCTCTGCCTGGACATGCTTTTAAGATCCCTAATTGGGTTTGGGGAAGGGTGTAACTCCAATGGCATGGTCATTTTCAGTTTCAGCCATTTGAAGGGCTGAGCCACCCCATTGGCTAGCCACCTCCTGAAAACCCCTCCCCTTCCTCCAAGGAGTAAAATCCCATCAAGGTGGGGGGGGGGTGTTTGAAACCTTCATGGCCATAATGGCAATTAAGCTCCATTTTCTCTCTTCCCAAGTGGGGGTAACCTCCACCCTCTCTCTCCTAGTCATGACTTTCTGAATTTGGTGGGCCGAAAATGTGTCTCTCCACTTCCTTAGACTAATGGGTCACGCCACTTGGGCTTAGCCCACTTAAATTGGGCTAGGTTAACCTAAGTTGACCACTTTGACCCATGAGTTGACTTTGGTAAACATGACCATTTGGGTTGACCCCAAGGGGCCTTGGTGACCCCTTGGCTCCCCTTAGGTCCAGGAAGGGTTATGTAGGGTTGACTTGGCACCTTGGTGGTCACTTGCCCCTTAATTAGGACACTTTGACCACTTTAGGGCAAGGATTGACTTGGGTAAACTTAGCCTCTAAGGTTGACCCCATTGTGTCTTTGGTGACCCATTGACTTCACCTTAGGTACAGGAAGACCTAGGTAGGGTTGGTTGGGCACATTAGGGGCACATTTCCCTTAGTTAGGGCACCTTGCCCAATTTAGGAGTAGGATGATCCTAGGTCAACTTGGCCACCCTGGGTTGACTCCAATAGAATGTTAGGGCTCTAATGGACCTTGCAATAGGTTGGTGAGGTTGTAGTGGGGTCCTTGAGTCATGGTGAAACCCCATGATCATCCTTAACTAGTGTTTAGAAACCTACTATTCGCAGACCATAGTGATCTCACCTACATTCCTAGGTCCACTTGGTATTCTTGGGAATCCTAGGGTTTTGTCATAACTAGTCATGAAAAAACCACTGCTAAAGGTCTAGTTTTCTGAGGGATGTTACAAATCCCAATACACAAACAAAAAATTTCGTCCTCGAAATTCAAGTTAGGGCTACGAGGTTGTAAGGAATACGTGACTGAAAAGCTCTGGGTACTTTTGTTGCATTAAATCCTGTGGATCCCATGTGTGCTCCTCCTCGCCATGAATACTCAACAAGACCTTGACCAACGAGACCTTCTTGCATCGCGGGACCCGCATCCCAGTATCTTTTATCCGGATCGGCTCCAGGTGCACCGATTGATTAGAAGCTATAGGCCCATCTGTAGTCGTAATCTGCTGCTCCGGTCGAAGTAGAGCTCTCCTCAGGGAGGAGACATGAAAGACGTCGTGTAAACCCGCTAGCTCTTGCAGTAGCTCCAGTCTATAAGCCAAGGAGCTGATCCTATCCAGAATCCTGTATGGCCCCATGTTCTAGGGCTGAGCTTCTTTCGACCATGCACCCGCGAGACTCCATGCATCGGTCAGATCTTCAAAAATACCCGGTCTCCTACCTGAAACTCTACCTAACGAAGTCGAGCGTCGTAATACTTAGCCTGACTGCTCTGGGCCCCCAACATTCTGTCTCAAATCAATCAGACCTGAGCATCCATATCCTCGACAAACTCTGAGCCGAGTGACTTCGGATCCACATCCTGGATCCAAGACAAAGGATTCCTGCATCTCTGGCCGTATAAAGCCTCATAAGGGGTCATGCCGATACTGGACTAGTGCTTGTTGTTGTACGAGAACTCGATCAATGGTAGTTGGCATTCCCATGGCTCTCCGCGGTCCAGTATGTAAAGATATAGTAAATCTTACAGGGTCCGATTGGTGTGCTCTTTCTATCCATCCGTCTGATGGTGGAAGGCGGTACTAAAAGTCAATCATGACCCCAAATAAGCTAGAACCGTCCTCCATTCCATAGACGTGAATCCTCCATCACGATAGGACACTATCATTCTTGGCACTCCTCATCCCAAACCTTGTTAAAAGTGGACAATTTACACATGATCCCCCATATGGGCACACCACTGCTTCCATTGCTTAATTTGTCCCCAAACTAAACTCGTGCGGGGGTTACGCAGGGTTAGTGGACTACTACTTTTCGATCGAGGTTTGGATCTGATACCACTTGTAAGACCCCATTTTTTTATTTTTAAACCAAGGGGTCTTAGGCCCAGAACCGCCGCTTTGTGGTGACACCATCACACCTGGGAAGTTTGTCACTACAAAACGACAATCCTGCAAGCCATATCGATCAAATAATAGTAGCAAAAGTATGAGAGTATATGAAATTAGAATTCTAACACATGTCCACAAAAATCACATATATAGTAATTATTTTCCACGAAGGGAGAGTCCACAACAATAATAATAAAAGTACTGAAAATAGGGCTCATGCCCGATACATAAAGTCCTCACTATATGTCACTCATCGCGGAAGCAAATCTATAACAACTACTAGCGAACGGGACTCACTGTCCCAACTGTCTGAACTCCGGTGCTAGACTGTCCCATCTCCAAGCGTGCCGAACTCCGGGGCTACACCTCCAAGCTGGGCTCCACGATCCCCTAAAATGATTTGGTACGAAAACCATTAGTCTAAAAGACTAAGTCCTATCATCCCATACCCCTCCCCCCATGGCTCCTAGGCACCGAGCGGAGAGGAGGAAAAAAAGGTAATGAAGGCGGAGAATAATCAAGGCAGATGATGGTGGAACTATTCTAGTAGTTATTTATAATGTATTTACAGCTAATGAAGGATGGTACAAGCTAGCCGTAAGTCAGAAAGTAAAACAGAGCAGCAAGTATATGAAATGAAATAAGTAACCTTAACTTATATGAATGCACATACGAACTTATAAGTTAAGGGATCTTTTACAAGGCTCTCATCGTATAAAAAGTCCCATACTGATTTATACGTTGGGGTGTCGGTTTTCAAGCAAGCAATATGAAAGTGCAGCTAGATCTGATATACTCTAGAGGGGGGGGGGGGTGAATAGAGTATATGGTGTTTATAAAACTTTTACAACTGCTGTTGTATTTTAGGTGTGTGTGTGTGTGTGTGTGTGCAGGGAAGCAAGTACAATAAATCAAAAAGAAAACAACAATGGACTAAACAAAGCACATTCACAGAGCAAGGCCAGAAAACAAAAGGAAAAGAAAGCAAGCAGATGACACAAGAATTTTATAGTGGTTCCCCAAATCTGGGTAGTCCACTCTTCTACCACCCTGGTAGGAATCCACTGCAGGAAGGGGTTGATCAGGTGTCCTGGCACCAATGGGGTTTTGATCAGGTTCCCAAAAACCAAACCCTCAAGTCTTTTGGTGGGAGACTTGCAACCAGAATAATTTGGAAGGGAATTAAAACCCTGTACAGAGGTGGAGTGAGAGGGTGATGAGGTCTTCTCTTTCTCAAGTCAAATGAGAAGACTTGTGGAATGTTGTTTAGCAGCTTTGCTCCCCCTGAGATGTAGAATGGATCAGGAAGAATGCTGGAGAACTGCTTCAGGGTGATAGGTCTTCAAAGACCTAGAATTCCAGGTCCAGAGCAAATCTTCAGGAACTTCTTGTAACTGATATGAATGTGTTGTTTCTTGAAGTTATCCTGAGTGAAAGCAGATGAAAAAGACTCTTAATATTGATGTAGTGTTCTTCTTCTTCTTCTAGATCAATTTCTCTCTGGGCCAAGAATGAATTCTTTTTCTTGTGTTATCTGAATCGCTGTGTATGCTTTTCTTGTTGTTGTCTGTTGTGTATCTCTGTGTTACTGACTGTTTATGTATATCTGTCTATTTCTCATAAGAACACACTCGAATCTTTGAATGTCGAGCAGTAATGGCAGACGGCCTGGAAAGGAAGCAGCAATTAATTATTTCCCCAACTGTTTCCATGGGAAAAAAGGCATGTAATAATCCAGAATTAACTGTGCATCCTAACGGTAGTATTCTATGAAGAACTGCCATTAATTGTCCAGGAATCAGCGCCATGGAATGAGACGGGAATGGAAGAAGACCTAGTCTGGAATCGTCGACCGAAGAACATAATTCGTCGAGCTGAGTTTAGAGTTCGTCGAGCTGAACAGAGTTCGTCGAGCTGAGCTGAGTTCATCGAGCTGAGCTGAGTTCGTCGAGCTGACAGTCTTCATTCGTTGAATAGACAATCTTCAATAGCAGACAAACACTATTCGTTGAGCAGAGAACTAAATTCGTCGAGCTGAGAATAAACTTCGTCGACCTGAGAAAAGTTCTGGACTTGGACGAAATACTCTGCATCTGCTGAATTGCTGTGTCGACACAAAATGGTGTCGACAGATTTGTCTTGGTGTCGACACAAATCCTCTGGTGTCGACAGATTGATCTTGGTGTCGACACAAATCCTCTGGTGTCGACATAAGCTGGTGTCGACTGAAATCCTGGGTGTCGACACAAATCGTCTGGTGTTGACACAAGCCCTAAGTGTCGACACAAATTCTCTGAGCACAAAAATCGTCGAGTAGAGATTAGCATTCGTCGACCTGAGAAGCTGTGAACTTGAGGTCCAAGTTCATCGAGCTCAGAATATAATTCGTCGATCGAAGCATGAAGCTGGACTTAGAGAAATTCTGAAGTAGTCCTGATAAGCTTGAGGTAGAATCCGTTGTTCGTCGAGCAAGGAACGAAGTTCGTCGAGCTTAGCACTGCGAATTTTCTCACGATCATCGAGCGCAGAACTTCCTTCGTCGAGCTGAGTTCGACGAACGTCGAACTCATTTCACTTAGTCTGAAAAACTGATAGATCTGGAGTTCCTGATGGTCTTGAAGAAGGCTGGTCCATCTGAAGTTGAGATAGAGGACTGTCCTAGACTCTAAGATAAGAAATTGACCCAGACTATACATGATGGGTCACAACCTAAGTCAGTGAACCTAGCCCAAATCAACTAGGGATCCAACAATCTCCCCCTATTTGGGTGAGGTCACTAACAGAAACTCCAAGCAAAGAACAAACAGAAAAACAAAGCAAAATCAAGAGATATATCTGGCAGAGAATTTACAACACATGCAACAGATATATATACATACTGGCTTTATTTTAATGCAAGATATAGACTGAAACAGAAGTAGAAATGAAAAGAAAACACAAAATTACTTCACTGTTTTCTTCTGTTTTGGCTTGACTTCTGATGCTTTATCTCCTGGCTTCTTGAAAATGGTTTCCCTATTGGGATCTGAAGATTGACCCTTGGTCATAGTCATGTCAGCTGCCCCTATGATGTTCAGTGAAGTGGCTCTGGGGACAACTGCTTCTGGGTGAAGATGCATGTACTCATCAACATTGAGTAGCTTGTTTGCTTTCCCAAATCTCTTTAATTCATCTCTCCTGTACCGAGACATAGTAGTTAAGCCTGTTGTGTCCTTGCCTTCAGCTTTAGCCTTGTTGATTAGAGATAAGCCAATGATCTCTTGGAATCTTGCCATTTTGGCTGTGTTGGCTGTTTCTGGATCTTCAGGAGGAGAATAGGGCCTTTCATCTTCATGTTCCTTAGATTCCTGGTGCTACTGCTGTTGTTGTCTGCCTGAATATGGTGGCCTTGGCTGACTGCCACCAGAGTATCTCCCTGTTTGTCTCTGATAAGTTTGAATAGGAGCAGATCTCTGAGAGCTAGAGCCAGAGGCACCTACTGCTGGAGGAGGAGGAGGAGGATCCTTTCTGTATCTATGCACTGGGGGAGGAGAGTATCTTCTACTACTCTTCCTTTCTTTTTGCTGGTTCTTCGATAGCCACATCTGTAACACCCCGAAACTCAAAGGAGCAAAGGGGGACGTTTTGGGCCAGTTTGGGTTCTTGCAGCAGGCACACGGCCTGGGACACGGGCATGTCCCAGGGCGTGTCAAGCGTGTGTCGACACTTAGCCGCGAAGTCGTCGAGATTTTCTCGACGATTCGCTGAGAATGGGCACACGGCCTGCGACACGGGCGTGTCGCAGGGCGTGTCGACCTGTGTCGACACTTAGCCGTGAAGTTGTCGAGTTTTACTCTACGATTCGTCGAGAATGGGCACACGGCCTGTGACACGGGCGTGTCGCAGGGCGTGTCGACCCATGTCGACGATCATCCCGGAGAGTCGTCGAGATTCACTCGACGATCGTCGAGGCATGGCACACGGCCTAGGACACGGGCGTGTCCAAGGTCGTGTCATCAAGTCGTCGATCTTCCCTCGACGAAGTGTCCCGTGTACACGGCCTGGGGTCCAGGCGTGTCAATGTGACATGGGTAAGGACACGGGCGTGTCCTAGAACCCGTGCAGTGCTCGGGTTGAAAATGGGGAAAAATCATGGGATACACGGCCGGCTACACGACCGTGTGAAGTGGAACACGGGCGTGTCAGCTCGAACACGGGCGTGTTCGATACCCGTGTGAGGTTCCAGGAGATTCGATTTTGACGGCGAATGCGGCACACGGCCCTGGACACGGGCGTGTGCCAGGCCATGTTTGGCCCAGATTGGGCATTTCAGCCCCGAATCAAAGCCGTTCGTTTCCTTAGGTTGAGATCCAACGGCTGGGGGTTGTTCCTGAGAGGATATACCCGTGAGTTGACTTAGAAATCCATCACTTTCATACCTTATCATCTCTCCAAGTCCTTGGAGAAAGAGGAGAGTCATTGGAGGAAGAAGAACTAGATTCTGCAATTGGAGGAGCTTCGGAGCTCCGAATCGCAAGCCGACTCCATCCGATTACTTTTCAATAGCGCCAAAGAGGAACTCAAGGGTAACGATCCTCATCTTGAGCACGAATAGCTCTCTTTCCTAGAATAGGAAGCCTGCTCTCGCGAGTTTGCGGAGAGTTGGAGGCGTTCCTTCGGGTAGATATGTAAAGTCCCCGTTGTTTAGAGTCCGTATGCGAGAACGGACGTAGGCATGATGTGTGAAGCCTACCCGGACATGTTAGTCTGGATCGGTGATGTTGCATTGCATAAGGCCGGAGAAGACTCCGAGCTATTGGTTGTTTTTCGGGTTTTCTACGCGGTAGATTGCAGCAGGGAGCCTTGGGGACTAACCCAAAGGTACACCCGGAAAACTGGGCGGATACGAGATCTTGCCAACTTGGTGGCTTGAGAGCCAACTTGAACATAACGGGGTTATGTGACTTGTGATGGAAATGGGACTCGGTGGAAGTTTGACCCGCGCAAATGGCTTAAATTGCCGTTGCGATGTGAGCACGGGTTAGATGGAACCGTACCCGTTCTATGTCGTTTGGTTAAAGAGACCTAAAGGCACGTGGCACTTACCGTTGGCATAGAGTAGGGTCTTCGGCGGTTAATGGCTTAAATTGTCGTGACCCAGGCCAGGAAGACGAATTGCTCATAGGTTTGGCCGTCTGAGTGGCGGTGGTGAGTCCGGAATGTTAATGGCTTTAATTGACGTGACATCGACCGGTTCACCGAGAATGTGCCCTGAGTGCACGGGGCATGTGGCCGTACGAGCCAACGTCTGTGATGACATTGCTATGGTTATTTATATGGCTCGCTTATGCTAATGAAATGCAGGGAAGGAGCATCGCCGCCCCGAGTTGGGGGCGGGATCGTTATAATTTGGTCAGCATTGCTGACCGTTGCCTTGTTTTGCCACCGTGCGGTGGTTTGTTGCTTGCAGGTGCAGCTGGACCAAGCGGTCAATAGCGGGCTAAAGCCCTTTTTGCGAAGCCGGCCCTCGAAGGCCCAAATGGAAATGTTTATTGCTTTATTCATGTATGACCGGCCTGCGTGCCGTGGTTTGTAAATCATGTAATATTCAAGTGAAACATTTTGTAAGGCCTTAAGGCTTGTTTTGAGTATTTTGTATTAACATTCCTGTTTGGTACTAGTGGACATTCGTGCTCTAATGCTGGGTTCTTTGTTTACAACTTTTATAAACTGCTTCCGCTAGAATGCTCTGTGTAGGACATTGAGATTGGTTGGATGGTTTCCATACGTAACCACCCAGTCTGTCTGTGGTCTATGGCGTCGGGCCCCGGCCGGACCTACTGCTATATGCTATGCGACGGATAGGGGGTGTTACAATTTGGTATCAGACTACTGGTTTTGGTCGGGCTTAAAGTGAATTCGTGGGCGAATTCTTTTTAAGGGGTGGTGAGCACATTGTGTGCGCCATCGTTATAACAGTAAAAAGAACCCATGAATGTCCACTTAGGAATGAAAATACTCGTGTTTGAGGAACCTGCGTGTTCCTATAATTGCTGTTTGCAATTTATTTGGTCGCTTAACGGTGTTTTGTACCACTATAGGTGACCAGAAGTGGTGTTGGGCCGTCAGAACGCCGAGTTTCTGAGGCTAGTAGTGCACCGGATGTTGCTCCTGCAACACTTCTGTCGGCTGAAAATATACGATTGGTGGCTGAAGCGGTGTTGGCCGTGATTAATGCGCAGCCTGGAAGGCAAGCGCAGCAGCCCGCTCCCGTGATGGAGCAAGAACCTCTACAAGAGGCTGAGCCGAGGATGGTGGAGCAAGTGGTTGTAGAACCGGTAGTGCCAAGGAGGCCAACTGAGAGGCAGCTAAAGCATGTAATGAGCTTTAAGCCTCCGTTATTCTCGGTGTTGGGAACCCCATCTCAGGCTGAAGACTGGCTCTCCAGGCTGAAGAGAGTCATGACAGCGACGGAGACGGAGGAGTGGCAAATGACCACCATCGCTACGTTCCTTTTGGACGATGAAGCGAGGATGTGGTGGGAAGGATTGGAGCTGCATCATTTGAGAGGTAGACAACTGATAGACGTTCCGATGGAAGAGTTCTCGGGATTGTTCTTAGCAAGATACCTACCTTCTACTCAGAGGATTTCGATGGAGAATGAGTTCCTGAAGTTGGTTCAGGGTGAGAGGAGCGTGGATGAATATCTCCACGAGTTTACTCGTCTGAGTCGTTATGCTAGCTCCACCATCATGGATGAGGAGCGCAAGACTAATCGCTTCTATGAAGGGTTGAGAGATGAGTTGAGATTACTACTGTCGGGGCCAATGACGCAGGGTTTCTTAACCTTGGTCAATACTGCCCGGTCCTTGGAGAAGGACATGAAAAATGTACAAGCGAAGAAAAGCTTGGGTGAGAAGAAATCTGAGTTCAGAGTGCCGACTACTTCAAAGTCTGGCTATCGGAGGTCTTTCAAGAAGCATAGGACTTCGGGTCCAGCTCCTTCTGGTGCTTCTGGGGCGACTACGAGTCGGACCCCGGGTGCGTGTTTTACATGTGGAAAGACGGGGCATTTCGCCCGTGACTGTTGGAGCGGACGTCCTAAGTCCGAGAGAAAGCCGGGAGCTACCTATGAAGAGAAGGGAAAGGCGTTGGAGTCGACCGCATCCCATTATGCTCCGGCCCAACCAAGGGTCTACAATCTTGGCCAACAAGAAGCCATTAAACAAGCTGATGTGGTGACAGGTACGGTTTAATTTATAGCAAGTCAATTTCTTATATGCTTGTTATGCACATGTTACCTTACCACTACTTGTTTAGGATTTGTATTGATTTGTGAAAATCTGGCACGAGCACTCTTCGATACGGGAGCTTCACACTCCTTCTTGTCCGAAGGATTTATATCACGCATCGGAGTCCCTTCTTCGATGGCGAAGGATAAGTTGGATGTGTTGTTGCCCAATGGGTGTTCGATGCGAGCGGATAGGATCTGCGATGTTAAGACTCGTATTGGGGAGCAGGAGTTCGACCTGCGGGCGTCTTTACTTCCGTTAGTGGAGTTCGACGTCATATTTGGCATGGACTGGCTCTCGGAGCAGCAGGCCCATATAGATTGCGGTAGCAAGGAAGTTAAGTTGGGAGCGAGTCGTGAGACGATGTTTACGGGCTTAAAGGGGTCGAGCAAGACGTTGATGTCTGCTCTTCAGGTGGTGAAGGCGGTTCGTGCTGGAGCAGAACTGTTCTTTACACTAGTGGAGGTTGCAAAGCCGAAGCCCGCGTTGGATTGTATTTCAGTGGTATCGGAATACCCTGATGTGTTCCCCGCAGATCTTCCTGGAGCCCCGCCTCAGCGCGAGATAGATTTTATGATCGAGCTAGTGCCAGGTGCAAAGCCTGTGTCACGATCTCCATATCGGCTAGCGCCTAAGGAAATGGCGGAGCTGAAAGTTCAACTGCAAGAGTTGTTGGAGCAAGGGTGTGTGCGCCCGAGTTCTTCGCCTTGGAGCGCACCGGTCCTCTTTGTTAAGAAGAAGGACGGAAGCTTGAGGCTATGTATTAATTACCGGGAGCTCAACAAGCTGACTGAGAAGAACAAGTACCCGATCCCTCGGATTGATGATCTCTTTGATCAGTTAGTCGGGTCGACGGTGTACTCGAAGTTAGATCTCAAGGCTGGGTACTATCAGCTGCGAATAAGGGAGAGTGATATCCCGAAGACAGCGTTTAGTACGAGATACGAGCATTATGAGTTTACGGTCATACCGTTTGGGCTGACTAATGCGCCGTCAGTATTCATGGATTTGATGAATAGGACGTTCAGGGAGTACTTGGACCATTTCGTGATCGTCTTCATCGACGATATTTTGGTGTACTCGCAAAGTGAGGAAGATCACTTCAAGCATCTTCATTTGGTGTTGGAGACGCTAAGGAGAAATCAGTTGTATGCCAAGTTCTCGAAGTGCGAGTTTTGGCTATCCTCAGTGGCGTTCCTCGGGCATATAGTAAGTGGAGAGGCTATTACTGTGGATCCGGCGAAGATTGTTGCGATACGGGAGTGGCCTGAGCTTGCTACGGTAGCAGAAGTCCGGAGCTTTTTGGGGCTTGCCGGCTATTATAGGCGCTTCGTAGAGAACTTCTCGCGGATAGCGTTACCTCTCACTACTTTGACGAGGAAGGAGCATAAGTTCGTTTGGACGCCGGAGTGCGAGCGAGCTTTCGAGGAGTTGAAGTGTCGGTTGACCACGGCGCCTGTGCTGAGTTCGCCATGTGGAACCGAAGGCTATGAGATATATAGCGATGCTTTGGGCAGCGGTTTGGGTTGCGTGCTACTACAGCACGGAAGCGTGATAGCTTATGGCTCGAGACAGCTAAAAGCGCACGAGAGGAATTATCCGGTCCATGACTTGGAGTTAGCGGCCGTGATTTTTGCCTTGAAGCTGTGGAGACACTATTTGTACGGTGTGAAGATTGATATCTACACCGATCACAAGAGCCTGAAGTATCTTCTTGATCAGAAGGATCTGAATATGCGGCAGCGTAGGTGGATGGAGTTCCTGGGGGACTATACATTCAAGATCCACTACGTGCCTGGCAAAGGAAATGCGGTTGCGGACGCGTTGAGTCGCCGAGCCCCAGCTCAAGCCAATTGGCTATCAGAGCATGATGAGCGGTTGGTGCGGGAGTTGGAGGCGTTGAAGATTGTTTGTGTGGACAGGCAATCAAGTGCTGAAGCAGTTCTAAATTGGACTGAAGTCCAATATGACCTGGCTGATCGTATTCGGCAGGCTTTGGATATGGATGCTCATATGAAGCAGTTCATGGTAGAGGCTCTGGATGGGTCAAATTCCCAATTCGTCGTGGAGGACGGATTGCTGTGGAAAGACGGTCGTTTGTGCGTCCCAAGTGTGGGCAATTTATGGGTGGAGTTGTTGTACGAGGCGCACCATACCAAGTACTCGATTCACCCGGGGAGCAGAAAGATGTACCGTGATGTGAAGAAACTGTTTTGGTGGCCGGGTTTAAAGAAGGATGTGGCGCTATACGTAGCAAAGTGCCAAACTTGCGCCTTGGTAAAGGCGGAGTGCCAAAAGCCGGTTGGATTTCTTAAGTCCTTGTCTATTCTGGAGTGGAAATTCGACGACATCTCTATGGACTTTGTGCATGGTTTGCCAAGGTCGCAAAAGGGGAACGACGCCATTTGGGTGGTTGTTGATCGATTAACGAAGGTGTCGCATTTTATTCCGCATAGGAAGGATGATCCGGTGGAGAAGTTGGCAAAGCTTTATGTGGATAACATAGTGCGGCTTCATGGTGTGCCCCGCAGCATCGTGAGTGACCGAGATGGGCGGTTCACGTCCAATGATTGGAGGCTTGTGCAGCAAATGTTGGGAACAAAGCTGAAGTTCAGCACAGCCTTTCATCCACAAACGGATGGGCAGACCGAGAGGGTTAATAGAACCATGGAAGACATGCTCCGCATGTGTGTCTTATATTTTGAAAAGCAATTGGAAGACCACCTTTATTTGGTGGAGTTATCATACAACAACAGCTACCAAGCGAGTATTCTAATGGCGCCCTTCGAGGCCATATATGGTAGAAGATGTCGCACGCCGTTGTCTTGGTTAGAAACGGGTGAGTCAAAGTTGTATAAGCGATTGGAAGTGGATGATGCTATTTCTTTGGTGAGAACCATTCGGGAGAGGTTGCTTATCGCTCAGGACCGGCAAGCAAAGTACTATAATGCCAAGCACAGGAACGTGGAGTTCGCTGTGGGCGATTATGTATACTTAAAGATCAAGCCGTTCAAGGGTGTCCCGCGGGTGCGGCGATTGAAAAAGCTAAGCCCGAGGTACCTTGGACCGTTCAAGGTTCTGGAGCGAGTTGGGGAAGCAGCCTATCGGTTGAAGCTTTCAGTGGAGCTAAGTGGTTTACATGATGTATTCCATATTTCGGTGCTTCGGAAGGCGGTGCAAGAGCCTACGCAGGTGATCGCGGTTGATCAAGTGCTGGTGGATAGTGGGCTAACGACAAAGGTCAAGCCCGTGCGGATTGAGGACTCGGAGGTCAAGCGGCTACGCAATAAAGAGATCAGGATGGTCAAGGTCCGGTGGGACAATTGCGGTCGTGAGGAGCTCTCTTGGGAGAGAGAGCAGACTATGCTTGACGAATATCCGGAGTTGTTCCGCTCAGGTACAAAATTTTGATTTTGTACATGTCTTTCCTTTATGTAATTTCGTGGGCGAAATTCTTTTAAGAGGGGTAGAGTTGTAACGCCCCAAAACTCAAAGGAGCGAAGGGGGACGTTTTGGGCCAGTTTGGGTTCTGGCAGCAGGCACATGGCCTGGGACACGGGCGTGTCCCAGGGCGTGTCAAGCGTGTGTCGACACTTAGCCGCGAAGTCGTCGAGATTTTCTCGACGATTCGCTGAGAATGGGCACACGGCATGCGACACGGGCGTGTCGCAGGGCGTGTCAACCCGTGTCGACACTTAGCCGTGAAGTTGTCGAGTTTTACTCGACGATTCGTCGAGAATGGGCACGCGGCCTGCGACACGGGCGTGTCGCAGGGCATGTCGACCCGTGTCGACGATCATCCCGGAGAGTCGTCGAGATTCACTCGACGATCGTCGAGGCATGGCACACGGCCTAGGATACGGGCGTGTCCAAGGCCGTGTCATCAAGTCGTCGATCTTCCCTCGACGAAGTGTCCCGTGTACACGGCCTGGGGTCCAGGCGTGTCAATGTGACACGGGTAAGGACACGGGCGTGTCCTAGAACCCGTGCAGTGCTCGGGTTGAAAATGGGGAAAAATCATGGGGTACACGGCCGGCTATACGGCCGTGTGAAGTGGAACACGGGCGTGTCAGCTCGAACACGGGCGTGTTCGATACCCGTGTGAGGTTCCAGGAGATTCGATTTTGACGGCGAATGCGGCACACGGCCCTGCACACGGGCGTGTGCCAGGCCGTGTTCGGCCCAGATTGGGCATTTCAGTCCCGAATCAAAGCCGTTCGTTTCCTTAGGTTGAGATCCAATGGCTGGGGGTTGTTCCTGAGAGGATATACCCGTGAGTTGACTTAGAAATCCATCACTTTCATACCTTATCATCTCTCCAAGTCCTTGGAGAAAGAGGAGAGCCATTGGAGGAAGAAGAACTATATTCCGCCATTAGAGGAGCTTCGGAGCTCCGAATCGCAAGCCGACTCCGGATCCACGGAGGCGACGCTAGTGCGGTGATTTCCATCCGATTACTTTTCAATGGCGCCAAAGAGGAACTCAAGGGTAACGATCCTCATCTTGAGCACGAATAGCTCTCTTTCCTAGCATAGGAAGCCCGCTCTCGCGAGTTTGCGGAGAGTTGGAGGTGTTCCTTCGGGTAGATATGTAAAGTCCCCGTTGTTTAGAGTCCGTATGCGAGAACGAACGTAGGCATGATGTGTGAAGCCTACCCGGACATGTTAGTCTGGATCGGTGATGTTGCATTGCATAAGGCCGGAGAAGACTCCGAGCTATTCGTTGTTTTTCGGGTTTTCTACGCGGTAGATTGCAGCAGGGAGCCTTGGGGACTAACCCAAAGGTGCACCCGGAAAACTGGGCGGATACGAGATCTTGCCAACTTGGTGGCTTGAGAGCCAACTTGAATATAACGGGGTTATGTGACTTGTGATGGAAATGGGACTCGGTGGAAGTTTGACCCGCGCAAATGTCTTAAACTGCCGTTGCGATGTGAGCACGGGTTAGATGGAACCGTACCCGTTCTATGTCGTTCGATTAAAGATACCTAAAGGCACGTGGCACTTACCGTTGGCATAGAGTAGGGTCTTCGGCGGTTAATGGCTTAAATTGTCGTGACCCAGGCCAGGAAGACGAATTGCTCATAGGTTTGGCCGTCTGAGTGGCGGTGGTGAGTCCGGAATGTTAATGGCTTTAATTGACGTGACATCGACCGGTTCACCGAGAATGTGCCCTGAGTGCACTGGTTGTGTGGCCGTACGAGACAATGTCTGTGATGACATGGCTATGGTTATTTATATGGCTCGCTTATGCTAATGAAATGCCGGGAAGGAGCATCGCCGCCCCGAGTTGGGGGCGGGATCGTTATAATTTGGTCAGCATTGCTGATCGTTGCCTTGTTTTGCCACCGTGCGGTGGTTTGTTGCTTGCAGGTGCAGCTGGACCAAGCGGTCAATAGCGGGCTAAAGCCCTTTTTGCGAAGCCGGCCATCGAAGGCCCAAATGGAAATGTTTATTGCTTTATTCATGTATGACCGGCCTGCGTGCTGTGGTTTGTAAATCATGTAATATTCAAGTGAAACATTTTGTAAGGCCTTAAGGCTTGTTTTGAGTATTTTGTATTAACATTCCTGTTTAGTACTAGTGGACATTCGTGCTCTAATGCTGGGTTCTTTGTTTACAACTTTTATAAACTGCTTCCGCTAGAATGCTCTGTGTAGGACGTTGAGATTGGTTGGATGGTTTCCATACGTAACCACCCGGTCTGTCTGTGGTCTATGGCGTCGGGCCCCGACCGGACCTACTACTATATGCTATGCGACGGATAGGGGGTGTTACAACATCCATGCAGGCATCCCTTTGTAAGGAGCAACATTGTGCAGAATATAGTATGGAGTGTCTGCAGTGGGATTAGGCTTGGGAGCAGGAGGAGGAGCCTTCCTTTTCTTAGAGAGCAACTTCTTTTTCTTTTTAGCAGCCTCCTCATCTGATTCATCATCATCATCATCATCAGAATCTGAACTTTGAGGGTTATCATACAGAGCATTCAACTTCCTCAGAGTGGCATCAGGAATGATAAGAGGCTTTTCTTGAGGAGGGATAGAAGGTTCAGAGGATGAGGGTTCAACAGCAGTAGAGACAGAACTTGCAGCTGCTGCCTTGTTCTCTTTTTCAATGTCTGCCAGAATGAGCTCATCCAGATCAGGCATGGGAGAATCATCCATGACAAAATTTGGGACAGGGCAGATTTCTGGAACAGACACAGGAGTTGGAACAGCAGTAGGAGCAGCAAAAGTGTCACAAAGTTGCCTGGCAACTACTGGACTTGCTGGAGAGGTATACTGAACAATAGCCAAATATGGCTTAGCAATCTCTACTGAGGGAAGCGTCATATATACAGGATCAAAGATCTGAATTATCTCAGATAAATTAACTGTGGGATTTATAAGGAAATCACAAACAATTGTTATTGAATCCACTGACTCATCAAAGCTACTGTCAGTGTCCATGAATTGAATAAAATCAATTGCTGTATTTGTAATTGCATTATCTGTATCTGTATCTGTATCTACTGTATTCACTTCTGCAGCTGCTGCACCAGCTTCATCATGGAGCATCTCCCCCTGCCTGGGTTCAGGAGAACCTGGAGCCAGGCCCCTGAATGAAGAGGGGGCAGCAGAGAGGGCTGAGATTTGGGCAGCTAAAGAATCAATGGAATTCACTAGAGGTGTAATGGCCTCTGTGATGAGTGATTTAATAAGAGGAGTCAGAAGAGAGATGATGGAGGGAATGGTGGAAGAATCCATAAGTGGAGAAAGAATAGTAGAGTAGGAAGGAAGAATATGTGGAGGGGATAAAGGAGGGAGAACAGTGTGTGACTCAGTGGGTAGGTTTAGGATGGAATAGTGGATAGGTGTGGTGGAAGAGGGGATTGAGGAGGTGAGGGAATATGTGTTTCAGTAGGGGAAACTGGAGGTGTAGGGATATGTGGAAGATCAGGCGGTGGAGATTGATGTTGAGGTGGAGTCAATTGAGGTGCAGGAGGAGTGGGAAGAGATTTGGTAGGGGGAATGGCCTCTTCAGTGTTAGGGTTAGGAGTGACCTTGACGGTCATGGTGCTCTCAGAAGCATTGATGGAGGAGGAGGAACCCTTGGAGGGTTTGGTGATTGTCCTCTCCCATCGGCCAAAGAAGGCACAGGTGAGGCGCTTGCTGGCGTTGATGAATGTGGTCGGGGAGACCAAACATTCACTGGCCTTTTCCTGGAGGAAAATCCCCAGGACTCTGCCGTAGTAGACTTCCTTCTTGCTAATTCTCTTCTTGATTAGGTCAAAGAAAACCATGCCCCAATTGACCTGACTCTTGTTGAGCACTGCACACATGATCAGGAATTGATGGCGAGTGATATAGTCATGTGCCGAGTGTTTGCCCATAAGAAGTTTCCCTACAATGTCGGCCAAAAATTGATAGGCGGCTGACAGTTGTTTCTTCAGAAGCTTATTAGGGTTGTTGCCGGAGAAACCCATGACTTTCAACATATCAGCATATTCCTCAGCGTCCATTTCCAAGTTGTCTTCCCAATTGATCAGTCCAAAAATTTCAGAGAGTACTGCTGGGGACAGTGAAACGGCAGTGTTTCCAATATTTCCTGTCAGATTGCCATCTTCAGAAACTGTGGCAGTGTACACCCATTCTCTTATCTCGGTTGAGTGTAGCTTGATGCTACGTGTCATGAAATCCTTGAGATGCAATTCTTCAAGTAATTCAAGGATGTACAGAAAAATTGTATCATAATGTTGGAAGGACTCAAAGTCCATTGAAAATGCTGCATCAAATTTCATCGCTGCAAGTGCTCCTGGAGGAATCACCATTGATGACATGCAAAGAAAATCACAGAGAAAACGACGATCAAGATCAAAGGAACTGAAAGCGCGGGACAGAGGTCGAAGAAAACCTAGATATAGGATTTTCAGAATATGAATCGACAAGCTCCGTTCCACGAAAAGAGATAGATCTTCGAACTGGGATCGACGAAATAAGTTACAGGAGAGTAGTTCGTCGAACCCATTCAGAAGAATTGAAAACAGTTCGTCGAACTCCGTTCGACGAAATGGTTTCTGAAGCAAGGTTCGTCGATCTCCGGTTGACGAAAATTGTTTCCACACAGAGAATTCGTCGATCTCCATTCGACGAGAATCTTTCAAACTTTCCCTAAGTCGTCGAACTCCGTTCGACGAACTCTGGAAAATTTGTCAAATGCAGACAGAAATTAATTTAACTCTTCTCCATCAATCATTCCCAGTTGATTTATAAAGAACAGATGGGTTTTCTCATCCAAAGGCTTGGTGAAGATATCTGCTCTCTGTATATCAGTAGGAATGTGGATCAAGTTAATTTTCTTTTTGTCCACATTATCTCTAATGAAATGATGTCTTATTTCAATATGTTTAGTCCTAGAATGATGAACTGGATTCTGAGTTATAGCAATAGCACTTGTATTATCACAGAATAAGGTTAAATTAATTAAGTTGATACCATAGTCTAGGAGTTGGTTTTGTATCCATAGCATCTGTGAACAGCAGCTGCCAGCAGCCATATACTCTGCCTCAGCAGTTGATGTAGACACAGATGTCTGCTTTTTGCAAAACCAAGAGACAAGTCTCATACTCAGGAACTGGCAAGTTCCATAGGTACTTTTCCTGTCCACTCTACATCCACCATAGTCAGCATCTGAGTATCCAGTTAACTCAAATTCTAACTCTGCAGGATACCAGAGTCCTAAACTAGGACACCTCTTTATATATCTCAAAATCCTTTTTAGAAAAATAAGATGAGATTCTTTAGGATTCACTTGGAATCTAGCACAAAGGCATGTGGCAAACATTATGTCAGGCCTGCTAGCTGTTAAGTATAATAGGGATCCAACAATTGCCCTATAATGTTTCTGATCTACAGGTTTCCCTGCTGCATCAGAATCCACAACAGCATTGGTAGCCATATGTGTTTTCATTCCTGAGGCATCACCCATCCCAAACTTTTTAATAAGCTCTTTAGCATATTTAGATTGGGAGAGGAAGATACCATCAGGGAGCTGCTTCACTTGGAGACCAAGGAAGTAGGAAAGCTCACCCATACTACTCATCTCAAATTTGGAATGCATGAGGTCAGCAAACCTCTGGCACAATTTGGGATCAGTGGACCCAAAAATAATATCATCCACATATATTTGTACTAATAAGATTTGGTCCTTATAATGTCTAGTGAAAAGGGTTTTATCTATGGTTCCTCTTGTAAATTTATGCTCTAAAAGAAAGCTAACTAGGGTCTCATACCAAGCTCTTGGAGCTTGCTTTAAACCATAGAGAGCTTTATGCAATTTGTAAAGATAAGAGGGTTGAGTTAGAGAGATAAAACCTGGAGGTTGTTCTACATAAACCTCTTCTTGAAGTACACCATTCAGAAAGGCACTTTTAACATCCATCTGAAATACCTTGAACTTTTTGTATGCTGCATAGGCTAGGAATATTCTAATGGCCTCCAACCTTGCAACAGGGGCAAAGGTTTGGTCATAGTCTATTCCTTCTTCTTGTTTATAGCCTTGGGCAACCAGTCTAGCCTTGTTCCTTACTATGTTCCCTTGTGCATCTAATTTGTTCCTATAGACCCATTTGGTTCCAATAACTGGGTAGTTATGGGGTCTTGGAACCAAATCACAAACTCTACATCTCTCAAACTGATTTAGTTCCTCTTGAATTGCAAGAATCCAGTGGGGATCTTGCTCAGCTTCATGGATGGTGAGAGGTTCAATTTGAGAGAGAAAACAAGCATGCATCAAGTCTTGATTGAGCTGATGTATTATCTGTACACCAACTAAAATGTCCCCAATCACTTGAGATTTGGGGTGATCTCTAAGTGTGACAAGATCAGTTTGTGGAGTTGGTTGAGCAATAGCTTCTGTAAATAATTCCTCTTGAGGAATGGTACTGGCTGTTGATGGAAGTTCAGTTACTTCCTCTTGGATTTCCTCTTCACTATCTTCAGCAGTCTGTGGAGTGGGATGAGTTGGAACCTCTTGGGTAAGGTTTAGTCCATCCATAGACTCACACATTGGTGAAACCTGCAAAGGACTATTAGTAGAAATGTCTTTCTTCTAATAAGCCATGTTAGCTTCATCAAAAGACACATGGAAAGATTCTTCAATTTTAAGGGATGTTTTGTTGAAAACCCTATAGGCCTTGCTTACTTGGGAATATCCTAGAAAAATCCCTTCTTCAGCCTTAGCCTCAAACTTTCTAATGTATCTTTTGTTATTAGTGTGGATGTAACATATGCAACCAAAAACTTTAAAGTAAGTGATTTTAGGTTTCTTTTCTTTAAGTAATTCATAGGGGGTCTTGTGTTTTAGTTTATGTACAAGACATCTGTTTAGGACATAGTTAGCTGTGTTTACAGCTTCTGCCCAAAAGGATAGAGGCATGTAAGCATCTGCTAACAATGTACCTGCAGCTTCAATGAGTGTCCTATTTTTCCTTTCAGCTACCCCATTTTGTTGGGGAGTTCTAGGAGCTGAGAAGCACTGTCTGATACCTTCCTTCTCACAGAACTCATGCATAAGAAGATACTCAAACTCTGTTCCATGATCACTTCTGATCAATGCAACATGAGTAGAGAACTCAATCTGTATGGTCCTTAGAAAATCTGTAAGAACTTTAAATGTATCTGACTTAGCTCTCAGGAATGCTACCCAACTGAATCTGGAGAAATCATCAACAATAACTAAGGTGTAAGACTTCCCTCCTAGGCTTTGTACTGCAATGGGTCCAAAAAGATCCACATGAAGCAGATACAATATCCTAGGTGAATCACTTTTATTAATGGATTTGAAGCTAGTTTTAGTTTGCTTGCCTAGTTGACAAGCCCTGCATAGGCTTTTCTTCTTGTAGGGACCAGAAGGTAAACCTCTAACAAGGTTGTCTTTAGATAACCTAGATATGTTCTTAAGCTTTACATGTCCTAGCCTTTTGTGCCATAGCTCATTTTGGTTACTAGTGATATTGAGTAAACAAATATCAGTTGTGGCAGAAATGAAATCTACTAAATATATGTTTCCTTGTCTAAGTCCAATTAAAACAGTTTGGTTTTTATCATTTATAATAGAACAAGAGGTAGAGTTGAAATGTACCTGATAACCTTCATCACATAACTGACTTATGGATATAAGGTTATGTTTAAGTCCTCTTACATATGTCACCTTTTTGAAGGTCACTGCTCCAATTCTTACTCTTCCATACCCTTCTGACTGACCACTCTTTGAATCTCCAAATATCACCTTTGGTCCTAGCTTGGATTTATAGTTGGAGAGATTTGCTTTGCTGCCAGTCATGTGCTTGGAGCAGCCACTGTCCAGGTACCATGTCTAACTTAGCCTTGGACAGTTCTTCACCTGTACCTGCATCAAAAAATAAAGCTCAATTGTTCTTGACCTAGGTTACCTTGGGTCCTTGGTTTGGCTGAAAAGTAAAACTAGAAATGACTGATAATGCAGGTTGAGACTTATACCCTAGAGGGTGATATCTCCTAGGTGGGATTATCCAATCAGCTACTGGATTAAATGTCTTGTTAGCTGTTTTAAAATTTCTATAGGAGAAATTATTTATATTTGGTCGTTCTGGGATCGACGAGTTATTGTAAGTTCGTCGACCAGAGTTCGACGAATGGGGATGAGATCGTCGACCACCACTTAGAGAATGACCATGGTCAGTTTCTGCATCCCACGTTCGTCAACCTCTGCTCGACGAACCATACACAGTTCGTCGATCGCAGTAGGACGAATAATTATTTCTGAAGTTTGCGTTCAGCGTTCGTCGATCGGGGTTCGACGATCTTGCAGGATTTCGTCGATCTAAGTTCGACGAATTCTGCTGAACTTGGTTTTTAACAGCTTTCTTCTGTTTTCTGTTTTTATTGTCTAGGGGATTTGACTTGTTTTCTGATCTGGGTTTTTCAGTTAGTTTCTCTTTACCCTTAGCAGTGATAAACTTTATGGAAGTAGAAAGTATATTCTTCTTTATTATGGGGGGTAAACCTGATGAAGCACCCAAGCCCAGCCTGCCATTTAATCTGGCATTTACTATGCTTGTGATATCCATCAGCTTGAGGCTTCTCCCATTGAGAGATTGCTCAAGTTGTTTTGCCTCACATAATTCAGATTTTAACTTGATTATCTGTTCATTAGCTAGAGTCAATTGGTCAGTTAGTTTTCTATTTTCTGTGCTGACAGATTCAAGGTTTTCTAGTCTAGTCCTCAAGGTTTTTATTTCTTTCTCTGAGTTTATTAAATCCATGCACATAGTTTTAAATTCTACTTTAAATAAGTCAGAATTGAAATCAAAACTAGAAGTAACCTGATCAGCCTCTAAGTCTGAGGTACCTTCATCTTCAGAATCCTCTTCTGATCCACAGTTGCTTCTGGAGGCATCTATTGCCATTAGGCACACCTCCTTGGATCTAGCTTCTTTCTCTTCCTCACTGGAGCTGGAGGAGGATGTTTCCTCTTCTGTGTCACTCCAGGACTCAACAACAAATCCTTTGTCCTTCCTTTTATACTTGTTGGAGGAGGGTCTGCTGCTTTGTTTTCTTCTGGAATTCTTGTCCCTGCCCTTGTCCTTTTTATGATTCTCTGGGCATTCTGAAATATAGTGCCCTGGCTTACTGCATCCAAAACACACAACCTCCTTAGTTGGTGTCTTGTCATATTTGGGCTTATCATCCTGCCTGGATGCTTTTCTTCTAAAGTCCTTTATTGCCATTTTGTAGAATCTTTTGGCAAAAAGACTCATTAACTCCTCATTGGATGTAGATGTTTCATTGTCTTCAGAAGCTTTGAGGGCCAAGCTGTGCTCCTTCCTAACTGGTGTAGTTGCCTTCTGTTCTGCTGCCTCTCTTGATTTGACAAGCTGCTCATATGACTTCAGCTTGCCTAGCAGAGATTCTGTTGAGATCTCATTGAGGCTTCTGGCTTCTTTGATTGGCCAGATTCTGGAGTCCCATGAACTTGGGAAACACATCAGTATCTTGTCATTCACCTCAATTAAGGTGATTTCCTTGTCAAGAGTCTTGAGTTCACTGATGATTGAACTTAATCTATTGTACATCTCAGCCACTGATTCTGTCTCATCCTTTTTGAAATTCTCATAGAGAGAAATGAGACTGGATCTCCTATGCTTTCTTTCATCAGCTGAGCCTGCTACCATTTGATTGAGAGAGTCCCAAATGGCCTTGGCTGAGGTGCACTCAGCCACCTTCTGAAATATGTCATCTCACATTGTTTGGGCCAGAATATTCATAGCCTTTGCATCAGCCATCTTGGCTTTCTTATAGGCTTCAGTATTGTCTGGAGGTGGTACTGCACTCAGATTAGTTGATGTGCTGGCAAAAGTTGTAGGAGCTGGAGGAACACCTGTTGAAATGACAGAAAAACTATCCTCATCAATGGAGTTCATATATAATCTAATTTTTGCCTTCCAGATGGCAAACTTATTAAGATTGCACACTGGAGGTCTGATGCTTGTATAATCCTTGTTTTGGGCCATGTCTGTGAGAAGGATAAGTCCAATAACAGAATAGAAACAAACAGATCTAACTAGGGGATCTTGGGGTTCAGGTGTTAGCCTGTACAACCAATCAGATGTGGTGTTATTAACTAACCTCCCTCTGATACCAATTGAAAGTGTAGCTAGATCTGATATACTCTAGAGGGGGGGGGGGTGAATAGAGTATATGGTGTTTATAAAACTTTTACAACTGCTATTGTATTTTAGGTGTGTGTGTGTGTGTGTGCAGGGAAGCAAGTACAATAAATCAAAATGAAAACAGCAATGGACTAAACACAGCACATTCACAAAGCAAGGCCAGAAAACAAAAGGAAAAGAAAGCAACCAGACGACACAAGAATTTTATAGTGGTTCCCCAAATCTGGGTAGTCCACTCTTCTACCACCCTGGTAGGAATCCACTGCAGGAAGGGGTTGATCAGTTGTCCTGGCACCAATGGGGTTTTGATCAGGTTCCTAAAAACCAAAGCCTCAACTCTTTTGGTGGGAGACTTGCAACCAGAATAATTTTGAAGGAAATTAAAACCCTGTACAGAGGTGGAGTGAGAGGGTGATGAGGTCTTCTCTTTCTCAAGTCAAATGAGAAACTGATAGAAGTTCCAGAGCAAATCTTCAGGAACTTCTTGTAACTGATATGAATGTATTGTTTCTTGAAGTTATCCTGAGTGAAAGCAGATGAAGAACTCTTGATATTGATGTAGTGTTCTTCTTCTTCTTCTAGATCAATTTCTCTCTGGGCGAAGAATGAATTCTTTTTCTTGTGTTGTCTGAATCGCTGTGTATGCTTTTCTTGTTGTTGTCTGTTGTGTATCTCTGTGTTACTGACTGTTTCTGTATATCTGTCTATTTCTCATAAGAACACACTCGAATTTTTGAATGTCGAGCAGTAATGGCAGACGGCCTGGAAAGGAAGCAGCAATTAATTATTTCCCGAACTGTTTCCATGGGAAAAAAGACATGTAATAATCCAGAATTAACTGTGCATCCTAACGGTAGTATTCTGTGAAGAACTGCCATTAATTGTCCAGGAATCAGCGCCATGGAATGAGACGAGAACGGAAAAAGACCTAGTCTGGAATCGTCGACCGAAGAACATAATTCGTCGAGCTGAGTTTAGAGTTCATCGAGCTGAACAGAGTTTGTCGAGCTGAGCTGAGTTCGTCGAGATGAGCTGAGTTCGTCGAGCTGACAGTCTTCATTCGTTGAATAGACAATCTTTAATATCAGACAAACACTATTCGTTGAGCAGAGAACTAAATTCGTCGAGCTGAGAATAAACTTCGTCGACCTGAGAAAAGTTCTGGACTTTGACGAAATACTCTGCATTTGCTGAATTGTTGTGTCGACACAAAATGGTGTCGACAGATTGGTCTTGGTGTCGACACAAATCCTCTGGTGTCGACAGATTGATCTTGGTGTCGACACAAATCCTCTGGTGTCGACATAAGCTGGTGTCGACTGAAATCTTGGGTGTCGACTGAAATCCTGGTGTCGACACAAATCGCCTGGTGTCGACACAAGCCCTAAGTGTCGACACAGATTCTCTGAGCACAAAAATCGTCGAGTAGAGATTAGCATTCGTCGACCTGAGAAGCTGTGAACTTGAGGTCCAAGTTCGTCGAGCTCAGAATATAATTCGTCGATCGAAGCATGAAGCTGGACTTAGAGAAATTCTGAAGTAGTCCTGATAAGCTTGAGGTAGAATCTGTTGTTTGTCGAGCAAGAAACGAAGTTCGTCAAGCTTAGCACTGTGAATTGTCTCACGATCGTCGAGCGCAGAACTTCCTTCGTCGAGCTGAGTTCGACGAACGTCGAACTCATTTCACTTAGTCTGAAAAACTGATAGATCTGGAGTTCTTGATGGTCTTGAAGAAGGCTGGTCCATCTAAAGTTGATATAGAGGACTGTCCTAGATTCTAAGACAAGAACTTGACCCAGACTATACATGATGGGTCATAACCTAAGTCAGTAAACCTAGCCCAAATCAACTAGGGATCCAACACAATAAATATATCCATAGAATAATAACCTTAGCTTATAAGCATGCTCACGCAAGCTTATAAACTAAGAGGTCGTTTTGCAGGGCCTATCGTATAAACTGTCCCATAACAATTTATACGATGGGTGTCAGGTTTAAATGCAATGATTTATGCAATTCTATGTTATGCCATGAATCACACAAGTACAACACACCCACCCGACTCTGTACACACAGACCATTAGTTCCCCCTGTCTGGAGCCTAACCTTTCAGGATAAATCCGTAGTGGCAAACATAAGCGGTGGGTTGGGCCTTGCCCACTTCTAAATCGGTAATTGCACTACCAGTCTGTCCTATCGTATGCCTCAATGCTGGTGCACTAAGCGGAGCTCGTGCGTACTCTTTGTCGGTTGGTTCAACGGACTAAATTTGGCGAATTGCTAAACCACACTTGCCGAGTCAACGTATTTGCATCGGTGCATCGACCTTCCAACACCGAAGACCCACCACCTTAGAATTTATGAATGTGCAATCTTGATGTATCAACCACCGAGCCAAAGCTCCTCGGACAATCCCGTCCGTCACAAATATCTACCGAGCCAAAACTCCTCGGACTAACCCGTCCATCTCAAAACCATCCGAGCCATCGACTCGCCGGGCTAACCTGCCCATCACCAAAACCACTGAGACTACCGTCGATGTGAGCCAACCTAACTTCCCGAGACACCAGGGTGTGTGAAAGTGAACCCCTAGTTATACTAGTTGCCCTTAAACATTGATTTTCCCTATGGTTTAGGTTAACCCAACACTGCCCAAGGTATTCCCGATGAAGGGCTCTCACAGGGCACTAGGAACTACGATGGGCTGAAGCCCAAAGCTCCCTTTCGCAAGGCACTTACTGTTATTGGTTAATACCCGATTCCCGATCCCTTTTTAATACTACTCTGGATTAAACCCTAGTGTGTTTGGACACACACTCTCTCTCCACAGGAAAGACGATCTTTCGTTGATCCCGAACACCTCTTAACTCCAGTCAACCTAACACTCTCCTCATCATGATTACTAATGAAGCTCTCTTTCATCTCACCAAATCACCATGCATTTTCCCCCACTTCCTATGATCATATCCCATGTTATCACAATTTTCGTAGTTTTACTAAATGCAGACCAACATATGCTATATGATGTACATGATAGGAGGGTACTCCAAATTTCATCCACAAGTATTAAGATATTTAATGGGGGTCTATCGTGACATGATTAGCCTATCTCCAGAAACTTATAATTTTCATAATTAATTTGGTATTTAATTAATTTTCCCCAAAGTTAGGCCATGGGTAATTTTAACATGAAGTACAATATGATCTCAAATAATGGCCACCCAAAAATTATGAACACTAGATAACAGAGGAATAATTGTAAATACCAAGCTTCATGATTTTTCCATAAATTATTTGGCCTCTAATTTATTAATCCAATGATAAGCCATTAATTATGGGTAAAGAAGAAAGTACTAAAGTTAATCATCAGAAAATTGTAAAAAATTACTGAATCTCAAGGATAACCAGAAAAGGCCTCTGACCAAAAATCACATATTGTCAATCTCAATAAGTATCAAAATAAATTCAATTACTTTTACTTAGAAAACGGCACCTTGTGAACTAACTCCTACAGATAGACTTCCAAAAATTACACAAAAAATCACAGAGCTTTAAAATATCAATAAAGGTCTTCTTACCAAATTTCATATGTTTCCATTGAGTGGTTTGTTCATAAGAATCTTTTAAGTAGATGGTGCAACTTGATGGGTTGTGAGTGAAGTACCCCATATAATGATCAAAAGTTCATATTAAAAATTTCTAGGGCTTATTATATAAAACATAGCTTGACTAAATATCATCCAAACCCTAGGTCAGGAAGTCACATAATAAAATTCTTCAAGACAACTCATGATAGTGCACTTTTCAAAGGAACCCACTTGTAAACTCATCCAAACATTATGTAGTATATTTCAGTGGTTAATATGATTAAGAAAATGACCTCTACCAAAATGTCATGCAGTTCCAAAGTCATTTGAGCCACTAGACATTCCCTAAGGTGTATGGACCCAAAAACTTACCCAGTGGTTTAAGTGGTGTACATGTGTCCAAATCTCACCACATCTCTCCCTAGGGCTTTTGACCACCCTAGGATCACATGGACTAAACACCAATTCCATACAAGGGCATTTCAAACCATGCCCTCAATAAATCCCCAAAGCCCAACCTTAGGGCATGTACTTGGGTCATAGGGAAAATCTACCCCAACCTATCCCAAATTCCATGTGAGGGTGTCTAGCATCACATCAAACCATTGTCCCAAGTTTCAACCTCTGTTGAGGTGATTTGACTACTTAAACCCACAAGGAACACTTTGACCTAAATACCCCTCTTTTGGCCAAGGGTAGGGTTTACAAAAATTCAACCCAAATCATCTCCAAATGAGATGGAATTTTATCCAGAGACTTATGATGACCCCAAGGACCACTCACAAAAAGTTCGGAGGGTTTGGAGGTCATTAGGTAATCTAATTAAATTTCCCTATGATTATTAAATAATTTCAAAAACCTATAGAAAACACATTTCTAAAAATTTCCATTTTTGGATATGTTCTTGGTGTTGGCAAGAATAGCCCCCATCCAAAATTTCAAGTCATTTCGATGGCTGGATTGATGGGAGGACTCAAAGGCGTCTCTGGTCTATCCTACGTATAGTCCTCACCAAAATGAGTGCTCTGATCAAACCACTTACCCAAATGAGTTGAAACAAATTTTAAACTAAAGTAGACCCTTAGAGCTACAATTTCTGTGTTGATCATTTTCTCTGAAACAGTACCTATGCATTTTTAAAATAATTCCGAATCGACTGATTTTTAAAGGCAGAAAATACATTAATTAAAATATATACAGCTTGATCTAGCACAGATCTTGAAGCAAATCCGACGGTTGTCGGTTATCCTCTTCCTCCTGCTGACGGTGAGATTTACCCGACCTGGAGATTGTTCCATCCATATTTCCCGGCAACCCGGCTACCTCCCTGGCCGGCCACCGCCGCCACCACCTCCGTTGAAGTGGGGGCTATTGTCGGGCGGCAGCACGGCCGCCGGAGGGGCGGATTCAGGCGATCCCAACAATGAGGTTTTTCCCGGAAAACAAAGAAAATGAAAGCTTTGATCGAGCTTAATTGATCCTGATTCTTATCCCAATTGAATCCTATGATCTACCCACAGAAGAAGGTGCAAGGGAGAAAATGTTGGGGGGGGGGGGGCTGGAGACGCGTTGATCTCCGATTTGCCATGGTGGTGGTGGCGCCAATCAGGTTTCTTCAACAACACAGTCAAGTGCTTCGAATCCTTCAGGTAAAGGTTGTAACCTTCTCCGCTCTGCCTGGTGAAGCTTTTAAGATCCCTAATTGGGGATGGGGAAGTGTGTAACTCCAAAGGCCATGAATGGCCATTAATGATCATTTTCGGTTCCAGCCATTTGAAGCGCTGAGCCACCCCATTGGCCGGCCACCTCCTGAAAACCCATCCCTTGCCTTCAAGGACTAAAAGCCCATCGAGGTGGGGGGAGGGGGTTGAAACCTCCATGGCCAAAATGGTCATTAAGCTCCATTTCTTCTCTCCTCCCAAGTGGGGGTAACCTCCTCCCTCTCTCACCTAGTCATCACTCTCTGAATTTGGTGGGCGTAAAATGTGTCTCTCTACTCCCTTAGACTAATGGGCCACACCACTTGGGCTTAGCCCACTTGAATTGGTCTAGGTTAACATAAGTTGACCACGTTGACCCATGAGTTGACTTTGGTCACCATGACCATTTAGGTTGACCCCAAGGGGTCCTTGGTGACCCCTTGGCTTCCCCTAAGGTCTAGGAAGGGTTATGTAGGGTTGACTTGGCACCTTGGTGGTCACTTGCCCCTTAATTAGGGCACTTTGACGACTTTAGAGTTAGGGTTGACTTGAGTCAATTTAGCCTCTAAGATTGACCCCAATGGGTCTTTGGTGACCCATTGGCTTCACCGTAGGTCCAGGAAGACCTAGGTAGAGTTGGTTGGGCACATTATGGGTACATTGCCCTTAGTTAGGGAACCTTGCCCAATTTAGGACTAGGATGGTCGTAGGTCAACGTGGCCACACTGGGTTGACTCCAACGGACCCGTAGGGCTCTAATGGACCTTGCAATAGGTTGGTGAGGTTGTGGTGGGGTCTTGGAGTCATGGTTAAAACCCATGATCATCCTAAACTAGTGTTTAGAAACCTACTATTTGCAGACCATAGTGATCTCACCTACATTCCTAAGTCCACTTGGTTTTCTTGGGCTTCTTAGGGCTTGTCATGACCTAATCATGACAAAACCAATCCTAGGGGTCTAGTTGTATGAGGGATGTTACAAATCCCAATACATAAACAAAAAATTTCATCCTCGAAATTAAAGTTAGGCCTACGGGGTTTCAAGTATGAGAAATAAAATGTAACATCCTGAGAGGTTGTAAGGAATACGTGACTGAAAAGCTCCGGGTACTTTTGTTTCATCAAATCATGTGGCTTGCATGTGTGCTCCTCCTACCCATGATTCCTCCACAAGACCTTGACCAACTGAACCTTCTTGGGTCACAGGACCCGCATCCCATTATCGTTTATCTAGATCTGCTCCAGGTGCATCGATCGATCAGAGGCTATAGGCCGATCTGTAGTCGTAATCTACTGCTCTGGCCGAAGTAGAGCTCTCCTCAGGGAGGAGACATGAAAGACATTGTCCAAACTCGCTAGCTCTGGTGGCAGATCCAGCCTATAAGCGAAGGGGTCGATCCATTCCAGTATCCTGTAGGGCCCCATGTATCTCAGGTTGAGCTTCTTCCGACCACACACCCGCGAGACTCCATGCATCTGTCGAATCTTCAAAAATACCTGGTCTCCTACCTGAAACTCTACCTGATGATGTCCAGCATCGTAATACTTAACCTGCCTGCTGTGGGTGTAACAACCCCTATCCGTCGCATAGCATATATCAGTAGGTCCGGCCGGGTCCCGACACCATATACCACAGACAGACCGGGCGGTTACTTAATGGAAACCATCCAACTAATATCAACATCCTACACAGAGCATTTTAGCGGAAGCAATTATAATAGTTGCATTAATAAAGAACCCAACACTAGCATGAATGTCCACTAACAAGCCACGGAATGAACGTACAAATACACAAGTACAATGGCCTTAAGGCCTTACAATTGTTTACTCAAATAGAAGTGTTTTCCAAACCTCGGCACGCAGGCCAGCCATACATGAATAAAAGAAAACACTAAGCATTAGGCCTTCGAGGGCCAGCACAGTAACTTGGGCTTCAGCCCGGTATTTATCGCTCGGCTCCACAGCACCTACAAGCACAATCCACCGCAATGGTGGCAAACCAAAGCAACGGTCAGTAATGCTGACCAAATTATAACGATCCCGCCCCCAACTCGGGGCGGCGATGCTCCTTCCCTGCACTTTATTCGCATAACCAAGCAGTATAAAAAATACACTACGTCACAGGCATGGGCACGCACGGCCAGGTCGTCGACCCAAGCTCGACACGCCCTGGGATACGCCCGTATCCCAGGCCGTGTGCCCCCTGCCAAATTCCAAACTTGGCTCAAAATGCCTCCCATCGCACTTTTGAGTTTCGGGGCGTTACAACTCTCTCCCTCTTAAAATAATTTCGTCCACGAAATTACATAAAGGAAGGATAAGCATAAAACTGAAACGGTACCTGAGCAAAACAACTCCGGGTACTCCTCAAGCATAGTCTGCTCTCGCTCCCAAGAGAGGTCCTCCCGACCGCAATTGTCCCAACGGACCTTGACCATCCTGATCTCTTTATTGTGTAGCCTCTTGACTTCCGAGTCCTCAATATGTACGGGCTTGACCTTCGTCGTCAACCCACTATCGACCGGCACTTGATCGACCGCGATCACTTGCGCAGGCTCTTGCATCGCCTTCCGTAGCACTGATATATGGAATTCATCATGTACAGCACTAAGCTCCACTGACAGCTTCAATCGGTACGCTGCTTCACCAATCCGCTCCAAAACCTCAAAGAGTCCAAGGTACCTTGGGCTTAGCTTATTCAAGCGCCGCACCCGCGAGACACCCTTGAACGGCTTGATTTTCAAGAACACCCAATCGCCGATAGCGAACTCCACGTTCATGTGCTTGGCATTATAGTAATTCGCCTGCCGGTCTTGAGCGATAAGCAACCTCTCTCGAATCATTCGAACCAAAGACGTAGCATCATCTACCACTTAGCGCTTGTGCAACTTTGACTCACCCGTTTCCAACCAAGACAACAGTGTGTGACATCTTCTACCATAAAAGGCCTCGAAGGGCGCCATTTGTATACTTGCCTGGTGGCTATTATTGTACGCGAACTACACCAAGTATAGATGATCTTCCCACTACTTTCCAAAGTCCAGGACACATATGCGAAGCATGTCTTCCATTGTCCTATTGACCCTCTCGGTCTGCCCATCTGTCTGCGGATGGAAGGCTGTGCTAAAACTCAGCTTCGTTCCCAACATCTGCTGCTCCAACCTCCAATCGTTGGACGTGAACCGCCCATCCCGGTCACTCATGATGCTGCGGAGCACACTGTGAAGCCGTACTATGTTATCCACATACAACTTTGCAAATTTCTCAACCGGATCATCCTTCCTATACGGAATGAAGTGCGACACCTTCGTTAGACGATCTATGACCACCCAAATGGTGCTGTTCCCCTTTTACGACCTTGGAAACCCGTACACAAAGTACATAGTAATGTCGTAGAACTTCCACTCCGGAATAGGAAAGGATTTCAAGAATCCTCCCGGCTTTTGGCACTCCGCTTTCACCAAGGCACAAGTTTGACACTTCTCCACGTAGAGCGCCGCATCCTTTTTCAGTCCTGGCCACCAAAACAATTTCTTAACATCGCTGTACATCTTCGTGCTCCCCGGGTGAATTGAGTACTTGGTATGATGCGCCTCGTACAACAAATCCACCCGCAAATTGCCCACGTTTGGTACGCACAGACGACCATCCTTCCAAAGCAATCCATCCTCAACGACAAATTGGGAATTTGACCCATCTAGAGCTTCAACCATGATCTGCTTCATGTGGCCATCCAAATCCAAAGCATGTCGAATCCGATCAGCCAGGTCATACTGGACTTCAGTCCAATTCAGTAGTGCTTCAACACTTGACTGCTTATCCATGCAAGAGATCTCCAATGCCTCCAACTCCCAAACCAACCGCTCGTTATGGATCGATAGCAAATTGGCTTGAGCTGGGGCCCGACGACTCAATGCATCCACAACTGCATTGCCTTTACCATGCACGTAGTGGATCTTGAATGTATAGTCCCCCAGGAACTTCATCCACCTACGCTGCCGCATGTTCAGATCTTTCTGATCCAGCAAATATTTCAGGCTCTTGTGACCGGTGTAGATATCAATCATCACACCGTACAAATAATTTCTCCATAGCTTCAAGGAAAAAATCACGGCCGCTAACTCCAAGACATGGACCAGATAGTTCCTCTCGTGCACCTTCAGCTGTCTTGAGCCATATGCTATCACACTTCCGTGATGTAGTATAACACAACCCAAACCACTACCCGAAGCATCGCTATAATTCTCAAAGCCTTCGGTCCCACTCGGCGAACTCAGCACAGGCGTCGTGGTCAACCGACACTTCAACTCCTCAAAAGCTCGTGCAAACTCCGGTGTCCAAATGAACTTCTGCTCTTTCCTAGTCAAAGTAGTGAGAGGTAACTCTATCCGCGAGAAGTTCTCCACGAAGCCCCTATAATAGCAGGCAAGCCCCGGAAAGCTCCGGACTTCCGCTATCGTAGAAAGCATAGGCCACTCTTCTATCGCAACAATCTTCGCCGGATCCACTGCAATACCCTCTCCACTCACTATATGACCGAGGAATCCCACTGAGGACAACCAAAACTCACATTTAGAGAACTTGGCGTATAACTGATTCCTCCTCAGTGTCTCCAAAACCGAATGTAGATGCCTGAAGTGATCCTCCTCACTCTGCGAGTACACCAAAATATCATCGATGAAGACGATCACAAAATGGTCCAAGTACTCCCGGAAAGTCCTGTTCATCAAATCCATGAACACCGACGGCGCATTGGTCATCCCAAACGGCATGACCGTAAACTCGTAATGCCCGTATCTCGTACTGAACGTTGTCTTAGGGATATCACTCTCCCTTATTCTCAACTAATAGTAACCGGACTTGAGATCCAACTTTGAGTACACCATCGACCCGACTAATTGATCAAAGAGATCATCAATCATTGGGATCGGGTACTTGTTCTTTTCCGTTAGCTTGTTTAGCTCCCGATAATCTATACATAGTCTCAAGCTTCCATCCATCTTCTTAACAAAGAGGACCGGTGCGCTCCAAGGCGAAGAACTTGGACGCACGTAACCTTGCTCCAACAACTCCTGAAGTTGCACCATCACCTCCGCCATTTCCTTAGGCGCTAGCTGATACGGAGATCGTGACACATGCTTTGCACCTGGCTCCAGCTCAATCGTGAAATCTATCGACCGCTGCAGCGGGGCTCCAGGAAGATCACCAGGGAACACATCAGGGTATTCTGATACCACTGAAATACTATCCAACATAGGCTTTGGCTTTGCAACCTCCACTAGCATAAAGAACAGCTCTGCTCCAGCATGAACCGCCTTCACCACCTGAAGGGCAGACATCAACATCTTGCTCGACCCTTTCAAGCCCGTAAAAGTCATCTCACAACCTGTTCCCAACTTGACTTCCTTACGACCGCAATCAATATAGGCTTACTGCTCTGAGCGCCAGTCCATGCCAAATATAACGTCGAACTCCATCAGCGGTAGTAACGATGCTTGTAGCTCAAACTATTGACTCCCAATGCGAATCTTAACGCCGTAGATTTTATCCACGCACATCGAACACCCATTCAGTAACAACACATCCAACTTGTCCTTCACCATCGAAGAAGGTAGTCCGATGAACAATATGAATCCTTCGGACAAGAAGGAGTGTGAAGCTCCCATATCAAAGAGTGCTCTTAGCGGATTCTCACAAATCAAAACAAATTCTAAACAAGCAGTGGTAAGTTAACATGCACATAACAAGTATAAAACAATTTGACTTGCTATAAATTTAAACCATACCTGTCACCACATCCGCTTGTTTAATGGCCTCCTGTTGCCCAAGATTATAAACCCTTATTTGAGCCGGAGTATAATGGGACACAGTTGACTCCACCGCCTTGCCCTTCTCTTCATAAGTTGCTCCCGGCTTCCTTTCGGACTTGGGACGTCTGCTCCAGCAGTCACGGGAAAAATGCCCCGGCTTCCCACAAGTAAAACATGCACCCAGGGTCCGACCCGTAGTCGCCCCAGAAGCACATGAAGAAGGAGCCAGACCCGAAGTCCTAGCCTTCTTAAAGAACTTACGGTACCCAGACTTTGAGGTAGTCGGCACCTTGAACTCAGACTTCTTATCACCAAAGCTTTTCTTTGCTTGTACATTCTTCATATCTTTCTCCAAAGAGTGGGCCATGTTGACCAGGGTCAAGAAGCCCTATGTCATCGGCCCCAAGAGTAGTAGCCTCAAGTCATCTCTCAGACCTTCGTAGAAACGGTTGGTCTTACGCTCCTCATCCGCGAATGTGGAGCTAGCGTACCGACCCAATCGAGTAAATTCATGGAGATACTCATCCACGCTACTCTCTCCTTGTACCAACCTCTGGAACTCATTCTCCAAAGCTATCCTCTGCGTCGAAGGGAGGTACATAACCAAGAACAGTCTCGAGAACTCTTCCATCGAAACGTCTGTAAGTTGTCTTCCTCTCAAGAGATCCAACTCCAAACCCTCCCACCACAGCCTAGCGTCTCCATCCAACAGGAACGTAGCTATAGTGGTTATCTGCCACTCCTCCATCTCCATCGCTGTCAAGACTCTCTTCACTCGAGAGAGCCAATCTTCAGCTTGGGATGGGGTTCCCAACCCCGAGAACACAGGAGGATTGAAGCTCATAACATGTTTGAGCTGTCTCTCAGTTGCCCTCCTCGGTACCAATGGTTCCAACACAACCTGCTCCACTCTTCTTGGCTCATCCCTTTGAAGTGGTACCTGCTCCATCGTAGGAGCGGGCTGCTGTATCTGCCTTGCAGGCTGCACATTGATCATGGCAAACACTGCTTTGGCAACCAATCGTATGGTTTTAGCCGAAGGAGGTGCTGCAGGAGCATTGTTTGCTGCACTACTAGCCTCAGAAACTCGTCGTTCTGATGGCCCAGCACCGCATCTGGTCACCTATAGTTGTACAAAACACCGCTAAGCGACCAAACAAAATTGCAAAACGCAATTATAAGAACGCGCAGGTTCCTCAAACACGTGTATTTTCATTCCTAAGTGGACATTCATGGGTTCTTTTGCTGTTATAACGATGACGCACACACATGTGCTCACCACCCCTTAAAAGAATTTGCCCACGAATTCAATTAAGCCTGACCGAAACCAGTAGCTCTGATACCAAATTGTAACACCCCCTATTCATCGCATAGCATATAATAGTAGGTTCGGCCGGGGCCCGACGCCATATACCACAGACAGACCGGGCGGTTACTCTATGGAAACCATCCAACTAATAACAACGTCCTACACAGAGAATTCTAGCGGAAGCAATTATAATAGTTGCATTAATAAAGAACCCAACACTAGCATGAATGTCCACTAACAAGCTACGGAATGAACATACAAATACACAAGTACAATGGCCTTAAGGCCTTACAATTATTTACTCAAATAAAAGTGTTTTCCAAACCTCGGCACGCATGCAGGCCATACATGAATAAAAGACAACACTAAGCATTAGGCCTTTGAGGGCCAGCACAACAACTTGGGCTTTAGCCCGCTATTTATCGCTCAGCTCTACAGCACCTGCAAGCACAATCCACCGCAAAGGTTGCAAACCCAAGCAACGGTCAGCAATGCTGACCAAATTATAATGATCCCGCCCCCAACCCGGGGAGGCAATGCTCCTTCCCTGCACTTTATTAGCATAACAAAGCAGTATAAAAAATACACTACATCACAGGAGTGGGCACGGACGACCACACACCCCGTACACTCAAGGCACATACTCGATGAGCCGGTCAATGTCACGATAATTTAAGCCATAGACACCCCGGTCTCACCACCGCCACTTTGACGACCAAACTATGAGCATTTTGTCTTCCCTGTATGAGTCACATCAATTTAAGCCATAGACCGCCGAAGACCCTCATCTATGCCAACGACTCACACCGAACGACATAGAATGGGTACGGTTCCGCCTGACCCGTTGCTCACGTTGCAACGTCAATTTAAGCCATATGCACGGGTCAAACCTCCCCGAGTCCCGTTTCCGTCACACAGTTCACATAACCCGGTTATGTTTAAGTTGGCTGCCAGGCCACCATGTTAGCAGAATCACGCATCCGCCCAGTTTTCCAGGTGCACCTTGGAGTTAATCCCCAAGGATTCCTGTTGCAATCTACCGCGTAGAAAACCTAAAAAAAACATTCGCACAGAGTCTTCTCCGGCCATTTAAACAATGCAACATCATCGATCCAGACCAACTTGTCTGGGTATGATTCACACATCATGCCTATGTCTGTTCTCGATTACAGACTCTACATGTACACAACGGGGATTATTCATGTCTACCCGAAGGAACGCCTCAAACTGACCGCAAACTCGCGAGAGCAGGCTTCCCTATGCAAAAGAAGTAGAGCTTCACATGTTCAAGTAGAGAATCATTACCCTAGCATTCTTCCTTGGCGCCATAGAAATGTTCGCGGATGAAAAGCACCGCAATCTCCTTGCCTCCGTAAATCCGAAGTCGGCTCGCGATTTGGAGCTCCGAAGCTCCGTCGGTGACCGGATCTAGGCTTTTTCTTCCTCCTTTGCTCTCCCATCTCTCTAGACTTAAAAAGAGAACCACTCAAGTGAAATGAGGGTTTCAAAGGCCCAATCCCGGGTATATTCAAGCACTAGCAACCACCAGCCGTCGGATCCCAAATTAAAGAAATGAACGGCCACGATTCGGGCCTGAAATGCAAAATCTGGGTCGAACACGGCCTGTGACACGCCTGTGTCCACGGCCGTGTCCCCCATTTGCCGTCGAAATTGACGCATCTCAAAAATTACACGGGCACCCGACACGCCCGTGTTTGACCTAACACGCCTGTGTCATCCAGTACACGACCGTGTTCCCGACCGTGTTCCTCCATCGATATAGGCCAGCAGTGACCCGAGACACACATAGGTATTGGACATGCCCGTATCCCATTTGACACTACCTTGTCACCACTAAACACGCCTGGGCTTCCAGGCCGTGTTTCACCTGTGAATAAAATCGACCAACCACCCGAGACACACACGACCTATAACACGCCCGTGTCACAGGCCGTGTTCGCTGCTCGACAATCGTCGACTCCAAATTTTGTCATCCACACGGCCAGGTCGTCGACCCAAGCTCAACACGCCCCGGGATACGGCCGTGTCCCAGGCCGTATGCCCCCTGCAAAATTCCAAACTTGGCTCAAAATGCCTCTCGTCACTCTTTTGAGTTTCGGGGCATTACAGTGGGCCTCCAACATCCTATCGCATATCAATCGTACCTAAGAATACGTATCCTCGACAAAATCTGAGCCTAGTGACTTCGGATCCTCATCCTAGATCCAAGACAAAAGATTCTTGCATCTTCGCCTGTATAAAGCCTCATAAGGGGCCATGCCGATACTGGACTGGTGGTTGTTGTTGTACGAGAACTTGATCAGTGGTAGCTACCTCTCCCAAGGCTCTCCGCAGTCCAGTATGCAAAGACACAGAAAATCCTCTAGGGTCCGATTGGTGCGCTATGTCTGTCCATCCGTCTGAGGGCGGAAGGCGGTACTAAAAGTCAGCCGTGACCCCAAATAAGCCTGAACCGCCCTCCATTCCTTAGACATGAATCGTCCATCACGATCGGACACTATCGTCCTCGACAATCCTCATCCAAAACCTTTCTAAAAGTGGACAATTTACACGTGATAACCCATATTGGCACACCACTGCTTCTGCTGCTTATTTCGGAGTTTGCTGATGTCTTTCCGAAAGAACTTCTGGGATTACCACCACAGCGGGAGATTGATTTCTCAATTGAGCTGGTGCCAGGTGCAAAATCTATGTCCCCCTCGGCATATCGAGTAGTGACAAAGGAAATGGCCGAACTAAAAGTTCAACTGCAAGAGTTGTTTGAATAGGGTTATATACGCCCAAGTATGTCATCTTGGAGCGCACCTGTTCTTTTTGTGAAAAAGTAGGATTGTAGGCTGCAATTGTGTACTGATTATCTTGAATTGAACTAGTTGACAGAGAAAAATAGATATCTGATTCCACGGATAGATGATTTGTTTGATTAATTGGCGGGATCGAAAGTATACTCAAAGCTGGATTTGAAATCGGGCTACTATCAGTTGCGAATTCGGGAAGGTGACATACCCAAGATAATGTTTGGAATACGCTACGGTCATTACGAGTTCACTGTAATGCCGTTTGGACTATGCAATGCACCATCGGTGTTTATAGATTTAATGCACCGAACGTTTCGAGAGTACTTGGATCTGTTTGTGATTGTTTTCATTGATGATATCTTGGTGTGCTCTCAATCTGAAAAAAATCATGCGAACCATTTACGATTGGTGTTGCATACCCTGGAGAGAAACAAGCTCTACGCCAAGTTCTCAAAGTGTGAGTTTTTGCTGTCGTCAGTGGCTTTTCTTGTCAATCTGGTGAGTGGAGAGGGCATTGTGGTGGATCCGTCAAAGATAATGCCATTCAGGAGTGGCCTGTGTTGTCTTTGGTGGACGAATTCAGGAGTTTCCTTGGACTGGCAGAAAACTACAGATGTTTTGTAGAAAACTTCTCACAGATCGCTTTGACTCTTACCACGTTGATGAGAAAGGATCAGAAGTTCGTTTGGATGCCGGAGTGCGCGCAAGCTTTTGAAGAGCTAAAGAGTCGTTTGACCATGACGCACGTTCTGACATCGCCATGTGGTACAGACGGCTTTGAGATTTATAGTGATGCTTCAGGGAGCGATTTAGGGTGCATTCTTCTTCAATTTGGAAAGGTGATCGCTTATGGCTCACGCTAGTTGAAAGTGCATGAGTGAAACTATCCCGTCCATGATTTGGAGTTGGTGGCGGTAATTTTTGCATTTAAATTGTGGCGTCACTATCTATGGCATAAAAGTGGATATATTCACGAACATAAGAGCCTAAAGTACATATTGGGTCAGAAGGATCGCAATATGCGATAACGAAGATGGATGGAGTTCCTTGGGGACTACACCTTTGATATTCACTACACTCCCGGGAAGGGAAATGTGGTCGCAGATGTCTTGATCATAGGACTTTGTAAAAGGCAAATTGGTTGCAAATGCATGATGAGCGTCTGATCCAGGAGTTTGAAGCTTTAGAGATTTCTTGTGTTGACAAGAATTTCACAGTAAATGCATGCTTGAACTGGATGAAGGTACGGTATGATCTTACTGACAGAATTCGGCGAACAATAGAGCTTGACAAAAGTCTACAATGTTATGCAGTGCATGGGTCAAATGACCAATTCTCCTGGGATGGCGGCCTTTTTTGAAAAAAAGGTCGTTTGTGCATTCCAAGTATGGGTAAGCTGATATAAGAATTTATGTATGAGGCTCATTTTACGAAATACTCAATTCACCTAGGAAGCACAAAGATGTACAAGGACATGAAATAGTTATTCTGGTGGCCAGGGTTAAAGAAAGATGTAGCACATTATGTGGCTAAATGTCAGACCTATGCCTTAGTAAAGGCTGAATGCCAGAAGCCTGGAGATTTACTGATGTCGCTACCTGTTCTGGAGTGGAAGTTTGATGATATTTCTATTGATTTCGTTCATGGTTTGCTGAAGTCTCAACGCAGTAATGATTCAATTTGGGTAATCGTAGACCGGTTAACTAAAGTGGCTCACTTCCTTCCGAACAAGAGGGATGATTCAGTGGAAGTATTGGTGAAACTCTATGTTGAGTAAATCATACGGTTGCACGGTATTCCCCGTAACATCGTAAGTGATCGTGACGGGCGATTCACATCGAATGACTGGAGGCTAATCCATCAATTGTTGGGAACAAAGTTAACGTTCAGTATGGCCTTTCATCCCCAAACTGATGGCAGACTGAGAGGACCAACAGAACGATGGAGGATATGCTCTGAATGTCCGCCTTAGATTTTGGTAAGAGGTGGAAAGATCATCTCTATATGGTAGAGTTTGCCTACAATAATAGATACCAAGAGAGCATCAATATGGCACTATTTGAAGCTTTGTATGGTCAAAAAAGCCATGCACCTTTAGCTTGGGTGTAAGCAGGCGAATCTAAACTATATAAGTGTAAGGAAGTCAAAGAAGCTAATTTGACGATACGCTCTATTCGGGAGAGACTATTGATAGCCCAAGATAGACAAGTCAAATATTACAATGCCAAGAACCGAAATGTTGAGTTTGCGATTGACGATTGGGTATATTTGAAAATAAAACCATTCAAAGGCGTGTCCAGGATTCGGCGATTGAAAAAGTTAAGTCCGCGATATCTTGGTACATTTGAAGTGGTGGTAAGAGTTGGCAAAGTTGCCTATCGGCTAGCCCTTTCAGATGAATTGAGTGGATTACATGATGTGTTCCACATCTCAGTGTTTCAAAAAGCTGTAGAAGATCCAGCTCAAGTGATTGCGAATGGTCGGGTACCGATCGAATTTGGGATAACAACGAAGGTTAGGCCCATTCGGATTGAGGATAAAGCCGATAAGCAGTTGCGGAACAAAATAATCTGGATGCTCAAGGTCTGATGGGACAACTATGGCCGTGAGGAGCTAACATGGGAACGAGAGCAGACCATGCGTGCTGAGTTTCCCAAATTGTTGTTTAAACTTGTATAACATTTTGTGTTGTACAGAAAATGTTGTAACACATTTTGTTGAAGAGTTTCCTGAGTACTGTATGCAAATTTCGGGACGAAATTTCTTGTGAGGAGGGGCGGATTGTCGCGCCCCAAATCTCGAGGATGACTGGGCTGAGGAGAGTGGGTAATACGGCCTGGGACATGGGCATGTCCCAAAGCCGTGTCCTACTCTGTGTGAGGACACACCGCCGGGGACATAGGCATGTCCATGACCATGTCCTGCACTCGACTAATGGCAAGATGTTCTCGAGTGAGCTTGACGAAATATGTTCGATGATCCTCGAGTGGGGTACATGGCCTGTGACACGGGCATGTCCAGGGCCGTGTCCTACTGTGCGCTTGACATTCTCTCGAGTGAGCTCGATGAAATGAACTCGACGATCCTCGAGTGGGCACGTCCTGTGACACGGGCATGTCAAGGGCTATGTACTTCTCTGTGCTTGGACAATTCTATGAGGACTATTGAAGACGGGCTGGACACGGGCGTGTCTGAAGCCGTGTCTGGCACACGGCCTGTGACACGGGCATGTCACACGACTGTGTCCTGGTCTGGTTAAGTAGGTTTCTTTGCCGCTTAAGGTACACGGCCTATGACACGGGCGTGTCACAAGCCATGTTCAGCCTAGGAAAGTGATTTTCAGGGCTTTTCGTGGCCATCCATTCCTTTCAACTAGGATCCAACGGTTCTGAGATCTCCCTGCTATTATAAGGTTATGAGTTCAGGATAAACTCTCTCATTAGCAAAGGATTCTCTCTCTTTCTAAGGAGGTGGAGAGTCGGGAGAGCAAGGGAGAAGGAGGAGGAATCCGGCTAACGGTGGTGCTTCAGAGCCCCGAATCGCGTGCCGAGTCCAGATTTATGGAGGCAAGGCCATTGCGCTGCTTTTCATCCGGCTAGTTTTCCATGGCTCCAAAGCGATCGTCAAGGGTAACGATCTTTCTTCCTTGGACATGTGAAGTCCTTGATTTGGCATATGCATGGGTGTCCCCCACCAAAAGGTGGATTGTTGAGGGATTCCCCTTGGGTTGATTTTGGATATCCCTAAGATATCTTGCATGTAGATCCAGAAATGTGAATTACGAAATAGGTATACTGTGTGAAGCCCATCTGGACAGGTTGGTATGGATTAGTGATGTTTTATTTTGCACACCTGAGAAGACTCCACATACAAATGAATATGTTTGCGGATGCAGAGGGTTGTGCCTGTGAAGGATAGTAGCAGGAAGTACTGGAGTGAAAGTCCAGGAAAATACCCGTAAAGTGCATGTGTTGTATGCTATGAAAGACCAGCGTTTCTGGTAATGCAGATGGCTGCAGGGATTGCTGGATTGTTGATCCAGATAAGGTTAGGTCTAGGGATAGAAAGTGGGTTCTATCGTTAACGCCGGACGAGTGTGAGTGTTGCTGGCGATGGCTCCTAGCTAACCTGTGATTATGAAGCCAGTCCTTCGGGAACATTGTGGCTATTTTTGAGCTTTGTGAGCTCATGAAAAGGCTTCGTGCCGAACAGACAAGGGGATGGCGATCCGCGTTAGTCTAGTAATTAAACTAATGATTTGAGCAACGGGCAATGTCTGAACTGTATCCGCATTTTTGTTGTCCTCCATGAGTGCATGGGCTATTAGCAATCGGCAGAAACACATAATGAGATTCTTAGGCCTGTGCGCCATCAGGTAGCGATGATATGTGGGATATGGGAGAAATCCCGGGACGTTACAATAAGACTAAAGTCACCGTGCATTGGATTGTCCCGTGCAGGTACAGGAGAGCCGAGCAGAAAATAGGGGGCTGAAGCCGTTGTTGGTGTTGATGTTGCTGCTTCTGCTATGTTGGCCCTTGAAGGCCAAAAGAAGTTCATATGATGTTAATTTCATGTGTGGTCGGCCTGCGTGCCGATTTATGAAAGTCATATGTATTAAGCTTAACTGTAAGGCTAACGCGGAGACTTTAGTCTTATTGTAATGACCCGGGATTTGGTCTGTAGCTCCCCATAGCATCGGTACCTGATGGCGCGCAGGCCTAAGACTCTCATTATGTATTTCTGCTGAATGCCAATAGCCCAGGCACTCATGGCGGACAACCATAACAAGAGTACAGTTCAGCCCTTCCCCGTTGCTCAAATTGTTAGTTCAATGACTGGACTAACGCGGGTCGGCATCCCCTTGTCCGTTCGGCATGAATCCATTTCAAGAGCTCACAAATCTCACAAATAGCCACAATGTCCCCAAAGGACTGACTTCACAATCACAGGTTAGCTAGGAGCCATCGCCAGCGACACTGACTCTCGCCCGATGTTAGCGACAGAACTCACTTTCCATCCTTAGCCCTAACCTTATCTGGATTAACAATCCAGTAATCCTTGCAGCCATCTGCAGTACCAGAAATGCTGGTCTTTCATAGCATACAGCACAAGAACTTTGCGGGTATTTTCCTGGACTTTCACTCCAGTACTTCCTGCTACTATCCTTCACAGGCACAACCCACCGCATCCGCAAACATATTCATTTATATGCGGAGTCTTCTCCGGTGTGCAAAATAAAACATCACCAATCCAGACCAACCTGTCCAGATGGGCTTCACACAGTATGCCTATTCCGTACTTCACGTTTTTGGATCTACATGCAAGATATCTTGGGGATATCCAAAATCAACACAAGGGGAATACCTCAATAATCCACCTTTTGGTTGAGGAAACCCATGCATATGCCAAATCAAGGACTTCACATGTCCAAGGAAGAAAGATTGTTATCCTTGACGATCGCTTTGGAGCCATGGAAAACTAGCCGTATAAAATCATCGCAACGGCCTTGCCTCCACAAATTTGGACTCGGCACGCGATTCGGCGCTTTGAAGCTCCACTGGCAGCCAGATTCCTCCTCCTTCTCCCTTGCTCTCCCCACTCTCTACCTCCTTAGAAAGAGAGAGAAGCATTTGCTAATGAGAGAGTTTATCCTCAACTCATAGACTAATAATAGCAAGGAGATCTCAGAACCATTGGATCCTAGTTGAAAGGATTAGACGGCCACGAAAATCACTTTCCTAGGCTAAACACGTCTTGTGACACGCCTGTGTCACAGGCCGTGTACCTTAAGTGGCAAAGAAACCGACTTAACCAGACCAGGACACGGTCGTGTGACACGCCCGTATCACAGGCCATATGTCAGATACAGCTTCGGACACGCCCCTGTCCAGCCCGTGCTCATCAGTCCTCACAGAACTGTCCAAGCACAGAGAAGGACATGGCGCTTGACATTCCCGTGTCACAGTCTGTGTACCCCAATAGAGGATTGTCAAGTGCATTTCATCGAGCTCACTCGAGAGAACGTCCATCGCATAGCAGGACACGGCCCTGGACACGCCCGTGTCACAGGCAGTGTACCCCACTCGAGGATCGTCGACTTCATTTCGTTGAGCTCACTCGAGAACACCCTACCAGCAATGGAGTGCAGGACACGGCCATGGACACGCCCATGTCCCCGGCCGTGTTGCTTCACAGAGAGTAGGACACTGCTTTGGGACACGCCCGTATCCCAGGACGTGTTACCCACTCTCCTCGGCCCAGTCATCCTCGAGATTTGGGGCACTACATCCAAATCCTACCACATCTCTCCTTAGGGCTTTTGACCACCCTAGGATCACATGGACTAAACATCAAGTCAATACAAGGGCATTTCACCCAATGCCCTCCACAAATCCCCAAAGCCCAACCTTAGGGCATGTACTTGGGTCATAGGGCAAATCTACCACAACCCACCCTAAATTATATGTGAGGGTGTCTAGCATCACATCAAACCAGTGGCCCAAGTTTCAACCTCTGTTGGGGTGATTTGTGTAACGCGCCAAAAATTGTATTTGAGTTGGTCGCGTAAAAAGAGATTTTGATGCCTGCATAGGGGTACACGGCCTAGGACACGGGCATGTACAAGGCCGTGTCTGGCATGATGTTTCGGCCGATTTTGTCCCGGGAAGGACATGACAAGGAACACGGCTTAATGACACGGGCGTGTGCCTACTCGTGTCAGTACCTGTGTTTCCAACGATCGTGTCGGTTGGCGTGACAGTTATATGTGATACGCCCTAGGACATGGGCGTGTCGAGGACCCGACATGGGAGTGTCGAGTGAGACAGGGGCGTGTCGGAGCCCGTGTGAGTCTCTGTGTTCGACGATCATGCCTGGATCGAGGCACACGGCCTGGGACACGGCCTTGTGCCAAGCAGTGTTCGGCCCAGGTCTGTTAATTTTTGAGCGGATCAGAGCCGTTCAATTTCCTTATTTAAAATCTGACAGCCCTGGGGAAACCCTGCTCTGTTAAGGTCGGAAATGGAGGATCAAATCCTCATTTTCTCCCTTAGTCTCTCTCTCAAGGAGTTGGATAGAGGAGGAAGAAGGAGGAGGATTCCGGCCGCCGGCGCAGCGTCGGAGCACCGTTTTGAGATCTGAGAGCGGATCCGTGAAGGAAAGTTTGTTGCGAAGATTTCCATCCATGTTGTTTTTCCATGGCGCCAAAGCGTACTACAAGGGTAACGATTCTCTACTTGAGCATGTGAAGCTCTTCCTTTTTATATAGGGAAAACCCGCTCCCGCGAGTGTGCGGTGAGTGTGCGGTGTTCCTTGGGGTTGACGGGAATAGTCCCCCTTGTGTTGCATATAGAGTCCTGAATCGAAGTACGGGCATAGACATTGTGTGTGAAGCCTACCCGGACATGTAGGTCTGGGTCGATGATGTTGCATTTGTTATGATTTTCCATAGAAGACTCCGTGCTTTGGGGTTTTTGGGTTTCTACGCGGTAGATTGCAGAAGGGATCCTTGGAGGTTAGCTCTAAGGCGCACCTGGAAAACTTAACGAAATCGTTTTTCTGCTAACTTGGCGGTCTGGGAACTGGACTTGAACATAACTGGGTTATGTGATTGTTTGGGAATGGCAGGATCCGAGAGAAGCTTGGCTCGTGCGTACGTCTTAAGGTGTACTACGCGTTGTGAGCAACGGGCAAGTGAAATCGGACCTGGGCTATGCGGTTCGGTGCAAGAGACCCGAAAAGGGGACTGGCCATTGGCATAGTCGGGAGCCTTAGACAGCGGTCAGAAAGGCTAAATGCTCATGTTGTTGCCATCTTGGTGGTGGTGGTGAAGACGTTGAAGTGTCAGGATTCACCGTTAATGCGCCATGAGTGCACGGGGTGTTTGGTCATGCGAGCCTACACCTATGGCGAAATGTAATTACACCTTATTGTTTAGCTGGGCTAATGTTATGCAGGGAAAGAGCACCGCCGTCCCGAGTAAGGGCGTGGTCATTATAATTTTGTCGGCTTTTGCTGACCGTTGTATTGTTTGCCATCGTGCGGTGGAATGTTTCTTGCAGGTGCTACGGAGCCAAGTGCAAGTTAGCGGGCTGGAGCCCATGTTGTTGTACTGGCCCTTGAAGGCTGTAAAGAATAGTTGTTTTTATTTTGTCATATGTGGCCAGCCTACGAGACGATGCATGTAAGACACTATCTTATTAAGTGAATATTTGTAAGGCCATAAGGCCGTGTACCCTTTTAGTGTATTTAGTTTTCATTCCTGTTGTGTGATTGTGGACATTCATGATTATGGATTTAAGTTTGGGTTCTTTCAACTATTTAAAAGCTTCCGCTAGAATGCTCTGTGTAGGACGAGTAGTCTTAATTAGATAGTTTGGATATTCTTATGTAACCCTTCCGACTATCCGTGGTATATGGCGTCGGGTTCCAGCTGGACCTTTTGTTATATACCATACGACGGATGGGGGTGTTACAATTTGGTATCAGACTTCTGGTTACGGTCAGCCTTAAATGAATTCGTGGGCGAATTCTTTTAAGGGGTGGTGAGCACATGTGTGCGTCATCGTTATAACATTAAAAAGAACCCATGAATGTCCACTTAGGAATGAAAAATACATGTGTTTGAGGAACCTGCGTGTTCCTATATATGTTTTTTGCAATTCCGTTTGGTCACTTATTGGTGTTTTGTACGACTATAGGTGACCGAGAGTGGCGCAGAGCCGACAGAACATCTGGTTTCTGAGCATTATTGTGCACCCAGCGACGTGCTTGAGACCCCTCCATCGTTTGAAACCATAAGAAGGATTGTTGAAGTGGTGCTCGCTGTGACTAGTGCACAGCAGGGAAGCAATGTACAACCCTTTGTCCCTGAGATGACTTCAATGTCGGTGGTGTGTTGGATCAAGTGACATTTAGCAGGCCATCAGTTCAGCAGTTGAACATGTGCTTAGTGCAGGGTACGCACTCGGTTGATGAGTATTTGCAGGTGTTTCTTTTGATAAGCCGCTACCCATACTTTGGGTTGGAGAATGAGCAGTCTATAGTTGATAGATTCTATAATGGTATTCGTGACGAACTGCGAATTCTACTGCTAGGACCAAAACTATTGGGATTCCGAGCCTTGGTGGAGTCGGCTAGATCTTTGGAAGTAGATATGGGGAAATTCACTAGATACCAGTGAGTAGGGTATCGAACTCCGCAAGTCTTATGAGGGCTGCATCTCGCAGAATGCTGAAAAAGAGGGTTAGATCATCGACTGGCAAGGTTACTTACAACTGTCATACTTGTGGCAAGAAAGGACACTTTCCCCGAGATTGTCGTAATGACACACAGAAGGTAAAGAAAGCTAAGACAGTAGCAACCATTGGGAGGAAGGCAAATACATGTTTTAACTGTGCGAAGCCAGGACATTTTCCCCGAAACTGGTGGCGCGGACGACGGAAGTCCGACAAGAAATCTGGGGATATCTATGAGGAGAAGGGCAAGGAGTCGGAGGCAACCGCATCGCACTATGCCCCAACCCAGCCAAAAGTATACAACCTTAGCCAGCAGGAAGCCACAAAGCAGTTTGACGTGGTGACGGGTATGTATAGCAGGTTAGCTTTGAATATTTGTTTCCCTACGCATTTTAGCCTATGACTGATTGTATTAGGCTTGTTTAGATTGATGATTGTCTGGTGAGAGCACTGTTCGGTACGGAAGTTTCACATCCTTTCTGTCCGAAGAGTTTCTATCGTGCATCAGAGTACTTCCTTCGATGGCAAAGGTCAAATTGGATGGGCTACTGCCTACGAGTGCCCTATGTGTGCGGATAGAGCTTGTGGCATTAGGGTAAGTCGTGGGAGTCACGTCGATGACTTACGAGCATCACTATTGCTGATAGTTGCGTGCGATGTGATCTTTGCTATGGGCTGGCTCTCGGAGCAGCAAGCATGCATTGATCGTAGTTACAAGGAGTTCAGTTGGGAGCTAGTCGTGAGATGGCATTTGCGGACGTGAAAGGGGTTAAGCAAGACGTTGACGTCTGTCCCTCATGTGATTAAGGCAGTTTGGTATGGGGCAGAGCGGTTTGTCACTCTAGTGCAGACTTCGACGTCTAAGCCAAGTCTGGTCAGTATCCCAGTTGTGTACGAGTATCCTGATGTGTTACTAGATGATCTCTCAGGTGCCCCTCCTCAGCAGGAGATTGATTTTACTATTGAGTTGGTGTCGGGTGCCAAACCGATGCCACGCTTCCCCGTATTAGATAGCGCCAAGAGAGACGGCAGAGTTGAAGGTGCAACTACAAGAGTTGTTGGAGCAAGGGTATGTGCGTCCAAGTTCGTCGCCTTGGAGCGCACCGGTCCTTTTTGTCAAGAAGAAAGATGTGACTTTACGACTTTGCATTGACTATCGGGAATTGAACAAGCTTACAAAAAAGAATAAGTATCTGATTCCCAGGATTGACGATCTATTTGATCAGTTGGTTGGGTCAACGGTATATTCGAAGTTGGATCTAAAGTCCGGTTACTACCAATTGAGGATAAGGGAGAGCGACATCCCAAAGACAGCATTCAGTACGCGGTTTGGGCATTACGAGTTCATGTTCATGCTGTTTGGATTGACCAATGCACCATCCGTGTTTATGGATCTGATGAACAGGACGTTCAGAGTGTACCTGGACCGTTTCGTGATAGTATTTATCGATGATATCCTGGTGTTGGAAACGTTGAGGAGAAACCAGTTGTATGCTAAGTTCTCCAAGTATGAATTTTGGTTATCCTCGATAGCGTTCCTTGGTCATGTTGTTAGTGGAGAATGAATAGCTGTGGATCCGGCGAAGATAGTGGCGATACGGGAGTGGCCTGCTTTGACTACAGTGGCAGAGGTCCGGAGTTTTCTGGGGCTTGCTGGATACTACAGGCGCTTCGTAGAGAACTTCTCGCGGATAGCACTACCACTCACTATGTTGACAAGGAAGGATCAGAAGTTTGTGTGGTCTCCGGAGTGCGAACAGGCTTTTGAAGAGTTGAAGAGGCGGTTAACCACGATGCCTATTTTATGTTCCCCAAGTGGAACCGAAGGGTTTAAAATCTATAGTGATGCTTCGGGCAGTGGTTTGGGCTGTGTTCTGCTACAACATTGGAGTGTGATAGCCTACAGTTCACGACAATTGAAGGCTCACGAGAGGAATTATCCGGTACATGACTTGGAGTTAGCGGTCGTGACATTTGCTCTAAAGCTGTAGAGGCACTATCTGTATGGTGTGAAAGTCGACATATACACCGATCATAAGAGCTTGAAGTACTTGTTAGATCAAAAGGATCTGAACATGAGGCAGCGGAGGTGGATGGAGTTCCTAGGGGACTACACCTTCAAGATACATTATGTGCCAGGGAAAGCTAATGTAGTGGCGGATGTGTTTAGTCGTAATGTTCCTGCACAGGCCAACTGGTTATCAGTACATGATGAGAGATTGGTCCTTGAGTTGGAGGCTTTGGAGATATCTTGCATCGACAAGCAGTCTAGTACTGAGGCGAAACTGTTTTGGACTGAGATGCAGTGTGACCTAGCTGATAGAGTTCGGCGGGCTTTGATTCAGGATAACAGCATGAAGAAGATCTTTGATGAATCATTGGATGGGTCAAATTCCCAGTTTGCTGTTGAGGTTGGGTTGCTAAGGAAGGACGGTCGCTTATGCATTCCTAGTGCGGATAATCTTCGGGAGGAGTTGATGTATGAGACTCATCATACCAAGTACTCAATCTACCCGAAAAGCACGAAGATGTATAGAGACATGAGAAAATTATTTTGGTGGCCAGGATTGAAGAAGGATATAGCACTTTATGTGGCTAAGTGCCAAACTTGTGCCTTTGTTAAGGCGGAGTGCTAGAAGCCCGGAGGTTTCCTAAAGTCCTTGCCTATCCCGGGATGGATATTTGACGACATATCTATGGATTTTGTGCATGGTTTAACGAAGTAGCAGAGGGGAAACGGTGCCATCTGGGTGTCGTAGATAGGTTGACAAAGGTGTCGCACTTCATCCCGATCAGGAAGGAAGATCCGGTGGAAAGGTTGGCCAAACTCTATGTGGAGAATATTGTACGGTTGCATGGTGTGCCCCCCAGTATTGTTAGTGATCGAGATGGATGATTCATGTCGAATCACTGGAGGTTGGTGCATAGTCTGTTGGGTACTAAGATAAAGTTCAACACAGCCTTTCATCCGCAGACAGATGGCCAGACCGAGAGGGTCAACCGGACGTTGGAGGACATGCTTCGCATGTGCGTCCTAGATTTTGGAAAGTAGTGGGAAGATCACCTGTACATGGTGGAATTTGCGCATAACAATAGCTTTCAGGAGAGTATTGGAATGGCGCCTTTCGAGGCCTTATACGGGAGAAAGTGTCGCACGTCGTTGTCTTTGTTGGAGACGGGCGAGTCGAAGCTTTACAAACGTCAAGCGATGGAAGATGCCACTTCAGTGATACGGACAGTTCAGGAACGGTTGAAGATCACTCAGGACAGATAGTCAAAGTACTATAACGCCAAACATAAGAATGTGGAGTTCAGTGTTGGCGACTGGGTGTACTTGAAAATCAAACCGTTCAAGGGTGTCTCGCGGGTTCGACGCTTAAAGAAGCTGTGTCTGAGATACCTTGGACCATTTGAAATCCTAGGGCGTATTGGCGAAGCAGCGTATAGATTGAAGCTGTCAGTGGAGTTGAATGGGCTGCACGATATGTTCCACGTATCGGTGTTGTGTAAGGCGGTGCAAGAGCCTTCGCAGATAGTTGCAGTTGATCAAGTGCTAGTTGATTACGAGTTGACGACAAAATCAAGCCTATACGTATAGAAGACGTTGAAGTAAACCGACTCCGTAACAAGGATATCCGAATGGTTAAAGTCCAATGGGATAATTGCGGACGTGAGGAGCTTTCTTGGCAGCGAGAGAAAACTATGTTGGAAGAATTCCCCGAGTTATTCTATTCAGGTAACTTGTAATTTTTGTACCTTTACTTAATTTCGGGACGAAATTCCATAAGTGGGGGAGATTTGTAACGCCCCAAAAATTGTATTTGAGTTCGTCGCGTAAAAAGGGATTTTGGTGTCTGTATAGGGGTACACGGCCTAGGACACGGGCGTGTCCAAGGACGTGTCTGGCATGGTGTTTCGGCCGATTTTATCCCGAGAAGGACACGACAAGGAACACGGCTTAATGACACGGGCGTGTGCTTACCCGTGTCAGTGCCCTTGTTTCCAAGTGTCGTGTCGGTTAGCTTGGCGGTTATATGTGACATGCCCCAGGACACGGGAGTGTCAAGGAACTGACACGGGCGTGTAGAGTGAGAGACGGGCGTGTCGGAGCATGTATGAGTCTCTGTGTTTGACGATTGTGCCTGGATCGAGGCACACGGCCTGGGACACGGGCGTGTGCCAAGCCGTGTTCAGCCCAGGTCTTTTGATTTTTGAGCGGATCAGAGCCGTTCGATTTCTTTATTTAAAATCCGATGGCCCTGGGGAAACCCTGCTCTGTTAAGGTCGGAAATTGAGGATCAATTCCTCATTTTCTCCCTTAGTCTCTCTCTCTCAAGGAGTTGGATAGAGGAGGAAGAAGGAGGAGGATTCCGGCCACCGGCGGAGCGTCGGAGCACCGTTTTGAGATCTGAGAGCGGATCTGTGGAAGAAAGTTCGTTGCGAAGATTTCCATCCGTGTAGTTTTTCCATGGCGCCAAAGCGTACTACAAGGGGAACAATTCTCTACTTGATCATGTGAAGCTCTTTCTTTTTGCATAGGGAAAACCCGCTCCCGCGAGTGTGCGGTGAGTGTGTGGTGTTCCTTGGGGTTTACTAGAATAGTTCTCCTTGTGTTGCAAATAGAGTCCGGAATCGAAGTATGAGCATAGGCATTGTGTGTGAAACCTACCCGGACATGTTGGTTTGGATTGGTGATGTTGCATTTGTTATGATTTGACGGAGAAGACTTCGTGCTTTGGGGTTTTCGGGTTTCAACGCGGTAGATTGCAGTAGGGATCCATGGAGGTTAGCTCCAAGGCGCACCCGGAAAACTGAGCGGAATCATTGTTCTACTAACTTGGCAGTCTGGGAACCGGCCTTGAACATAACTGGGTTATGTGATTGTTTGGGAATGGCAGGATCCGAGAGAATCTTGGCTCGTGCGTACGTCTTAAGGTGTACTACGCATTGTGAGAAACGAGCAAGTGGAATCGGACCTGGGCTATGCAGTTCGGTGCGAGAGACCTAAAAAGGGGAGTGGACGCTGGCATAGTCGGGAGCCTTAGACAGTGGTCAGAAAGGCTAAATGCTCACGTTGATTCCATCTTGGTGGTGGTGGTGAAGACGCTGAAGTGTCAGGATTCACCGTTAATGTTCCCTGAGTGCACGGGTGTTTGGCCATGAGATCCTACACCTGTGGCGAAATGTAATTACACCTTATTGTTTAGCTGGGCTAATGTTATGCAGGGAAAGAGCACCGCCGTCCCGAGTAAGGGGCGGTTTCGTTATAATTTGGTCGGCTTTTGCTGACCGTTGCATTGTTTGCCACTATACAGTGGAACGTTGCTTGCAGGTGCTGCGGAGCCAAGTGCAAGTTAGCGGGCTGGAGCCCATGTTGTTGTGCTGTCCCTTGAAGGCCGTAAAGAATAGTTGTTTTTATTTTGTCATGTGTGGACGGCCTGCGAGCCGATATATGTAAGACACTATCTTATTAAGTGAATATTTGTAAGGCCATAAGGCCGTGTACCCTTTTAGTGTATTTAGTTTTCATTTCTGTTGTGTGGTTGTGGACATTCATGCTTATGGATTTAAGTTTGGGTTCTTTCAACTATTTAAAAGCTTCCGCTAGAATGCTCTATGTAGGACGAGTAGTCTTAATTAAATAGTTTGGATATTCTTATGTAACCCTTCCGACTGTCCGTGGTATATGGCGTCGGTTTCTAGCTGGACCTTCTGGTATATACCATACGACGAATGGGGGTGTTACAATTTGACTACTTAAAGCCACAAGGAACACTTTGACCTAAATACCCCTCTTTTGGCCAAGGCTAGGGTTTACAAAATTTCAACCCAAATCATCTCCAAATGAGATACCAATTTATCCAGAGCCTTATGATGACCCTAAGGACCACTCGCCAAAATTTGAGAGGGTTTGGAGGTTATTAGGTCCCCTAATTAAATTACTCTAGGATTATTAAATAATTTCAAACACTATAGAAAATATATCTCCTAAAATTCCAATTTTTGGATATGTTCTAGGTATAGGAAACAACAGCCCCTATAAAAAATTTAAAGTCATTTGGATGTGTGGATTGATGGGGGCACTCAAAAAACTCTTTGGTCTATCCTAGGTATAGTACTCACCAAAATGAGTGCTCTGATCAAACCAGTTACCCAAATGGGTTAACACAAATTTTAAAATAAATTAGACCCTTAGAGTTATAATTTTCATGTTGATCATTTTCTCTGAAACAACACTTAGGTATTTTTAGAATAATTCCTAAGATGACTGATTTTTAAAGGCAGAAAATACATTAATTATAATATATATAGCTTGATCTAGCAGGAAGATAACTAGGTACAAAATCAAATACTGAAAATAGTAAATGCAAATTGACTGTGGGATGGATAAACACATCACCAACAGTAACAACTTCAAGTTCTGCTACTTCTGCTTCTTCAATTGAACTGATCATTTCTGTATCCTGAAAGACTGTTACTGCTGCAGCTCTGGCTGAGACTACTTCTGCAAATGGAACTTCTTCATGAAGCTTCTCCCCCTGCCTAGATCCAGGGAGACCTGAATCTAGGCCCCCAGAAGAAGCGACTGTTTGGGAAGAGGATAGTTTAGAAGATAGGTCAGAGATAGAAGCAACAAAGGAGCCAAGGCTTCATCTATGAGCTTCTTGAGAGCGGGGGTAATGAAATCAAGAAGATTAGAAGAAATGGAAGAGAAATCCACATACATGAACTCAGGTGGAGCCTGAGTAGATGTATAGGATGGATTGGAAGCAGATGGAATGGAAGTAGAAGGAGCAGAGCTATTATCATAGTTTAGACAAAAGAAAGATGAATGTGGAATAGATTGAAGATGAATGAGTTGGAGATGAATTAAGTACCCAGATGGATTCCTACCAGGGCAGTAGAAGAGTTGATGTACCCAGATTTATTGGAGAACTACTATAAAATTTTGTGTGTCGTCTGTGTTTGTTTTCCTATTTATTCTTGTGTTGTGGATTATATATATATATATATATATATATATATATATATATATATATATATATATATATATATATATATATATATATATATATATATATCACCTATTTTATAAACAGCTCTTAAATAAAATCAAAGTTTTTAATATACACTACTCACCTCCTAATGTAAAGTAGATCTATCCCTCAGGTTCAATCGGTATCAGAGAGAGGTTTTTCTTCAGGGTATAGGCCTTCTTGTGTTTGACTGATGAAGACTTTGTACTTGTAGAGACTGGAGTAGAAAATCAGATGAATATGTGTTGATCTATATTGATCTGTTCATTAACCCTTTTGCAGTAATCTTCTGAAAGTATATATAGAAAGCTTGAGGAGAATTCAAATATTTGAATTAAATCCATTCTGAAATGCCTAAAGCATCTCTGAGAATTGTAATTGCCCACCAGATTAATTAGATTTAAACTCTGTGGTAAATCCATATTTAATGCTGCCTGGAACGGCTATATTCATTAAGAATTTTTAGCATTAAATATAAGAGTGTAACTGATAATAATTAAGGCTTTTAAAATCATTCTGCCTCTGATTGTAAAACTGCATGAACAAAGAATACTGCAAGAGATTTGTCGAACTACGCCTGGAGATCGTCGAACTGAGCCTGGAGTTCGTCGAAAGGAGTCCAGAGTTCGTCGAGCTGAGTTGCTGACATATCATCAACGTTCGTCGAACGGAGCCCAAAGTTTGTCGAGTTAAACTCATAGTTAGAACTCTGAGTTCGTCAAACTGAGCTCGGCATTCATCGACCCGAGCTCTACTTTCGTCGAATAGAATCCTGCATTCGTCGAACTGCATTTCTCTGGAAATCTTCTAAGGAAGCAACCCTGGAAAAATAACCTATGACCCGGAACTTTTGATCATTATGAAGTGAAAGTGGGGGTTGATCAGGCAGACCGCGTGGCCTGGGAGGAGTTTAGCAGACTGATGGTGTGGCCAGGGAGATCTGATGTGGTGGCCTAGTGGTGGCGACCTGCCAGTTCTGCTTGTGGTTCTGCAGTTGGCTATTACCTAGTGTAAGTTACGGATAGGTAGTGTATCCACAGGGAAGATGCAAACACTTTTAAGTCCGCGAAGTCCGCTTGTTGTGGACTTCTCTTGGAGCTCGCGAGATCAGATTCAGTTGTTGCCCTTGATCTCGGTTTGTGTGGCATGAAGATAGCCATGGAGTTCACGGTTAGGTGGGCTGGATCAGGTCTAGTGGACTAAGTAGATTGATGTTCGTGTCTGCCGAGCTCGTGCCATTTCCACTTACTCCGAAGCTTTCCAACACTCCGGCAAAGCCCTCGGCCATTGATGACTTCAACTCCAAGCTTTCCTGCAGAGTTGGTGAAGTAGATAACCTAGAGAACGGACTTAAAGGCCTTCGAGGTGACAGATCGTTGGTACCGGAAGCCTCCTTGGACTGAGCCCGGAAGCGGATTGACAACTCGCTACTCCGGCCACGACCCGCGGTGGATCTTCATTCTCTTTTGGTTTACTCCTCTTCCCCTTCCTCTGTGTTGTGAATGTTTTGAGCAGTGTAATGAACATTTCCATCCCTGAATATCAAGTTTACTTTCTAGTTAATGGAATGTTAGTTTCTTCTTATGCTTGTTAGTTCTGTCTGTGAATGCGCCTCACTAACCCCACATCCACTTCATTCATGTGCCTTGTCCGATTGCAATCCACACAAGAACGCTGCAATCCATTAGTTTCCCTTCCACTCGCCCAACTGAAGTTCGGCATAGCGGCCGACAAACCCACTTCACCTTGCGAAGCGGTGCCTTCGACCCGCATAGTTTTTACTAGTTCAGTAGATCAAACATCCACAATCTCCCGAGTCCGCTATTTCATTTTTGTTCTATTTTTAACTCTCATAACAATATTCTCGGTACTGTTGCCGTTCTACGCTAATTGCATTCCTCAAGAGACCGACACTTGGGGATTTACTCCCAAAACTTTATTACTTGTGCGACCGGTGCGCTTGCCGTATTACACCTGCCCAACCAGATGTCCTTGAACCATCGCAAACAAAGCCTTAGCAATTTGTCGCACGGTTTCTGCAGATGGCAGAGGTGTAGGCACCTCAATTGGTGCTGTACTTTCATCCGAACGCTGGGACTCCGATTGCCCCGCACCACTCCGAGTCACCTAAAGGGGACAAGACACACACATTAGCGGTCTTACACAAGCAAACAACACAAAATAGGAACACGCAGGTTCCTCAAAGACAAGAATTTGCATTCCTATCATGGACATTCAGGAGTTCAAACGTGTTAACGTGGTTTGCACAGACACGTGCTCGCCACCCCACAAAAGAAGTCGACCACGACTTCGAGAGGGAAAGACCAAGACAGATGATACCAAAAATGTAACAACCCCATCCGTTCATATAATATATACTAGAAAGTTCGGCTGGGGACCCATAGTATATACCACAAAACAGACGATGAAGCTACGGAGTGATACCAGAGTATGCGCAGCGCACCTAACACATTGCATTCTAGCGGAAGCCTATACACTTGAACTCCTCTCTTGAATGTCCAACATATAAAACTTTACATTTTATAGATTATAGGAATGTCTTACAACTTGTAACAGCATTGGCCTTATGGACTTACAGGGCTTTCAAACAGTGGCCCAAACATTAGCACGCAGGCCGGCCACATCAAAGAAAACATAACATGTACATTCACAATATCCTTCGAGGGCTAGCAGCGACAGCAGTAAAAGCAGTAGGGACTTCAACCCTTATGCGTCTCGCTCAGTTCTCCAGCACCTGCAAAGGGACATTCCACCCAAGGGTGGCAAACAGAGGCAACGGTCAGCATTCAGCTAACCAAATTATAACGACCCTACCACTTTTCTCGGGGCTGCTGTAATCTTCCCTGCAGGCATATCATATCACAAATATGGCAATATATCTCATATAATGTGCTATCACGCACACATGCCATCACAACCGTCAGCCACCCGGCACAACGGTTCGTGCACTCAGGTCACATTCTTGGTGTACTGGCAAATTAGTTGCCCACCACTGTATCAGGGTTATAGCCCAACGACAACTCACTTGAGCATTTACTCCATGGCGTGCAGCCGGAGTTTTATAGTCTTAGTGAACCAGGATTGGCCCGTTGCCCCCCATTATCTCACGACGTGTAGGCCTAAGACTCTTGCTATGCGCTCCAACATACCGCACCTTCTGGTCTCACGTCGGACGGACATAACGCAGGTCGGATCCTCCACCCCCCGTTGCTCAAATCGTCTTGCCATCACCGAGCACGACGTAGTCGCGGCTAAATAAAGGCGCGGGTAGGTCTCACCGATCTTGTTCTGGCATTCAAGCCTGGGTATTTTTATTACAACCATTCATCTATCAACATTAGCGGGTCTTTCCTGGGCACACCAGTACTTCCTGCTACTCTCTTCGCAGGTGGAAGCCGCAAATATTACAAATGTCAGGGGTCTTTCCTGGCTACCATGCCAGTACTTCCTATTACTCGCTTTACAGGTGGACTCCCCATGAACATTAAGAATTCCAAAGCGTATTTCCTGGAATTCCAATCCAGTACTTCCTGCTACTTCCTTTCACAGGTCAAACCCAACAGCACAAGCAACACAAGCATTCTACGGGTATTTTTCTGGACTACCACTCCAGTACTTCCTGCTACTTTCTTTCACAGGTCCAACCCGTCGACTCCTAAACTACATGTTTATCACGGAGTCTTCTCCGGTTCATATGCAACATCACCAATCCAGACCAACCTGTCCATATGGGCTTCACACAACATGCATATTTCGTACTCCATTTCCGAATTTATATGTCAACAAAGGGGATTCCATGAATCCACCCAAAGACTCCCAAAATCAACCACCTTTTGGTGGGGGAATCACATACGTATGCCAAAAGGAAGCCTTCACATGGCTAGGAAGAAAAGTCGTTACACTTGCAGACCGCTTCGGTGTCATAAGAGCCAAGGTAACTTGGAAGAATTGTAACAACGTTTTCTCTACAAAGATGGCCTCGGATCACCGCTTGACACTCACAAGATCCACCACCGAACAACCCCTCTGCTTCTTCCTCCATCTTCCTTTCCCTTTCTCTCTCTAGAATAGAATAAAGATAATGGCCAACATAAAATGAGACTTTCTGTCCAAGTCTCGGCCTTAAGGAAGCAAGAAAGAAACTCAGCCCTTGAATCCCAGCTGAGAAATTGGAAGGCTACAAAAAATCGGGAAAATCGATTTTCGCGTCCGACACGCCCTGTGACACGCTCGTGTCACAGGCCGTGTACTCAAAGCGGTGCTCAACCTTCCTTATCCACAAAATCGGTCACCGCCACGGGACACGCCTGTGTCAGCCAAGTCACGCCCGTGACACAGGTCTGCGCTCGACGATCTGCGTTTGACAATCAGGCAGCGATCGTCGAGCTCGCCAGAGATCGTCGATCTCACCAACGATCGGCAAACATCGCGTTCGACGATTTGCGCTCGATGATCAGCACGTTCGACGATATCCATTCGACGATCAGGCAGCGATCGTCGAGTTGGCCCAGCGCTCGATGATTGGCCCAGCGTTCGACGATTGGCCCAGCGTTCGACGATTGGCACAAAGTTCGACGATTTCCATTCGACGATTTTTGCCAGCCCACGAAACCTTTGCATAATCATCGACCTGACGCCAAACCCGAGCGAGACACACCCTGGGACATGCCCGTGTCCCAGGCCGTGTCACCCAAAATTTTGCCTGCTGAAAATTGGGCTGTTACAGACAGAGCAGTGCGAGACAGCCTTTCAGGAGTTGAAGGACCGACTCACCTCATCCCCTATCATTGCACTCCCATATGGGAGTGAGGGATTTCAGATTTACACGGATGCCTCATACGAAGGGATCAGTGTTATACTGATGCAGCACAGACATGTTATCGTTTATGCTTCGAAATAGTTAAAGAAGCACGAGCATAACTATCCGGTACACGATTTGGAGCTCGGGGTTGTTGTATTTGCACTAAAGATATGGCGGGATTATCTGTATGGGGTTCATTGTGATATTTTCTCAGATCACAAGAATCTCAAGTACATCGATACGCAGAAGGACCTGAACCTGTGATAGAGGATATGGCTAGAATTTCTCTGTGACTATGATTACCAGATTCACTACCACCCGGGAAAGGCGAACACAGTAGCAGATGCATTGAGCAGGATGGCCGGCACCTCTGGGTCGGAGCCCCGGGTGATGGCTATGGAGCTGATACAGATGATGGAAGACATGCATATTAATATGGTTTCTGAGGCCGAACTAGTAGGATATCGAGAGTACCTAAGCTCATTGATCAGAGATGATGACATTCGGGAGCGCATTGTGGCGCATCAGAGGCTGGATGCTGCATTGGGGCCAATTTTCAGTGCCCTGGAAAGGGGCAAGGTTGAGGATTACACGCTGCAGGATGATCTCCTTCGATTCCGTGGACGTGTTTATATACCAGCATGAGACGGTATCCGGGATGACATACTTAGAGAGGCACATTACTCCAGATATTCAGTGCACCCGGGCATCACCAAGATGTGGGCAGATTTACGGAAGACTATGTATTGGCCTGGGATGAAGAGAGAGATCACCCACTTTGTAACACATTGCGAGACGTGCCAGCACGTAAAGGCGGAATGCAAGAGCCCGGGAGGTTTATTGTAGCCATTGCCCGTCCTAGAGTGGAAGTTCGAGGACATTGCTATGGATTTTGTGCACAGACTACCTCGCTCCGACTCTGGGCACAATTCAATATGGGTCATAGTCGACAGGCTGACCAAAGTAGCGCGGTTTATACCAGTCAGGAAGGATGCTCCAGTTGCTGTTCTGGTGAGATTATTCGTGGAGAAGTTTGTCAGGTACCATGGCATCCCCAGAACGATCATCTCGGACCGTGATGGTCTGTTCACTTCGAGGGAGTGGAGGGCAGTGCATGCTTACTTGGGCTCTCAACTTACTTTTAGTACCGACTTCCACCCGTAGACCGATGAACAGACCGAGCGGACCATCCGGACCATGGAGGATCTGCTCCGCCTATGCATACTGGATACGGGGAAGCCTTGGGAGAGGCTGCTACCATTGATCGAGTTCTCTTACAATAACATCCACCAGGCTAGTATCATGATGGCTCCATATGAGGCACTTTATGGGAGGAAGTGTGTAACACCTCCCCTGTAGTGGACGTATAATATGGGTCCGGCCGGGGCCCCACAACATACGAACGCCACAGCTTTAGTATTATAAGTTGATATAGCTACCCAAACTCAAAACACTTACACAACACAGCGGAAAACCAAGCACAACTAGAAGTTATCCACTAACCAAAAGAGTAAACAAATGGCCTTAAGGCCTTACATCAAATGTCCAAAAGTAAATAGTACATCAAACATGAATGTGCATAGCACTCCTAGTCTACCTCGGCATGCAAGCCGGACAAAAGAGTCTCAAACAAACATCATCAAAATTGTAGTGCTACAAAAGAGGGAAAAACACTTCATGGGACTTAGGCCTTTCTGGCCGGCGTGCTAGCTTCTGCATGCAATCCTTGCCCTGTAAAAATTATTAGTAACGTGGGTCAGCAAAGGCTGACCTCAAACTGTGTAACAACACATCTCCTCCCGGCCGCCCCTAACGGACCCCGGGGAACCCTCCAACCTGCAAGTCAGCACTTCATATGCAAATAAACATCTATAAATAGAAAAGCATTAAAACAGACTTGGATGTCTCAATCATCAAACATGTTCTCTATTGGTTGAGCATATAAAGTAAGGGGCCTACTATGCAACATGAATGCAACACTCGGGCTTCACCCAAGGTACCCTACAGTGTATGCATCTAGCACAACATCACATCATTTGGGTACTCATGTTTCCCCAATTGGCATAAAGCCGCAAACACTAAGGGAGTCACCTCTCCCTTAAGCGGTGCACAGGCCGCCACAAGGAATTCTTGCCAAGGCCCCACCCGCTCGTGGGCTTAGCCCCGGGCTTGCCTGGAAGCTCTGACGTCTCATGTCAGGATTCCAACAAACACAGACCAACCGATTCTAAGAAGCCTTGCTGGACCCCACCCGCTCATGGCCTCTTTTCCCGGGCTTGCCCCAAGCTTGGCATTCTCGTCAGTCTCATAGAAGGGGACTAGTCTCGTCGGGACACTCTCCACACATGACGCACATGTCACGGGATAGCCAGCCGACCACGGAGACATAGCCACGTCTTGGCACAACACAAACCAAGACTAAATACATCGTAATCCCTCTTTGTACTGCAGCGTTCCCGCGCACCAAGGAAACAATCTCCAACTCGTGCAGAGCTAACCTTGTTCACCAAGGAAACCATCTCCAACTCATACGGAGCTAACCTTGTCCCTCAAGGAAACCATCTACCGCCACGAAGAGCTAACCTTGTTCGGGTTCGGCTACACGTACCCTTTCAAGAAAACGGGACAATCACCACCACCACACAAACGGCATCTTGCCGCAACGAAAAATCTCTACGAATCCCTAAGTTCGTATGCAACATCACCGAGTCGGACTAACGGTCGCGACTACGGCTTCACCCACCATGCCTAATCCACTAGCGAAGCGGATCTCTAATGCAAGATATGCCGGGGACGGACTCAATCAACCCGGAGGTTCCTCTTGAACCTTGGCAAACCAAAGCCCCTCTCATTTGAGAGTTTGGTGCCCAAAAATCTAGAAGAAAACGATGCTAAAAACGTGCATCCTAAAGACCGAGAGAAGAGATGTCGTTACCTTCCGACTCCTCTTCCTTGCCATGGCAAAATGGCCGGATGGAAATCTTCGTAACGCTCTAAGCTTCACGGATCCGGACTCGGCTCGCAATTTGGAGCTCCGAAACCCTTCCTACAGCCCAAGACCTTCTTCTTCTTCCTCCTTGCTCTAGTTTCTCTCAAGAACTTAGAAAGAGAAGACTTGAAAAAAAAATGAGGATCTGCAACCCTAAATTCGGACTTAACTTCCCAGGAGATGGCCTGAACCGTTAGATCCCAAAACCAGAAAAAGAATGGCCGCGATTCGCCTGGAAAACAGAAGACCTGGGCCGAACACGGCCTGGCACACGCCCGTGTCCAGGGCCGTGTGCCCCATTCGCCGTCTCAAATCGACGCGCCTGGAATCGCACACGGGCATCCGACATGCCCGTGTTCCATTTGACACGCCTGTGTCCCCAGTGACACGGCCGTGTGGCTAGCCGTGTGCCTCCAACTATACGGCCCCGAAACCAACCCGAGAGGTGACACGGCCTGGAACACGCCCGTGTCCCAAGCCGTGTGCCAAGTCTCGACACCTGTCGACAGGCTTTGTGTCGACACCGCGGAAAAACGACGAGCGAAGATCGTCGACCAAGCGGGACACGCCCTATGACACGCCCGTGTCACAGGCCGTGTGCCCCAGTCTCGACACCTTGTCGAGCAAAAGTGTCGACACTTGGGACGAGTGTCGACACGGCCTCGACACGCCCTGCGACACGCCCGTGTCGTAGGCCGTGTGCCACCCTCTCGACACTTTGTCGAGCGAAAGTGTCGACACTTGGGCCGAGTGTCGACACGGCCTCGACACGCCCTGCGACACGCCCGTGTCGCAGGCCGTGTTCTCCACTCTCGACACTCTGTCGAGCGAAAGTGTCGACACTTGGGCCGAGTGTCGACACGGCCTCGACACGCCCTGCGACACGCCCGTGTAGCAGGCCGTGTGCCTCCTGCCAGAAACCCAAAAATTTTTCTGAACTGCAGACTGAGCCTCTTGAAAAACTGGGGTGTTACAACTCTCCCCCACTTAACAGAATTTCGTCCCGAAATTTCAAAACAAAAGATGTACAAAACTTAAATTGTACCTGACAAAAATAGTTCTGGATAGTCTTCTAGCATGGCCTGTTCTCGCTCCCAAGAGAACTCCTCACGACCGCAGTTGTCCCAACGAACTTTCACAAGTTTAACTTCTTTATTCCGCAACTGCCGAGTCTCCGAATCTTCTATAGCGATTTGAAGGACTCGCGTCCTCAAGTCTTCCTCAATCGGCACCGATGCCGGCTCAATCACCACGCTAGCCTCCACCAAGGCTTTCCTCAAAACGGAGACGTGGAAGACGTCATGTAATCTACTCAAATCTGCGGACAACGCCAACCGATAGGCTGCTTCTCCTATCCGCTCAACAATTTCAAAAGGCCCCAAAAACCTTGGGCTCAACTTCTTGAGTCGGCGAATCCGTGAGACTCCTTTGAACGGCTTAACCTTCAGATAAACCCAATCACCAACTGCAAATTCCAACTTCCGGTGACGAGCATTAAAATATTTTGCTTGCCTGTCTTGCGCCACTTTCATACGCTATTGGATGGTCCGAACCAACTCACAAGCGTCAACTGCCACATCCTTTCCCAAAAGTTTGGTGTCTCCCGCCTCTGCCCAAGACATTGGCGTTCGACACCGCCTCCCATACAAAGCTTTGTATGGCGCCATCTTTATGCTTGCTTGAAAACTGTTATTGTACGCAAATTCTACCATGAAGAGGTGATCCTCCCACCTCTTGCCAAAATCAAGAACGCACATTCTCAACATATCCTCCATAGTACGGTTCGTTCTCTCCGTTGCCCATCAGTTTGAGGATGGAACGCCGTACTGAACTTTAGCTTCGTGCCCAAACTCTTCTGAACCAGTCTCCAGTCCTTGGACGTAAACCGTCCATCGCGATCACTGACTATGCTCTTAGGAATTCCGTGCAGTCGCACAATGTTGTGAACATACAACTCCACCAGCTTCTCCACGCTGTCCTCTTTCCGATTCGGGATGAAGTGAGCCACCTTGGTTAGGCGATCCACGATCACCCAAATAGCATCATTACCATGCTGCGATCTAGGCAAACCATGCACAAAGTCCATGGAAATGTCCTCAAATTTCCACTCAGGAATTGGAAGGGGCTTCAGGAACCCGCCCGGTTTCTGACATTCGGCCTTCACCAAGGCACATGTTTGGCAATGACTCACATACAAAGCTACATCCCGCTTCAACCCCGGCCACCAAAAGGATTTCTTCATATCCAAGTACATCTTTGTACTGCCTGGGTGAATGGAGTACTTTGAGAAGTGAGCCTCAAACATCAACTCCTCACGGAGATTGCCAAACTGCGGTACACAAACCCTTCCATCCTTTCTCAAGATTCCCCCGATCATCTCCCAGGTGCTGCTCTCGCCCATTTGAGCCTCCAACACAAAAGGTTGAAACTCCACATCTAATCGAGTCGCTTCCCGAATACGATCGGACAAGTCGTTTTGCACTTCAATCCAGTTCAACCGAGCCACGCTAGACTCGCCTCTCGCAACACATTCCAATCCAAGGGACTCCCATTCCCGTACCAACCGCTCATCATGAGCTTCTATCCAATTTCCTTGCCCCGAGTACTTTCTACTCAACGCATCCGCCACCACATTGGCTTTACCCAGCGTATACTGGATCGCCACTTCGTAGTCTCCAAGAAACTCAACCCATCTGCATTGCCGCATGTTCAAGTCCTTTTGATCCAAGAGATACTTCAGGCTTTTATGGTCCTTGAAGATCTCCACCCTTGCGCCATACACATAGTGTCGCCAAATTTTCAATGCGAAGATTACCGCCGCCAACTCCAAATCATGGACGGGGTAATTCCTCTCATGAGATTTCAGCTGTCTAGACCCAAAAGCTATCACCTTCCCATGTTGCACCAAAACGCAACCCAAACCGCATCCCGATGCGTCACTGAAAATTTGAAATCCATCGGTCCCTTGCGGTAAACTCAGGATCGGAGCCATCATAAACCTCTCCTTCAGGGCCTCAAATGCTTGACCGCACTCTTGGGTCCACACAAATTTATGGTCTTTGCGAGTGAGAGAGGTGAGGGGTAGAGCTATCTTCGAGAAATTCTCCACGAATCTCCTATAATACCCGGCTAGTCCAAGAAAACTTCGGACTTCCGCCACGGTCCTCAACACCGGCCAATCTCTGATGGCCTCCACTTTCGCTGGATCCACTGCCACCCCATCACCACTAATCACGTGGCCCAAAAATGCCACCTTCTCCAACCAGAACTCGCATTTGGAGAATTTTGCATACAACTCATTCTCCCTCAACACTTGAAAAACCATTCTTAAGTAGGTCTCATGCTCCACTTGCGATTTGGAATACACCAAAATATCATCAATGAAAACAACCACAAAAGAATCCAAGTATTCCCAGAATACCCGATTCATCAGATCCATGAACACCGATGGTGCGTTCGTCAACCCGAACGGCATCACCGTAAACTCAAAGTGTCCATACCTTGTACCAAAGGCAGTTTTGGGTATGTCCTCATCTCGAATTCGCAGTTGATAGTAGCCTGACTTCAAGTCCAGTTTTGAATATACCACTGACCCCACCAATTGGTCGAACAAATCGTCTATCCGAGGGATCGGATACTTATTCTTGACGGTCAATTTGTTCAGCTCTCGGTAGTCTATGCATAGGCGCATGCTACCGTCCTTCTTCTTTACAAACAACACCGGTGCGCTCCACGGTGAAGAACTGGGTCTAATATAACCTTGCTCCAACAGTTCCTGTAACTGTACCTTAAGTTCCGCCAACTCCTTTGGTGCCATCCTAAAAGGAGGACGTGACACCGGTCTAGCCTCCGGCACTAACTCGATCGAGAAGTCGATCTCCCGCCGAGGAGGCGCTCCAGGAAGTTCATCCGGAAATACATCCTTGAACTCTGCCACCACAGGCACTTCCTCAAAAGACAGTTGGGAGAGACGAACCTACAATAACGCTACAAGCGCTACACCTCCATGGTTAACCGCCCGCACCAACTGCATGGCCGAAATCAGGGAACAGGCCACTCCACAAAGGCCCTCAAATTTGACTTCCGTTTGCCCCTTACTCCTTAGAGTCACTACCTTGGATAAACAATCAATGCTGGAGCGCTGCTCTGCAAGCCAGTCCATGCCCAAAATGACATCGAACTCTACTAAAGGTAACACTGCTTCTTCCAGAGCGAAGACAACTCCGTCTAGCTCCCAACAAATGCGCCCTTTAGCCCCGGTGGTCATAGATGACCCATTGGGCATGCGCACTTTCAGCTCTGCTCCCGACGAAAAAGACTCAACTCCTATTCTCCGGATGAAGCTCTCCGCAAGAAAGGAGTGCGATGCTCCCGTATCAAACAATACCCTAGTGGGGTATCCGGAAACTAACACGAAGCCTACAACATAGACATTCCACAAAAGTCTAAAAGGATGAAGCACAAAATTTAAACTTAAATTTTCTTCATACCTGTCACCACATCAGTCTGGCGGATCGCTTCCTGCTGTCCAAGGTTGTAGGCCCTTAGTTGCACCGGTTGGAACCGAGAAGCGCTCGACTCTGCCATCTTTCCCTTCTCTGCAGCACTGGGGCCGGAGCGCACAGTCTGCTCCTGCCTTGCCTCTTGCCCCGCTCCCCCCTGCTGACAAGCACGAGCTATATGCCCAACCTTCCCGCAGTTGTAGCACGTCGGCGGTCCCCTAGAGTGGGAACAACCAGGCGTCCAGTTGCTCCTCTCACCAGATCTGGGAGTGTGAGGCTTCTTCCTCCACCTACTCCCATCAGACTTTCCATGAGATTTGGAAGGCTTCCCTTCCCCTTGCTTGGGGGTAAAACCCTTTCGACGCTGGGTTCGCTCCAGATCATTCTCCAAACACCTGGCGGCTTCAACTAGATCATTAAATCCCGCCCTCTTCATGGAGATGAGGGGTTGTCTCAGATTTTCCCTCAACCCTTGGTAGAAGAGGTTATCCCTCTCTACATCATCAGCCATTGTCGTTCCCGCATAACGACCCAAACGGGTGAACTCTTGCACGTACTCGTCCACCGTCTTGTCTCGCTGCATTAGATGCAGAAACTGCCTCTACAGGGCCAGCCGCGTAGAAACTGGTATATATCTCTTTAGAAAAGCGTCCCCAAATTCCTCCACCGACGGGGTGCGTCCAGAGAACTGGCGGCCACTAAGGCTCACCCACCACAACTTGGCGTCTCCTTCCAACATGAACGCCGCATACTCAGCTTTCTTTTCCTCTGGCGTCTCTGCCGCCCTTAGTAGTTCTTGAATACGAACCCACCAATCCTCCGCATCCGTTGGCGTTCCAACACCCTTGAAGGACGGGGGATGGAAACTCAGGAAGTACTTCATGTGTCGGTCTCCATGTCCTACCACCACCCTTTCTGCCAAAGGCTCCACTCGCCTGGCTTCTCCGCCTGGCACAGCCGTCGCCGTGTCCGGTGTAGCAGGGGTTGCTACCTGGGCTGCAGCCGCCGCTTGGGCTGCCACCATCGCTTCTGCAAGCATACGGCAGAAGTCGGCCGGTTTTACACCCGTGCCCAAAAGGCCTGGAGCAGTAGCACTGCTCGCCGAGAGATCATCCCTTGCTCTTGAAGTGCCCGCCTCGTTGCTTGCACTCTTCAGGAAAACAAGAAATAAGGGATTAGTATCCAATCTCAAGACTAAAACATAAGGACACTCACGGTCCCGCGTTACTCTTATGTGGATAACTTCTCTACAAACCGACCTCGAATCTAACCTCGCTTTGATACCAAATTGTAACACCTCCCCTGTAGTGGACGTATAATATGGGTCCGGCCGGGGCCCCACAACATACGAACGCCACAGCTTTAGTATTATAAGTTGATATAGCTACCCAAAGTCAAAACACTTGCACAACACAGCGGAAAACCAAGCACAACTAGAAGTTATCCACTAACCAAAAGAGTAAACAAATGGCCTTAAGGCCTTACATCAAATGTCCAAAAGTAAATAGTACATCAAACATGAATGTGCATAGCACTCCTAGTCTACCTCGGCATGCAAGCCGGACAAAAGAGTCTCAAACAAACATCATCAAAAATGTAGTGCTACAAAAGAGGGAAAAACACTTCATGGGGCTTAGGCCTTTCTGGCCGGCGTGCTAGCTTCTGCATGCAATCCTTGCCCTGTAAAAAGTATTAGTAACGTGGGTCAGCAAAGGCTGACCTCAAACTGTGTAACAACACATCTCCTCCCGGCCGCCCCTAACGGACCCCGGGGAACCCTCCAACCTGCAAGTCAGCACTTCATATGCAAATAAACATCTATAAATAGAAAAGCATTAAAACAGGCTTGGATGTCTCAATCATCAAACATGTTCTCTATTGGTTGAGCATATAAAGTAAGGGCCTACTATGCAACATGAATGCAACACTCGGGCTTCACCCAAGGTACCCTACAGCGTATGCATCTAGCACAACATCACATCATTTGGGTACTCACGTTTCCCCAATTGGCATAAAGCCGCAAACACTAAGGGAGTCACCTCTCCCTTAAGCGGCGCACAGGCCGCCACAAGGAATTCTTGCCAAGGCCCCACCCGCTCGTGGGCTTAGCCCCGGGCTTGCCTGCAAGCTCTGACGTCTCATGTCAGGATTCCAACAAACACAGACCGACCGATTCTAAGAAGCCTTGTTGGACCCCACCCGCTCATGGCCTCTTTGCCCGGGCTTGCCCCAAGCTTGGCATTCTCGTCAGTCTCACAGAAGGGGACTAGTCTCGCCGGGACACTCTCCACACATGACGCACATGTCACGGGATAGCCAGCCGACCACGGAGACATAGCCACGCCTTGGCACAACACAAACCAAGACTAAATACATCGTAATCCCTCTTTATACTGCAGCGTTCCCGCGCACCAAGGAAACCATCTCCAACTCGTGCGGAGCTAACCTTGTTCACCAAGGAAACCATCTCCAACTCATACGGAGCTAACCTTGTCCCTCAAGGAAACCATCTACCGCCACGAAGAGCTAACCTTGTCTGGGTTCGGCTACACGTACCTTTTCAAGCAAACGGGACAATCACCACCACCACACAAACGGCATCTTGCCGCAACGAAAAATCTCTACGAATCCCTAAGTTCGTATGCAACATCACCGAGTCGGACTAACGGTCGCGACTACGGCTTCACCCACCATGCCTAATCCACTAGCGAAGCGGATCTCTAATGCAAGATATGCCGGGGACGGACTCAATCAACCCGGAGGTTCCTCTTGAACCTTGGCAAACCGAAGCCCCTCTCATTTGAGAGTTTGGTGCCCAAAAATCTAGAAGAAAACGATGCTAAAAACGTGCATCCTAAAGACCGAGAGGAGAGGTGTCGTTACCTTCCGACTCCTCTTCCTTGCCATGGCAAAATGGCCGGATGGAAATCTTCGTAACGCTCTAAGTTTCACGGATCCGGACTCGGCTCGCAATTTGGAGCTCCGAAACCTTTCCTACAGCCCAAGACCTTCTTCTTCTTCCTCCTTGCTCTAGTTTCTCTCAAGAACTTAGAAAGAGAAGACTTGAAAAAAAATGAGGATCTGCAACCCTAAATTCGGACTTAATTTCCCAGGAGATGGCCTGAAACGTTAGATCCCAAAACCAGAAAAAGAATGACCGCGATTCGCCTGGAAAACAGAAGACCTGGGCCGAACACGGCCTGGCACACGCCCGTGTCCAGGGCCGTGTGCCCCATTTGCCGTCTCAAATCGACGCGCCTGGAATCGCACACGGGCATCCGACACGCCCGTGTTCCATCTGACACGCCCGAGTCCCCACTGACACGGCCGTGTGGCTAGCCGTGTGCCTCCAACTACACGGCCCAGAAACCAACCCGAGAGGTGACACGGCCTGGAACACGCCCGTGTCCCAAGCCGTGTGCCAAGTCTCGACACCCGTCGACAGGCTTTGTGTCGACACCGCGGAAAAACGTCGAGCGAAGATCGTCGACCAAGCGGGACACGCCCTGTGACACGCCCGTGTCACAGGCCGTGTGCCCCAGTCTCGACACCTTGTCGAGCAAAAGTGTCGACACTTGGGACGAGTGTCGACACGGCCTCGACATGCCCTGCGACACGCCCGTGTCGCAGGCCGTGTGCCACCCTCTCGACACTTTGTCGAGCAAAAGTGTCGACACTTGGGCCGAGTGTCGACACGGCCTCGACACGCCCTGCGACACGCCCGTGTCGCAGGCCGTGTTCTCCACTCTCGACACTCTGTCAAGCGAAAGTGTCGACACTTGGGCCGAGTGTCGACACGGCCTCGACACGCCCTGCGACACGCCCGTGTCGCAGGCCATGTGCCTCCTGCCAGAAACCCAAAACTTTTTCTGAACTGCAGACTGAGCCTCTTGAAAAAATGGGGTGTTACAACTCTCCCCCACTTAACAGAATTTCGTCCTGAAATTTCAAAACAAAAGAGGTACAAAACTTAAATTGTACCTGACAAAAATAGTTCTGGATAGTCTTCTAGCATGGCCTGTTCTCGCTCCCAAGAGAACTCCTCACGACCGCAGTTGTCCCAACGAACTTTCACAAGTTTAACTTATTTATTCCGCAACTGCCGAGTCTCCGAATCTTCTATAGCGATTGGAAGGACTCGCGTCCTCAAGTCTTCCTCAATCGGCACCGATGCCGGATCAATCACCACGCTAGCCTCCACCAAGGCTTTCCTCAAAACGGAGACGTGGAAGACGTCATGTAATCCACTCAAATATGCGGACAACGCCAACCGATAGGCTGCTTCTCCTATCCGCTCAACAATTTCAAAAGGCCCCAAAAACCTTGGGCTCAACTTCTTGAGTCGGCGAATCCGTGAGACGCCTTTGAACGGCTTAACCTTCAGATAAACCCAATCACCAACTGCAAATTCCAACTTCCGGTGACGAGCATTAAAATATTTTGCTTGCCTGTCTTGCGCCACTTTCATACGCTCTTGGATGGTCTGAACCAACTCACAAGCGTCAACTGCCACATCCTTTCCCAAAAGTTTGGTGTCTCCCGCCTCTGCCCAAGACATTGGCGTTCGACACCGCCACCCATACAAAGCTTCGTATGGCGCCATCTTTATGCTTGCTTGAAAACTGTTATTGTACGCAAATTCTACCATGAAGAGGTGATCCTCCCACCTCTTGCCAAAATCAAGAACGCACATTCTCAACATATACTCCATAGTATGGTTCGTTCTCTCCGTTTGCCCATCAGTTTGAGGATGGAACGCCGTACTGAACTTTAGCTTCGTGCCCAAACTCTTCTGAACCAGTCTCCAGTCCTTGGACGTAAACCGTCCATCGCGATCACTGACTATGCTCTTAGGAATTCCGTGCAGTCGCACAATGTTGTGAACATACAACTCCACCAGCTTCTCCACGCTGTCCTCTTTCCGATTCGGGATGAAGTGAGCCACCTTGGTTAGGCGATCCACGATCACCCAAATAGCATCATTACTATGCTGCGATCTAGGCAAACCATGCACAAAGTCCATGGAAATGTCCTCAAATTTCCACTCAGGAATTGGAAGGGGCTTCAGGAACCCGCCCGGTTTCTGACATTCGGCCTTCACCAAGGCACATGTTTGGCAACGACTCACATACAAAGCTACATCCCGCTTCAACCCCGGCCACCAAAAGGATTTCTTCATATCCAAGTACATCTTTGTACTGCCTGGGTGAATGGAGTACTTTGAGAAGTGAGCCTCAAACATCAACTCCTCACGGAGATTGCCAAACTGCGGTACACAAACCCTTCCATCCTTTCTCAAGATTCCCCCGATCATCTCCCAGGTGCTGCTCTCGCCCGTTTGAGCCTCCAACACAAAAGGTTGAAACTCCACATCTAATCGAGTCGCTTCCCGAATACGATCGGACAAGTCGTTTTGCACTTCAATCCAGTTCAACCGAGCCACGCTAGACTCGCCTCTCGCAACACATTCCAATCCAAGGGACTCCCATTCCCGTAGCAACCGCTCATCATGAGCTTCGATCCAATTTCCTTGCCCCGAGTACTTTCTACTCAACGCATCCGCCACCACATTGGCTTTACCCGGCGTATACTGGATCGCCACTTCGTAGTCTCCAAGAAACTCAACCCATCTGCGTTGCCGCATGTTCAAGTCCTTTTGATCCAAGAGATACTTCAGGCTTTTATGGTCCGTGAAGATCTCCACCCTTGCTCCATACACATAGTGTCGCCAAATTTTCAATGCGAAGATTACTGCAGCCAACTCCAAATCATGGACGGGGTAATTCCTCTCATGAGGTTTCAGTTGTCTAGACCCAAAAGCTATCACCTTCCCATGTTGCACCAAAACGCAACCCAAATCGCATCCCGATGCGTCACTGAAAATTTGAAATCCATCGGTCCCTTGCGGTAAACTCAGGATCGGAGCCATCATAAGCCTCTCCTTCAGGGCCTCAAATGCTTGACCGCACTCTTGGGTCCACACAAATTTATGGTCTTTGCGAGTGAGAGAGGTGAGGGGTAGAGCTATCTTCGAGAAATTCTCCACGAATCTCCTATAATACCCGGCTAGTGCAAGAAAACTTCGGACTTCCGCCACGGTCCTCAACACCGGCCAATCTCTGATGTCCTCCACTTTCGCTGGATCCACTGCCACCCCATCACCACTAATCACGTGGCCCAAAAATGCCACCTTCTCCAACCAGAACTCGCATTTGGAGAATTTTGCATACAACTCATTCTCCCTCAACACTTGCAAAACCATTCTTAAGTGGGTTCCATGCTCCACTTGCGATTTGGAATACACCAAAATATCATCAATGAAAACAACCACAAAAGAATCCAAGTATTCCCGGAATACCCGATTCATCAGATCCATGAACACCGATGGTGCATTCGTCAACCCGGACGGCATCACTGTAAACTCAAAGTGTCCATACCTTGTACTAAAGGCAGTTTTGGGTATGTCCTCATCTCGAATTCGCAGTTGATAGTAGCCTGACTTCAAGTCCAGTTTCGAATATAAAACTGACCCCACCAATTGGTCGAACAAGTCGTCTATCCGAGGGATCGGATACTTATTCTTGACGGTCAATTTGTTCAGCTCTCGGTAGTCTATGCATAGGTGCATGCTACCGTCCTTCTTCTTTACAAACAACACCGGTGCGCTCCACGGTGAAGAACTGGGTCTAATATACCCTTGCTCCAACAGTTCCTGTAGCTGTACCTTAAGTTCCGCCAACTCCTTTGGTGCCATCCTAAAAGGAGGACGTGACACCAGTCTAGCCTCCAGCACTAACTCGATCGAGAAGTCGATCTCCTGCCGAGGAGGCGCTCCAGGAAGTTCATCCGGAAATACATCCTTGAACTCTGACACCACAGGCACTTCATCAAAAGACAGTTGGGAGAGACGAACCTCCAATAACGCTACAAGCGCTACACCACCCTGGTTAACCGCCCGCACCAACTGCATGGCCGAAATCAGGGAACATGCCACTCCACAAAGGCCCTCAAATTTGACTTCTATTTGCCCCTTACTCCTTAGAGTCACTACCTTGGATAAACAATCAATGCTGGCGCGCTGCTCTGCAAGCCAGTCCATGCCCAAAATGACATCGAACTCTACTAAAGGTAACACTGCTGCTTCCAGAGCGAAGACAACTCCGTCTAGCTCCCAACAAATGCGCCCTTTAGCCCCGGTGGTCATAGATGACCCATTGGGCATGCGCACTTTCAGCTCTGCTCCCGACGAAAAAGACTCAACTCCTATTCTCCGGATGAAGCTCTCCGCAAGAAAGGAGTGCGATGCTCCCATATCAAACAATACCCTAGCGGGGTATCCGGAAACTAACACGAAGCCTACAACATAGACATTCCACAAAAGTCTAAAAGGATGAAGCACAAAATTTAAACTTAAATTTTCTTCATACCTGTCACCACATCAGTCTGGCGGATCGCTTCCTGCTGTCCAAGGTTGTAGGCCCTTGGTTGCACCGGTTGGAACCGAGAAGCGCTCGACTCTGCCATCTTTCCCTTCTCTACAGCACTGGGGCCGGAGCGCACAGTCTGCTCCTGCCTTGCCTCTTGCCCCGCTCCCCCCTGCTGACAAGCACGGGCTATATGCCCAACCTTCCCGCAGTGGTAGCACGTCGGCGGTCCCCTAGAGTGGGAACCCCCAGGCGTCCAGTTGCTCCTCTCACCAGATCTAGGAGTGTGAGGCTTCTTCCTCCACCTACTCCCATCAGACTTTCCATGAGATTGGGAAGGCTTCCCTTCCCCTTGCTTGGGGGTAAAACCCTTTCGACGCTGGGTTCGCACCAGATCATTCTCCAAACTCCTGGCGGCTTCAACTAGATCATTAAATCCCGCCCTCTTCATGGAGATGAGGGGTTGTCTCAGATTTTCCCTCAACCCTTGGTAGAAGAGGTTATCCCTCTCTACATCATCAGCCATTGTCGTTCCCGCATAACGACCCAAACGGGTGAACTCTTGCACGTACTCGTCCACCATCTTGTCTCGCTGCATTAGATGCAGAAACTGCCTCTGCAGGGCCAGCCGCGTAGAAACTGGTATATATCTCTTTAGAAAAGCATCCCCAAATTCCTCCACCGACGGGGTGCGTCCAGAGAACTGGCGGCCACTAAGGCTCACCCACCACAACTTGGCATCTCCTTCCAACATGAACGCCGCATACTCAGCTTTCTTTTCCTCTGGCGTCTCTGCCGCCCTTAGTAGTTCTTGAATACGAACCCACCAATCCTTCGCATCCGTTGGCGTTCCAACACCCTTGAAGGACGGGGGATGGAAACTCAGGAAGTACTTCATGTGTCGGTCTCCATGTCCTACCACCACCCTTTCTGCCAAAGGCTCCACTCGCCTGGCTTCTCCGCCTGGCACGGCTGTCGCCGTGTCCGGTGTAGCAGGGGTTGCTACCTGGGCTGCAGCCGCCGCTTGGGCTGCCACCATCGCTTCTGCAAGCATACGACAGAAGTCGGCCGGGTTTACACCCGTGCCCAAAAGGCCTGGAGCAGTAGCACTGCTCGCCGAGAGATCATCCCTTGCTCTTGAAGTGCCCGCCTCGTTGCTTGCACTCTTCAGGAAAACAAGAAATAAGGGATTAGTCTCCAATCTCAAGACTAAAACATAAGGACACTCACGGTCCCGCGTTACTCTTATGTGGATAACTTCTCTACAAACCGACCTCGAATCTAACCTCGCTTTGATACCAAATTGTAACACCTCCCCTGTAGTGGACGTATAATATGGGTCCGGCCGGGGCCCCACAACATACGAACGCCACAGCTTTAGTATTATAAGTTGATATAGCTACCCAAAGTCAAAACACTTGCACAACACAGCGGAAAACCAAGCACAACTAGAAGTTATCCACTAACCAAAAGAGTAAACAAATGGCCTTAAGGCCTTACATCAAATGTCCAAAAGTAAATAGTACATCAAACATGAATGTGCATAGCACTCCTAGTCTACCTCGGCATGCAAGCCGGACAAAAGAGTCTCAAACAAACATCATCAAAAATGTAGTGCTACAAAAGAGGGAAAAACACTTCATGGGGCTTAGGCCTTTCTGGCCGGCGTGCTAGCTTCTGCATGCATCCTTGCCCTGTAAAAAGTATTAGTAACGTGGGTCAGCAAAGGCTGACCTCAAACTGTGTAACAACACATCTCCTCCCGGCCGCCCCTAACGGACCCCGGGGAACCCTCCAACCTGCAAGTCAGCACTTCATATGCAAATAAACATCTATAAATAGAAAAGCATTAAAACAGGCTTGGATGTCTCAATCATCAAACATGTTCTCTATTGGTTGAGCATATAAAGTAAGGGGCCTACTATGCAACACGAATGCAACACTCGGGCTTCACCCAAGGTACCCTACAGCGTATGCATCTAGCACAACAGCACATCATTTGGGTACTCACGTTTCCCCAATTGGCATAAAGCCGCAAACACTAAGGGAGTCACCTCTCCCTTAAGCGGCGCACAGGCCGCCACAAGGAATTCTTGCCAAGGCCCCACCCGCTCGTGGGCTTAGCCCCGGGCTTGCCTGCAAGCTCTGACGTCTCATGTCAGGATTCCAACAAACACAGACCGACCGATTCTAAGAAGCCTTGCTGGACCCCACCCGCTCATGGCCTCTTTGCCCGGGCTTGTCCCAAGCTTGGCATTCTCGTCAGTCTCACAGAAGGGGACTAGTCTCGCCGGGACACTCTCCACACATGACGCACATGTCACGGGATAGCCAGCCGACCACGGAGACATAGCCACGCCTTGGCACAACACAAACCAAGACTAAATACATCGTAATCCCTCTTTATACTGCAGCGTTCCCGCGCACCAAGGAAACCATCTCCAACTCGTGCGGAGCTAACCTTGTTCACCAAGGAAACCATCTACAACTCATACGGAGCTAACCTTGTCCCTCAAGGAAACCATCTACCGCCACGAAGAGCTAACCTTGTTCGGGTTCGGCTACACGTACCTTTTCAAGCAAACGGGACAATCACCACCACCACACAAATGGCATCTTGCCGCAACGGAAAATCTCTACGAATCCCTAAGTTCGTATGCAACATCACCGAGTCGGACTAACGGTCGCGACTACGGCTTCACCCACCATGCCTAATCCACTAGCGAAGCGGATCTCTAATGCAAGATATGCCGGGGACGGACTCAATCAACCTGGAGGTTCCTCTTGAACCTTGGCAAACCAAAGCCCCTCTCATTTGAGAGTTTGGGGCCCAAAAATCTAGAAGAAAACGATGCTAAAAACGTGCATCCTAAAGACCGAGAGGAGAGATGTCGTTACCTTCCGACTCCTCTTCCTTGCCATGGCAAAATGGCCGGATGGAAATCTTCGTAACGCTCTAAGCTTCACGGATCCGGACTCGGCTCGCAATTTGGAGCTCCGAAACCCTTCCTACAGCCCAAGACCTTCTTCTTCTTCCTCCTTGCTCTAGTTTCTCTCAAGAACTTAGAAAGAGAAGACTTGAAAAAAAATGAGGATCTGCAACCCTAAATTCGGACTTAACTTCCCAGGAGATGGCCTGAACCGTTAGATCCCAAAACCAGAAAAAGAATGGCCGCGATTCGCCTGGAAAACAGAAGACCTGGGCCGAACACGGCCTGGCACACGCCCGTGTCCAGGGCCGTGTGCCCCATTCGCCGTCTCAAATCAACGCGCCTGGAATCGCACACGGGCATCCGACACGCCCGTGTTCCATCTGACACGCCCGTGTCCCCAGTGACACGGCCGTGTGGCTAGCCGTGTGCCTCCAACTACACGGCCCCGAAACCAACCCGAGAGGTGACACGGCCTGGAACACGCCCGTGTCCCAAGCCGTGTGCCAAGTCTCGACACCCGTCGACAGGCTTTGTGTCGACACCGCGGAAAAACGTCGAGCGAAGATCGTCGACCAACCGGGACATGCCCTGTGACACGCCCGTGTCATAGGCCGTGTGCCCCAGTCTCGACACCTTGTTGAGCAAAAGTGTCGACACTTGGGACGAGTGTCGACACGGCCTCGACATGCCCTGCGACACGCCCGTGTCGCAGGCCGTGTGCCACCCTCTCGACACTTTGTCGAGCGAAAGTGTCGACACTTGGGCCGAGTGTCGACACGGCCTCGACACGGCGTGTCGCATGTCGCGGGCCGTGTTCTCCACTCTCGACACTCTGTCGAGCGAAAGTGTCGACACTTGGGCCGAGTGTCGACACGGCCTCGACACGCCCTGCGACACGCCCGTGTCGCAGGCTGTGTGCCTCCTGCCAGAAACCCAAAAATTTTTCTGAACTGCAGACTGAGCCTCTTGAAAAACTGGGGTGTTACAAAGTGTCGGACACCACTGTCTTGGGTTTAGAATGTAGATACCAAGGCTCTTGGTTCTGATTACGTGAAGGATATGAAGGCTCAAGTTCGTTTGATCAGGGATCGACTGCTAGAGGCCCAGAGTAGGCAGGCGAAATATTTTGATGCTAGGCACCGAAAGGTGGAATTCCAGGTTGGAGACAGAGTTTTCTTGAAGATATGTCTGGTACAAGGTGTCTCTCGGGTTCGGAGGCACAAGAAGCTCAGTCCTCGATACATGGGGCCATACTTGATCCTAGACCGGATCGGTCCCTTAGCTTACCGACTGCAGCTGCCACCGGAGTTGGGTACCATACACGACGTCTTCCATGTCACTTCCTTGCGAAGAGCTCTCCTCCGGCCGGAGCAGCATGTTACTACTATAGCCAGTCCGATAGTGCAGACAGATCCGTTAGATTTGAGCCGATTCGGATTGATGAAACAGATGTCCGTGTGTTGCGGAAGAAGAAGGTCCCTCTCCTGAAGGTGTTGTTGTCCAACCATGGACGGGAGGAGCACACCTGGGAACTAAGGGATCTGATGATGGAGAAACACCCGGAGCTGTTCACTTCAGGTATACTTTAGTTTATGCGTTTAAATTTCCTATAACTCTTGCAAGTAGAACCCCGTAGACCCGAACTTAAATTTCGGGGACAAAATTATTATTTTTTGTTTATAGGATTTGTAACATCCCATGCTACTTCTAAACCACCTTAACTTAGATTGGGTTAGGCATGGGGTGGGTGTTAGGAAAAATTAGCTAGGATTGACCCTAGGTAGTGGGTTGTAGCCATGTGGGGCCCACTATAGGGCCAAGTCAAACTAGGTCAAACTAGCCTAAATATGAACCCTAGCCACACCATGACCCCCACCATATTGCCCTAACCCTAAAATAATCTAAGTGGACCCTAGGACATGTCATTAGGTCAACCCTTTGACCCCAGTTGACTAAAGTCAATCATAGCCCTAAGTTAGTCAAACCTATACATATAGGCCCAATTAGCCCAAGTAGGGCACCACATTGACCCAACCTAAGTTGGGTGGTGGCATTAGACCCATGACCACCAAGTGGGGTCAGCCCACTCATCATGGTTGAGCAGGTCTACTCAAAAGTCAACTTAGTCAACATAATTGACCTAAAGAAGAAAATGAGGGCTAAGCCCACTCTCCTTGGGCCAACCCCACCAAACTTGGCCCATTATCAGCACAAGTGGTCAAAGACCACACCTACCCCTCTGGTTTTAGAGGAAGGTCACATGCAAAGGGGAATTTTGGGGAATTCACCTAAAAGAGGAGAGAGAAGGTGGGATTAAGAGGAGGAGGCCACTTGGCCTTGGCTTCTTCTGCCCCAAAAAGGTGCTGGCCGGCCTCCTCAAAAAATTCCAGCAGGAATTGGCAGCATGGTGGCCACTTGGCCCCATTGGTGATACAATCAAAGCCCAAACCGATCTCACCTTGGAGTTATCTCCACATACAGTCCTCCCCAGCTCAAACCGAACACACCATCAGCTTCAGTGAGTGGAAACGAGTGGAGAATGAGTTCTGAAGCAGAGCTTTTGGTGAAGAAACGAGGTTTTGAGCAGGAGATAGCCGGAGCAGCTCAACTATGGCCAACCGCCGCCGCACTCGCCTCTAAGGCCTGATTCAGGTCCGTTTCGCCGCCTCTGTACCCGTACTAGCTTTTTATATCCTCTAGGAGAGACATCGGGCTCAATTGAGCCCGAAACCATGTGAGGAAATGGCGATTTTTCCGAGCTTTTCTTCTTGTTCGGTTCTCTAGAGGAGCTAATTCCGGCGGCCTCATCACCGGGAATCGCTAGCCACCACCTCAGTGAAGGTGGTGGCGACATTTGCCGGCGGTGGCGCGGCCACAGGTGGCCGGAAATGTGCAGACAAAGTGGCCCAGGAAGAACAAATCCTAGCCGTCAGCTGGAGGTAGAAGATGAACAGATCCCGTCCATTCTGCTTTAAGATTCGTGCTAACCGATTAAATTAAATTAAATAAAAACTATAGTATTTATGTATATTTTGTCACACTTATTCAGTCTTTGTGCAAGCCACTTTTAGGCCTCTTAGAGGCATTTCCAGAACATGGACCCTAAATAAAATTTGTAGCTGATTGTCTTAAAGTTAATTTTCCACCTTAATGTCATAATTAGGTGCAATATACTCTCCTGTAGGGCTGTTTTGCTAGGACCAGTCCTTGACTAGGGCAGAATTTCAAATTGATGCCCAGGCCAAACCATTAATCAACATGATCCCAAATTTTGAGTGCATGCATGATTAGGGCTTATATTGCACCTGCCAAAAATTGAGAATTTTTGGAGATAATTGTTCTATAGTTTTACTCATAATACACAAAAGTAAATAAATGAAATAATTGGAGTGTTATGGCTGCAAATGGCTCCAACTTTTGGTGGAATGTACTTGGGGACTATACATGTGCATGGTAAATATTTCAGTACATTTGGAACAATGAATGTTGGGTAAACTCACTTGCATGTGTTGGTTATACATAGGCTTGGGCTGCAAATAGCCAATTTTAAAATATTGTGTATTAGGCCTATTTGGAACATCCAAAAATCATGGAATTGATTTCAAAGGCTCATTAGGGTGAAGTATACCACACATTATATTAATGGGATTTTTGAAAGCAAAAATCTCATTATTTGGAATTTTTGAAATAATAGGACTCTTGAAAAATAAATGTAAAAATATGATCATCATTGATATAAAATTCCCAATTTTTGTCAAGGTCAATATAATGTTAGGTATAACTTTTGAAAATTTTTATGTCTCAATTTGAAGAAATTTGATAGGAGTTATGTAGAAATTACCTTTTTACCCTTATTATACTTAATTAGAAAATTGATGAAAATACTCAGTAGAAAATTTTGGAAAATTTCTTGGTGATATATCTGAGTATGAATAACCTTGTATAATTTTCTCAGTATTTTGGGACGAATCAGTAATTTTTAAAATCTCATAGTGGCATTTTGGTAATATAATTAGAAATAAAATTTTGTAGCCCTTGTTGCATGGAAGTTCATGAAATTCTGTCTTTAGCTTTCGTTGACCAATATATGTATGATGTAAAGTTCTTAGAATTTTTAGTAATGAACTCCTTATACTTCCTTTGGAAAATGGCTAATATGTGAGTTTTGTATTAATTAAGGAATAAATAATAATATTTAAAGAAAAATTATGAATTTTGGTAGACAATAATATTTTACCAAGATGCAACTCAGTAAAAATTCCTTAGGTCAGTGGATTATAATTTGTAATACTTCTTGTATTAAATGACACAGGGGATTAATTAAATGATTTAATTAGAGGGTTTAATGACTTAAGAAAATTATGAAAATCAATATGCTCACTTCATTAGTCCATACCATCCTAGGATAAATAGTTAGGGGCAGGTGGCCCAAGGAATTGAAAGTTCTATTTCGGGGTGGTATTAGGTCATTGGTTGCGCATAGTGTAAGTAGGTTATACTATAAGGACCACCGGGGGATAGACCAACGATCAGGATAAATTCATATCTGGAATATAACCCTGGTTGGTAGTTTTGTCTTCGTAACGAGAGTAAAAGTGCAAGCCCTTGGATATCAACTAGAGTGGGGGCCTGCGGAAGACCGTCGCCCTTCCGAGAACATCTTAAGTCATTAGGACCACTCAAGAGTAATAATGAGAGCAAAGTACGGATAAAGGGTAGATATAAATAAAAAGTAAATATCCTTGAGAAAGGGAACTTTGGGCATAATCCCATCGTAGTTCCTAGTGCCCCCGAGAGCCCTTCACCGGGTATACGCTAGACAGTCCTGGGATTAACCTTAAATCACTAAGTATAATAATATGTAGACAAGAGTAGTCTAATAGGATAAGACATTATGGTTCATTCTTGGCCGTGATGGGTTTGAGGGATTTTGAATAAAGGCACTATTGTGCGTTCTCACCCACTATGGGTTGGAGGGATATATTTTGCAGGCTCACCCGTGAAGGGTTTGAGGGAATCAGGACAGGTTAGTCCTGAGAGCTGGAGGCTCGAGATGAAATACTTGCATGTGCATAAATTTAGTGGCGGGTCATGCGGTACTGGCCGATCGTCACACCGATGGAAGTACAGTGAACTAGGAGGGTTTGAGGGTTTGAGGGGCCAGTGGGTTGTTTTACACTGAGGTCTGGAGGACGATCCCCGATAACGCACACCCGACCCAACAAGACTGACTGGTTGTCAGCAAAGTATGTACGCAGACTCTAGAGTGCACATAGGACGTGTACAGAGGCTTATGAGAGGTGGTCTAGGTTTGGTAGTGTGCATACCTGCCTAGAAGTGGAGATGCCCGCTCCGCTGCTGCCGTGGCGACAATTATGGTACCCGAGAGTGAAGCTAGCTCTCAAAAAGTGGGAACTAAAGGTCTGTGATCATAGAGTCATTGTGTGTGAGTTGCACTTGCCTGATGCATAAATTGCATCATAAACATTCATTCATATTAGGTCATACGCTTCATAGATCTTTATCATATAAATTAGTATGAGCTCTTTTATATGATAAGTTAAATTTCCTGGAAACCTTAACTTATAAATTTGTATGGGCATTTTTATAAGTTAAGGTATGTTTTGTGATGGTAGTATAGTGGTAGCATAGCTTTACTTTTCTGCTCTTACTTTCAGTTCTTTACTTACTTGTACTATACATGCTTTTACTTTTGTGTTATATACATAGAACTGCTAGTGTAGATTTACTGCTCACACTCTAACTTGATAGCTTAGTTTCCCTTGTCACCTGCTTCCTTTTGTTACCCCTTGATTGTCCTTCGCTTCGTCCTCCCACACGGTGCCTAGGAGTTGCGGGGCGAGGTATGGAGGAAATGACTTAGTCATTTTGACTAATGGTCAGTGACCAAACTATTTTTAGGAGCTCGGGGTGATGGAGCACTAGCACGACCGGTAGGACGAGGTGACAGGGCGTGAGGAGTTGATACCACCTTCTACTACTACAACAGCACTACCTCAGGTGGGACGAGATTAGTTGATTAGCTTCCGTTGTTTTGATGTTTTGTGAGGAGAGTTATTTATATGATGTACTGGGCATAAGCCCTTATTACTCTTCATATATTTCGTACTCATTGTGGGTTGTGTACTCTTTCATTCATATATATACGATTTGTACTGTGACTGTGGACTGGCTGTGTAGTACTCTGATATGTTTTACTTCTATTTCTCATATTGGCTTACCGGTTATATGATCGTACTAGCCAGCAGAATCGGCGTGTTGCGGTGTCGAATAACCCGTGCGTTAGTGCCACCGTAAGACGGCAGTTATGGGCATAAGACCGGGAGCCTCCTTGGTAAGGGGGAGGCGTCTTACAAACTGGTATCACTTGAACGAACGATCATATGAGAAAGAAGTCCACAACACTAGACCACCCCGCTCGAGCATTAGTTTGCGGACAAACTACGCAGTGGAAGCGTGGTGGGCCCATAACCCACAGGTCGAAGGATCAAAACCTCCCTCTGATACAGTTTGTAAGACCCATCCCCCTCACCAAGGAGGCTCCCGGTCCTAGCCGGCAGAATCGGCGTGTTGCGGTGTCGACTAACCAATGCGTTAGTGCCACTATAAGACGACGGTTCTGGGCATAAGACCGGGAGCCTCCTTGGTAAGGGGGAGGGGTCTTACATGATAAGCTTCTGATTCAGGATTTGGAAGCGTTAGAGATTTCTTGTGCTGACAAGAATTCCGTAGCCGATGCATGTTTGAACTGAACGGAGGTACAATATGACCTGGCGGACAGGATTCGACAGGCAACGGAGCTGGATGAAAGTCTCCAACGCTATACAAAGGATGGGCTAGATGAACAATTCTCCTGGGATGATGGCCTTTTGCAGAAAGAGGGCCGGTTGTGCGTCCCGAGCATGGGTAAGTTGAGAGAAGAATTGATGTACGAAGCTCACTTTACCAAATACTCAATTCACCCTTGGAGCACAAAGATGTTCAAAGACATGAAAAAGTTATTCTGGTGGCCAGGACTAAAGAAAGTTATTGCTCATTATGTGGCTAAGTGTCAAACTTATGCTTTGGGGAAAGCGGAATGCCAGAAGACTGGAGGTTTCTTTAAGTCATTACCAATTCCGGAATGGAAGTTTGATGATATTTCAATGGATTTCATGCACGGGTTGCCGAGATCTTAACGCGGGAATGATTCAATCTAGGTGATTGTAGACTGGTTGACAAAAGTGGCGCACTTCCTTCCGAACAAGCGAGACAATTCAGTGAAAAGTTTGGCAAAGATCTATGTGGAGCAGATCATACGATTGCACGGTGTTCCCTGTAGCACCCCCCCAACCTTTTGCCCGGGTCGGGCCGGAGGGGTACTATTGGCCCAAGACGCCCACCCAGTGCTCCTTAGGGGAAACAATCCACCCTATTCAAGCACTAGATGGCCGTCTTGCTCTGATCGAATCATAACATACACAATACATCAAAGTATAGTAGAAGCATTAACAAGAAACCATTGCAGATAAATATATAATATCAATATCACAGAAGTTCTAGGGCCGAAGCCTAAGTGTTTAAATAAGCCTATGAGCTATACATGTGCTACATATAATCCTCATACTCTCTCTTTCTCTATGCTGCTCGGCGGAACTCACGTCTCTAAACTCTGGGGACGGCGGGGGTGCATCTGCTCGAGTAGAACTAGCTGCTTGCGTAGTCTCCTGCGGCAGCGAGTCACTACGATGCTCCGTTTCCTGTGAATGGTTAATCAAAAAACCATTAGTCACAAAGCTAAGTGGAAACAAATCTCCTCCCCGGATCCACATCCTGGGGACGAGCATGCACCCACCCAACAAAAGTAAATAGCCGAAGCAAGAGAGGGTTAGCACAACATTTCATATATGAACAGCTATGAGCAATTATTAAAAAGTGTAGTATAACCGGTAAAATCAGCAATAGTATAAATCGGTTATAACAAGGCTCTACTAGCTCATCAACACATCAGGTTTCAAATCCTGAAATCTATCGCAGGTATTCACAGCCACCCACACACCGCTGGCTTTCATAGTCCCGCATACACCGCAGGCATTTGATGCTAAAGATCACGGCAGTGAACCAGTCACACAAGTAATATAAAATGGGGGTTTTCCCAAGTATCGATCTCACAAGGAACACAGTAAGGTGGAGTTAATTTCGAGGAGGACTTGAGATTGAAGTCCTCAGGTCGGAGCTAACTACGGGGGGGGGGGGGGGGGGGGGGGGGGGGGGTTGATGTTTGCGGAAACAGAAAATAAAAGGCTAACAACTACTCCTATGCAACGCCGCTATGCGATGCTTTGCCAGGCGGGATGGAAGACTAGTCGGGCCGCTATGCACCGAATCACTAGGCGGATGGATGAGAAGGCTAGCGGATGAGGTGGTTAGAATGGCGGAATGAGGGTCGTGAGCACGTCTTCGCTACGCACGCAACTAGCAATTGCTAGTGCGGCAAGGGTGGATGTTGGTGGATGGAATATGGCCCAACTCAAGCAAATAACGAAAACATACAAAATCACATAGACATGATTGTATAAAATCGTTTTACAAACTAAGCATACTTCATCAATATAAATAAAGTTAAACACCAATATTCAACAATAAAGCAAGAACAAGTCAAGAGATCGACTGAATCCGAAGTCTTGCTGAGGATTCACGGTTGGAATCGTCGGGTTGTCATTCCGCGTCCAAGCTCGGTCCTCAACTGCTTCTGGGGTAGAGAAGGGCTGTCACCACCTTCCAATGGCCCGTCTTCTTCGTCTCATGATAGCGGATGAAGTTTGCTAGCTTTCCTTTGCTTGATGGCTATGGCGTCAAACCTTACTTGAAGCTCACGGATGAAGGAGAAGGCCGAGAGGAAGCTTCGGCTTGGATTTGGCGGTGAAAGCTTGCCTGGAGCACCTACATAGGGTGGAAGATTAAGGGGAACGGCGGAGAAGGCGGAAAACGCCAGAGATATATCGAGCTCCGGATCCTCTCTTCTATTAGGGCGAGACCTGCACTATTTATACAAAGCAGAGATGAACAATGCGCACGATCACAGGCGCACGACCATTGGTCGTGCGCACTATGTCCGGTGCTCGTGCGCACTGGCATGGAAGATCAGGAAGAAGAACTGGGATAACGCGCATGAGCAGTGGCGCACGACCAGTGGTCGTGCGCACTAAGTCCAATGGTCGTGCGATTACCCCAGACAGGACTCCAGAAAAGAGGAATCAATGCACACGATCAGTGGCGCACGACCGTTGGTCGTGCGCACTAGGTCCAGTGGTCGTGCGATTACCCAGGCTGATTCTGGAAAACGTAGAGTAGTGCGCACGATCAGGGGCGCATGATTAGTGGTCATACACATTAGATCCCATGATCGTGCGCAGTATTCCTATTTCAAAAACCATCCCGGACACGCACACGACCCCTGTACCGAAAGGAAAAACCAATCACTGATATGTGCAAACATTCCAGGCAATCACAAAAAGGAGTACAAACTATAAAAATAACAAAATACACAACCACGGGCATAAATGTGCACTTCCTATAGAAATAAAGACAAGATGAAATATGAACGATATAGAACTAAAAGTGAAGTGCAAACGCGTGAAAACTAACCCAGATGAGTCCGAAAATAGGTATATAAAGTGGACTCATCACACCCCCAAACTTAACTGTTTGCACGTCCCAAGCAAACAAAATCTAAGTAGATAGGGAAAATACTAGTTAACAAAGAAATTGCAATACGAAGTAATATGCGAAGTCGCATGCTCGTGCGCGTAAAAATATAATAGAAGAAATTTCTAAGTATACAAAATAGTTTATACTTTTCACAATGCGTATCAACATTTTATTATTACTCAAAAAATAGAATCATGGTGAATCAACCGGTCATGCGTAGGGATAAAGTAGACAAATCGCTAGGCGAGCATTGCCAAAGATCGGGGCTCGGGATAACCTCCAAAGGAATCCACCAATGTCGGTGACAATATGCTTTCCCTTTCGCATTCTCTCCACGGCATTGGTTTGGTTCACACTGTAACACCCCAGTTTTTACAAGAGGTTCAGTTTGCTGTTCTGAAAAATTTCTGGATTTCTGGAAGGAGGCACACGGCCTGCGACACGGGCGTGTCGCAGGGCGTGTCGAGGCCGTGTCGACACTCGGCCCAAGTGTCGACACTTTGTGCTCGACAAAGTGTCGAGAGTGAGGCACACGGCCTGCGACACGGGCGTGTCGCAGGGCGTGTCGAGGCCGTGTCGACACTCGGCCCAAGTGTCGACACCTTGTACTCGACAGAGTGTCGAGAGTGGGGCACACGGCCTGCGACACGGGCGTGTCGCAGGGCGTGTCGAGGCCGTGTCGACACTCGGCCCAAGTGTCGACACTTTGTACTCGACAGTGTGTCGAGACTGGGGCACACGGCCTGTGACACGGGCGTGTCACAGGACGTGTCCCGCTTGGTCGTCGATCTTCACTCGACGTTTTTTTCCGCAGTGTCGACACAAAGCCTGTCGACGGGTGTCGAGACTTGGCACACGGCTTGGGACACGGGCGTGTCCCAGGCCGTGTCACCTCTCGGGTTGGTGTTGGGGCCGTGTCGTTGGAGCTACACGGCAGGCCACACGGCCGTGTCACTGGGGACACGGGCGTGTCGGATTGAACACGGGCGTGTCGGATGCCCGTGTCTGATTCCAGGCGCGTCGATTTGAGACGGCGAATGAGGCACACGGCCCTGGACACGGGCGTGTGCCAGGCCGTGTTCGGCCCAGATCTTTTATTTTCCAGGCGAATCGCAGCCAGTCTTTTTCTGGTTTTGGGATCTAACGGTTCAGGCCATCTCCTGGGGAGTTAAGACCGAATTCAGGGTTGGAAACCCTCATTCGTTTCCAAGTTCTCTCTTTCTAAGATCTTGAGAAAACCTAGAGCAAGGAGGAAGAAGAAGAACTCTTGGGCTGTAGGAAGGGTGTCGGAGCTCCGAATCGCGAGCCGAGTCCGGATCCGTGGAGCTTAGACCGCTGCGAAGTTTTCCATCCGGCTAGTTTGCCATGGCAAGGAAGAGGAGTCGGAAGGTAACGACATCTCTCCTCTCGGTCTTTAGGATGCACGTTTTAGCATCATCTAGTTTTCTTTTCTCTAATTTTTGGGCACCAAACTCTCGAATGAGAGGGGTTTTGGCTTGCCAAGTTTCAAGAGGAACTTCTGGGTCGATTGAGTCCGTCCCCGGCATATTTTGCATTAGAGATCCGCTTCGCTAGTGGATTAGGCATGGTGGGTGAAGCCGTAGTCGCGACCGTTAGTCCGACACGGTGATGTTGCATACGAACTTAGGGATTCGTAGAGGTTTCCGATGCGGCAAGATGTCGTTTGTGTTGTGGTGGTGATTGTCCCGTTTGCTTGAAAAGAGTACATGTAGTCGAACCCGGACAAGGTTAGCTCCTCGTGGTGGTAGATGGTTTCCTTGACAAGGTTAGCTCCAAATGAGAATGGAGATGGTTTCCTTGGTGGACAAGGTTAGCTCCGCACGAGTTGGAGATGTTTTCCTTGGTGCGCGGGAACGCTGTGGTACAAAGAGGGATTACGATGTGTTTAGTCTTGGTTGTGTTGTACCAAGGCGTGGCTATGTCTCCGTGGTCGGCTGGCTATCCCGTGACATGTGCGTCATGTGTGGAGAGTGTCCCGGCGAGACTAGTCCCCTTCTGTGAGACTGACGAGAGTGCCAAGCTTGGGGCAAGCCCGGGCAAAGAGGCCATGAGCGGGTGGGGTCCAGCAAGGCTTCTTAGAATCGGTCAGTCTGTGGTTGTTGGAATCCTGACATGAGACGTCAGAGCTTGCAGGCAAGCCCGGGGCTAAGCCCACAAGCGGGTGGGGCCTTGGCAAGAATTCCATGTGGCGGCCTGTGCGCCGTGCGAGGGAGTTGTGTCTCCCTCAATGTTTGCGGCTTTATGCCAATTGGGGAAGTGTGAGTACCCAACTGATGTGATGTTGTGCTAGATGCATACGGTGTAGGGTACCTTGGGTGAAGCCCGGGTGTTGCATTCATGTTGCATAGTAGGCCCTTTCTTTATATGCTCAACCAGTAGAGAACATGTTTGTTGATTGAGACATCCAAGCCTGTTTTAATGTATTTCTATTTATAGAAATTTATATTGCATATGAAGTGCTGACTTGCAGGTTGGAGGGTTCCCCGGGGTCCGTTAGGGGCGGCCGGGAGGAGATGTGTTGTTACACAGTTTGAGGTCAGCCTTTGCTGACCCACGTTACTAATAATTTTTACAGGGCAAGGATCGCACGCAGGAGCTAGCACGCCGGCCAAAAAGGCCTAAGCCCATGAAGTGTTTTCTCTTTTGTAGCACTACTTTTGATGATGTATGTTTGAGACTATTTTGTCCGGCTTGCATGCCGAGGTAGACTAGGAGTGCTGAGCACATTCATGTTTGATTGTACTGTTTACCCTTTTGGACATTTGATGTAAGGCCGTAAGGCCATTTGTGTACTCTTTTTGTTAGTGGATAACTTATAGTTGTGCTTGGTTTTCCGCTGTGTTGTGCAAGTGTTTTGAGTTTGGGTAGCTATATCAACTTTTAATGCTAAAGCTGTGGCGTTCGTATGTTGTGGGGCCCCGGCCGGACCCATATTATACGTCCATTACAGGGGAGGTGTTACAATTTGGTATCAGAGGCGAGGTTAGATTCAAGGTCAGTGCGTAGAGAAGTTATCCACATAAGAGTAACGCGGGACCATGAGTGTCCTTATGTTTTGGTCTTGAGAATGGAGACTAATCCCTTATTTCTTGTCTTCCTGAAGAGTGCAAGCAACGAGGCGGGCACTTCAAGAGCAAGGGATGATCTCTCGGCGAGCAGTGCTACTGCTCCAGGTCTTTTGGGCACGGGTGTAGACCCGGCCGACTTCTGCCGCATGCTTGCAGAAGCGATGGTGGCAGCTCAGGCTGCAGCAGCGGCTCAGGTGGCAGCCCCTGCCACACCAGATACGGCAACGGCCGTGCCAGGAACAGAAGCCAGGCGAGTGGAGCCTTTGGCGGAGAGAGTAGTTGTTGGACATGGAGACCGACACATGAAGTATTTCCTGAGTTTCCATCCCCCGTCTTTCAAGGGTGTTGGAACGCCAACGGATGCGGAAGACTGGTGGGTTCGCATTCAAGAACTGTTAAGGGCGGCAGAGACGCCAGAGGAAAAGAAAGCTGAGTATGCGGCGTTCATGTTGGAAGGAGACGCCAAGTTGTGGTGGGTGAGCCATAGCGGCCGCCAGTTTCTGGGACGCACCCCGTCAGTGGAAGAGTTCGGGGACGCTTTTCTTAAGAGGTATATCCCCGTTTCAACTCGGTTGGCCCTGCAGAGGCAGTTTTTGCATCTAATGCAGCGAGATAAGACGGTGGACGAGTACGTGCAAGAGTTCACCCGTTTGGGTCGTTATGCGGGAACGACAATGGCTGATGATGTAGAGAGGGATAACCTCTTCTACCAAGGTTTGAGGGAGAATCTGAGGCAGCCCCTCATCTCCATGAAGAGGGCGGGATTTAATGAGTTAGTTGAAGCCGCCAGGAGTTTGGAGAATGATTTGGAGCGAACCCAACGCCGTAAGGGTTTTACTCCCAAGCAAGGGGAAGGGAAGCCTTCCCAATCTCATGGAAAGTCTGATGGGAGTAGGTGGAGGAAGAAGCCTCACACTTCTAGATCTGGTGAGAGGAGCAACTGGACGCCTGGGGGTTCCCACTCTAGGGGACCGCCGACGTGCTACAACTGCGGGAAGGTTGGGCACATAGCTCGTGCTTGTCAGCAAGGGGGAGCGGGGCAAGAGCCAAAGCAGGAGCAGTCTGTGCGCTCGGGCCCCAGTGCTGCAGAGAAGGGAAAGATGGCGGAGTCGAGCGCTTCTCGGTTCCAACCGGTGCAACCAAGGGCCTACAACCTTGGACAGCAAGAAGCGATCCGCCAAACTGATGTGGTGACAGGTATGAAGAGAATTTAAGTTTAAATTTTGTGCTTCATCCTTTTAGACTTTTGTGTAATGTCTATGTTGTAGGCTTCGTGTTAGTTTCCGGTTACCCCGCTAGGGTATTGTTTGATACGGGAGCATCGCACTCCTTTCTTGCGGAGAGCTTCATCCGGAGAATAGGAGTTGAGTCTTTCTCGTCGGGTGCAGAGCTGAAAGTGCGCATGCCCAATGGGTCATCTATGACCACCGGGGCTAAAGGGCGCATTTGTTGGGAGCTAGACGGAGTTGTCTTCGCTCTGGAAGCGGCTGTGTTACCATTAGTAGAGTTCGATGTCATTTTGGGTATGGACTGGCTTGCAGAGCAGCGCGCCAGTATTGATTGCCTTTCTAAGGTGGTGACCTTAAGGAGTAAAGGGCAAACAGAAGTCAAGTTTGAGGGCCTTGGTGGAGTGGCCTGTTCCCTGATATCGGCCATGCAGTTGGTGCGGGCGGTTAACCAGGGTGGCGTAGCGCTTGTAGCATTACTGGAGGTTCGTCTCTCCCAACTGTCTTTTGAGGAAGTGCCTGTGGTGGCAGAGTTCAAGGATGTGTTTCCGGATGAACTTCCTGGAGCGCCTCCTCGGCGGGAGATCGACTTTTCGATCGAGCTAGTGCCGGAGGCTAGACCGGTGTCGCGTCCTCCCTTTAGGATGGCACCAAAGGAGTTGGCGGAACTTAAAGTACAGTTACAGGAACTGTTGGAGCAAGGGTATATTAGACCCCGTTCTTCACCGTGGAGCGCACCGGTGTTGTTTGTGAAGAAGAAAGACGGTAGCATGCGCCTGTGCATAGACTACCGAGAGCTTAATAAGTTGACCGTCAAGAATAAGTATCCGATTCCTCGGATAGATGATTTATTTGACCAATTGGTGGGGTCAATGGTATATTCGAAGTTGGACTTGAAGTCAGGCTACTATCAGCTACGAATTCGGGATGAGGACATACCCAAAACTGCTTTTGGGACAAGGTATGGACACTTTGAGTTTACGGTGATGCCGTTCGGGCTGACGAACGCACCATCGGTGTTCATGGATCTGATAAATCGGGTATTCCGGGAATACTTGGATTCTTTTGTGGTTGTTTTCATTGATGACATTTTGGTGTATTCCAAATCGGAAGTGGAGCATGAGACCCACTTGAGAATAGTTTTGCAAGTGTTGAGGGAGAATGAGTTGTATGCAAAATTCTCCAAATGCGAGTTCTGGTTAGAGAAGGTGGCATTTTTGGGCCACGTGATTAGTGGTGATGGGGTGGCAGTGGATCCAGCGAAGGTGGAGGCCATCAGAGATTGGCCGGTGTTGAGAACCGTGGTGGAAGTCCGAAGTTTTCTTGGACTAGCCGGGTATTATAGGAGATTCGTGGAGAATTTCTCGAAGATAGCTCTACCCCTCACCTCTCTCACTCGCAAAGACCATAAATTTGTGTGGACCCAAGAGTGTGGTCAAGCATTTGAGGCCCTGAAGGAGAGGCTTATGATGGCTCCGATCCTGAGTTTACCGCAAGGGACCGATGGATTTCAAATTTTCAGTGACGCATCGGGATGCGGTTTGGGTTGCGTTTTGGTGCAACATGGGAAGGTGATAGCTTTTGGGTCTAGACAGCTGAAACCTCATGAGAGGAATTACCCCGTCCATGATTTGGAGCTGGCGGTGGTAATCTTCGCACTGAAAATTTGGCGGCACTATGTGTATGGCGCAAGGGTGGAAATCTTCACGGATCATAAAAGCCTGAAGTATCTCTTAGATCAAAAGGACTTGAATATGCGGCAACGCAGATGGGTTGAGTTTCTTGGAGACTACGAAGTGGCGATTCAGTACACGCCGGGTAAAGCCAATGTGGTGGCGGATGCGTTGAGTAGAAAGTACTCGGGGCTAGGAAATTGGATCGAAGCTCATGATGAGCGGTTGGTACGGGAATGGGAGTCCCTTGGATTGGAATGTGTTGCGAGAGGCGAGTCTAGCATGGCTCGGTTGAACTGGATTGAGGTGCAAAACGACTTGTCCGATCGTATTCGGGAAGCGACTCGATTAGATGTGGAGTTTCAACCTTTTGTGTTGGAGGCTCAAATGGGCGAGAGCAGCACCTGGGAGATGATCGGGGGAATCTTGAGAAAGGATGGAAGGGTTTGTGTACCGCAGTTTGGCAATCTCCGTGAGGAGTTGATGTTTGAGGCTCACTTCTCAAAGTACTCCATTCACCCAGGCAGTACAAAGATGTACTTGGATATGAAGAAATCCTTTTGGTGGCCGGGGTTGAAGCGAGATGTGGCTTTGTATGTGAGTCGTTACCAAACATGTGCCTTGGTGAAGGCCGAATGTCAGAAACCGGGCGGGTTCCTGAAGCCCCTTCCAATTCCTGAATGGAAATTTGAGGACATCTCCATGGACTTCGTGCATGGTTTGCCTAGATCGCAGCATGGGAATGATGCTATTTGGGTGATCGTGGATCGCCTAACCAAGGTGGCTCACTTCATCCCATATCGGAAAGAGGACAGCGTGGAGAAACTGGTGGAGTTGTATGTTCGCAACATTGTGCGACTGCACGGAATTCCTAAGAGCATAGTCAGTGATCGAGATGGACGATTTACGTCCAAGGACTGGAGATTGGTTCAGAAGAGCTTGGGCACGAAGCTAAGGTTTAGTACGGCGTTCCATCCTCAAACCGATGGGCAAACGGAGAGGACGAACCGTACTATGGAGGATATGTTGAGGATGTGCGTTCTTGATTTTGGCAAGAAGTGGGAGGATCACCTCTTCATGGTAGAGTTTGCGTACAACAACAGTTTTCAAGATAGTATAAAGATGGCGCCTTACGAAGATTTGTATGGGAGGCGGTGTCGAACGCCAATGTCTTGGGCAGAGGCGGGAGACACCAAACTTTTGGGAAAGGATGCGGTAGTTGACGCTTGTGAGATGGTACGGACCATCCAAGAGCGTATGAAGGTGGCACAAGACAGGCAAGCGAAATATTTTAATGCTCGTCACCGGAAGTTAGAATTTGCAGTTGGTGATTGGGTTTACCTGAAGGTCAAGCCGTTCAAAGGCGTCTCGCGGATTCGCCGACTCAAGAAGTTAAGTCCGAGGTTTTTGGGGCCTTTTGAAATTGTTGAGCGGGTAGGAGAGGCAGCCTATCGTTTGGCATTGTCCGCAGATTTGAGTGGATTACATGACGTCTTCCACGTCTCCGTGTTGAGGAAAGCCTTGGTGGAGGCTAGCGTGGTGTTGGAGCCGGCATCGGTGCCGATTGACGAAGATTTGAGGATGCGAGTCCTTCCAATCGCTATAGAAGATTCGGAGATTCGGCAGCTGCGGAATAAAGAAGTTAAACTTGTGAAAGTTCGTTGGGACAACTGCGGTCGTGAGGAGTTCTCGTGGGAGCAAAAACAGGCCATGCTGGAAGATTATCCAGAACTCTTCGTGTCAGGTACAATTTAAGTTTTGTACCCTTGCTTGTTTTGAAATTTCGGGACGAAATTCTGTTAAGTGGGGGAGAGTTGTAACACCCCAGTTTTTGCAAGAGGTTCAGTTTGCTGTTCAGAAAAATTTCTGGATTTCTGGAAGGAGGCACACGGCCTGCGACACGGGCGTGTCGCAGGGCGTGTCGAGGCCGTGTCGACACTCGGCCCAAGTGTCGACACTTTGTGCTCGACAAAGTGTCTAGAGTGAGGCACACGGCCTGCGACACGGGCGTGTCGCAGGGCGTGTCGAGGCCGTGTCGACACTCGGCCCAAGTGTCGACACCTTGTACTCGACAGAGTGTCGAGAGTGGGGCACACGGCCTGCGACACGGGCGTGTCGCAGGGCGTGTCGAGGCCGTGTCGACACTCGGCCCAAGTGTCGACACTTTGTACTCGACAGTGTGTCGAGACTGGGGCACACGGCCTGTGACACGGGCGTGTCACAGGGCGTGTCCCGCTTGGTCGTCGATCTTCACTCGACGTTTTTTTCCGCAGTGTCGACACAAAGCCTGTCGACGGGTGTCGAGACTTGGCATACGGCTTGGGACACGGGCGTGTCCCAGGCCGTGTCACCTCTCGGGTTGGTGTTGGGTCCGTGTCGTTGGAGCTACACGGCAGGCCACACGGCCGTGTCACTGGGGACACGGGCGTGTCGGATTGAACACGGGCGTGTCGGATGCCCGTGTCTGATTCCAGGCGCGTCGATTTGAGACGGCGAATGAGGCACACGGCCCTGGACACGGGCGTGTGCCAGGCCGTGTTCGGCCCAGATCTTTTATTTTCCAGGCGAATCGCAGCCAGTCTTTTTCTGGTTTTGGGATCTAACGGTTCAGGCCATCTCCTGGGGAGTTAAGACCGAATTCAGGGTTGGAAACCCTCATTCGTTTCCAAGTTCTCTCTTTCTAAGATCTTGAGAAAACCTAGAGCAAGGAGGAAGAAGAAGAACTCTTGGGCTGTAGGAAGGGTGTCGGAGCTCCGAATCGCGAGCCGAGTCCGGATCCGTGGAGCTTAGACCGCTGCGAAGTTTTCCATCCGGCTAGTTTGCCATGGCAAGGAAGAGGAGTCGGAAGGTAACGACATCTCTCCTCTCGGTCTTTAGGATGCACGTTTTAGCATCATCTAATTTTCTTTTCTCTAATTTTTGGGCACCAAACTCTCGAATGAGAGGGGTTTTGGCTTGCCAAGTTTCAAGAGGAACTTCCGGGTCGATTGAGTCCGTCCCCGGCATATTTTGCATTAGAGATCCGCTTCGCTAGTGGATTAGGCATGGTGGGTGAAGCCGTAGTCGCGACCGTTAGTCCGACACGGTGATGTTGCATACGAACTTAGGGATTCGTAGAGGTTTCCGATGCGGCAAGATGCCGTTTGTGTTGTGGTGGTGATTGTCCCGTTTGCTTGAAAAGAGTACATGTAGTCGAACCCGGACAAGGTTAGCTCCTCGTGGTGGTAGATGGTTTCCTTGACAAGGTTAGCTCCAAATGAGAATGGAGATGGTTTCCTTGGTGGACAAGGTTAGCTCCGCACGAGTTGGAGATGTTTTCCTTGGTGCGCGGGAACGCTGCGGTACAAAGAGGGATTACGATGTGTTTAGTCTTGGTTGTGTTGTGCCAAGGCGTGGCTATGTCTCCGTGGTCGGCTGGCTATCCCGTGACATGTGCGTCATGTGTGGAGAGTGTCCCGGCGAGACTAGTCCCCTTCTGTGAGACTGACGAGAGTGCCAAGCTTGGGGCAAGCCCGGGCAAAGAGGCCATGAGCGGGTGGGGTCCAGCAAGGCTTCTTAGAATCGGTCAGTCTGTGGTTGTTGGAATCCTGACATGAGACGTCAGAGCTTGCAGGCAAGCCCGGGGCTAAGCCCACAAGCGGGTGGGGCCTTGGCAAGAATTCCATGTGGCGGCCTGTGCGCCGTGCGAGGGAGTTGTGTCTCCCTCAATGTTTGCGGCTTTATGCCAATTGGGGAAGTGTGAGTACCCAACTGATGTGATGTTGTGCTAGATGCATACGGTGTAGGGTACCTTGGGTGAAGCCCGGGTGTTGCATTCATGTTGCATAGTAGGCCCTTTCTTTATATGCTCAACCAGTAGAGAACATGTTTGTTGATTGAGACATCCAAGCCTGTTTTAATGTATTTCTATTTATAGAAATTTATATTGCATATGAAGTGCTGACTTGCAGGTTGGAGGGTTCCCCGGGGTCCGTTAGGGGCGGCCGGGAGGAGATGTGTTGTTACACAGTTTGAGGTCAGCCTTTGCTGACCCACGTTACTAATAATTTTTACAGGGCAAGGATCGCACGCAGGAGCTAGCACGCCGGCCAAAAAGGCCTAAGCCCATGAAGTGTTTTCTCTTTTGTAGCACTACTTTTGATGATGTATGTTTGAGACTATTTTGTCCGGCTTGCATGCCGAGGTAGACTAGGAGTGCTGAGCACATTCATGTTTGATTGTACTGTTTACCCTTTTGGACATTTGATGTAAGGCCGTAAGGCCATTTGTGTACTCTTTTTGTTAGTGGATAACTTCTAGTTGTGCTTGGTTTTCCGCTGTGTTGTGCAAGTGTTTTGAGTTTGGGTAGCTATATCAACTTTTAATGCTAAAGCTGTGGCGTTCGTATGTTGTGGGGCCCCGGCCGGACCCATATTATACGTCCATTACAGGGGAGGTGTTACACACACATGAATCAGCAAGACTTGAGGTGAAGAGATGGGGCTTGGGTTTCAATGAGGTAAACAAAGATAAACAGGAAGGCTATGCACCTAACTCAAATGAGCTATCATAAAAAGAATCCCTCTACTAAGCAAAATACACGTGAGTACACCACACCCCCAGAATTAATTTTTAACATATGCCCGACAACGGCGCCAAAAACTTGATGCTAAAGATCACGACAGTGAACCGGTCGCACAAGTAATATAAAATGGGGGTTTTCCCAAGTATCGATCTCACAAGGAACACAATAAGGTGGAGTTAATTTCGAGGAGGACCTGAGGTTAAGAGATGGGGCTTGGGTTTCAGTGAGGTAAACAATGATAAATAAGAATGGCTAAGCACCAAACCCAAATGAGCTAGTATAAAATGAATCCATCAGCTAACCAAAATACATGCGGGTACACCACACCCCCAAACTTAACTTTTAACAAATGGGTGTGTGCACCGCCTACTCCAAATATAATCACATTTCCAAAAAGATTTTCAATTTAAACTTTTTCTTTTCACTTTTTTTTGTTTTCTTTACGAATATATTTTTTTTTCTTCATTTTATTTTCACAATTCAGCAGATATAAACTTGGGAGTACTTCCACATTTTCACAAATAATAACACCACATCACATCCCAACAGTAAAATGTAAAACTCTGAAGCTCAACTTGGGTGTACGACTAGGATTGGATATGAGGCTTTGGTGAAATCATGGTGGAGCTGAATCAAAAGGAGGGGTAGGCACAACGGGGCTAGCGAGGATAAGACGTTAGGAATGGTACAAAGCTCAACCAGGCCAAAATGATGGCCTACATCACACTCATGCGAGTGAACTAACCTATACCCATGCTTCGAGAATAGCTTGGGGCAAGTTCTTAGCCAACGAGAAAGACTATCCATCCTCCCGACTCAAGCAATATGAACCTAACGGCCGTCTACACACATCACTAAGCTACCGTCGGATTCACACCGGATTCACTAACTTTTGAGTAGAATAAAAAGTATTTACGTATTTAGAAAAATATAAAACTAAAAACATACAGAAAAATTAAATCTACTCCAATTTCTACACGAGACGAGAGCAGTTGACTAGGAGCACAGCAAGGTCAACATTTTACTCCGTCTCACAATCCTATGTCAACACCATAATTTTCCCAAATCTAACAAAGAAATGAGTTTAACTCGCGGCACGCAAAAAGCTAAGCACGATCTCATGTGGGTACAGTGGTGTGCAGTGCAATGAACTAATCAAAAAAATAGCAATAAAAGCTTCTAGTATGCACAAGAAATGTGCACGTGCAATAGGTAACAGATCTCTCCCCTAGACTTAAACTAAACTACCCAGCATAAGATAGAGAAATTAAAATCATAAAGAGCTAAGGGAAGAGGTTACCCAATGCTCAGACAGTGAGCCTACCAGAAGACGCGTGGAAACCTGAAGCAGGCCCGCCATACGAAGAATCACAACCCCGCCAACACGAAGTTGTCAAGAATACCTGCAGGGGTGAGCTCCGCAAAAACAAAAGAAAATATACAAAAAGAAATGCTAAAACAAAAGGAGACATTAAAAATAAAAATGCAGGAAATAAAAGATAATTACTGGTGTTATTATCATCCCAGCATGACTTATTCGGCTACAAAAAGGTTCTAGCTAATGGGCCTATGAAAAGAAAAATGCACAAGTAACTGTTCCAATATCCGTTTCGGTAATGGGTACCGATACGGTGATAGAGCAGTTACCCCTCTGCCTAAATAATCATACCTGCTCCTCGCTGGCAGAGGAAATAGGAAATAGGATGAGAAGGAGGCCTGGTCCTCCCTCATCATATCACAAAAAGTATCCTCGCCTAGCAAGGCATCGTCAACCACAGGTGTGCATGATGTGATGGCAACGACAAGAACACCAGGCTCATCATCACCCAGCATACCCATGGAGACTCAGCCTGCACAGGCTCAGATAGAGAAGGGGGATCAAGAAATAAAGGAGAAGAAGAACTAAAATAATCAGAAAATGGGAGAGTGATCCCGGTGTCACTCTCAGCAGGATCCAAGCAGAGATCATCATCGGTATCATACGAGTCGTATCGAGGGGAATCCGAGAACTCGAGGTCCACGGTGGTAAGAGGAACGACCTCATCCAATAAGGAGGTGCAAACCTCTGCATCGGAAAGAGGGTATTCCTCATCCCACCGAGGTACGTAAAAGTGTTCTGAAGATCAACCTTCTCCGTCGGAGATAGAGGAATCATCATCCCACTTCGGCGCAACCTCGGGCACCGAATCATCCACAATCACGGCATCATCAATCGATTCACAAAAAAGAGGAATAGCACAATCCGACAAAAATTGCGGAGGGGCAAGGCTGCTCTCAAAATCAAGCACTGAATGAGCAGGCCCCATCGCAAAATCATTCGCTGATGGTACCCCGTCGACGACCGGAACAATCTCATCGTCCCATACAGGAGCGTCCATAAGTTCCTGCTCCTCTTTTTGTTGGCTAACACCAGAGTGATAATCATCACTCAAGGAAATCTCGTAAAAAGGGATCGAGGTACCCATGAAAGAGTTGTATGCGGCCAGAGATTCTTCAGTAATCTCAATGGGTAAAGAATGAGCAAAGTGCGTTATGTCAGTGTATGGGCCAGGCAACACCCTGGTAGGCCTGTCCACAACAGTTTTCCGCGAACGGGAGGTTGTTGTGCACACGCCCTCAGAGGGAGAAGGCTTGCACAAACGAGGGCAATCCTTCAACATGTCGCCCACACCTTGACATAACAAACACCGAATGCAATGCTCTGCATTCATAACAGGAATGACATCGATGGATCGGCGCAAAGTGTCAAGGATACGGCACTCAGCATCAAGATCCATCACGAACAAAAATAATTGCTGAAAAAGTGCTACACAGCTAAAATGAAAATAGCACGGATCTGCTATCTAAATCAAAAATCAGAAAAGGGTAAAATGAAATAAGCAAAATAAAAATTCTAATAACCAAAGCAAATAAATAAAAAAAATGATATGCACAAATGGAAAAGGGCTTCAATCTATTATCTCCCTCTCCAAAAACTCACACGATTGTGTTCCCCGGCAATGGCGCCAAAAACCTGATGCTAAAGATCACGGCAGTGAACCGGTCGCACAAGTAATATAAAATGGGGGTTTTCCCAAGTATCGATCTCACAAGGAACACAGTAAGGTGGAGTTAATTTCGAGGAGGACTTGAGATTGAAGTTCTCAGGTCGGAGCTAACTAAGGGGGGGTTTTGATGTTTGCGGAAACAGAAAATAAAAGGCTAACAACTACTCCTATGCAACGCCGCTATGCGATGCTTCGCCAGGCGTGATGGAAGACTAGTCGGGCCGCTATGCACCGAATCACTAGGCGGATGGACGAGAAGGCTAGCGGATGAGGTGGTTAGAATGGCGGAATGAGGGTCGTGAGCACCTCTTCACTACGCACGCCACTAGCAATTGCTAGTGCGGCAAGGGTGGATGGTGGTGGATGGAATATGGCGCAACTCAAGCAAATAACGAAAACATACAAAATCACATAGACATGATTGTATAAAATCATTTTACAAACTAAGCATACTTCATCAATATAAATAAAGTTAAACACCAATATTCAACAATAAAGCAAGAACAAGTCAAGAGATCGACCGAATCCGAAGTCTTGCTGAGGATTCACGGTTGGAATAGTCGGGTTGTCATTCCGCGTCCAAGCTTGGTCCTCAACTTCGTCCGGGGTAGAGAAGGGCTGTCACCACCTTCCAATGGCCAGTCTTCTTCGTCTCACGATAGCGGACGAAGTTTGCTAGCTTTCCTTTGCTTGATGGCTATGGCGTCAAACCCTACTTGAAGCTCACGGATGAAGGAGAAGGCCGAGAGGAAGCTCCGGCTTGGATTTGGCGGTGAAAGCTTGACCGGAGCACCTCCCTAGGGTGGAAGATGAAGGGGAGCGGCGGAGAAGGCGGAAAACGGCGGAGAAATGTCGAGCTCCGGATCCTCTCTTCTATTAGGGCGAAACCTGCACTATTTATACAAAGCAGAAATGAACAATGTGCACGATCACAGGCGCACGACCACTGGTCGTGCGCACTATGTCCGGTGCTCGTGCGCACTGGCATGGAAGATCAGGAAGAAGAACTGGGATAACGCGCATGAGCAGTGGCGCACGACCAGTGGTCGTGCGCACTAAGTCCAATGGTCGTGCGATTACCCCAGACAAGACTCCAGAAAAGAGGAATCAATGCACACGATCAGTGGCGCACGACCGGTGGTCGTGCGCACTAGGTCCAGTGGTCATGCGATTACCCAGGCTGATTCTGGAAAACGTAGAGTAGTACGCATGATCAGGGGCGCACGATCAGTGGTCGTGCGTATTAGATCCCATGATAGTGAGCAGTATTCCTTTTTCAAAAACCATCCCAGACACGCACACGACCCCTGTACCGAAAGGAAAAACTAATCACTGATATGTGCAGACATTCCAGGCAATCACAAAAAGGAGTACAAACTATAAAAATAACAAAATACACAACCACGGGCATAAATGTGCACTTCCTATGGAAATAAAGACAAGATGAAATATGAACGATATAGAACTAAAAGTGAAGTGCAAACACGTGAAAACTAACCCAGTTGAGTCCGAAAATAGGTATATAAAGTGGACTCATCAGCATTCATAGTCGTGCACACACCGCAGGCATTCATAACCGCGCACACAACCCTATGTCGACATAGTTTGGACAGCATATGTTCCAGCAGGGTAGCGAGCCCCGCAGTCCTCATCGATGTGGCAGTCGGTGACAGTGGCCAGTCCTGCCACTTCTGGGGGTGATCATACCTCACAACCCCAGGCCCTATCATACTACCTTGTGTATTCTTGGATGTGAGCGACATCCGGCGAATCATTTTGGCCGACCAACGGAGGAAACCCTACGGGGAATATAACGGTCGGTCACCTGTGGTACTCATCTCCCTATCTCCTTAAGTCATCAGCCTTCCCGCATCGGTACGAATGGTCTGCGGAAGGAACAGACCCACCACCATTTCACCGTAAGTAAGTTACAATCAATCAAATAAAGGCAAAAATTATAAAACATCGTGTCTACGTCGGCCTGCCCTACTAGGCTTTAGACATCGGGCGTCGGCACTCAGCTCTACATTCGACAAGGAGCGTGGGTGCTCATTATTTGGGGCTAAACCTGGAGGACTACTTCGACTCCGGTTATCCCCAACTAAGGCTCAACCTTATCAACGACTGCTCGTCAGGGTAGGACCCGGGATTATAAAAGTAAATTGCGATAAGGACAAGTGCGGTGATTATGCTGCTTATTTAAAGTGCTCGAATGAAATGTGACCAGTAGGAGACTGGAGTAGTACTGATAAGAAAGTACTGAAATACGCTTGACCAGTACGAGATTGGAGTAGTATTGAATAGAAAGTACTAACATAAGCCTGACCAGTGCGTAACTGGAGTAGTACTGAAAAGAAAGTACTAAAATAAGCCTGACCAGTGCGTAACTGGAGTAGTACTGAATAAAAAGTACTGAAATATGCCTGACGAGTACGCAACTGGAGTAGTATTGAATAGAAAGTACTGAACTGAAATAAATAAAGGAACTGGACCAGTGCAAGACTGGAATAATCATAAAGAAAATGGTTAGTAGTCCAATCACTCCATCCAGGAGGCTTCAGTTCCATCTCCGTTCTCAGGAGAGATTTTCCAGTTCCATCTCCATCTAGGAGGCACATTCAGTTTCATCTCTGTTCTCAAGAGAGATTCAGTTCCATCTCCATCCAGGAGGCACATTCTGTTCCATCTCAGTTTTTAAAGGTTTCCTTGGGTTACACCCATTATTAAGATCCGATTATTAGTTGGTTGCGCTTTATTAATCATGACTTAATCGGATCGGGGTTTATTAGGAGTTACACCCTCATTATTTATCGAGAATAATTTGCAACTCACTACTCGTACTCTCACTTTCCGAGCGTGCCCAGATCACCCAAAAGTCAAGGCGCTCGACGGTTTCACGATGTCTCGGATCACACGGAGCTTGGTCACTTACCTCAGCCACTCTCGTTGATAAGATAATGTGAATTTATAATTTAAACTAGAAAAGATAGTCGCACGCTCCAATTTTCGTTTTCGGAGAAAACGAGCGTAATAAATACCGAGCACGACCCTAGGCACTCAACAATTGAGAGAAATTTCAATTTTAATACCCAAGTCTCAAACTTTTGATACAACCTATAAGGGTGTCTAAATGAGCCTAGAAAAATTTTCATAATTTTTTGAAGAGTTTTGGGCCTTTAATTTGGCCAAATAATTTTCATTTGGGCTTTTAAAAATATCAAATCAACTCCAAAAAATCTCAAACGTTTTGTGGGGGAAGCCCTCAACTGGGGAAATATTTTTCATGTTCAACACTTTCTCCCTAGGAGCCTATTTTAGTCTCTAAAAAAATCAAACCCATTATTATAATATTATAATATTTATTATAAATATTATAATTATATATTTATATAATATATAATATATTATTATATATATATAAAGATTTTCCTCTGCATCATCTCCCCCCCCCCCCCCCCCCGCAGTTCATTTTCGCCGCCCATTACGGGCTTCTCCAGCCACCGGCCGGCCGTGGCTCCACCCCCGGCCGACTGCCCGGGGGTGGGCGCTCCCTCCGGCAGTGGTCCGGCAGCCTGCCGCCGTCGACTACCACTGGAGCTGTTTTCTCTTTTTTTTGAATGGGAGGGAGGAGGGTGACGACGGCGACGCTCCGACCGTCGGGAGCGCCATGCAAGACGTCCAAAATATGGAAGGGGGTGGAGAAAGGGTTCCACCAGGGTCTTACGGGCTCGGGATGGGCTGGCTTGGTCATCCATGCGTTGGTGGTGGTGGTGGTGGAGGGGGAGAAGCTCCTCGGGTTGGCTTTTTCCGGCCACCAGAGCTCTGGCAGAGGGGGAGCAAGGGGAGGGGGATGCTCTAAGAGGTTTGGGGGAAGGAGAGGAGGTGGTGTGGCTTTATAGGGTTGGGGAGGGCGATCTCCCCTCCCTTTGGCAATGTGGGATTAATCACTCCCTATGGAGGGATTAATCACCAACCTCTAGTTGTCCAAGGAAAGATGGAGGTGCCACATATTTCCCATATGGGGGATAGGGAAAGCCTCATGGGCTTGGGCCTCCATGGTGAAGAAAGAGAGGGGGAGAGTGGGAGAAGAAGTAGGTGGGCCTCAATTTGCTTTAGGTTAGGGGCTTGCTGGTTGGGGGCCCATGAAAAGTGTGGGGGGGGGGCATGGCCCATCCTCTTTTGGAGAGGAGGTGGGCCCCTCACTTGGAGAAAAATCCAAAAAACTGGATTTTTAGGAGTGTTTGACCAATTCAACCCTAGATTGGGTCCCCCTTGCTGGTTAAAGTAAAAGTGGGTCCAAGTCATCAAGGTCGGGTCAAAATTCAAGTGTCGTGTCATAATTGATGTGTGCACGCTTTTCGGTGCACGAGTATGCCTGATTTGACCATGGGTTGACCAATTGTCGTCGAAATTGATTGGGATGACTTTCATTGACTTTGTATTGACCACACGAGTCTAACGCCACTGACCGGGGTTGAATCGGAGTCCGTTTGGCGAAAGTCCAAAATATGCGCGTCGCAGTGCGCTAAAATGGCTGAAGTGTGTAAAATTGTCGTTAGACCTCGGATTGTGACGTGACGGGTCCCGATGCTCCTGTTTAGGTTATATGAGGTTATAGGAATCGACAGAAATCAATTCGAAGTTCTCTAGGTCAATATCCAAAATCTGCACTCGTTGCATTTTGTGAGGAATGGTCACATTCACTATATGGCCTCGGGGTCCAACTGAACGAGTTCTGATGCACTCGTATTGACTACACGAGGTCATAGGAACTCACAGAACTCAATTCGGAGTTCTATAGCTCTATTTCCCGCTTACGGTTGTCTCCCACCGGGTTATGGGTAGGTTCGATCCACTTTTATTGGGCCCACTAGGGCTCTGGTGGGCCAATAAAAGTCGGGATGTTACATTCCCCGTAGCATCATGAGTGACCGTGATGGGCGATTAACATCGAATGATTGGAGGCTAATCCATTAGTTGTTGGGAACAAAGTTGACGTTCAGTGCGACCTTTCATCCCCAAACGGATGGCCAGACTGAGAGGACCAATAGAATAATGGAGGATATGCTCCGAATGTGCACCCTCGATTTTGGTAAGAGATGGGAAGACCATCTCTATATGATGGAGTTTTCCTACAACAATAGCTACCAAGCGAGCATCAGTATGACACCATTTGAAGCTTTGTATGATCGGAAGTGTCGTACACCGTTAGCTTGGGCAGAAGCAGTCGAATCCAAACTTTATAAGCGTAAAGAAGTTGATGAAGCTAACTCGACGATACACGCTATTCGAGGGAGGCTACTGATACACAGGATCGTCAAACAAAATACTACAACTCCAAGCACCGGAACGTGGAGTTCGCGGTGGGAGATTGGGTATATTTGAAGATCAAACCCTTCAAAGGCGTGTCCAGGATTCGGCGTCTGAAAAAGCTAAGTCCGAGATATCTTTGTCCGTTTGAAGTGGTCGAGAGAGTTGGGGAAGTTGGATATCGGCTAGCGATTTTGGCAAAATTGAGTGGATTACATGATGTGTTTCACATATCTGTGCTTCGAAAAGCTGTCAAAGATCCAGCTCAAGTGATCGAGAACGATCGTGTGCCGGTTGAGTAAGGGCTAATGACGAAGGTTAGGCCCATTCAGATCGAGGATCGAGTCGATAAACAGTTGCGGAACAAGACAATCGGGATGGTCAAAGTCCGGTGGGACAATTGTGGCCGTGAGGAGCTAACATGGGTGCTAGAGCAGACCATACGAGCTGAATTTCCCGAGTTATTTGTGTAAACTGTTGTACAGTGTACCCCTTGTTGTAATAGACATTTTGAAGTTATTACATCTTGTTTTGTTTCCTTACTGTGTGCAAATTTCGGGATGAAATTTCTTATAAGGAGGGGAGGGTTGTCACACCCCAAATCCTAAATTTGGCTTCAAGTTGGGTGACACGGCCTGGGACACAGGTGTGTCCCATGGCGTGTCCTGCTCGGGTTGAGCAGCTTGTCGAGTGCTTGACGAAGTTTTTGAGAGGGAACACGCCGTGTGACATGGGCGTGTCCGAGGCCGTGTCTGAGGCGTGTTCGACAAACTTCACTCGAATATATGCGCTCGACGAATTCTCGAGAGAGAGGGAACACAGCCTGTGACACGGGTGTGTCACATGGCCGTGTCCTGCTCTATGTCTACTCGAGTGGGTCTCGAGGGGGTGTCTCGAGTAGGTCTCAAATGCCTCGAGTTTGGGAGGGACACGTGTGTGTCAGCCATGTGGCACGGGTGTGTCCTGTCCAATTACTCGAGTAGCTCTCTCGAGTAGGTCTCTAGTGGGTATCGAGAGCTAGACACAGGCGTGTCAGCCATGTGATACGGGCGTGTCTTGTACACTTACTCGAGTGGTTCTCTCGAGTAGGTATCAATAGGTCTCGAGAGCTAGACACGGGCGTGTCAGCCATGTGACACGGGCGTGTCAGCTATGTGACACGGGCGTGTCATATGGCCGTGTCCTGTTCTGGATAAGTCGGACGTGTGCCGCTTAAGGTACATGCCCTATGAAACGGGCATGTCACAGGGCGTGTCAGACCCGAAATAGCTGTTTTCAGGAAAATTTGTAGCCGTTCGTTTCCTTCCTCTGGGATCTGATGGCCCAGGTTTTGCCTTGCTGCTTTAAGGCCGAGAGTGAGAAGAAAAGTCTCACTTTTCTTTTGGCCATTCTCTTTCTAAAAGAGTTAGAGAGAAGGGAGAACAAGGAGGAGGAGGAGGAGAAGGAGAAGGGATCCGGCCACCGGTGGAGCTTTAGTGTTCCGAAATGAGGACCGAGGCCAGATTTGTGGAGGCAAAGCTGTTGCGGTGCTTTCCAACCGGCTAGAATTTCATGGCTCCAAAAAGGTCGTCAAGGGTAACGATCTTCCTTCTTGGACATGTGAAGTCATTCTTTTTTTGCATGTGCATGGATTTTCCTCCACCAGAGGGTGGATTGCTAAGAGATTTCTTTGGGTTGATTCTTGGAATCCCCAATAGTTTGGCATATAGATCCGGAAATGGAGTACGAAATAGGCATGTTGTGTGAAGCCCATCTAGACAGGTTGGTCTGGATTGGTGATGTTGCATTTGCACACCAGAGAAGACTCCGCGGTTAAACGTATAGTTTGTGGGGTCGATGGGTTGGACCTGTGAAGGGAAGAAATAGGAAATACTGGAGTGGTAGTCCAGGAAAATACCCTTGTGATGCTTGTACTGTGTGCTATGGCAAGACCAATTTTCCGTCACTGCAGGATGCTCCAGGGTTTGGGTGGAGTTGGGTGCAGAAAGTAAGTTCTGTGAAGCCCGCTTAGCGATCATGACGAACACTAGCATGAACTTCCCTTGTTGATTGTGAAGCCCGTCCCATGGTGGATATTGTGGCTAGTGTAAAGCCAGTCCCTTGGTGGACATTGTGGCTATTGTGAAGCCAGTCCTTGGTGGACAGTATGGCTATTGTGAGCTTGATGAGCTCTTGAAGGCCTCGTGCCGAACATGAAAGGTGAAATCGACCCGCACCTTAGATTTGGCCTCTAGTACGTTGGTATTCGGTGATGGTAAGGCAACTTGAGCAATAGGGGATGGCTGATCCGTACCTGCATTATTTCTGTCCGACTTGAACAATTGAAAGTGCTGTCAGTTGGAGCACATAATGAGAGTCTTAGGCCTGCGTGCCGGAAAGAATAAATGCTCAATTTTATAGTTGGGTTTCGGACCTGGAACGGTGGTGGGACCCTGGTTCGCCGGTACACCAAGAATGTGCCCAGAGTGCAAGGATCGTCGGGCCGTATGGCTGACGGTTGTGATGGATTGTTTGTGCGTGAGAGCATATTGTGTGATATATATATCTATCTGCCTGAATTGCTATGCCTGCAGGGAAGGAATACCACTGGCCCGGAAAAGGGGTAGGGTTGTTATAAATTGGTAAGCTGAATGCTTACTGTTGCCTTGTTTGCCACCGTTTGGTGGGCTGTCCTTATGCAGGTGCTAGAGAGCCAAGCGGGACACATAAGGGCTGAAGTCCCTGTTGCTGCTGCTACTATCCCTTGAAGGCTAAGCGAAAAATGTTATGTTTTTCTCATATGTGGCCGGCCTGCGTGCCGATGTTGGGAGTCCGCTCTTGTAAAGATTAACTGTAAGGCGATAAGGCCTAATGATGTTGTATTTGTTGTACATTTCTCGAGAGTTTATATATAACTATGGATTTATATATCTATAGTGGACATTCATGGTTGGAGTTCTAGATTACTGTTAAAATCTTCCGCTAGCATTCTCTGAGTTAAGATGCTCTTGTGTTGTGGTATTAACCTGTAACTTTCCCGCCTGTTTGGTGGCATATGGTGTGGGGCCCCGGTCGGACCTTCTATTATATGCTATATGAACGGATGGAGTCGTTACACTACTTTACTTGTTTACATTACTACTTACTTGTTATATTTCTTTTGTACATACACTTGCTACGGTTGTTTTCACCTGCTTGTTCCACTCTGCTTTGTTGTCCTCCGCTTTCATCCTCCTTGCACAGAGCCTGGGAGTCACGAGTGTGAGGAGAGGACGATAATGGCTTAGTCTTTTGACTAACGGTCAGTGGACGACATCATTTTAGGAATTGGAGGTGATGAAGCAGACGCAGGAGGAAGGCCGGACTTAAGGAGCACTTATTGTGCACTACCGCTACTACACAACGACAAGTCAAGGATGGATTTTAGTTTGCTTCTACTTAGATGTTGTGAGTTGTGTGAGAGAGATTATTTGCATTAGACATGTACCGAGCTTAAGCCCAATTTTCTACTCTCTTTCATATTTTATACTCATTGTGGACTATTACTTTTATATATATGTGGTGATTTTTTGTGGACTTAACTTAATTATACTTGTACTTCTTGATGATCATCAATGCCGGCAGAATCGACATTTTTTAGTGGCGACCCTCCCGAGTGTTGGTGTCATCACAAAATGGCGGTCTGCGTAACACCCGGTAGCGTAACAAAAAAATGTGGTCTTACAACACTACCCTTGGTTTACTTAGACTCATAGAAGCAAAAAAGCAAGCTGACGGTTGAATACTGCTCGGGCCTCTGTTCCCTCTGATACCATGGAACAAGCAAGCACAGTTGGGTATGAGAGGTTGGCTTATGCGCCTCTTATAAAGGAGGTCGGGGGTTCGATCTCGGCTCTCAACAACCTACCACAGAATATTCCCGTAGATAATTCAGAGCCTTCCGTGGAGATTTGGTCGGGGATTTTGTTGTCATTCGACTGCAGCCGGCCAGGTTCAGATTGTCCCAATATTTTAATAGTTCATTCGGATCCTCGGTCTCGTCCTGATATCTAACAGCTATAAACCGCTGATTGCAATCCGCAGAGTCTGCACTACCTTAGAACCAAATCCCTGGCTCTTTAGTGCTATCAGCATAACCTGCATAGCAAAAACCAGTTAATCTCTTCAACATGCGCGGATAGAAAAATCCATGTCGCAGTAACTAATCGCGAGTAGACTTACTGTTCGTTCAGTTGAATTATGATGTCACCGGGGGGGGTCCTATTTATAGGCGCGGAGAGAAGTGTGGTAATCGCCCTAGTTGATATAAACACCACCCCAGCTCGTAGTTAGCACAAAGTAGTATGCATAGTGCAGACACAAAGCCAGTCCGCCTAGACTAGGCTGGACAAACCTGTACCTAAAGCACCATCAATAAGGCCAGATAGAAAGCCAGTCTGCAATGCTGCGGATATCGCTCTAGCCCCAGCTCCACTGCCCGTAACCAAGGCACCAAACTGCCTAGTCACCCTGCGCACACTCCACCAGTCCTCTCACCTTGATATGCAACTCCAGAACAGCAAGTCCGCACAACAGAGGATAACACAGCGCACACTGAGTCTGCAGCCAAAGCACCAAGGTGACAGCTGCCGGACTTGTCGGACAAGGAGGGCAGTCCGCAAGCACTGTGCCACAAGACCAAACTCACCTAGACATGCTGGAACAAGCAGAACAAGCGGACTCTAACACCTGTCCACCCAGCATGGCAAACACTAGAGCACCAATCGCAGATACAACGCCTATCCGCCTGAATAGCAGATGAACTTGCAGAACGGTGGCCGACCTTGCTAGTCACCAGCTTTGTCCGCACAGACCACGCGGTCTGACTCAAACCGCCAATACTGTCCGCACAGACCGTGCAGACAGTGTGCTCAGATAATTGGGGATCTTGCGAGTGAGCAAACATTGCTGCAGTATGCGACTGGAGGATGTTGAGGTATATTGAAATAGGCGTGACGAATGCTTAATGGGTTGCGGTTAGGATCCGATAGAAGCCCAACAACCCGTAGTCGGGTATTTAGGATTTGTCTATAAATACCCATGCTGGGGGCAACGAGTAGGCCGTTTCAAACTGACGGTCACGCGGATGCTTCGAGCAATCTAACATTCTCGAAGGTTTTTCGTTTTGCCCTAGCCCCCTCTCCCATGACCTAGCCACTGCTCTCATTGCTCTCTCCCGATCCGAGGAAGCCCGCCGCATTTCTCGATCGGGAAATAAGCTCTAGGTTACGCCGCTCAGGATTTCGCCGTTCACCTGGAGCCGCGCCTCCTTCCACCGATCGGGATTTTTTAGCGATGTTGGCTGATCGAAATCAAAAGGGGATCTACGATCCCTTCTCTGTGTCGATCGGAGAAGGAGAATCCCGCCGCTCTCATTCTCTCGCGAAATCAGATGCCACCGACATTGGTTTTTGGTGATTTTCTTTTGATTTGTCGCCAAATCGAGGGTGTTTTTCTGTTGCTATAGGTCTTCTACGATCGAGGTCGTGCTTTCTCTCGCTGGGAAAGGGTACTTTGTCGCTTGATCGCTTGTTTGCTGATGCAAATTGAAGAATAAAGGACAGATCCGAAGTTGCTCCGGATCGCGAGCCCTGCGCTACTCAGATTGGGATCTTTCCTATGTTTGGCAATAGATCTCTGGGGGTCCCTGGGTTTTGCGATCCACTGCTGCCATCAAGAGATCGTGCTCTCATCTGTGATCCATGGTCCTTTCTCCCGATCTGAACGAAGCTACTCCACCCATAGCTTAACTTTTCTATTAAGAGGCTCAGATTTTGAGCAGATCTTGAAAGCCTTCAGATCTGAGGAAGAGAAGGAGGTTGAGAAGGCCCAGTTTTCAGTCCAATTACTTCAATTGGTAATCGTCTTAACAAAGACAGAGGCTTGTAGCGGGATCTCTTGCTTGCACCGAGCTTTGCCTTTGATTCTCTTGTATTAACGAAGCTTTGCCGCTTGAAGAGGAGCTAACAAGTTTTGCTTGGATTGAATCCGAAGAATTCATCATTTTTGTGGCTCAGGTGACCTCTTTCTAATTTTTTCTACGTGTGTTTTAGTTTCCTAGTGGAACTTAGAAATTTAGAAAGAGACACTATGCCGAAATGGAATTCTCCCATGCCTATGATCAAGCTGGAGAATTCTCCAATTCTGAGTTTAGCGCATGGAAGAGGAACACGCAGTTTGACATGAAATATTTAAATATTTTCTATACCATACAGTCCAATTTTGAGTCTTATAAAGGAGTAGAGGATGAGGATAACTGGATACACGACGAGGATTTTTGTCGTGATTACCTCCTCAACTGCCTCTCAAACAGACTTGCAGAGACGTACAACAAGATGAAAACTGTTAAGGATATCTGGGATGCACTGGAGGAGCAATTCAGAGAGGAAGAGAAAATGTCCAAGCCACACTTGGTGGACAATTTCATGGCCATCACCTTCACAGCAGACAGGTAGATTCTTTCTCAAGTTGCAGACTTTGAGAATCTCGTGGACAAGCTGAACAGTGAAAACATCCTTCTGCCAGATGGGTTCATTGCAGGAGCGATAATTTTCAAATTACCCTCGGCATGGTACTCCTTCAAAACAGAGATGTATCGGAAAAAGACGCATGTGAGCCTGAAAGACCTCAAGTGCTTCATATGTTTTAAGGATAAGAACCGGACTAGGCATACTTTAGAGACGGTTAGCCAGCAGACCTCTGCTGCTAACATGCTCACGCATCCTAAGAGCAAGCCTAATCCTAGAAAAACCAGACGACCAAACAGTGCACCCACGGTTGCTACCACCAGCAAAAAGATTAAAAAGTTTAAAGGCAAGTGCTACAACTGCAACAAGTGGGGTCACTGCGCTTCCGAGTGCAAGAAACCAAAAATGGGTGAATCCAGCACACTCAGGACTGATAATAAAGCCAATTTGATTTATCAGACTGCGCCTACCGACTTTGTTGCCATGGTCGGAAAGGGGAAGGACTGTTCAGAGTGGTGGATCGATTCAGGTGCTACCTGCCACGTCTGCAACAATTCTGCGCTTCTAGAGGATGTCAAAGATGTTAAAGAGACTATCACTATTGCAAATGGCACTGTAACGATGTGTTGAGAGTGGGGAATGCTACTCTGACTCTCTCTTCAAGTACGCGTTTACTTTTAAAGAATGTTAAATTTATGCCTACGTTAGCTGTTAATTTAATTTCTACTAGTCTGTTATGCGATGCGGGTATGTCGTTTAACATTAGTGGTGGTCAAGTAACCCTTATGGTTCACTCGCATTACTTTGATTGTGCTTATGTGGTTAATGGAATGTATAGGCTGAGTCTAGCAAACGAGGTAGTCAGTCAGTTTAGTTCAAATTTGATAGATCCTAAGACTTTACATGCAAGACTAGGACACGTAAACTATAAAAAACTACTACTACTAGCTAGAACTCACAACATTCCCTTAGACACGACCATTAAGTTTGGCAAATGTGAAATTTGTGCTCAGACAAAGATCACTAGAACAACTTTTGGTCAGGTTTCTAGGAGCACACAATTGCGAGAGTTAATACATTCTGATATTTGTGATTATAAAAGTTTTGTCACCCGAGAAGGTTGGAAGTATTTAATAACTTTTATCGATGACTACTCTAAGTTTAGTAACATTTACCTCCTTAAATTCAAAGATGAAGCTTTCGAAAAACTTCTTATTTTCAAAAATATGGTTGAAAATCAACTAGACATGAAAATTAAAAGGCTAAGGAGTGATAGAGTAGTTGAATACATCTCGGGGGAGTTCAGAGATTTTCTTGCCAACAATGGCATAATCCCTAAAACCACTGCCCCATATTCTCTACAATCCAACGGTGTCGCTGAGCGAAAAAATAGTATTTTAACAGAAATGTTGAACTCCATATCGCTGACTGCTAGCATGTCTACGGCCTACTGTGGTGAAGCTGTTCTCACATCAAATCACATTCTTAATAAAGTACCTCATGCAAAGTTGACTAAAACACCATATGAGCTCTGGTTTAAGAGACCTCCTATATTTGACAATCTTAAGAGCTGAGGTTGTATTGCTTAAGTTAGGATACCAGACTCTAGAAGAGCAAAGATTGGACCTAGGACGAACACATGTGTCAATCTAGGATGTGCAGAGGATAGTACTGCAGACTGATTTCTAGATCTCTCAACTAATACTGTAATAGAATTTAGAGATGCAAATTTTTTTTGAGGATAAGTTCCTTAAGGATAAAAACCTAACGCTTCCAGATCTGCCAGCTACTACTACTGAGCCCATTATTGAGCCAGAAATGAGAAACCCTGACACTGAGCCTATAGACACTAGTTGTTTAACATCTAAACGGTTATCTAATAAAGAACGAGTGCCTCAAAGCTTTGGTACAGCCATTGTGACTTAACAAGTTGAAGCTGATCTATCGACCTGTAAGGAGGCGATGCGATCTAAATATTCTCTATTATGGAAAGAAGACATAGATGATGTGATGAAATCACTCCTACAAAACCACACTTAGACTTTGGTCGACTTGCCCAAAGGGGCTAAAATAATTGGAAGTAAGTGGGTTCTGAAGAATAAGCTTAATTCTGATGGGAGTATCGCAAAATACAAAGCACGTCTAGTTGCCAATGGCTACAGTCAAGTGACTGGTATAGACTACTTTGATATATACTCACTTGTTTGTCACATTACGACAATTAGGATACTTCTCGCGTTAGTATCTATTAAAAATTTTGTTGTTCATCAGATGGATGTCAAGACTGCATTTCTTAATGGAGATCTGACAGAGGAGATCTATATGCACCAACCTGAAGGATTTGTCATAGAAGGTCTAGAAAATAAGGTCTGTAAGTTGATTACGTCACTATACGGATTGAAGCAAACACCAAAATTATGGCACGAGAAATTTGCCACTTGTGTTAAAGACTTGAGCTTCAATTCTAATCTATCAGATACATATTTGTATGTAAGAACAAGTTCGGATAAAGTCGCAATTATATGCTTGTATGTTGATGACATGCTAATTCTGGGCACCGATCAGTCCGAGGTGGAAGACGTGAAAGTTGCCTTGACGGCTCAATTTAGCATGACAGACTTGGGAGTGGTGAAGACCATCCTAGGTATGGAAGTGAACTTCACTGAAAAGGGTATTACCCTAAGTCAGAGTCATAACGTTAGAAATCCACAAGAAAAGTGGGGTTACGTTAGTAGCAAAAAGGTTGAGATTCCATACGACTACAAAAATAGACAGAAATCGAATTATGGTTCACCTATTAGACATTTGGATTACTCCAAACTCATAGGAAGTCTCATGTATGCTACAACCTGCACTAAACCTAACATAGCCTTTATGGTCAACATGTTAAGTAGATTCACGATTAACCCTGGGAAGGACCACTGGGATGACTTAGACAGGCTAATGAGATACTTAAAGTATATTGAGAAGTACACTTTATGTTATAGTGGACATCCTCCTGTGTTTGAGGTGTATTCTGATGCCTCCTGGTGCTCAGAAATTGTTGATAGTAGATCCACAAGTTATTTTTTGTTTACCCTATGTGGAGTAGTAGTAGCTTAGAAGTCAAAGAGGTAGATGTGCATTGCACTATCCTCTATGAAATCAGAACTCTATGCTCTGGATTCAGTTGGAGAAGAAGCAGAGTGGATAAGAGATCTGATAATGGACATTCCAAAGACGAGTCTGAAAATGCACTCGATTTCGTTATATTGTGACAATCAAGCCATAAAGACCATTGCTACAAATACGTTGTTCAATGAAAAGCGAAGACAACTTAGGACGAAACAGGCCTGATTGACCTATCTCACCAGTCAGGGGGATAATCTCCCTTTTGGACGTGAGATCGAAAGATAATGTAGCGGATGTCCTGACCAAGGGCTTATGTAAGGTTCTAACAACTAAAATATCGAGGGGGGGGATGATATTAAAGTACATTTATGAGGACTTAATACCTTGCTTATGTTTTAAATTTTAGAACTGTAGTCTGCCTACATTCAAGTATCTAGAGTTGAGAACACCGAAATATTTCAGATGCTATCTGATGAAAGCTAGAGATGATTATTTAACAATCATTCCAAACTTGATGACTTACACAATTATTTTATTCAAAGGCTGAATTGGGTATTATTCCAAAAAGGAACACTGAAGTTGCTGATATGAGTCATGATATTATGATTATTTTCTATATCATTCCAAACTTGATGATATGATGATCACAACTTGATATATCATTCCAGACTTGATGATATAACACAATTGTGAAATGATGAATAATAATCTTAATAATCGATGGAACATGCTTTGATTCTATGAAATCAATTTTCTAATTTTGTGTAAATTAGATAGAGATGCTGATATGTGATTCTTTCTTCCTGCTTAGAGTATTACGTTCTTTTACTGTTAGAACTAATAACTTTAATTTTGATTAGCGAATGTTAGAATTCATAGAGATTTGTCTTATGACATTCTTATGGTGTTTGTTTGCAGATCAAATGGAGATTGAAGGAGAGAAAGTTGATTTCGACCTGCATGAAGATGATCTTCTATTTGCGTAGATCACTTTTTCAGTTTGAGTTTTTCTTTCAGATTCTTATTGCTATGATTGAGACTATGTGTTTGAGTTTAGATATTCTGTATTCTAAAACTCATATTTATATTTTCTGAAAATCACTCTTTTTTGGTCGTTATTAACTCTTGTTTAAGTAACTTGTAATGTGCTAACACCTATTTACAATATAGAAGAAGATTGTTGAGGTGTATTAAAATAGGCGTGACAGGTGCTTAATAGGTTGCGGTTAAGATTCGATATGATTTCAACAACCCGTAGCCGGGTATTTAGGGTTTGCCTATAAATAACCATGCTAGGGGCGACGAGTATGCCGTTTCAAACTTGACGGTCACATGGATGCTTCGAGCACTCTAACAGAGGAAACCCAGCGGGGTCTAAGACGTGTTTCAGAGATTTTTGCTCAGGACTGCGAGAGCAAACACCGCCGTCCGGGGGGGTGTTGTTTTTTCGCCTTCTAGCATCGTCTGCTCCCACACCGGTGGTCACGCCCTTCCAAATGGAGCTTGAATCTCCAATACAAATCCTAAAACTCAAAAATATGATCTTTACTGTTCTATTAGACGGAATTGGTACTGTTTCCAGGAATTGAGATAGGAATTTCAATTGGTTTGAATTCTTGAAGGAGTTTGAATTGATTTGAATTCAAATTATGTTGTTCTATTAGACAATGCATTCTAAGGGTTCCTTTTTTATATACAAGTAAATATTGAAGAATTTATTACTCTCTTATAGCACAAAATTTAACTCTTGGTTAGTTAACCACGGGGATGTATAGTTGATAGCAATAGCTCTCTATGAAACTGCTAGATTTCTTTCCACAGCTTGACTAAAATCAATTCCAAAAAATTATGTTGGGCTCCTCTTGGAAAATTTCTATAGAAGGGGCATAAACTAAAAAGTAGTCAATTGAAACCGTCTTTAATGTAGATTATGACTCAAACCTATCTCAGAATTAGAGGAATTATAATCCTGGAGGCTGTCAGGAGGCAGTGATATTTGTATTATACTTGGTGAGTTGTTTTTATGGGATTATTTACTATAGCATACATGCTCAGGGTGTTATAAATAGTGCATTTATAATAGCACCTATTTACGATATTAGGGCCATTTAAAAAAGTTCTAAAATTTAATTTTTCATGTGGTATAGTAGCACCCCGCCCTAATATTCCCCCGAGTGCACATAGAATTTTTCCCATTGCCACGGCTTCGAGCCGTGCCGCACCTCCCATCTTAGTTCCCGCTGCACCTCCCTTCTCTAGCAAAACACTTCTGTCCTCAGGGCTGTTCTTGTCCCTTTTCTTCCTATTGGCAGAACTCAAACTAGATGAAACCTGTCGTGAGCATTGTCTCCCACATGTGCACGGCGGTGCCGGACCAAACATCACCGCCAGTGGGACCAAATATCACCGCTAAATAGACAAACACCATCCCACCAATTGGGGATCTAGCTGTAGTCACGATGCCAGCAAATGCTCGACGACCCCGTCTCTGATTGGACTTAACCTCCGTCCACACACAAGCTCACCCCCAACTACATGGATAGTGTTTCTTCTTCAAAAATTGTGCACCTCCAGACTTTTTTTTTCTCCCCTGACCATTTTGGCAATATTGCTGGATTTCAGAGTTTCCTGTAGTTCAGTTTCAATTTTTTAAAGGGATTGATGTTAATTTTAGCAGATTATCAATCTTGTAATTCTTCATAAATACTGAAATGAATGGAATGTTTTATAGTTTTTGGGTGGTGTGCTAATAGTCTGTTAGTGTTAAAATAGAATATTATGAGATTCGAGTATTGCATGACGGCTACTAGCCAAATCAGATGCGCTATTAACATTGTTCTAAAAATATGACATCGTGATTGCCTACAGCTATCATGATAACTATGTTTACCATACGAAACTGTTGAAACCCCCTTTTTTGGTTTCCAAACGGTGAATCAGGGTCGCCCAAATTGGGTTGTATGACAATGATTGATACACTCATTGAAAGTTTAAAAGCATCTAAATCCAAACATGTGGTAGGTTAGCAGACCTGAGGTTTGGAGTCCATTTGGCACGACGGTGGCCACCGGGAACACGGTAATTATGAGTCATTGTTCGTGAATGTTTGACTTCACCCATGGAGTTGCATCCATTTTATGTGTAAAAGTATTATATTTTACTTGGCGGGGATTATAATCTTTGGTATATGAAACTCATTCATCAAGGTGGTGTTTTTGTCCAAACTCATTGGAATAAAAAAACAACGACGATTGTAAGATAGAACGGTCACCACCACTGTGTGCTAAATAGAACCTTAGTGGTTTGAGAGATTGCTAGGACATTATAATGCAATAAATACGAGAAGTACTTAATAATTCTTTTAAAATATAGAATTTTATATATAACGAAGAATTGCTTGTTTTCACAAATATTTAATAACTTGCCTCAAGGCTTGCATTGGAGGAATTTCGGTGTGATCGGTGGCAGTGATGGAAGATGAAAAGTATTTTGGTGCGCGGACACACTCCTTATCATGTGCATGTAAATACATTTTCCCGCTGCAAGTCCCACGGTAGAATGAAACGGCATGTTTTCCTCTAAGGTTTTGGAAAAAGACCCGTCTCTCCTCGGAATTAGCGCAGGAATAACGGCTCTTCTTCTTCATTTCTTCGCCGCATTCGCTGAAAATCTCACAAGCTGATCGACTGGTCGTTCTGGTACCAAGCTAATTCTTCCAGAGCTATCAAGCTGATCACTTGATCAAGCGGAAAGCGGGAAGCAGGCGCAGGAACACTCCGACCATAAACTGAGCTAAGTAATCAAAAACAACAGAGAGCAAACACAGATCTTGTATTATCAACTATCAACTTTACAAGACAAGGTATACATGGCTAGACATGATTTCGCCAAGTATAATAGAGAAGATACAAGCAAATAAGAATCTTCAAGCTGGGCGGACTGCCCCAGTGACCGCCGAGTCCGCCGAGACCGCCAAGTCGTTACTGCTGCACCACTGATCTATGGAGTCCACGAAATCCGCGGACTACCCGTTCTTCTGCTGAGACGACTGCTCTGCAAGCCACCGTCGAACTGAAAGAATAGACCGACTAGTCCGCCAAGACCTGCAAACAGGTTATTGAACTTGAACAATTCCTGGGGAGAAGACTGGCTGGCCGCAAAGTGCGACCTGCTGCAAACCGTTGATTGTAACCGCAAGCTTCACTACTTCCTGACCACAATCAGAACCAGACTCCTGGCTTAACAGTACTAGATGCACAACCTGCAAACAACAATCAGTTAATCGTACTCAATCCGCGCGGACTAGAAAACCGAGGCCATAACAATTAACCCGCGCTCAACTTACTGTTTATTCAGTTACTGTTGAAGTGACAGGGGGGTCCTATTTATAGGCGGGGTGAGAAGTGTGGTCACCACCCTAGTGGATAGAATCACCACCCCAGGTCGCAGTTAGCACAACGCAGTCCACCGAGTATGCAAGGACAAGGCCAGACATCAGCCGATTCGCTAGGCACCAAGTCAGGAAGCTAGTCCACTACCTGGCGGACACCGCACCATTCCGTACGCTGCACAACACGCAGATAACAACAACCCACATACTGCACCAGTCCGAACGCTACACGCAGACATAGCAACAGCCCGCACAGCTTGTGAACATCGCACTAGCCCGCCACACGTGTCCACGACCAACATGCACAGATCGCCCGGTAAACCAGGGGACACCGCGGGCTCTGCGAATACTCTGGACTTGTCACAGAATGTGACAAAGTCTAGCAACTCACCAAACAAATGGCGCGAGCTCGGCGGACATGAAGCCAGATCGCCAGCACCAAAGATTATCCGCCACCATGAACATGATTATCATCAACCACATCACCAAATATCAAGGGCATGAACCAATGCAAATCTCGCGATCTCCAAACAAAGTCCGCCACAGCTGACTCCGCGAACTCGAACATAGTCCGCCACATTCTCGCAGATACACCACCAATCCTCTCGGTTACTTCAAGGAATAGACAACAGCTGAACCACAAGCCGAGCTGACTTAATGCATCACCAGGTCGCAATAACAGGTCGCCCAAGCCACACAACCAGTTCACCCAGGCCGCACCATCAGATAACCCAGACCGTACCATCAATCCGCCCGGGCCGTACAGTCTGCTTGATCAACCTCCACTTTCACTTCACAGTTTTCAACACTCACACTTGAAGTGAGAAGTGGTGATCAAACCCAGCAGTCCTCGTAACAGTGTAAACAACACCTTCGGTAGCGGCTTCGTGAAGATGTCCGCGACATTGTCCTCCCTCCGCACATGCTCCACCATAAGAGAGCCATCCAACACCTTCTACGAATGAAGTGGTGCTCAATCTCTATGTGCTTGGTCTGTGCGTGAGAAACTAGATTATTCACCCGTTTCATAGCACTTTCATTGTCACCGCATAGCAGAGTAGTACCGCACACTTCTCTATAGACGTCCTCTACTAGCCACCTAAGCCAGATGGCTTCGCGAGCTGCCAAGGCCGAAGCCTTGTATGCTTCTTCTGTAGTAGAGACGGACACCGAGTCTTGCTTTTTGTTGCACCAAGAGATACTGCCTGATCAATAAGTGAAGACATAACCGGATGTTGACTTCGGTCATTTGAATCTCCCCCATAATCAACATCCGAGTATCCTTGAAAAGTAAAACCCATGCCTCACTTGTAAAGGAGACCCATATGAGAACTGACCTTCACGTATTTCAGGATGTTCCTTGCCGCCATTAGATGAGGCTTCCTGGGTTCTGCCATATACCGACTTACTCGGCCAACAACATAAGCAATGTCTGGCCTTGTAATCGTCAAGTAGATAAGACTCCCAACTTGAGCCAGAAACACCAAAGGATCCGGAAGAATCCTCCCCTCATCCCGCCGAAGTTTGATGCCCGAATCAAATGGAGTAGAGCTACTCTTTCCCTCCTCATGCTGAATCGCTGAACGATCCATTCTGTATAGCCCTTCTGGGACACGAGTATGCCACTCTCTTTCCTCTCCACCTCGAGTTCGAGGAAGTGGTGGAGCTCACCCAAGTCCTTCATCTTGAATCTTATAGCTAGCTCCGCCCTAAGCCTAGCTACCTCCTCCTTGGAGTTCCCTGTGATGATCATGTCATTCACGTATAACAACATCAGGACTAGAATCTCCCCCTTCTTCTTGACGAACAGGCTCGAGCCTGAATTTGAAGCAAGATAGTCGCAGAACTGGAGGTTTTCTGTAATCTTCCCGTACTAGACTCGAGGAGCCTGCTTCAAACCATAAAGGGCTTTCTGGAGCTTGTAGACGTAGTCCAGATGTTCTTCAGATTCGTAACCAAGCGGCTGATCCATGAAGATGTCCTTGTCGATCTCCCCGTAAAGAAAGGCGTTCTTTACGTCTAGCTACCACATCTTCCAGCCCTAGCAAGCCGCCAAAGCTATCACCACCCATACTGAAGTCATCTTCGCCACAGGACTGAACGTCTCCTCATTTTCCTCGCCGTATTATTGTGAAAACCCTCGAGCTACAAGGAGAGCTTTATATCGCTTGATGCTTCCATCCGCCTTCTTCTTCAGCTTGTAGACCCACTTGCAAGTTACATGAGTAACGCCATCAACCATGGGCAACAAGTCCCAAGTTTTGTTCTTCTTGAGGGCAACCATATACTCATCCATGGCATCGTCCCACTCCTTGACTCAAGTGGCTTATTCAAACTATGAAGGCTCCCGCTCGTCCAGGGGGCCTACGAAGAAATAAGAGACAAAGCTCATAGTGTTTTCTTCGCAATACCGAGCTGGTGGCTTGATGGCCCTCTTCGATCTCCGAAGAGGATGCTACTTGCTCACACCTCCGCTGTTTCTTCAGAACTAGCTCTGTTCCTGGGCACACTTGGAGCTTCGCTCCCCCTACTTCCCGAACCAGAAGCTTCTGCCCCAGAGCTAGAAATACCTGAAGCTCCTGGTGACACAAGCAGCTCCAACTGAAGATCTTCAATAGCTTCCTTCTGCCCTTCATTAACCCTGCTCTCCTACAGCTCAACAATGCCACCTCCAGATAACGTCAGCTCATCAAAGACAACATCTCTTGATATAAAGAACTTTCTTGTCGTAGGATCCATTCACTTCCAGCACTTCTTCCGCTCATTATAGCCCACAAAGACGAGCTTTCTCGCCTTTGCATCAAGCATGGTCCTCTGAGCATTCAGGATGTGAACATAGCAGGTTGATCCAAACACCGGAAGGTGTTCCACGCTCGGCTTCTCCTTGAACATCATTTCAATGGGAGACTTCATGTTGATCGAAATCAGAGGCATCTGATTGATGATATAGGATGTTCAGGCCATTCCTTCCTCCCAAAAGGACCTGGGAATGCCCTTTGCATGAATCCAGCACTTGCAAATTTTCGTCAAGTGACGGATCTTCCTCTCTGCTACTCCATTTTGTTGTAGAGTATGAGCACAAGTAAGCTCTCTCTGGATCCTATGCTTCCTGCAGAAGTTAGAGAACTCAGATGTGACAAACTCACCACCGTTGTCTGATCTGAACTTCTTGATCCGCAAGCCAAGCCGGCCCTCGACCAGCTCCTTGAACTCCATAAACAATTGGAAAGCTGCCGACTTCTCCTTCATGAAATACACCCAAGTGTATCTTGAGTAGTCATCAATCAATACCATCATGTATCTGCTACCTCTAAGACAAGCGGTAACCATTGGCCACATCAGATCACCATGGATGCATTCCAATGGTGCCTTGCTCCTCATTTGTGACTTATCAAATGGAAGGTGATGAGCCTTACCGTACTGACAGCCAGCGCAAACATAGCCATCTTCGTAGGAAGATAACTTCGGCAAGCCATTCACAAGGCTCTTCATCGTCATAGCTTTCAGCTTGTCCATCCCAACGTGCCCTAGTCTTTCATGCAAGATAGCCTCGCTATCGTAGGTCCTTATCCGATCAACATAAGAGCTTGTTGATAAAACAAACAAGTCTCTTACTCTCCTCCCTACATGAGCAACATCAACCTTTACCGCTGATACGTTGCGGAGAAACCTTAATTCTGTTGGGCCAAATAAAACATGATAGCCTGCGTCAAATACATTGGTGAACGAGAAGAGGTTCTTCTTCATACCAGGTACGTGATACACACTCTTTAACGTGAGTGGACCCTGAGCACTATCCAAAGAGACTACACCCTCCTTCTCTACAGTATGAACAAAATCAACAACTGTAATACTAGCTTCATTACCTGAGAATGCTTGCAGTGAAGAGAACTTCGACTCGTCTCCAGTGAGGTGATGAACATACCCCGAGTCAACTATCCAGTCATCTCGGTAGTCGACAGTGGAAATAGCACAAACACACGTGCTTGACAAGAAGGCTCCTCCCCACCCAGCTTCCTCAGCACTAGAACCAGCTCCCTCCTTGTTTGTAGCATGCACAGGCTACAACTTGACCTTGCAGTCATGCTTGAAGTGTCCTGGCTTATTGCACCTGTAGCAGTTCAACTCCTTTTTCCAGTTCCTATTAGGAGCAGCGCTCCTCTCTTGCTGATATGAAGTTGAAGGCCCATCCTCAGTAGCACGCTTCTTCATCTCCCATATCTTCTTCTTATTCTTATTAGTGAAGAGAGCTTCACTACCTCCTTCATAGATAGTCACCCCGGTCATCTGCCTAGCCAAGCTTTCCTGTGACGTTAGCAGATTTTCCAGCTCCAGCAAAAAAGGTTGAGTTGTCCACCCTTGAACGGAAGTCACAAAAGCCACATATTCCTTCCGCAAACCGAAACTATGTGCCTCTTCAACTTAGCCTCAGAGAAGGGCTCATCAGGATCCAATGCTAATATTTCAGCGTAGAAGTTCTTCATCTTGAGGAAAAACTTCGAGATAGAGAGATCTCCTTGAGTTGCCTTAGCCAACTCATTCTCTAAGAACTATAACCTTGCTAAATTCTTCCTGTTGAACAAATCATCAATGGTTGTCCATATCTCAGCAGCAGACTCACATCCTAAGATGTGATCAAAGAGCTCCGGTGAGATAACCCGTTTGAGAGCAAACTCTGCCTTTGCATTAGTCTTCCTCCAAAATCTTACCTGCTCAGCAGAACCAGTTATAGCAGTCACTTCTTTCTTGTCGTCACCACCGACTATTTCCCATAACTCGTCACCCAAAAGATAGCTCTTCATACAGAACTTCCAGTTCTTGAAGTTAGTCACTGTAAGAAGTTCAATACCAAGACCCCTTACGTAAGCTCGTTTGATTGATCACTTGCTTCCAGAAGCGCCGAGCACAACTGAGGTTGATCACTACTCAAACCAATGTTTTCTCTAATACCATGTTGAAAATATCACAAGCTGATCTACTTGTAGTTCTGGTACCAAACAAACACTTCCAGAGCTATCAAGCTGACCACTTGATCAAGTGGAAAGCGGGAACCAGGCGCATGAACACTCCAACCATAAACTGAGCTAAGTAATCAGAAACAATAGAGAGCAACCACAGATCTTGTATAATCAACTATCAACTTTACAAGGCAAGGTATACATTGCTAAACATGATTTCACCAAGTACAATAGAGAAGCATTCAAGCAAACAAGACTCTTCAAGCCGAGCGGACTGCCCTAGAGACTGCCGAGTCCGCCGAGTCTGCTGACACTACCTGTAACACCCCCATCCATCACATGGAATATATCAGAAGGTCCGAGCAGGGCCCCACACCATATTCCACGGACAATTAGCAGAGTTACATATTAATACTAAAATACTATGAAACAATATCGAAACCTAACACAGAGCATTCTAGCGGAAGCTTTTTAGTAAGTTAGAAGAACTCATAAACATAACATAAATGTCCACTACAAGCACAACATGAATGAAATAACATACACAAAAGACTTGACCTTATGGTCTTATAGCATTCAACTTGAGTTAAAGTGTTTTACATACATCGGCTCGCAGGCCGGACATACATGATAGTATTAAACGAAAAACACTTCGCCTTGCCTTCAAGGGCCAGCACAACAACAAGTACTTCAGCCCGATATTTGCCATTACGCTCACCTGTTCCGGCATAAGAACAATCCACCACACAGTGGAAAAACAAAGCAACGATCAACTAAAGCTGACCAAATTATAACGACCCCACCCCTTACTCGGGGCAGCGGTGCTCCTTCCCTGCAATTGTATTAACAAAATCCAACATAGAAATGAAAGTACAATTTATGCACACTTCACAACAGGAGTAGGCACGAACGACCACACACCCCGTGCTCTCAGGGCACATTCTCGGTGAATTCATTCCAAGCCGAGGCTTCACCACCGCCCCCAGGACGGCAACCATCTTGAGAATTTAAGTCTTTCCAGCCGAAGCCTAAGACTCGCCCTCTATGCCAATGGTATGTGCCACGTACCTTAGGTCTCTTTAACCGAACCACATAGAGCGGGTACGGTTCCACTCAACCCGTTGCTCACACCGCTATGTCAATTTAATTCATCGACGTGGATCAGGCTTCCCCGAGGCCCGAAGTATCGATCATACAATATTACATAACCCAGTTATGCACAAGGTCGGCTCTCAGGCCACCAAGCTAGGCTCTTAGAGCACGCAGCCCCACACACAGCCCCCAGGTCCACGCGAGATAGGCCTCACAGAGCTACCGCCGGCGGTAACATTACCGCAACGACGTACCTGGCAGAAATGTGTTTCTGTCCAGTTTTTCCGGTGCTCCTTGGGGTTAGTCCCCAAAGTTCCCTGCTGCAATCTACCGCGTAGAAACCCAAAAAAACAAACAACACAGAGTCTTCTCCACAATACTTGCATAACGAAAACATCACCAATCCAGACCAGCCCGTCCGGATGGGCTTCATAGTCCATGCCTATGTCTGTACTTCGATTCCAAACTCTATATGCAAAACTACAGGGATAACCCCCGAAGGAATACCACACACTCACGGGAGAGAGTTTCCTATGCAAAAGGAAGAGGACTTCACATGTCCAAGTATAGAATCGTTACCCTTTATGATTTCTCCGGTGCCATGCCCAAGATCTAGATGGATGGATGCGACCGCAATGACCTTGCCTCCCTAGATCTGGACTCGGCTTGCGAATCGGAGCTTCGAAACTCCAATGGCAGCGGGATCTCTTCCTTCTTCTTCCTTCTTCACTCTCCCTTCTCTCTAGAACTTAGAAAGAGAGAGCCAATGAAGAAATGAGTTGGGAAAACCTTACTCCCGGCTATATACCCACAGAGGCATGCACCAGCCGTCGGATCTCCAAATAAAATCAGTGGAAAGTCCTGATTCCTCCAAGAATAAAATTTACGAGAACTACCGCCGTGCAGTAAGAAGTTACCGCCACGCGGTAGCACAATTGTTCGACTTCACGAGGACAACACCGCTCAACCAACCAATCGGGCGGCGACAAGTAGACACGTCATAACTGCTATGCTATCGCCACACGGTAGAAAAATATCGTCGCACCGTAGTTTACATGTTTGGAAGGAAACAACAAAGCTATGCTACCATCTGCGGTAAGGTTAACGCCGCGCGGTAACAACCCGAGAACTCCATCAAATAAATTGTCAAGTTACCGCCTCGCGCTACCGCTACCGCCGCGCGCTAGCGAATCTCGAGAATGTCGAGCGCTGAGTGCCATGACCCAAACGTCAAGCGGACTACTGTCGCGCTGTATACAATATATAACACCCCAAAATCCCAGGTTGATTTCAAGTTGGGTGACGCGGCCTGAGCAACGGGCGTGTCTCAGGGCGTGTCCTACTCGCTATGAGTGGCGTGCCTGGAGAGTGGTCAACGGAATGGGTTTGATGAAATTTTGAGAGGGAACACGCCCTCCGACACGGGCATGTTGGAAGCTGTGTCCCCCTCTGGTCGAAGAACGTCGCTCGACGAAGAGCACGTTGGGGGCGTGTTTGCTACCGTGTAAGGGCACACAGCCTGTGACACGAGCATGTCATAGGCTGTGTCCTTTTCTGGAGTTGGCCAGGGTAGTGAGGCCTGGTGAACACGGCGAGGACACGGGTGTGTCTTTGGGAACACGGCCTATGATACGGGCGTGTCACATGTCCGTGTCTTCCTCGGGTTGAGATGGTTGTGTACCACCCCAGGTACAAGGGACACAGACACGGGCGTGTCTGAAGGCATGTCAAGTCACACAGCCTATGACACGGGCATGTCACACGGCCGTCTACTGGTCTGGATAAGCCGTTTGTGTACCGTTTAAGGTACACGGCCTGTGACGCGGGTGTGTCACAGGCCGTGTCAGCCAAAATTCAGACTTTTGTGGCAAAATCGTGGTCATGCATTTTCTTCAGATAGGATCTGAGGGCCCAAGCTTCCTGTCACAACCCGCATTTCCTCAATGAGCACGTCGTATTAGAGAAAGAGGAAAAACGGGTTATGATGCCACGTCGTGCAGGGGATAACTGCACACGCTCAGGCAACCCACTTCCCCCTGCTTCTTTAAGGCCGAGAATTGAGATAGGACTCTCATTTTTGCCTAAGTGATCCTCATTCTAAGAAACTAGAGAGAGGAAGGAGGAGGAGGAGAGGAGATTCAGCCATCGGTGGAGCTGTGGAGTTCCGATTCGAAATCCGAGGCTAGCATTGTGGAAGAAAGCTGCTGCGGTGCTTTCCAGCCGGCTAGAAGTCCATGGCTCCGAAGCGATCTTCAAGGGTAACGATCTTCCTTCTTTGCCATGTGAAGGCCCCCTTTTTGGCATGTGCATGGGATTCCCCCACCAGAGGGTGGAGTGTGAAGGGAGTTCCCTTGGGTTGATTCTTGGAATCCCCAATACTTGGGCATATAGATCTGGAAATGGAGTATGAAATAGGCATGCTGTGTGAGCCCATCTGGACAGGTTGGTCTGGATTGGTGATATTACATATATACACCAGAGAAGACTCCGTGGTAAACGTGTAGTTTATGGAGTCGAGGGGTTTGACTTGTGAAGGGAAGTAGCAGGAAGTACTGGAGCGACAGTTTAGGAAAATACACTATGATGATGCTTGTAATGCTTATGACACTTGATGGGTTGTGCCTGTGAAGGGTAGTAGCCGGAAGTACTGGTTTGGCAGTCCAGGAAAATACCCTCAAATTTATGCTATGAATGTACGGTTAAGGCAAGAGATGGAAAATGAGTTCTATCGCTAATGTGAGGCGTGTTACCTAGCTAACCTATGATTGTAAAGCCAATCCTGCGAGGATACTATGGCTATTTATGAGCTTGACGAGCTCTGAAAAGGCTTTATGCTGAACGGATAATGGGATGCCGACCCTCATTAGTCTGTTCATAGAACTAACGATTTGAGCAACGGGAAAAGGCTGAACTGTATCTGCGTTATGGTTTTCCGCCATGATTGTCTGGATGATTGGCATTCAGCAGAAATGCATAGCGAGAGACTTAGGACTGTGCGCCACTAAGACTAAAGTCTCTGGCTGCACGCCATGGAGCAAAATGCTCAAGTTTGTCATTGGGCTTCGGGCCTTGAACGGCGCTGGGCAACTAGCTTATCCGGTACACCAAGAATGTGCCCGGAGTGCACGGATCGTCGGGCCACGTGGCTGACGGTTGTGATGGAATGTTTGTTCGTGAGTGCATAATATGTGATGAATATATATCTGCATATGAATTGCTATGCCTGCAGGGAATGAATGCCACTGCCCCGGGAAAGGGGTAGGGTCGTTATAAATTGGTCATCTAAATGCTGACCGTTGCCTTTTTTGCCACCGTTGGGTGCGCTGTCCTTGTACAGGTGCTGGAGAACCGAGCGGGACATTTAAAGGTTGAAGTCCCTGCTACTGCTGCTAGCCCTTGAAGGTTAAAAATGAAAATATTATGTTTTGATCATGTGTAGCCGGCCTGCGCACCGATGTTTGGAAGCCACTTCTGTAAAGAGCAACTATAAGGCCCTAAGGCGAAATGACTTTGTATTTGAGATACATTCCTATATAAATGTGGGTGTTTATATTAGTGGACATTCATGGTTGGAGTTCAGTTTTATGTTAAAAGCTTCTGCTAGAATGCTTTGAGTTAGGTTGCGCCACTCGGATAATAACTCGTGACTTCCCCGCCTGTTTTGTAGCATATGGTGTGGGGCCCCAGCCAGACCTTCTATTATATGCTATATGAACAGATGGAGTCATTACACATTACCGCCTGGTTCTAGCATGCGCTGAGAGCATCTAGAGCACTGAAAGCACCAAGCTTCCTCCAGCGATAGATCAATCGCCGCGTGGTACCTTCCAGAAAAGCATTTCTTGAACTCGAGGCATTACAATTCTCCACCACTTAAAGAAATTTCATCCCGAAATTTAACGTTACAGGAAAATGGAAAAAGTAAACAATACATCAGGTTACCTTAGGGAAAAATCTAGGGAAACTCCTCCCTCAAAGTTTGCTCGCTCTCCTAAGATAACTCTTCTCGGCCACAATTGTCCCAACGGATTTTGACCATCCTGACGGCCTTATTACAAAGTTTCTTGACTTCCACATCCTCAATGCAAATGTGCTTAACCTTAGTCGTCAACCCACTGTCGACCGACACTTGATTCGCAGCCACAACTTGTGTATGCTCTTGGGTAGCCTTCCGCAGCACTGAGATGTGAAGTATATCATGCAAACCGCTCAACTCCGCTGAAAGGGCCATACGATAGGAGGCTTCACCAATCCGCTCCAAGATCTCAAAAGGCCCAACATACCTCGGACTAAACTTCTTTAAGCGTCGAATCCTTGATACGCCTTAAATGGTTTAATCTTGAGGTACATCCAATCACCCATTGCAAACTCCACGTCCTGCTGCTTAGTATTAAAGTACTTGGCCTGCCTATCTTGTGCGATCAGTAGCCGTTCTCGATTCAACCATATCATTGAAGTAGCATCTTCAGCATCCCTTCGCTTGAACATCTTCGATTCTGCCATTTCTACCGAAGACAATGGCGTATGACACCTCCTTCCGTACAGAGCCTCAAAATACGCCATTTGAATGTTGCTTGGTAGCTATTATTCTAAGCGAACTCAATCATAAAAAGATGATCCTCCCATCTTTTCCCAAAATCCAATGCACACATATGAAGCATATCTTCCATTGTCCTATTCACTCTTTCCGTTTGTCCATCTGTCTGTGGGTCAAAGGTTGTGTGATAAGTTGTAAATTTACCTATTTTTATGTACATTATTTAAGTAGTTTTTGTTTTCTTTTGTTGTTTTAGGTTTAATTTCTTTAATAAATGCTCCTTTTATTGTAAATATTTGGCTAACTTCTTTTATTTTATTTTTCAGAAAACAAATCCAAAATTCTGCCAAAAATAGTAATGTCACGCCCGTGTACTTTGGGTCACGCCCGTGACCAGGGGAGTGACACGTCAGTCCTGTGAAATCAGCAATTTTCTAAAGAAATAGTGTGACACGCCCTGTCACACGGTCGTGTCAAATGTGACACGGCCGTGACCTAACCCGTGTCACAGTGCTCGACGATTTTCCGCTCGATGTTTGTCGACCCGACAAGGACACCCCTGTGTCCATGATCCGACACGCCCGTGTCATTCCCGATCGACGATCAAGGCTTCCAGCTCGATGAAACTGCATTCAACGCTCGTCGACCTGACTCGACACGCCCGTATCAAAATGCCACACGAGCGTGTACTCCTTCACCTGGCCCGACAAACCGCTGCTGGTGACTTTTCAACGCAAAAGACGCCAACTTCAACCTCCCCGACACGCCCACAGTCACTCCCGTGACCAGGGGCGTGACTTCCATGTGGACCTCCAGAAGTCAATAATGCCATCAAATTGCCGAAATCAGATGATGAATAGTGTCGACACGCCCACTGTCACGCCCGTGACCTGGGGCGTGACCGCATCGTTTTTAGCCGCAAAGTCAAATCTCCAGTCGAATCATCGTCCGCCATTTGAATAGTAATGACACGCCCCCTAACACGCCCGTGTCAGAGGGTGTGTACTTGGAAAATTTTTCCTATAAAAGGCTAGCTGCTGTATGAGTTAAGGGTTCCGAAATTTTGAACCATTTTGTTGACAAGGGCTGCTGTTTGGAGCTTGCTTTAGTGCTATGTAAGGAACCCCCCCCCCCCTCTCCTTTTTAAGTTTGTTTGTTTAAGCTCTTGTAACCGTCTTCTTTTGTAATAAAAATCGTTAGTATTTCATCCTTACATGCTCTAAAATGTCGCTGAAAGCCTCTTTTTCATCAATCTTATATATTTATGTTTTCATATTGCGTGTGTGCGTGTATGAGTTCAAATTGCGAAATTTATGTTTCAAAATGAAAAACGTTTTGTTTTACTTTCATTTATGTCCAAATTTCTAGCCGTTATTATAGCCATTTTCTTTATCATACTCTTTAAAATTGGTTAGACTTAGGATTTTTATGCTTCCAAATTTATTCTTATGAACTTGTAAAACAATAAAAAAGGTGGTTTTCATTCCCCTTAACTTAGATTTTTCTTCGTTTTGATTATAAAACGGTTGCTTCTTTTTAGCTTTCTTCCATTTTTTAAACCGTTTTACAAAGCTATAAAAATGTATAATGCGTTATTTAAATTTTTCAACAACTTTGATTTTCGCAATTACTTAAAAAGATTTTTGCTCAAACAATTTTTATTTCCACTTTTTATGCATTTCTATCAAAAACTAACGGTAAAAAAAGTAAATGTTTTAATTTTTCAGGCACTTGCTTTTCTAGCTTTAATTTGAAAACTCTTAGCTCAAATAATTTTTATTTTGTCTTTTTATGCATTTCTACGACATTCTAGCGGTAGAAATGCAGTTGTTTTAATTTTTTGATAACTTTCTTTTTGTTAATTTTTTCACCTGCGTGCGTGCGTGTATGAGATAAGTTTTTTTTTGCTTTCTCCAATTAAATAAAGTGTGTGCATGTGCGCATTTATTTCCGCCTACTCGTTAAGAGTTAGATGTAGTGTCTTTAATTTTTCACCTACTCATTTGAGTAGGATTTGCAAGTGTGAGTATTTACTTTCTACAGTGTGAGTATTTCATTTTCTGTCGTGTGTATGTGTGTTTTTTTTATTAATGCAAGCGTGAGTTTTAATTTCAGCAAGTGTGTGTTGTTTCTATTTCCGCCTACTCGTAAGAGTTAAATGGCTGGACTTTATTTGAGTAGGACTTGTTGTATATATCTTCCGCCTACTCGCTAGGAGTTAAATGACTGGACTTCATTTCCCTCCTACTCGTTTGAGTAGTACTTGTAATTTTCAACTTTTATTTACCGCATACTCATTTGAGTTAAATGACAGATTTTTATCTTACGCCTACTCGCTAGGAGTTAAATGGTCGGACTTTATTTTTCGCCTACTTATTTGAGTAAGATTTGTGTGTGTGTGTGTATTTCAATTATGTAAGTGAGTGTGTGTATTTCAATTATGCAAGTGTGTGTGTGTATGTGCATTTATTTTATCCTACTCGATTGAGTAGGACTCGCTTTCATTTCATTTCTACTCGTTTAAGTAGGACTTGCAAATTTTCAGCTTTTATTTCTCGCCCACTCGTTTGAGTGGGGCTTTCAATTTCATTTATGCAATTTTCTCTTACTGGTAACTTAGTTTTATTTCTGTCTCTTTATTATGTGTTTGGATGAGTGCGGGTGTTTTTATTTGTACTAACTTTTCTAATATTAGGTTATCTTATTTTTCTTCTTATTCTCTTTATAACCCTTCAACGAATAGTTTAGAACGCTCGCCTAACCAAACTCATAAGCTATCCTCATTCCGATGAGTGGCTAATAGCTTTTAGCCCTCGATATCGAAGTGCTTTGTGATATAAAAAATGTTTTAAATAACTAAAGGTCTTATTTTTCTATTTAATTAAAAACTTAAGGTTTACCTCGGGTTAACGACGCGTAGTACCACATCTCGATGTGTGGGCTCTATTTCCGTTATCCATACGCTAACTAGCCGAGAGGCCGTGCGTATAGACCGATCACCCCTGAGTAAAGAGAGTTCCGCACTAACCCTCGAGAGAGGAGGCGCGCTAACTCTACCGGAATGGGTTCCCCACCCAATAGCGGGGTTCTTAGCGTACTGCAGGCATTAGGAGGAATCCTTCATCGGATGAGGGTCCGGTCGAATAGTCTTAATGTCCAGGTGAGCGATATTCCTAGAGATAGGTGAGCTCATTATTTTGGAACCTCCACGACCAAGTTTCCGCTTTAATTAAATTAAAACTTTAGATCCCTAGTTATTCAAATCTATTTTTAATCCTAACATAATTCGAAACCAAGTGTTATCTCTTCATCGACTTTAATCTTAATCTATTTTCGTCCTATTTTAGTTAGAATCAACAACTTACTATTTCGGTAAAATAATAGTGCTTTCGGAGTAGTAGGGATAATCAACCCGTTCCCGGGAAATTTACGATCTGGATATTCCCCCGAATATTCTGTATTACTTGCGATAGGTGCACTTACCTCCCTTAGCAAGCCCGCGACATTCGACTCATCGAACCAACCACCCACATAAGAGTCTGTTCGCGGGCCATCAAGTTTTTGGCGCCATTGCCCGGGACACTTTGAGTTGTTATTTCAATTCCGAATTATATTACTTTTGCCTTTATTTCTAAAAACTAAAAAAAGCAACAAAAATTTACTTAAAATCCAAAAAAAAGTTAATTTTCTATTTTATATTTTTGGGTATATGATCCGTGGACAACCTCCGAAGACCGAAAATTAGGATTTCGATCCTGAGATCGAACGCTCGCTTGCACGTATTCGCTCTCAAAGCCAAAATCCATCTTTGGATCCCGAAGAATCCGTCGGAGAACCCTCTGCCGTTGCTATGGCCGACCCCAATCCGAACGCGGCCATTGAGCGTACAATATCATATTACGCCCAATCAAATTTGGACGATACTGGGTCCAGTATTGTTCGCCCAACGGTGGCGAACAATAATTTTGAGATCAAATCAAGCGTTATCCAAATGATCCAAAACGCCATGCAGTTCGATGGACTGCCGGATGAGGACCCGAACATTCATTTGTCTAGTTTTTTGGAAATTTGCGATACCTTTAAGATGAATGACATCACTGATGACTCCATTCGTTTGCGCCTTTTTTCCTTTCTCCTTAAGATCCAAAGCTAAGGCGTGGTTGAATTCCCTCCCACGAGGATGTATTACCACCTGGGTCGAGCTTGCGGAACGGTTCTTAACGAAGTATTTTCCGCCCGCCAAAACTATAAAGTTGCGGGCGGAAATTTCTTCGTTCGTGTAGAACGATTCCGAGTCTCTATTTGAGACTTAGAAGCGCTTTAAAGAATTCCTCCGCAAGTGTCTGCACCACGCGCTGCCTGCGTGGTTGCAAGGTCCAAATCTTCTATACTGGGCTTAACTATCAGACGCGTCAAATGATTGACTCGGCTTCCAGGGGCACCTTAAATAATAAGACCCCCGAGGCTTCCCAAGCTCTTATTGAAGAGATAGCTATGAACGCCTACCAATGGAACATCCCACGGGGATGTCCCAAGCAGGAGGCCGGCATCTTCGAAGTGGATGCCACTGCCCACTTAGCCCTTCAAGTTGAAAGGCTCACGAAGTAGGTGGCGGAGATGTCTGCTGCCTCCACCACTCCGCCTTGGGCGATTCCCCCTAATGTCGACGTACTCAATGAATTCGTAGACTACGTGGGAAATGCTGGGCGACCTTCCTTCAACCCCAACAACAACCCTTATAGTAATAACTATAATCCGGGTTGGAGGAACCACCCCAACTTCTCATGCAGCAATGCAAATAATGCGCATCGCCCGCCCAAATCTTTCGCGCCCGGATTTCTGCCGCCTCCCCCTCTTCCAAAACCCTCCCCGATGGAGGAGAATTTTTCTAAATATATAGCTTCCAACGAATCAAATATCCGGAACATCACCAGATCACTAAAAAACTTAGAACTCTAGGCAGGACAGCTAGCGCGAATGATGTCCGAGCGTGCGCTCGGGGCACTGCCAGGAAACACGGAGTCCAATCCGCTGGAGAATATCAACGTTATAACCCTCCGTAGCAGAAAGGAGGTGATCGATCCAAAATGGATCGATCCGCAGGTACATATTTCACCTCCGACCCCAATTCCCCCTTCTTCGATTACGCCGCATTTACAAATTTTAAATGAAAAAAATTATAAAAACGCCATTGCCATATCCACACAAGCTCGATAGTGAGCGTAAGGACGCGCAGTACGAAAAATTTATTTTATTATTAAAACAAATTCATATTAATGTTCCATTCTGCGAAGCCATCTCGCAGATGTCTAAATATGCGAAATATTTAAAACAACTTCTTTCTAATAAACAAAAATTAGAAAATATTTCTCATATTTCTTTGAATGCTGACTGCTCAGCGGATTTTACTAATAAATTGCCCCTTAAACGAAATGACCCGGGAAGGTTCTCCATCCCGTGCCTTTTTGGCAATATATTAGTAAAATACGCACTTGCAGATTTAGGCGCGAGCATTAATTTGATGCCGTTCTCGCTCTTTCAAAAATTAGGTTTGGGCACTCCGGCCCCTACTAGAATGCGAATCCAACTAGCGGATTGCTTGGTTAAGTTTCCCGTCGGGGTAGTGGAGGACGTACTTGTTCGAGTTGATAAGTTTATCTTTTCGGTAGACTTCGTCATCTTGGACATCGAGGAGGACACTGATGTACCAATTATACTTGGTCTCCCTTTTCTCGCCACCTCCCGCACATTAATTGATGTAAGTAACAACCGTCTCCTCCTTCGGGTAGGAGATGACGAAGTTACTTTCTCTATTAATCCCTCCATAGGAGACTCGTCATCGAGCGATGACTTTTGTTATAATTTAGACACCTATCCCGGAGATTGTTCTTCCCCTATTTTTGAGTCTACTTTTTTAAACGACGATATTTATGCACTCGAAAATTTTAAATGCGATGAGGATACCTCTATAGACTTGCCTTTCAAATTAATTGGTAAGAAAGACATAGGAATTAAGCCTCATTAGAAGAACCGCCCTGCCTTAAACTCAAACCCCTACCTGATTCGCTCAAATACGCCTTTTTGGGAAAAGCTGATACCCTTCCCGCTATCATTTCTTCGCATTTGAGCGATTCAGAGACTTCCGATTTATTGGGAGTTTTACTTAAACATCGCCATGCAATTGTGTCGCAAATTTCTGATCTAAAAGGGATGAACCCTTCTTTCTGCACCCATAAGATTTTCCTTCTCGATAATTGCCGCAAAACAATTCAGCCGCAGCGATGACTTAACCCAAACTTAAAAGACGCTGTTAAGGTCGAAATTATTAAATTATTAGATGCGGGGATTATTTATTCTATATCGGATAGTACGTGGGTTAGTCCCATTCACGTGGTGCCCAAAAAGGGTCGTCTTACCGTAGTGGAAAATGAGCACAATGAACTCGTCCCAACTCGTACTGTTACGGGTTGGCGGGTGTGCATCGATTATAGAAAACTAAATGACGCCACCCGTAAGGATCATTTCCCACTACCTTTCTTAGACCAAATTCTAGAGCGTTTGTCCGGACATCCGTATTTTTGTTTTCTTTATGGATTATCGGGGTTTTTCCAAATCCCCATTTCCCCCGATGACTAAGAGAAAACAACTTTTACCTGCCCGTTTGGTACCTTCGTATATCGAAGAATGCCATTTGGCCTTTGCAACACGATCGCTACATTCCAATGATTTATGCTGGCGATATTTGGCAAGCTGGTAGGAGACATTATGGAAGTCTTTATGGATGACTTCTCTGTTTCCGGAAGCTCTTTCCCGTCCTGTCTTCGTAATTTAGATCATGTCCTTCAGCGATGCGAGGACAGGCATCTTGTTTTAAATCGGGAAAAGTGTAACTTTATGGTTCGAGAAGGTTTGGTTCTCGGCCATATGATTTTGTCTAAGGGGATGGAGGTCGATAAGGCCAAAGTTGAAATTATCGAAAAACGTCCCCCGCCTTCCAACGTTAAATCTATTATGAGTTTCTTAAGCCACGCGGGCTTTTATAGGCGTTTCATTCAAGATTTTTCAAAAATAACAAAGCCGCTTACTCGCCTCTTAGAAAAGGAATCAAATTTGGTCTTTGATAGAGAATGCGAGTCTGCCTTTAATTTCGTAAAATAAAAACTTATCAATTCACCCATTTTAGTGGCGCCCGATTGGACCCTTCCGTTCGAAATTATGTGCGACGCTAGTGATATTGCTGTAGGTGACGTTCTTGGGCAGCGTATAAACAAATATTTTCATCCTATTTATTACGCTAGGAAGACGCTCACTTCCGCACAAGGAAATTACACGACAACAGAAAAGGAAATTTTAGCCGTCGTTTTTGCTTTTGATAGGTTTCGCTCGTATATAACACTATCTAAAGTTATCGTATTTACCGACCACTTCGCCATAAAATATTTGTTAGCAAAAACGGACGCCAAGCCCCGCCTTCTTCGATGGATCCTCCTCTTGTAGGAGTTTGATTTAGATATCCGGGATAAGAGGGGCGCAAAAAATTTAGCCGCCGATCACCTCTCCCGCTTAGAAAATCCCGGTGCGGAAGCGCTCGTCGAATCTGGCATAAATGACAGATTCATCGAGGAACGCCTCCTAGCCATAACTACTAGTTCATCTTCCCCGCCTTGGTTCGCAGATTTTGCGAACTATTTAGTTGCGAGGGTACTCCCAAAAGACTTTTCGAGCCAGCAAAAGAAGAAATTCTTTTCTGACTTGAAATATTTCTTTTCGGAGGACCCTTTTCTTTTTCGTATCTGCGCGGACCAAGCGGTCCGAAGATGTGTCGCGGGTGTGGATTGCACGCAAATACTTAGGCACTGCCACAAGGGTCTGGTTGGTGGGCATTACCAAGCTAACCGGACCGCGCGGAAGGCGCTAGAGGCGAGCTTCTTTTGACCCACTCTATTCAAAGACGCTCATACTTTTGTGCGCGCATGCAATAACTGTCAGCGGTCGGGTAACATCTCTCGTCGCGACGAGATGCCCCAAAACATGTTTATAGAATGCAAAGTCTTCGATTTATGGGGCATAGATTTTGTTGGCCCCCTACCTCCGTCTTTCAAAAATATGTATATTTTAGTAGCGGTCGACTATGTATCGAGGTGGGCGGAAGCGCAAGCTCTCCCCACTAAAGATGCACGAGTCATTGTTACATTTCTTAAAAAACTATTATCTCACTTCGACACACCTCGCGTTATTGTAAGCGATAGGGGGACACATTTCTGCAACACCCAGATGGCTAAGACGTTAGCTAGATACGACGTCACGCACAAACTTGCCACCCCTACTACCCGCAAACTAGTGGCCAAGTAGAGGTAGTAAATCGAGAGATAAATCACATATTAGAGAAAACTGTTTCACTTAATAGAAAAGATTGGTCCATCGAACTCGACGATGCGTTGTGGGCTTACCATACCGCATACAAAACTGCAATTGGTTGTACACCGTATCGATTAGTCTACGACAAAGCATGACATCTCCTCGTAGAATTAGAACATCGCGCACTTTGGGCTTTAAAACTTTTAAATCTCGACGCTAACTTAGCCGCTCAAAATAGAAAATTGCAACTAAACGAGCTCGATGAATGGCGTGCAAACGCTTACGAGAGCAATAAATTCTATAAGGAGCGTTCTAAATTTTACCACGACCAAAAAATCAAGACCCAAAAAACTTTTTCTCCGGGCGATCTTGTCCTTCTATATAATTCACGGCTTAGAATTTTCCCCGGGAAACTTAGATCACGTTGGTCCGGCCCCTTCAAAGTTGAAGAGGTTTGACCATATGGGACCGTACTCGTCTCCCACCCGGAAAAATGCTCGTTTAAGGTGAACGGTCATCGCTTAAAATATAACATAGCAGGCAATCCTGTGGGCGGTAATTTCAAATCCATAACCCTACTTAATATATAAACCGCCAAAATAGTCAAGCTACACGACTATAAACAAAGCGCTTGGTGTAGGGGTGAACGTAACACGGACGTGCTTACGCTGACGGTAGCTTACCCATCAAAGAACATAGAAAATAAAGAGAGTGCTCCGACCAAAAGCGAATGAAAAGGGGTCGGTTGGCTCTCAAAAATACGGGACTCGATACCACGTCCTTAGGACCTAACTCTCCAACAAGCACACAACTCGCTCCTAGCCGGACTCGATACCACGACCTTAAGACCTACCTCTCCAACAAGCACACGTCTCACCGCACCTACACAAGCATCTATTCTTTTCACAATAAGCCGTCAATCGCAGCGATAAAATAATTAGGAGAGGCGGTAAACGATAAAGAGCGATCAAGAACAAGTTGAGATTAAATCCCTTGTTAGCACAAGCGCGCCAAAACTTGGAGAACAAGGCAAGGCTAGGCCTAGTTTGTTCTCCAATGGATCTTCCCAATCCGGATAACAAGAGGGTCAATAACAACGTTCGATTCAGATTTTTGCAAGCGGAAAACACTTTAAAATCGCGGAAAAGACGGTTGAATAACCTCCACAAAATCTCACAGCAAGAAACACAAAGATAGGGAAGGGATTACCCAACAAAGAAGATGATCACACAATTTTTGTGGGAGAATCACTCTCTCCACGGTTCCACCGGTTTCACACCGAATGGGGCTGCTTCCTTCTTCTACGGAGTCGCACCGATAGAAGCCACGCCAGAGTCGCACCGAACGGGGATGGAGGAGGCAAGGCTTGGCTTCACACCAAAAGGGGGGGGGGGGGGCAGCTAATGGACTCTCTCCATGGTGGCCGAATTCCTCAAAGGGGGTTTTAGGTTTTCTTTTCATTCCCATAACTCATCATAATAGCATCCTTTAAATAGGAGTTACAAAAGAGATCCAACCGTCCATGATGGAGATGAAATCTCATCCATCCGGGCGGTTACATACACATAATAGCCTCCTTTAAATAGGAGTTACAAAAGAGATCCAACCATCCATGATGGAGATGAAATCTCATCCATCCGGGCGGTTACATACACACCAAGTGTTTAGTAGCACACCAACATGAAAATAAAAATTAATACAAGCCATATGTTTAAAGCGATTAAAATAAAACTAAGTAAAACGTTTAAGCAAGCTTTGCGCGCCGCGGACGGAGGTTGTATCGCAGCTTTCCGTTAGCATCCGTGGCGCTGTCATGACGTCGCAAATCTTTAAATTGTTGTGCCGCGGCAACCGGGTCATCATCAGGAAGTGTTGGAGGGGCCGCGCCATCAATCCTCCCCCACTCAAAATCGCGCATCTCCGATGCGTGGGCCGAGAGAAAGTGGCGGAGAAGCTCGGCATCCAAACGTTGAAGCTCTGTCGCGAGTACCCATGAGTCGTCCGAAGGTGGGCGGTCACTCCAACGAATGAGGAAGCGGTAGGTAGCACCGTCTGTAGTAGTAAGTAGCTCAGCAGCGAGTATCACATCTGGATGGAGAAACGTCTTGGGAAACCTGGGAAACATGTCAGCAGTAGGAATAAAAGAAGGCAACGTACCATCCGATGTTATACCTGCGGGGACCGAAGGAGAGAGATCATCCGAACTACCACTCCCCAACCCATTAGAAATTTCAGTGGAGGGAGAAGACGACAAAGAAACCAACTCTTGTGGAGGCGCAACAAACAACGTCAAATCCGAGACGTTAAAAATAGGGGAGATACCCCATTCAGCAGGCAAATCCAATACGAAAGCGTTGTCACCGAGCTTCTTTATAATCTGAAAAGGACCGGCGCTCTTTGGAGCTAACTTTTTAACGGTGTCAGTTGGCATTCGTTCGGGAACTAACAGTACTAAAACCAGATCGCCGACCTTAAAGTGTGACACCTTCCTATGTAGATTAGCGTGCGCTTGATAAGACTCATATTGAGCAGTCAAGGTAGCTCGTATATGTGCATGTAAGTCGTGAATATGTTGGGCGAAGGATTGTGCAAACTGACTTGTTTTGTATGTGGGATGTAAGGGGACCAAGTCAAGTGGCACAGGGGCCTTATACCCGTGAACAATTTCATTCGGAGACATACCCGTGGACCGATTTTTAGAATTATTGTAAGCCAGTTGTGCATGTGGAAGAAGTAAATCCCAAGTGCCTTTATGATCGCTCACGAGACATCTAAGAAGATTTCCTAGGCTCCGATTGACTACTTCCGTCTGGCCATCAGTTTGTGGGTGATAAGCCGGAGAGAATAATAATTTTGTTCTCATAAGAACCCACAAGGTTTTCCAAAAGTAGCTAGTGAACTTGACGTCCCTATCCGAGACAATAGTCTTCGGAACTCCACGGTGACTAACGACGTCCTTAAAATACAGTTTCTCAATGTGAGAAGCGTCGTTGGTCTTACTACATGGGAGGAAGTACGCCATCTTGGAGAACCTATCCATGACAACGAGAATAGAATCATGACGTCGAAGGGTGGGGGAAGGCCTAATACGATGTCCATGCTCACGTCTTCCCACGGAACGGACGGAATAGGTAGCGGGGTGTATAAACCTACATTGGACTTAGTACCCTTAGAAACTTGACACGTACGGCAACTGCTCACTACTTTCCCAACTATCGCCTTTAGTTTAGGCCAAAAGAATTTCTCCTCTACGAGCGTTATCGTTTTGTCTCGGCCAAAGTGACCACTCAAGCCACCACTATGTAACTCCCAAATGATGTGAAGTCGCAAAGAGGAGTGAGGGATACACAATTTTCCGTGTTTGAATAAATATCCGTCTCTAAGTGAAAAGGCCGTGATGGTCGCGGGAGAGCTATCCTGGGCAGATAAGTATGGCTCCTGAAAATCAGGGCATGTGGCGTATTCATCCTTTATGCGCTCGAACCCTACCACGTGGACTTGCATGGAGGAAAGTAAGAGGGTGAGGCGACTGAGTGCATCGACAACTCGATTGTTGGACCCCTTAAGGTGCTTGAGAGTAAATGTGTATTCTTGCAAGAAGTATACCCATTTAGCGTGGCGAGGGCTGATTTTGTGCTGACCATTGATAAATCGTAACACTTCATGATCAGAGAGGATCACGAACTCCTTATGAAGGAGATAGTGCCTCCAATGATGCAAACATCTAATGACCGCGTAAAACTCCCTATCGTAATTGGAATAATTTAATTTAGCACCCGCTAACTTCTCACTAAAATAACTAACCGGTGACCCTCTTGACTCAAGACACCTCCAATCCCTACGCCAGATGCATCACAAGTAAGCTCGAAGACCTTGGTGAAGTCTGGGAGACGTAACACCGGTGCTTCGGTCATAAGCTCCTTAATACGATGGAATGCAAACGTGGCGGATTTGGACCATGTGAATTCGCCTTTCTTCATGCAGTCCGTAATGGGTGCCATAATGCTACTAAAATCGCGTATGAAACGACGATAAAAGGTAGCTAACTCGTGGAAACTACGCACCTCACGAAGGCTAGTGGGCTCGGGCCAGACTCTAATCACTTGAACCTTTCCTGGGTCAACACGAATTCCTTCAGAGCCAACTATGTAACCTAAGAATTCAACCTCTGAAACATAAAACGTGCATTTCTTAAGATTTAGATATAAGGTTTCAGTCCTTAAGGTGGAGAGGACTACTTTGATGTGGGAGAGGTGTTCGGCGGGGGAGGTACTAAACACTAGGATGTCGTCGAAATATACTACAACAAACTTCCCCATATATGGCCTAAAGATGTGTGTAATCATCCGGGAGAAGGTGCTGGGGGCATTGGATAACCCAAAGGGCATCACAAGCCATTCATACAACCCGTCCTTAGACTTGAACGCCGTCTTCCACTCATCCCCCTCTCGGATCCTAATCTGGTGGTAACCACTCCGTAAGTCCAATTTTGAGAAGATAGTGGCACCCGATAGGACATCCAAGAGATCATCTAGTCGCGGAATTGGAAACCTATATTTTATAGTAATTTTGTTGAGTGCTCAGCTATCAACACACATGCGCCAGGTGCCATCCTTCTTAGGGGCAAGAAGGGCGGGGACAGCACATGGGCTCATACTCGTCCTAATAAATCCCTTATTTAGCAAATCCTCTATCTCGGTTTGTAACTCTATATGGGCAGTAGGATTAAGCCTATAGTGTGGTTGATTGGGTAAGGACGATCCGGGGATAAGGTCTATTGCGTGTTGTATATCTCTAAGCGGTGGTAACGACGAAGGTAACTCTTCCGGGTATACATCCCTAAACTCATCCAATAATACCTGTAGCTCTTGGGGTAAATCTTCCAACACGCCACTTTCAGTCTTTGTACTCAGGAGAACGAGAGCGTACATTATTCCCCCAATGAAGGGATCCTTCACAAATTCCTTCCTACCAACTAAACTCAAGGCTTTCCTCTCTACTGGGATGGTGGTATCCTTAGCCAACACTACCGGCTCTTTTGGCACAGTCGGTCTCAATGTGACGATCCTGCCATTGAATTTGAACTCATAAGTGTTTGCACGACCATAGTGCGTCACATCACGGTCGTATAGTCAAGGGCGGCCTAGTAACACATGACAAACGTCCATCGGTAGGACGTCGCACCAAACCTCATCCGTGTAGGATTTGAAAGACAGGGGGACTAGGCATCGTTGGGTAACCTTAATAGTAACCTTACTAATCCAAGCGACCTGGTAAGGGGTCGGGTGCGGCACGACAGTCAAGGACATACGCTTAACAGCGTTCTCAGAAACGGCGTTTACGCAACTATCACCATCGATAACTAATTTGCAAAGTTTTTCTCCACTCTTAAAGATCAGGGAAAATATGCTCATCCTCTTCCAGTCGTCTACGGGACGAGGAGTGGTCATAATGCAACGCATCACCATAAGGCGGTGATCGTCCTCCAAGTCACTGGGACTCCATCGGGGTCGCTCTCCTCTTCGGCCTCATAGACATAATCGTTAGGGTCGGTAGCGGACACTAGCAAGGCTATGGCCTTCGTCTTAGTGGGGCACTCGTAGGCATAGTGGCCTTGAACACCGCATGAGTAGCAAGTGGTGTTAGCCTTGCTAACCTTTCCAACGGGGATACGCTCACTAGCGGGGTTCTTGGTATTTCTAGCGGTAATCACTACGGATTTCGAATCAGAGGATCTAAATTTTCCCTTATCAGGAAAAGTGGAAGTAGATGCCCCAGTGGTGGACTTATTCTTCGTATTAGAATAACGGGAGTGAGCCTTAGAGGCAAGGTGCTTTTCAATGTCCAAGGCGGCATTGAAAGTCGTATTCAAGTCCGTGTGACCGTAACGCAAGAGTTTCCGCTGAATGTCGGGGTGAAGTCCCTTTCAGAATCTAGATAAAGTGACTTCGGGGAGCTCTCGAAGGTCACATTGTACCATACGGTCCTTAAGTTCTCCCATATATTCAGCAACAGACATTGATCCTTGCCGAAGGGTGGCAAGCTCATCGAACATCTGCGTCCGATGGTACGCGGGAACGTACTGATCGGTTAGCAGGTTCTTCATCACAGCCCATCCAATGAGTGGGACCCCATGCCCAGCTCCTAACCTACGTTCTTCATTCAGCCAATAAGTTTTGGCACGTCCCGTTAATTTCATCCGGGCAACTTGAACCTTTTGGGGGTCCGTGAGGTTGTGTCATTCGAAATAGCACTCCATGTCGATAGCCCAATGGAGGAAGATCTGGGGATCTCCCATGCCATCATAGGTGGGGGCATTTATCTTGATGGCCCTCATGATATCAAATCCTCGCTCGGGGCGGGGTTCTCGAGGGGGCATACAGGGAGAGTTTCCCTCAGAATCCGAGTCAAAGTTCGGTTGGTGTCGGTTGGGCTGCCCAACATCAACGGGAGGTGGGGGTGGCCTTTCCGGATTTCGTAGGATCTGGGCTAAGACGGTCCTAAGCTCAGCCATTTCGGCACGAAGACCCGCTATAGCCTCGGTGTTGGGATCACAATGCTCGTTCGCAGACATCCTAGACGTAGACGTGGTTGAGTACTCCGTTCCTAGCCTAGTGCGCATTCAGGTTTGGGAGACCCCGGGCTAGATGAATTTTCCTAGGGTTGAAGCTATAGTGGAAATGAAATATTTTTAGATATTCCCGATGGGAGTAAGGCGTAGATCATTAAAAAAGTTTTTTTTTCAGATTTCGCAGAAAATTACAGATTTTAGCCTGCTATTGGCAGACCACAAAAAAAAATTTTTTTGATTGCGTTTTTTTTTCTAAGATTAGATGGACCGACAAGGAACGCAGCGAGGATGTTTGCAACATAGAAGTTGAAACAACCTCGCTTTGATACCAAATTGGTGTAGGGGTGAACGTGACACGGACGTGCTTATGCTGACGGTAGCTTACCCATCACAGAACATAGAAAATAAAGAGAGTGCTCTGACCAAAAGCGAACGAAAAAGGGTCGGTTGGCTCTCAAAAATACGGGACTCGATACCACGTCCTTAGGACCTAACTCTCCAACAAGCACACAACTCGCTCCTAGCCGGACTCGATACAACGACCTTAAGACCTACCTCTCCAACAAGCACACGTCTCACCGCACCTACACAAGCATCTATTCTTTTCACAATAAGCCGTCAATCGCAGCGATAAAATAATTAGGAGCGGCGATAAACGATAAAGAGCGATCAAGAACAAGTTGAGATTAACTCCCTTGTTAGCACAAGCGTGCCAAAACTTGGAGAACAAGGCAAGGCTAGGCCTAGTTTGTTCTCCAATGGATCTTCCCAATCCGGATAACAAGAGGGTCAATAACAACGTTCGATTCAGATTTTTGCAAGCGGAAAACACTTTAAAATCGCGGAAAAGACGGTTGAATAACCTCCACAAAATCTCACTGCAAGAAACACAAAGATAGGGAAGGGATTACCCAACCAAGAAGATGATCACACAATATTTGTGGGAGAATCACTCTCTCCATGGTTCCACCGGTTTCACACCGAATGGGGCTGCTTCCTTCTTCCACGGAGTCACACCGATAGAAGCTACGCCGGAGTCGCACCGAACGGGGATGGAGGAGGCAAGGCTTGGCTTCACACCAAAAGGGGGGGGGGCGGCTAATGGACTCTCTCCATGGTGGCCGAATTCCTCAAAGCGGGTTTTAGGTTTTCTTTTCATTCCCATAACTCATCATAATAGCCTCCTTTAAATAGGAGTTACAAAAGAGATCCAACCGTCCATGATGAAGATGAAATCTCATCCATCCGGGCGGTTACATACACATAATAGCCTCCTTTAAATAGGAGTTACAAAAGAGATCCAACCGTCCATGATGGAGATGAAATCTCATCCATCCGGGCGGTTACATACACACCAAGTGTTTACTAGCACACCAACATGAAAATAAAAATTAATACAAGCCATATGTTTAAAGCGATTAAAATAAAACTAAGTAAAACGTTTAAGCAAGATTTGCGCGCCGCGGACGGAGGTTGTATCGCAGCTTTCCGGTAGCATCCGTGGCGTTGTCATGACGTCGCAAATCTTTAAATTGTTGCGCCGCGGCAACCGGGTCATCATCAGGAAGTGTTGGAGGGGCCGCGCCATCAGCGCTCCTGAGAGGCACCCCATGTTTATCTTTTTCGCTATATCTTTATCTTTTTCTTTGCTATTATTTTTTTAACAATACAGGGTTCCTGAACTAGGGCCTTTTCCTCCTCCTTTCAGGGTAGCTTCTACCCCCCCCCCCCCCCCCCCCCCCCGCTTTCTTTTCTTTGTCCATATTGCCTTTCTTGTTTGTTCCGCATACTTATGTTACAACATTGGAGACAATGTTGGACTTAAGTATGGGGGTGTTTTCTCGTTTTATTTTTTGCACTTCTATTTTCTGCACTGTACTTTTACTTTCTGCACTCCAAAAATTTAAAAAATATAAAAAATATATATAACAACAAAAAAAAACAAAAAAAAATTTGAAAATGAAAATTCAAAAAAATTCTTTCTTTTCCTTTCTTTTTATTACAAAAATTTCAAAAAATAAAAAAAATTATAAAACACAAATTCAAAAAACATTATAAAACAAAAATTCCAAATATATTTAGTTTCATTTTGTAAAACACTTTGTAAATATTTTTTTTAATAATCTTCTCTCTCTCCCCCTTCCTTTTCGAATCACTTTCTTGTAAATAACTTATCTTTTTCTTCAAATCTTTGTAAATAGAATGAAAATGTTATGAAAACAAAAATACAAAAAAAATTTTCTCTTCGCAAAACTTAAAAAATACAAAAAAATATTTCGCAAAACTTAAAAATCTTAAATTTTTTTATACATCTTTTTCGAATTTTGAGTATGTATATGTATATATTAAATACATAAAACAAAAAATTTTTTAAAAAATAATAAGTCAAAAATTCAAAAAAAAGAGTAAAACAAAGCAAAAATAAAAAAAGAGATAATAAATTAAAAACACAAAAATTGACTATAAAAACTATAAAAATCCAAAAAAATATTTTGAAACAAATAAATCAAATATTCCATTTCTTAATTTTCTTACTATCCAAAAATCTTGTTTTGAGTTTATTTATATGTGAATTTTATTAATTCTTTGTTTGTTATTCGTTTGTTAATTATTGATTGAAAAATTTAAATAACTGGGGTTAAGTTTTAAAGAATTCATTATGCTTTGTTAAAAATAACGAACTCGTTTTAGACACAACTTCTAATTTTTTATTGATAGGAGCACGTGTATTATGTTAGAAAATACCGACTATAGAATTCAATTATGTTTACTTTTATCTTTCTGAAAAATTGGAACGTACAATTTATTAAGGTTGTTCTCAAAATTTTTTTTATTAAAAATCTAGTTTACTTTTCTCCCCTTACTTATCATGACTTTTTTGGAATGATAAAATTTTTACCCTTAAAAGATCCTATGTCAATGAGAATAAGATTTCGTTCTGCAAACATAGGCACCCAAAAATTTAAAAATATTATATGTTACGGAATAAGAGGATAAAATTCATTACTCCCACACATATACATTGGGTTAATTTTATCATTATGAAGTTGCAAAAAAATGATATTAGGAAAATAAGATTTCATTTTCCTAATAATCCAAAAAAGAAAAAAAATGGAGGTTCGAGAAAAAATTACCTCACCTCAAAATTCAAATCCTCTTCATAAACCAACATCACCCCCCTTAGCCAATATCACGATTCTAGAATTAATTCAAAAATCTTTTTGAGAGCAATATTTGTAAATAACATTATTTCCAGTAAAACTCATATAAGGTAAAGTTCATATAATTCCAAACTATTTTTGTTATTCAAACCATTACAATTATTGCTTTCTATTTGATTACATCAAGAAGTCTTTTGGCCAAAACTTTTGCGCTATTTAAATCATCTACGTAATTTTAGGACTTAACTCTTACACCCCGTATGTTTATTTAGATCTCTCTTATAATTAACTAAGCGGGAGCTAAACTTAGAATTTTTTCAATTCCTTATCAGTTCGCCTCAAACTTTTGCTCTGCAATAGCAAAAGCTTAAGTATTGTGGGTATTTGATAAGTTTTAAATTTACATATTTTTATGTACATTATTTAAGTAGTTTTTGTTTTCTTTTGTTGTTTTATGTTAAATTTCTTTAATAAAATGCTTCTTTTATTGTAAATATTTGGCTAACTTCTTTTATTTTATTTTTCAGAAAAAATGCAAAATTTTCCCAAAACAGTATTGTCACGCCCGTGTACTTTGGGTCACGCCCGTGACCAGGGGCATGACATGTCAGACACGTGAAATAAGCAATTTTCTATAGAAACAGTGTGACACGCCCTGTCACACGGCCGTGTCAAATGTGACACGTCCGTGACCTAACCCGTGTCACAGCGCTCGATGATTTTCCGCTCGTTGTTTGTCGACCTGACAAGGACATGCCCGTGTCCCATGATCCGACACACACATGTCATTCCAGATCGACGATCAAGGCTTCCAACTCGATGAAACTGCATTCAACGCTCGTCGACCCGACTCGACATGCCCATATCAAAATGTCACACGAGCGTGTACACCTCCACCTGGCCCGACAAATCGCCGCTAGCGACTTTTTGACGCAAAAGACGCCCCCTTCAACCTCCCCGACACGCCCACAGTCACGCCCGTGACCAGGGGCGTGACTTCCACATGGACCACCCAAAGTCAACAATGCCATCAAATCGCCGAAATCGGATGATGAATAGTGTTGACATGCCCACTGTCAAGCCCGTGACCTGGGGCGTGACCCCTGCGTTTTCAGCCACAAAGTCAAATCTCCAGTTGAATCACCGACCGTCATTCGAATAATAATGACACACCCCCTGACATGCCCGTGTCAGAGGGCGTGTACTTGGAAAATTTTGCCAATAAAAGGCCAGCTGCTGTCTAAGGTAAGGGTTCCAAAATTTTGAACCATTTTGTTGACAAGGGCTGCTGTTTGGAGCTTGCTTTAGTACTATGTAAGGAAACCCCCGCCCCCTCTCCTTTTTAAGTTTATTTGTTTAAGCTCTTGTAACCGACTTCTTTTGTAATAAAAATCGTTAGTATTTCATCCTTACATGTTCTGAAATGTCTCTGAAAGCCTCCTTTTCAGCAATCTTATGTATTTATGTTTTCATTTTCATATTGCGTGTGCGCGTGTGCGCGTGTATGAGTTCAAATTGCGAAATTTATCTTTCAAAATGAAAACTTTTTATTTTACTTTCATTTATGTCCAAATTTCTCGCTGTTTTTCTTATCATACTCTTTAAGATTGGTTAGACTTAGGATTTTTATGCTTCCAAATTTTTCTTATGAACTTGTAAAATAATAAAAAAAGGTGGTTTTCATTCCCCTTAACTTAGATTTTTCTTCGTTTTGATTATAAAACGGTAGCTTCTTTTTAGCTTTCTTCCATTTTTTAAACCGTTTTACAAAGCTATAAAAATGTATAATGCGTCATTCAAATTTTTCAACAACTTTGATTTTCGCAATTACTTAAAAAGATTTTTGCTCAAATAATTTTTGTTTCCACTTTTTATGCATTTCTATCAAAACTAACGGTAAAAAAGTAAACGTTTTATTTTTTCAAGCACTTGTTTTTCTAGCTTTAATTTGAAAACTCTTAGCTCAAACAATTTTTATTTTGTCTTTTTATACATTTCTACGGCATTCTAGCGGTAGAAATGCAGTTGTTTTAATTTTTCGATAACTTTGTTTTTCTTAATTTTTTCGCCTGCGTGCGTGTGTGTATGAGTTAAGTTTTATTGCTTTCTCCAATTATGTAAAGTGTGTGCGTGTGCACATTTATTTCCACCTACTCGTTAAGAGTTAAATGACGTATCTTTAATTTTTCACCTACTCATTTGAGTAGGATTTGCAAGTGTGAGTATTTACTTTCTGCAGTGTGAGTATTTCATTTTCTGTCGTGTGTATGTGTGTGTTTTTATTAATGCAAGCGTGAGTTTTAATTTCAGCAAGTGTGTGTTGTTTCTATTTCCGCCTACTCGTAAGAGTTAAATGGCTGGACTTTATTTGAGTAGGACTTGTTGTATCTATCTTCCGCCTACTTAGTAGGAGTTAAATGGCTGGACTTCATTTCCCGCCTACTCGTTTGAGTAGGACTTGTAATTTTCAGCTTTTATTTACCGCCTACTCATTTGAGTTAAATGACAGGTTTTTATCTTCCGCCTACTCGCTAGGAGTTAAATGACCGGTCTTTATTTTTCTCCTACTCATTTGAGTAGGATTTGTGTGTGTGTATTTCAATTATGTAAGTTAGTGTGTGTATTTAAATTATGCAAGTGTGCGTGTGTGTGTGCAATTATTTTGTCCTACTCGATTGAGTAGGACTCTCTTTCACTTCAGTTCTACTCGTTTAAGTAGGACTTGCAAATTTTCAGCTTTTATTTCCCGCCCACTCGTTTGAGTGGGGCTTGCAATTTCATTTATGCAATTTTCTCTAACTGGTAACTTAGTTTTATTTCTGTGTCTTTATTATGTGTTTGGATGAGTGCGGGTGTTTTTATTTGTAGTAACTTTTCTAATATTAGGTTATCTTACTTTTCTTCTTATTCTTTTTATAACCCTTCAGCGAATAGTTTAGAACGCTCGCCTAACTAAACTCATAAGCTATCCCCATTCCGATGAGTGTCTAATCGCTTTTAGCCCGCGGTATCAAAGAGCTTTGGGATATAAAAAATGTTTTAAATAACTAAAGGTCTTATTTTTATATTTAATTAAAAACTTAAGGTTTACCTCGGGTTAACGACGCGTAGAACCACATATCGATGTGTGGGCTCTATTTCCGTTATCCATACGCTAGCTAGCCGCGAGGACGTGTGTATGTACTGATCACCCCTGGGTAAAGAGAATTTCGCACTAACCCTTGTTGGGTATTTCATTCACATGAACCCAGATTTGATGAAGTCACCCTAGAAATAAGATGAATTAAGTTGTATTTGATGCTTGGTTTGAGCTATATGTTTGCATGAGTTTCACTGAGAAGTGTAGGCCAATGTCAGCCCACATTGGGTCACCAAACACAGGAACTGTGCAATGTAATCCCTCATTGCATATTCCAAGGTGTTCACTCATGTGTGGTCTCTCTATTGGGATACACTTCATACTCAAGCTATTGGACTATGGGAAAGACATTGGAAGTTGGCTACTCTAGAAGAATCAATTTTTCCAACATCAGAAAAATTCTAAGTGTTTTACTCGAGTAGTGCTTTCACCTACTCGAGTAGTCTGGGTATAAGTTACTCGAGTAAAGGAATCTTGTACTCGAGTAGACATAGTCATATACTCGAGCAGCTTAGTCACCTACTCGAGTAGACCAAGTCATATACTCGAGTAGCATGCTTATATACTCGAGTAGATCACTCTTTATACCCGAGTGCCATAAGGGTTTTCTCATCTAAATTTCTCTAAGTCATATACTCGAGTAAGTATACTCACATACTCGAGTAGATAGGTACATACTCGAGTAGTTCATTTTACCTACTCGAGTAGTTCTTGTGTCACCCGTGTACCTTGCTATTTCCCTACTGCAGGATTTTGTCTAAGTCTTTTACTCGAGTAGAACCTTCACCTACTCGAGTAGATTACTTCCTCTCGAGTAGTTTAGTTCAACCACTCGAGTAGTTGTCAGCAGACCTCTTCAGAATTTTTCTAAGTATTCCACTCGAGTAGTAATTCATGTACTCGAGTAGGTTATGTAATATACTCGATTAGCTCTTCTAGTACTCGAGTAGATCCTCTATATACTCGAGTAGGTCTCTTAGTATACTCGAGTAGTTCTGTCTATATACTCGAGTAGTTGATCTCTATATACTCGAGTAGTCTGTTTATACTTACCCGAGTATGTTTCCCATCATATACTCGAGTAGCTATTCAACTACTCGAGTAGTTATTGACTTACTCGTGTAGTTGGCCATATATTTCCGAAAATTTTCTAAGTCATTTTTCTGACGGGATTTTTCAAATCACGCGACATGATTGGTCCACGTGTACATCATTATGACAGATTATGACCGTTAGTCTCCCCTATAAAAGATCCTATCAGAAAATGACAAACCCTAAGTTTTTTCAAAGCTTTATTGTAATCTCTTTTTCGAGAAATATTCTTCGCCGCCTCCTCTCTGACTTTCGTGAAACGGAAGCCGCCGCCGCCGCCTTCTTCTCCGTCCAAAGCTTCTACTTTCAGAGGATTATTTTTTGAAGAAAAGCTACAGATCGAGATCGACTTCACTGATCACATTCTCTCTCGATTTCTGTAAAAGGAAGTAGATCCAGATCGAGGCCGAGACCTTCTTCACCGATTTCTGGAAAAGCTACAAAGTTAAAAAGAAGAAGATCCTGGCCATTTCCTTCAGATCTGGGTGATTTACTGTTTGTGTTCTTGTAAACTCTTTATTAATGTTGTAGGAGAAAACTTCTCCGAGTGTAGGAGTTTTTCACTCCGAGTTTGTAGGAAGTGCTATCTTCCGAGGTGTAGATCCGTTTTGTTTGGATCGAGTTTGTAGGAACTTTGTTCCGAGGGTAGGATCGATCTTTGATCCGAGATAGTTGAGTAGCCGAGTCTAGTTGATTGCTAGATCGTTGAGGGAAAGTGGATGTACCCAAGGTTGGGGAACCACTATACATCTTGTGTCATCTGTGATATTGGTAGATATTTCTGTGTTACGCTCTAATTAATTCTTATTCCGCAAAAGACGTACAAACCACCTATTCACCCCCCTCTAGGTGATTTAGGTCGACAACAGTTTTCTTTCAATTGGTATCAAAGCGAGGTTAATCGTTAAAAGGTTAACACCTTGATCAGATCCAGATCTGTTGTCTGAAAGATTCTACCATAAAATGGACAAGGGCAAAGATTTCGCCAAGCTTCCTCTGTGCAACAAAAACAACTTTTCCATGTGGAAAGAAAGGATAAAATTTTTCATGGAAGCTGTGGATCCAAGGATCTTCATGATCGTTGAAGAAGGTCCTTACGTTCCCATGACTATGTCCACTATCGACCCTACCAAGAGAGTTCCCAAGAAGCTAATGGATCTCGACAAAGATGAGATTGCACTTGTCTCCCTCGACAAGAAAGCTAAAAACATAATAGCAAGTGCAGTCGATGACTCGATGCTGCAGAATTTGATTCACTGTCAATCAGCTAAGGAGATGTGGCACTCCTTAGTCACTTTGATGGAAGGGACTGAAGAAGTAAGGGATGATCGGAGATCCCTCCTCAATCAAAAATATGAAGCGTTCCGACAAGAGAACAAGGAAACAATTGCCGACACCTTTGAGAACTTCTTCAAGATTGTAAATGGCCTAAGGGTGTATCGCCGTGTCTTCACAATCGGAGAACTGAACGACAAATTCTTGAGATCCCTAACCAAGGAATGGGATAACAAGGTATGTGCCATCAGTGAGTTCGGGAAGCTAGCCGAAACGGACCTGCAAAATCTCTTTGGAAAGCTTATGTCCTATGAACTCCAAATCAATACAAGAAGAGCTGAAGAAGAGAAGGGCAGGTCTGCTCTAAAGGAGAAATCCGTCGCTCTGAAGGCAGACACGTCTAGAAAGACTAAGGCTGCCTCCCCCGCTCCAGCTCCAGAAGTTGATGAAGAAGAAGAAACATCAGAGCCCAGCACCTCAGGCTCTGAACTATCTGAAGGAGAGTTCTCCTTGCTCTCAAGGCAATTCAAGAAGTTTCTTAACAAAAAGAAACAATGGAAAGGCAAGGATGCCTCACACAGAAGATCGCGGCATGATGACGATCGACAAAGAAAAGGCTCAAGAAGCCACGACAGGTATAACACTAAACAGAACAAATACGTTTCAACTGACATCATCTGCTACTGTTGCAATAAGCCAGGCCACATCATTGCTGACTGCCCTCACAAGAAGAAGGAGGGTGGCAGAAGGGAAGACAAGAAATCCTCACACAATAGGAAGAGGAAAGAGAAGAGTCTCATAGCCAAAAGGAGCAAGACTCTTAGCGACTCCGACTCCTCAGAGTCAAGCGAAGAAGAAGAAGCTTACTTTGGGCTAATGGCTCAAACAGATGATGAACAAGAGCCCCAGTTTACTGGGAAGGTAAACCCTCATACCCCACTCTCAGAGTCTGAAGCATCTGAACATGATTGCGAGAGTAGCTCCTCTGACGATGAGTCAGAATTGATGGCCCAGTATAAGGAGTTAATCATGGCTTATGACAAATGTCGTCGAGTCGTGAAGACTCAGGCTAAAGAGATCAAATCTCTAAAAGCCGAAGAGAGCAACTTGAGAGAGAAAGTCGCAAAGACTGACTCCCTCGAGGAAAACTTCAATAATACTATTGAAGAATATAACAAGGCTCTTGAGCACCTTGACCTGAAGGAGAAGATCATCAAAGGTTTGGAAGCCGAACTTGCGGCTGAAAGGAAACTTGTTGAGAGTTTCTCTAAGCCCAAGACGGTTCTTCCATTCGTTGCTGAATTCTCAGCAAAGGCCAAGGGAGCTGGACTAGGCCATGAAGAAGCTCCTAGTAAATCCTCTAGGAGAAACAAGAATCAACGAAAAAATAAGGCCGCCAGAAAGGCCTCAGCCGAAGAAAAGGGAAAAGCCCCTCAGAATCAAACCACATTCAGAAAGGTCAACTTTCCAACAAATGAGTTTGATTTTGACTCATCATACGGGCACTTTACTAGGCCTACTCATGTAGAGCCAAAGTCCCGCTATCAAGGATGGGCTCGACCCCGAAACTTTGGCGAAAGTGTCTTTAAGGAACCTTATGAAGAAGTTGTTCTTTAGAGCTACGGCCCCTTCAATCATGGGCATAACTTCAAAAACGCACCAAAAACAAAGCCTGTTGTAGAGAAGCCCACAAAGGAGAAGAAGCCATGTGATTGCCATCATCATGAGGCATCTTCCTCCAAAAATGCTACCCCTGCTAGACCAAAGCTCCAGAAGGTTAAGAAGGATATCTTGAGGCAAAGGTATAACAGATTTGACTGTTGGTGCTGTGGCAAGGTTGGTCACTTCGCCATAGATTGCTGGTTCAATTCCAGAAATGCTGCAACCCCTCATGTCAGTAATATGAGAAAGACCGCTCATAATGCCAACACTCGTAGGGGGAGCACTCTAACCCGAGACCAAGGACCCAAACGTGTTTGGGTTCCTAAGGCGAATTGATTGTGATTGCAGGGATGTCCAAAGGCCAACAAAATGCCTATCTGGTATTTGGACATCGGATGCTCTCGGCATATGACCGGGACGAGAAGCCTCATTCAGAACTTTACTCCAGTCGTGAACGGACCAAAGGTCATCTTTGGAGGTTCATACCGTGGAATTACTAGAGGCTATGGTTTGATTACTAACGGCAATGTATCCTTCTCGAATGTGGCCTATGTTGAAGGATTGGAACACAATCTCATTAGCATAAGCCAACTCTGCGACAAAGGATACATAGTTGAGTTCCATGCTGATAAGTGCTTGATAAAATCCGTTGACAATATGGAAACGATTCTATCCGGCACTCGAAGCAGGAATATTTTCTGTTTAAATTTCATCTGTATAGATTCCTCCACACCAGTGTGTCTTTTGGCAAAAGATAGTGCGTCTCTTGGTGACCAATGGCACAAGAGACTAGCACATATTAATTTCAAAACCATCAATAAACTATTTTCAATGAACTTGGTACGTGATGCCCCAAATGTCAAATGCGTCAAAGACAGACCTTGTCATGCATGCGTAAAAGGCAAGCAAACAAGGGCTACCTTTAAAAGCACTGTTGACAAAGACTCTAACAGATGTCTCCATCTATTGCACATGGACTTGTTTGGTCCACTGCAGATTAGAAGTTTGGGAGGCAAGGCATATACATTGGTAATTGTTGATGACTACTCGCGCTTTGCGTGGGTGTTCTTTCTAAAACACAAGTCAGATACCTTCGATATCTTTACCAATTTTGTCAGGCAAGTCCAGAATGAATACAACTGCTCCATAGTCAAAATCAGAAGTGACAACGGAACAGAGTTCAAATCTGGGGCCATGACAGAATTCTGTGAAAGCTTAGGTATCTTTCATGAGTTTTCCTCTCCTCGTACTCCACAACAAAATGGAGTGGCTGAGAGAAGGAACAGAACACTCATAGAGGCCTGCAGGACCATGTTGAGTGATGCTTCACTACCGGAGTACTTCTGGGCTGAGGCCGTCAACACTGCGTGCCACGTGCAAAATCGAGCACTCATAAACAAAGACCACAATAAGGCTCCTTACGAACTTCTGAAAGGCAGAAAACCAACAGTCTCTTACTTTAGAATCTTTCGCTGCAAATGCTTCGTACTCAACAATGGCAAGTATCATACCACCAAGTTTAGCGAAAAGAGCTTTGAAGGTATTTTTGTAGGATATAGTAGCCATAGTAAGGCATACAGGATTTTCAATAGAAAATCCTTGGTGGTGGAAGAATCAATACATGTTGTATTTGATGAGACGAGCTTGCTGCAAAGCAATCCGTCTAGTGTGCTCATTGAAGATGCAGGTGAAAAGCTGAAAGAAACTTGCTTGGATGATCCGTCCGAAGAGGAAGGCGAGAAGTTCATTAAGATCACCACTCTCACTCCTATTGGAGAGGCTGATGATCAAAATGAGGAAGTCATCCAGGATGAAGAAATCACTCCGATGCTTGAAGATATTCCAGATGCAAGGACTCTAGAGCTCAGACATCTGAAGGATCACCCCATAGACCAGATCATAGGAGATCCCCGGGATGGTGTCAGAACTCGGAGAGGTACAACTAATGAGAATCTTCATTTGAGTTTTCTCTCACAGGTTGAACCAAAGAAATTTGAGGAAGCAAACTCAGACGCATCGTGGATAATGGCAATGGAAGAAGAGCTAAATCAGTTCAAGCACTGCAATGTGTGGATGCTGGTTCCAAGACCCAAGGGAAAGGACATCATTGGAACAAAATGGGTCTTCAGGAACAAGATGGATGAAGATGGGACTATCATAAAGAACAAGGCCAGACTCATCGCTAAAGGCTATCGTCAAGAAGAAGGAATCGACTTTGACCAGACATATGCTCTAGTGGCCAGGCTGGAGGCAATAAGGTTGTTCCTAGCATATGCTGCCTTCAAAGGCTTCACTGTCTATCAGATGGACATGAAGTCGGCCTTCCTAAATGGTAACTTAAAGGAGGAAGTGTATGTGGAACAACCTCCAGGTTTCGTTGATCCTAACTTTCCCGATCATGTCTATTTTCTGCACAAGGCCCTATATGGTCTAAAACAAGCTCCTCGAGCTTGGTATGAAACGTTGTCTACCTTTCTACTTGAGAACAAGTTCACAAGGGGAAAGATTGACAAGACATTATTTCTTAGGGAAATAAAAGGCAAGATTTTGCTAGTGCAAATCTATGTCGACGACATTATCTTTGGCTCTACAGATAACCACCTCTGCAAAAAGTTCTCAAAACTTATGCAAGGGAAGTTTGAAATGAGCAGTATGGGCGAGCTGAAGTATTTCTTAGGGCTTCAAGTGAAACAATCTGAAGATGGAATTTTCATCTCACAGACCAAATTCACCAAAGAGCTAATTAAGAAATTCGGAATGGAGAACGCAACCTCTATGAGGACTCCAATGTGCTCAACTATGTCTCTGGACAAAGATGAAAAAGGGAAACCTTTTGATGAAACCAAGTACAGAAGAATAATTGGATCCTTGCTCTACCTTACTGCCAGTAGGCCTGACATAATGTTCTCAACATGTGTCTGTGCTAGATTTCAGGTGAACTTTAAGGAATCTCATTACGCTGCTGCAAAGCGGATCCTGAGATACCTTAAAGGCACACCAAATCTTGGCTTATGGTACCCAAGAAGTAATGACAGTGAACTAATTGGATTTTCAGATGCAGATTTTGCAGGTAGCAAAGACGACCGGAAAAGCACCTCAGGGACTTGCCAATTCTTCAGAAGAAGACTAATTTCCTGGAGTAGCAAGAAGCAGAACTGTGTCGCAATCTCAACGGTCGAGTCAGAGTATATCTCTGCAGGCAGTTGTTGCGCATAGTTGCTATGGATAAAGAATCAGTTCAAGGACTACAACCTGCAGTTCAAGGATATACCCTTGTATTGTGACTCCTCCAGCGCAATTGCAATAGCCAACAATCCAGTCTCTCACAGCCAGACAAAGCACATTGAGCTAAGGTACCACTTCATCCGGGAACATGTGGAGCATGGAGACATAGATCTCCAATATGTGCCTACAGATATGCAAGTTGCAGATATCTTCACAAAGCCACTGGACGAGACCAAGTTCTCGTTCTTCAAGACAGAGCTTGGGATGCTCAACAAGGAGGACTAAAGAAGGCTGAATGACTAAGAAGAAAGTAATTGCAAAGGGTTAGTCAAAATCTACTCAACATTCTTTTTCTTTTCTCTCTCTCTCTCGAAATTAAACTCGAGAAGTATGAGTCATACTCTAGTATCTAAAGACCTACTCGAGTATATGAAAGAACCTACTCGAGTATATGTACTGACCTACTCGAGTACCTAAAGATCTACTCGAGTGAGTTTCTGACCTACTCGAGTAAGTCTCTCACCTACTCGAGTAAGTCCTTATCTACTCGAGTAGTTTTTCTTACATAGTCGTGTAGCTCCAGTCGACCTACTCGAGTAGCTCCTTTATCTACTCGAGTAGCCTATCTCTCTCTCGTGTCCTGATTTCCAGTTTTTTCAAAATTTGTTCTATTCGCCACCCAAGGCTACATGCCGCCTCTTTCCTTAAATTAATTAGCAGAAATTTAAGAATTAGATATATATATGAAATTCCGAAACATCAAACCTACTCGACATCTTTCTATCTCTCGAGTACCCTGTCTCTTCGCCCACCCTGCCGACTCGCCTCTGCCGCTGTTGCAGAGCTCTTCCTCTCACTCGCATCCATGGCGACTTCTCACAAGATCGGCGTCGGCTCCGAACTCGTCACCGACGGTATTGCAGAACTGTTGGGTATTGTATCCACAATCACCTGGATTTGAGGAAGCCACCTGTCAAGCTAAGATGAATTCACAATGTATTTGATGAAACCTCTTAAGTTGTGCTTGCAGTTATTCCACGCTAAGTGCACACCAATGTCAGGGTGCAGTAGGTCAATATACACGGGTATGCACGACGTAATCCCTCGTTGAGCAGATCAGTGTGTTGGCCTACGTGTACTCTCTCTATTGGATTGCACTTACTTTCAAGTACATGGCTGTAATCTTGCAAGAGCAGACAAGGAGCAAGGATAGGTCAAGGAGCTCATCATGGGTGGAAAGACAAAAATTCGTCTAAGTACAATTCGACGAGAATCACCAAGTGATTCTCGCCGATTCGGCGAGAATCACTAGTGATTCTCTCCGAATCGTCGAGAATCATTTGTGATTCTCGCCGACTCTTTCCGGCCACCTCAAAACGGTGCCAAGTAAGATTCGGCGAGAATCACTAGTGATTCTCGCCGAACCCATCGCAGAGCAGATCCTGAAAACCAAGGTATATTCGTTGAGAATCAAAAAGTGATTCGGCGAGAATCATTAGTGATTCTCGACGAATCGTCGAGAATCACTAACTGATTCTCGCCGATTCGTCGAGAATCACCTGCGATTCTCGCCGATTTTTACTTAGCGATTTCTCTGGAAGCTGCTGGACCGGATTCTGCCGCTGGACTATTTTGAACCGGGACTTAGGGATTATTCTTGTGGTTCCCACAACGGTCATATTGAAAGTGTCTACAGTATATATACAGGCGTATGTTTGAACAGTAAAAGGGGACGGAAATAGATATACAAAGCAGAGCCGCGACTTGACCTAGTTCGTGATTTTCCGCCGCCGCCTCCGTCACCGCACGAGAGTGTAGATCGCCGATCTTGATCGTGGTTTCATCCAGATCTCCGGTCGATAGAAGCTTAGCTAAGCTCAGCGTCTCACGTGTCTAACCGGAGATCTCTTGTCTCTCGATTTATAGATCGGGAAAATCTTCCCCATCCGAATCGATCGAGACGATTGATCATAGTGTGACCGTTGGTAGACCTAGCTTGCTTCGCTACAAAGTTTGGATCTCAAAGTACAGCAGCCGTGCACCGTCGTTGCCGTCGATCCCGAACCAAGCCGCCGCTCGTATTGCCGCCGCCGGTTCCGGGGAGATCCTCTCCAAGAGAGATCTAGGGTTGTAGACTATTCGTTGACTTCACGAACACGTCGTCAAACGAAGAGGAACACCGTAGTCTCCAAACGAAGTTTGTATCTCGTGTACATTCTAGTTTTACTTTTGTTGTAAAGGAACGTTTGTTCCGTGATTGTAAGGGTCGGGTGCAACCCGATTTGTGGGAGTGTTGACTCCTACGTGTGGAAGGGTTCCTTCCGATAGTGCAAGGATTGGATTTCAATCCTGTTGGAGAAGTGACCGAGTCGTCCCTTGTTGGGAGATAGGTCGAAGGGGAAAGTGGATGTACCCAAGTCGGGGAACCACTATAAATTGCCTGTGTATTCTGTGTGTTGTTTATTTTTATTGTGCAGGTACAATATTAAATTCCGCAAAAACGCTGCACGTCACCTATCCCCCCCCCATAGGTGAAGCTAGTTGACACTAGGTGGACTTTCAAGTGGTATCAGAGCCAGGTTGCTCATCAAAAAGTTTTACACCTTGAGTAGTATCCTGCCACCAGTGTCAGAAGCATGGAGCCGAATTATGAGATATCGCCACTAAGACTCCCCGCATGTACAAAGGAGTATTATCCCGTCTAGAGGATGAGCGTGTCATATCACTTGGAGGCCATCGATCCTCGAGCATCTTTCATCCTGGAAGAGGGTCCTTTTGTTCCTATGAAGACCCCCTGCTCTGGAACGAGTATCGAAGTGCCCAAGTGCATTGAAGAGATGTCAGAGACGGAACTGTCACTATTTAACTTGGACGAGAGGATTCGTCAAATTATCTTGGATATCTGGTCTGGAGCTTCTCGCTCTAGATTAGAAAAATGTAGGACGGCTAAATCTATGTGGGTGATGATCTCAGAGTTGATGGGGGGGGGGGTCAGAGAAAGCTGGAAGCTGCTGTCAACCAGAGGATGAAGCCTATGTGGGGGTCCTCACCTCTGAAGATGAAGGCATGGATCTCTCGGACAACATCAGAGCTCCAGTGTCCGTGTCAGAGACTGAAGAGGCCAGTGAGGAAAGCAGCTCTGATGAGGATGAGACAATGGTCACTGGCTCTATTGACAATAACACAGAAGAGCAGGTAACTTCTTCATCCTGCCCAATATCTCTTGAAGGTTCTGAAGACAGGAACTGCTTTCCTTCAGAAGATTCTGATTCCCTGAAGAGAGCCCTTCAGAAAAGCAAACTACTTGCTGAGGAGCAAGCTCAAGAGATTGCTCGACTGAAGATCTTGTTGGTTCTCCAATTGGCATCCAACAAGGTCAAGGACTCTAAAATCTCAGCTCTAGAGAGTAGTATAGAGAATGAGAAAAGAATAGTGTCAAACTTTTCTAAGGTTAATGCTATAAAGAGAAAGCAAGAAAATGGGTGGATCTCCCGGATTATCAATTCATGGAGAAATGGGGAAACGGTATTCCGACCCCCCACTCCAAGCAGGAATGCAACTCCTCATGCCTTCAGGTAAGACCACAGGAACAATCGTGGTCACTGCAAGGGTGATCTGTCATCATGTGGAGACACCCGTAGTGCAAGGGCCGTCGTGGCCACCCATGAGAGAATACCTAAGGCTCCTTCTGAGCCCTTTGTATTCACTGCCACGGCCTCAACTCAGTGTGAATCTGCATGTCCCAGCTCACAGAAGACCTCTCACCACCCGAGGACACAGGATATGGAGGTTAGAAGTCATGGTGTAAGTTTTCATGGGGCCTCCGGAAGGGCGATGCCTGAAAGGAAGACACCACCTCCCCGGCCTCATGATGCTCGCAACATGCATTCCTTCCACCCTTCCACGTGTCACGGTGGAAGAGAACATTTTGTGAGAAGATCATGCCCTATCCCGTTTAGACCTAGGACCGTGACTACCTCATTCACTAGATCAGGTCGGAAACGGCGATATAACATTCACCCGTGTTGGTGCTGTGGCAAAGTGGGACACTTTGCCATCGACTTTTGGCACAACCCCTCTATGCCAAAGGCAAGGGCTTATCCACATTCACGGGACAGAGGTAGTCTTCCTGACAGGTTTTTTGGGGGAAGACAGTCGAGTGCTTATGCTAACTGGAACCTAGGATCCAATATGATTTGGGTTCCTAAGGTAAGGTAATTCTTTCTTGCAGGGTAGTCTAGGTTCCCTTAAATATGATGGGAACTAGACAGTAGGTGGCTCAAGAATAAATTGGAACAAGCGTCTGGAATAACAGATGTGATATCTAATTGAGCTTATTCACATCGAGCTTCTAATATGTTTTACCTGGGGGACTAAATGATAACTCTCATAATCCCAGGTACGTTTGCTCAGTTCCAGGACTTGAGTCATAGGGTATCCACAGTTTTATATATATATATGCATATACATATACATATTTATACGTATACTTCACTTGTATGTAAGTACATCTAAGGAATGTCAACTGGTATGAGGGTGATTGCAAGTCAGTGTTTTCTTGATCACTCTCTAGTTATCCTTGAATCATCTAATAACATGGAGGAAAAAGTCCTTATTACATTGGCCTTGAAAAGCTTATTTAGGGATCCTGGTTATTGTTCTAACCTCTTCTTTTAGTGTTCCCTTCATGAACTAGGAATTGATTTTATGATGGCAAATGTACAGATTTAAATAAAGGACCTGTAGCATATGCAAAGCGTATTTACTAGCCTTTGAGGAAACTTAAAAGATATTCATCACTCGTTGCAGAAACCCTGAAGGAAATAATGAATTTTCCATCTGTTCACTAAAAACTAGCGAAGATTGTCATCAAGAAATATATGGAAAAGCCGGAAACCCGTTAAATTTCATTCTAAATCCCGTTTATCTCACGTGGTCTCCCCGCCGAACTCATCTTTATGTATATTAGAATCCCGCCGACCCTTCACCTTCCATAAGAATCCCGCCGAAGGAGCAAACTCTACGAATCCCGCCGAACTTCGCAGGAATCACGCCAAATCCCGCAAGATTTCTACCGCCGTCTCTTCCCATTCCCACCGACTCGCGGAAGCTCGCCCGATCTCGCCGACTCTCTCAGCGGGGGACTCTCTCCTTCTAAGCCGGGAATACTCGCAGAGGGGGGAAAAAACTCACCGCTCCTCGCAAGACTCACCGCCGCAGGGGAAACTCACCGGAAGGGCAACTCGCCGACTCTCGCAAGACCCTCGCAGAACCGTCTCCATCGCAGGTCTCCCGCCGAATTCCGCTGGAATCTCCCCGAATCATCTTCCCCTTTCATCGCTTCTCACCGCAAGTTTCCCGCAGGACGCTCACCTTGCTCTTGGACGCTCTTCCGGCTTCAATTCTTGCCTCCAGGAATTTCTCCGCGTACACTCATCGGTGTCCCTCGTCTTCATCACACTAACCCACCGTCTACACCTTTAGGTAACCCTCCCTCACCCTTACTTGGACTTGATCGCTAGTGTCGCTTCATTTTTGATTTTTGATTAAGCGTAGAATAGGGCTTCTCTCCCTAGATCTGCAATGGCTCCAAAGACAACTGCTGGGTTGGTCACTGGTTGCGAGCTTGTTCGAACTGGGTCCTCTCACACGCCTCTGATGAATTCAGAAACATCATTCTGATGCTGGAAGAGGCTGGGCTATCATTCGTCCTGGTGCACCCGTGCAAAATCTTGGACAAAGAGGTGCTGGAGTTCTTCGTTACCGCAAGACTCCGGAATGGCGACTCTCTAATCAAAAGCAAGGTGGCTGGGGCTAAGGTCAAGATGTCTGCCAGTAAGCTGACCCGCTTCCTGCAGCTCTCTAGCTCGGAGCACGAGGACTATCTTGAGGAAGAAGACAAAAGCAGGACTCTCCTATTCTGTGGTCTCCCACGAGGAACTCGGTCAATTAAGCGCAAGGATATGAATGAAGAAGGGAAGCTTCTGTATGACATAATTGGAAAGGTACTCATCTACAAGCCAGGATCTCATGACCATATCTCTGCGGATATGTTCAAGATCCTGGTGGCTATTGTCTGTCGTAAAAGGTTCAACTGGGGGCGTTGCTGTTCGAGAAGATAAAGGACACCTTGAGCTCTCCGAGCTTTGGTCGAATCATAACTCTATATCTAAATCAGCTAAATGGAGACAAGTTTGACATGAGTAAAGGTGTTCCTCACACTACTTGAAGAAGATGGACTCAAGTGTGTTTGACAGATGGGAGAGGCGTATTGGACAGACTGCCGTGGAAGAACAACAGGGAGTATCTCCAGCAGTCACCCCCAGTGAAATTCCTGATACTTTGTAAGACCCCCCCCCCGGATCCCAAAAACGGCACGAAGGGGGAATCTTACGCCCGGAACAGCCGCCTTACGGTAGCATTAGCACACGGGCTAACCTGTACCACAAGACGCCTATCCCGCCGGCTACAACAATATCAATAATCATGCCACCCAACCAAATAAATAACACATGAGAAGT